>CM040118.1:448237199-448837199 GCA_022559845.1 Amorphophallus konjac
GAAGAGTTGTCCAATACTAAGAATATTGCTTTTCATGTTAGGTATGTAATATACATTAGAAATGTATCGAGACGTACCATCTTTTTGGAAGATTTTGATATTCCCTTTACCTTCTACCACAAGCTTAGATGAATCTTCGAGGTTGACAGTTTCATGGGCATTCTGAGGGAGCTTGGCGTGAGAAGACCTATGCGACGCCCTGGGACCTATGAAACAGCAAGCGAACACCAAGCCACGGCCCGAACGGTGGCGTACTGACCACACGCGTCTCTCAAATTTCGGAGCAACCCGGCAACGGTGGGGACGGACGGTGACCCATGGGCAGCCTGCACGATCGGAGCCGCGAAGGGAGGTATGGGGAGGATAGACCTGAGGTTTGAAGATCGCGCTGAGCGCCAGGGCAGAGCCAACGCCCGAGGGCGGGGCTAGTGGCACTCTCTCACTTGGCAGCGGACTACACTCCATGTGCATGGAAATTTTGGAATGAGCTCTCCTCACCTTCGGCGTGAGCGTTGAAAAGATACTAGGAAAGTACAGTGCAAGGAGCGAGGATCAGACTTATACCTTGCCGAGTCTCAAAAGACCGGCCCCGTTCGGAGACGAGGGCGAGCCGGGTAGCGTGCGCACCCGGTGGACATGCTGCGTCGCTGAAGCTTTGGGGCCCAAGAGTACAGCCTTATGGCACAACACTCCACGTAGGGAGGGGATCGTGGGGACAAGAATAGCTATTACGAGACTACCCTCACGCAGGAGGGGGGAACATGGGGAAGGGAAGCGGGCCTGGCTATCCTGTGTTCTATCCTACAAGACAGAGCGGTGTTGTTCTCGCTGCTGCGTCTCAACCAGTGGTCCGACGAAGATGCCATCAGATCCCACGTGCAGAGGGGAACGTGTAGAAACCCTCCAAAAAAGTAGGAGGGAAGCCGACGTCGCTGGAAGTCGTGGCGGGGCAGACGGTGCCCGGCTGCAGGTTCTACTCCAGACTGTGCAGAGCTGTGCAGTCGCAGGAGAGAGGGTGGGACGTCGACCTCTGATGGCCAAATGGCACTCTGCTTCGGAGAGGTGGTAGAGGGATCGTTGATGTAGCCCCCAGTGGTGGTGAAGACCCGTCGGAGCAGAGGAGTGGAGATAGCGGAGGAAGAGGCGGGCTAACTGTCAATCGCACAGAGCTGAACAGCTATTCCTGAATGGCAATGAACAGGTTGAATGGGGGTCACAGCGTTGTCGATTAGCACTGGAACTCGGTGGAGGTGGCTCATGGCATCCAGGGAACACGCCGGTCGAAGGGGGTGGCCAGGAGATGGCCGGAGCGCTGGTGGCGATGCCAGAAGCCCAGACTGGTCGTAGGTGACCCTACGATGAATGAACGCCAAATGTTCTAATCTCTGGCGAGGTACGGCTCTTCGGGAAGGTGTTTGGTCGTGTCTTTCAGTGGACTTGGCAGGGGAGGAGTCCTCTATCACCAAGAGGAGTGCCGCTGTTATTGTGGAATTATGTTTTGATGATGTTACACTATAAGTCATTAGCCAATCTATTTAGAAACTCAAGATACTCCCTTCAATTGACTAGGTGTGAAGAGGCTGAACAAAACTTAAAAGATAGGTCGACCCTAGGTCTTCAAGTGTCGAGCTCAGGCCTTCACGGAAGGAAGAAAAGCACAAGCGTGTCAAAGACAGGTCAACCTCACTCATTCAGGAGGTCGACCTCAGGCTCTCCCAGAGAGCGTTATAAAAGGGTTTTTCCATAGCAGTGTCGACCTCACCTCTCAGCAGGTCGACCTCATGCTCCTTCCAGAAGGTGTCATAAAAGGATTTTTCAAAGAAGTGTCGACCTTAGTCTCTCAAACTGTCGACCTCATCAAGCTTCCAAATCAAAAGAGTCGACTCCGAATGTCGACTCCTTTTCACGAGCGTTCTGCTGTGCCACACAGTGTCAACCTCAATTCTTAGGAGGTCGACCTTAGGATCATTCCAGAAGCCGTTGTAGTCACTCGTTTTCAAAGGAGTGTCGACCTTACCCTATCAGCCGGTCGACCTCACTAAAGAAAATTCTCAAAAGTCTTCTGACAGATCTGACTTCTGGAAAATCGTACAGAGGGCAAAGATGTCTGACGTAAACCTCTAAAAATACAGATTTTGAGGTATGGAAGAGATACCTAGGAACTCCCAAACGTCCCCATCATCATAAGTGTCCAGAGGAACACTTTACTCCAAGTATCTACCAATACAACTCCTTGGAAAGGTCTCCCTCACTGTCAGCTCTGTCCCCTGCGCCAAGACAGCAAGGATTCTAACTGAAGGTAAAAATATCCCTGGACAAAGGACGTCCTCTCTGCCAACAGAAATTAAAGATCTGCAGGTTTCTTTGGTCAAACATCATTTGATTAATCCTGCAATTCAAAAATTGCAGAACTTCCTTTTGGAGGGAAAGTTCCCAGCTGCTTGAGCCTATAAATTGGACACCTCCTTCTATGATGAAGCTGCTATTGCCATTGCTATTGAGAGCCTGAGGAAGCCTAGGACGTGGGAATCTGTGAGAAGAAAAGGAAAGAGAGTCTGCCCTGTGCGTCCAAGAGAAAGTTCTATAAGAGAGGAGAAAAGAGTGCAGCTAGTCATCTCCTTCAACCATCCTACTCTTCAGCAATTGTTCTAATTCGCAGCCCTACTGGTTTCTCTTCCATTCTGCTGAAGTGCTTTATTTCGTTCTTTCGTTGTTTTTCTTCTTCACTTTAAGAACATCTTGTGTGGGGTTTTGTCACCGTGCAAGCTGTAGTTGCAGCATGTGTGTGTGTGTTGTTCTTCTTATTTTCGCTTTGTTTCCCCTTCGTGGGATTTCATCCCCGTGTGTGTTGACTTGTCCTCGTATGTGTGTGTGTATGTGTGTGTGTGTTGGGGCTCGTCCCCATGTTCAGACGTGTGTGTGTGTGTGTGTGTGTGTGTGTGTGTGTGTGTGTGCGTGTGTGTGTGTGTGTGTGTGTGTGTGTGTGTGTGTGTGTGTGTGTGTGTGTGTGTGTGTGTGTGTGTGTGTGTGTGTGTGTGTCTGTGTGTGTGTGTGTGTCTGTGTGTGTGTGTGTCTGTGTGTCTGTGTCTGTGTGTCTGTGTGTCTGTGTGTCTGTGTGTTTCTTTTGGCCAAAGAGTGGAAGCCTCACCGTATTGGTGAGGGGTGGACGTTAGGTGTGCCTTTGTGCAGCCGAACCACCATAAAATCACTATGTTGTGGTTTGTTCTCCATTTCTTCTATCCCCTCTTCACAGGTGACTTGTGTTATCGTAGAGCACTTCCCATCTTTTAGTTCGGATAATCTGCCGTCTCACTTTGTTTGTGATAACTGTAGTGCTAGCTTCTATAACGTGTTTGTAGAAGTCGAATATTTGGTATAGGATCTCTTCACCCCCCTCTAGATCCTCTCATACTGTTCAACAGTTAGTATCAGAGCGGGATCCCTAGAGATGTGGTCCAACGACCCAGGGAGATATGATGGGAACATCCCTTGCAGCTACATAGCTGAGGGTCATGCCATCAATCGATCGCCATTTTTCGATGGAACAAACTACCTGTATTGGAAGAATCGAATGGAAGTTTTTCTGTGTGCCCAGGATCATTTGTTGTGACGTGTTGTGAGTAAAGGTCCTTTTGTTTTACTCGAAGTAGACGACACCTGGACACCGGACCAGGTCAAAAAATCCACAACAAATTGGAGCGCCATGAATATCATGCAGTGCGCCATCCACCCACTGAATACTCAAGAGTATCCACTTACAAGTCTGTAAAAGAAATGTGGGATAGGCTTGAGCTAATCTATGAGGGTACATCTCAAGTCAGGGCCACCAAGGCCAACATGCTAACCAATGACTATGAAATGTTCAGGATGAAATCTAACGAATCCATTTCTAAGATGTATGACATGCTCACCCAATTAACTAATTCTTTAAAATCATTGGGAAAAGAATACCATGACAGTGAATTAATCAGAAAAATTCTTAGATCTTTCACCCCAGCGTGGCACACTAAGGCCATTGTGATTAAGGACTCAAAGGACTTGTCTGCCATGACAATAGACGGCCTGATTGGCTCACTCATGACATACGAGCTGAATATGAAGAGGAGTGAGGAGGACACAAAGCAAAAGAAGATTGTGGCTCTCAAGGTTGCTGAAAGAACAGACAGCTCGGATGAGAATGACGAAGATAACTTCCCAGAGGCAAGCTCAACTGACCATGCACTTCTCACCCGGCAGTTCAAAAAAATCCTAAGAGGCAAAAGTAAATTTCAGAGAAGGAATAAAGCTCCTTGGGTAAGCAGAAATTCCAATTTCAGATCTGCTCAAGTTAAGAAATATGACCAAGTTATCTGCTACCAATGTAAGAAGGCAGGTCACATGCGAGGTGAGTGCCATGAACTCCTTAAGCCAATGCACAAGGCTAAAGGAAAGAAGCCCAAGGCAATGGTCTCCACCTGGAGTGATGATGAAGAAGAGAATGAGAGTCCTTCGGCCGATGAAGATGAGGATGACTTCTGCCTCATGGCTGACGGGAGTGAGGATCAAGTAAATAACCTTTTTGAAACCTTTTCAATTGAGGATTGGGAAGATGCATATGCTGATCTACTTGAGAAGTGTGAAATGTATAAAAAGGAGAATAAGCATTTGAAGAAAAAGATCAACGCTCTCGCTCATGATAAATCTGCCAACAAAGAGTTAGAAACCTTAAAGACTAAAAATGAAGAACAGAAAAAACAAGTTGAAACTCTTGAAACCATCCACTCAGATCTGATAGGATTAAAGGAAGAAAATGATGTTCTAGGAAAATAGCTAAGCCAGACCAACTTGAAATGTGAAGATTGGGAGAAAGAAAACCAACTCAATCTTGAAAAATATGAGGCCGTTAACGCTGTTAATATTGAGCTACAAAAAAATTTGGAAAGAGTAGAAGAAGAGCTAAAAAATAAACAATCCACCCTTGAGAGAATGACCCAGGGTAAATCTAACTTAGATGCTATCTTAGGTACCCGGGTTAATTTCAGAAAGGAAGGGCTGGGTTTTAATCCCACTGAGAAGAGACCTTTTGAATTCAAGACTACAATCTTCTGTCCTGAGAAAGGGAAACTGATTGTTGAAGAACCAATAGAGGAGAGCCCTAGCAATCATGCTACTCAATCAGGTCGAGGCACCAACCTACAGACTCGACACAATTCTGCTAAGCCACAAGCTTAACGCAGGCACGCCAAATGCCAAGGTCGACACCATGGCCAAGCAGGTCGACACTTTAGTGCTCAACAGAGTCCTACAGATCGATGGACCGACCCACAAGGTCAACACCATAGTCAAACAGGTCAACACTTCAGTGCAAAACAAGGTTCTTCAGGTCGATGCACCAGGGATATGCCTCGACATAGCTCATTCTCCCACTTTGGAAAGAAAAACCGTTCCAATGACACAAGAAGGTTCAACAGCCAGCCCAACTTGGATGCCTTCCACACCCAATTCAACCCTATTGGAAACCAAAAAACCAGACCTCAACCCAACATACATTCCCTAAAATTCATGAAATCTGCTTGTCGTACATGCAACCAACCGGGACACACCGACAACCAATGCTGGTTCAATCATAGAATGAAGGCCTTTAAGCAAGTTTGGATTCGAAAGAATTTATTGCATGATTTGAACTGTGACTGTGGACCCAAATTTGTTTGGGTTCCAAAGATCTCTGCTTAATGTCTTCTATGCAGGATTGCCTAGCAGCCCATCACAACCGTTGATACTTGGACAGCGGCTGCTCACGGCACATGACGGGAGACAAGAAGAAATTCAGCCATTTAATCAAGAGAGAAGGAGGCCAAGTAAGGTTTGGAGGCAAGGATAAGGGAAAGCTAATTGGCACAGACACCGTAGGTAAGAATTTCTCCAACTCCATTGACAATGTGATGCTCGTGGAAGGCCTTGAGCACAATCTACTTAGCATAAGTCAGCTATGCGATAAAGGCCATAAGGTAATGTTTGATGCTAGTGAATGTAGAATCTTTGAGAAAAACTTTGAATCTGTGCTCTTCATAGGTCATAGAGTTAATAATGTTTATATGGTGGACCTTGATGCATCTAATTCTGAAGGCTTGTGCTTGACTGCCAACCAGCTCAGTGATACAGGCCTATGGCATCGACGGTTGGGACATGTCAGCTATGGCACTCTACATAAACTATCCAAACATGGGATGGTTAAAGGTTTGCCAAAATTGGCCTATACAAAAGTTGACCAGGTTTGTGAAACTTGCTCTTTAGGTAAGCAAACTAGAAAAACCTTCAAATCTAGAAGTGAGGATTTGTCATCCATGTCTCTTGAATTTTTGCATATGGATTTGTTCGGTTCAACAAGAACAGCTAGCATTAATGGGAAAAGATTTGGATATGTGATAGTTGATGATTTCTCACGCTTTACATGGATTTTCTTCCTCACTAATAACGAATGATGCCTTTCTTGTGTTTCAGAAAGTTTTCAGAAAAGTAAAGCAAGAAGGAAAATTCAAAATCTCCACCATCTTGTCTGATAATGGAGGAGAATTCAAAAACTCATCCTTTTCTAAACTATGTGATCAAGAAGGCCTAACACATAGATTTTCTTCTCCCAAGACCCTAAAGCAAAACGGCATTGTGGAGAGGAGGGATCAGACAATCGTGGAGATCGCCCGGACTATGTTAATTAAGAGCCAACTCCCAAGGATGTTCTGGGCTGAAGCAACAAACACGGCATGCTACATAATTAATAGGGCGATGATAAGGCCAAAGTGTAAGAAAACCCCTTATGAGATGTTGAAAGGTAAGAAACCCAATTTGGCTTACTTTAGAGCATTTGGATCCAAGTGCTATGTGCATAACAATGACAAATCAGATTTGGACAAATTTGAAGCCAAAAGTGACATTGGAGTATTTCTGGGTTATGCTGAAACATCAAGGGCTTATAGTGTTTTTAATATGAAGAATCAAACCGTGGAAGAAACTTCACACATTGTGTTTTCTGAAAAGAATGGTGAATCTAACGAAGACATTTCTGACAAGGAAAAGAAGGAAGAAGATGGAGGATTTCTGGAATCTAAGGAAGATCAAGGAGATGGCAGCCAACCACTACTCATAGAGCAAGAGGCAGGTCGGTCGACCGAATTCCCTACGCATACGACGCTGCCTGGTGAGTCCTCTACTCATCTACGCACCTTAAGAGATCATCATGTGCAAAATATCATAGGTAACTTGCATGACCCTCCTAAGACCAGGTCATTTCTTAAAGATGTTCATAATGATGACCTTATTGCCTTAGTCTCTCAATTTGAACCCAAAAGTATTGAAGATGCCTTGCAAGATGAAAATTAGGTTAATGCCATGCATGATGAACTCAACCAAGTTGAAAGAAACTCAATTTGGAATCTAGTTCTCAGACCAACCGACCAGCATGTCATTGGGACTAGATGGGTTTTTAAGAACAAGCTTAATGAAGAAGGGACCATCATTAGAAACAAGGCTAGGCTGGTAGCCAAGGGATATAACCAAGAAATTGGAATTGACTTTGATGAATTTTATGCCCCCGTTGCAAGACTAGAAGCCATCAGAATTTTATTGGCATTTGCATGCTCCCTAGGAATAAAACTTCAACAAATAGATGTTAAGAGTGCCTTTCTGAATGGCTTGATAAAAGAAGAGGTATTTATAGAACAGCCCCCTGATTTTGAACTAGGTGATTTGCCTAACCATGTTTACAAATTGAACAAGGTACTATATGGACTAAAGCAGGCTCCACGGGCCTGGTATGACAGACTTAGTGCACATCTGACCAGCGAAGGCTACATCAGAGGTAAGATTGACCAAACACTCTTTACCAAGGTAATGAATGGCCACATTATCATTGTACAGGTATATGTAGATGACATTGTGTTTGGTTCAACTGATTCTAACATGTGCAAGCAATTTGCTGAACTTATGATAAGGGAATTTGAAATGAGCCTCATGGGAGAACTCCAATTTTTTCTTGGACTGCAGATCACACAGATGAAGGAAGGGTTCTTCATAAATCAATCCAAATATACATTGGAGGTCCTAAAAAGGTTTGGAATGAAGGAAGCCAAACACATATTCACGCCCATGGGAACAAATGCATCTTTAGATGCGGATAAGAATGGTAAATATGTAGATTCCAAAACATACCGAGGTATAATCGGGTCTCTTTTATATCTCACTGTTTCTAGGCCTGATATTCAATTTAGTGTGTGTATGTGCGCTCGATTTCAAGCCAATCCTAAAGAATCTCATTTCATATGAAAAGGATTTTAAGATACATTGCTAACACACATGTCTTAGGGCTGTGGTATCCTGCATCATGTTCTTTTGATTTAATCTCATATACTGATGTTGATTATGCTGGATGTAAACTTGATAGAAAAAGTACAAGTGGCTACTGCTAATACTTAGGTGGGTGCTTAGTTTCATGGGCTTCCAAGAAGTAGCACTCTGTTGCACTTTCCACTGC
The DNA here is from genome assembly GCA_022559845.1 of Amorphophallus konjac. Taxonomy (NCBI): domain Eukaryota; kingdom Viridiplantae; phylum Streptophyta; class Magnoliopsida; order Alismatales; family Araceae; genus Amorphophallus; species Amorphophallus konjac. The sequence goes on from CM040118.1 coordinate 448,245,706, forward strand.
AAAAGCTGAACACATTGCTATAGATAATTGTGGAACCCAGGTGCTATGAATAAAGCACCAACTCCAGGACTACGGAGTAGATCTTGGATGCACACCCATCTTGTGTGATAATACCAGTGCCATTAACTTAACCAAGAATCCCATTCAGCATTCCCGCACAAAACACATTAAGATAAGGCATCATTTCCTCCGGGATGAAGTAAGCAAGACAAACTTTCAATTTCACTTTGTTGAATATGAGAAGCAAACTGCTAATATTTTTACAAAACTTCTGGGAAATGACAGATTTTCTACCTTGAGGAGAGAATTGGGTATGTGCAGACCCCCCAATTGATTCTTTTAGTTTGATCAAGTTCATTCTAGCATGAGAGGCCCTTGTTTGATATTGATAGGGGGAGACCATCCTACTGTTTAGATCGCTGCATCCTCATAGTTGCATCTTAGTGTTAGTGTTCCCATGTGTGAGCGACGTCACGCGGTTCGGAGATGAAGACGGAGAGAGCGGAGCGCGCGGGCTCCTCTTTTGCTTTTATCCTGGTGCTTTAAGCTGCAACACAAAGAGATCAAGAGAGAAGAGATAAGGGGCCACCACGGGAGATTGCTCCGGCGGGGCGAGCGGGACAGATATAATGCAAAAATCAAATAACGGAAATTGAAACGGCCATTGCGGGAAGTAACTCGCCGTGGCCTCGAGAATATAACAGTTAGAAGAATAACACGTAATATAATGGCGGGAATTTAAACGGTCATTGCGGGAGATGACCCTCCGCGGCCTCGAGAATATAACAGATATAAGAGACAGATATGAAGAATAACACGTAATATAATGATAGAAATTTAAACGGCCATTGCGGGAGATGACCCTCCGCGGCCTCGAGAATATAACAGATATAAGAGACAGATACGAGAGTGATGCAGATTATGAAGAACAAAATTTAAACGGCCATTGCGGGAAGTAACTCGCCGCGGCCTCGAGAATATGGCAATTATAAGAGACAAATGTGAGAAAGAGGCAGAATATGAATGACAAAAATTAAACGGCCATGGCGGGAAGTAACTCTCCGCGGCCTCGAGAATATAAGGTGATCGCCAGGGGTCGAGGACCCCAAAATAGAAAGAGATCACGCCTACCTCAAGAGCGGGAGACGGTGGGTTGCTTCTTCCTCTCCTACCGGCCGGCCGACAGAGAGGGCTTTCCTCGGTTACCCTTGCAAAATAATAGACAATAAATGAACGGAATTAGAAAACGGCAGTGTAGTAATAATTCCTTGCAATAAAAGTAACGAGATCGTGACCTGACACACACCTGGTTGGTGTGGTTTTAAATCCCTCTCGGACTCGAGTAGGAGGAAAATGCGATGACGAATGCAAGAAGTATGCAACAGGCGACGCCCTTATGAAGGGAGATAGAGGATGCGGTATGATGAATGTAAAGAACTATAGGGAAAAAGGGGAAGAAATGGCTTATTGGATGAGCCGATGGTGAGATCCGGCGGAGCTTCGGCAGCGTGGGGATGACGTGGAAGCGCGGTGGACGAAGACAGCCTTCCTCTCGCGAGCCTGGACACCCGAGAAGCCGGCAGGACCTCCTCCTACAAAAAGACCACACGGGTTAGAAAAATGACTCCGGCAGCCTCTGGGCTCCGACAGCCTATCGGATCGCTTCTTAGCTCCCTCAGAACTGAGGGGGTGGGCCTCTATTTATAGGGCTCCGGAGGTTAGAGGCGTCCAGGACCCTGGACACTTCTATCAGGGCCGAAGTAATATTTTATTCTATTTTTATTCATTTTTTTCAAATATTTTCATGGAGGCGTCCAGGGTCCCGGATGCCTCAATAAGGTCCACCGAACTCCACCGAAAGCCGCACGCGGTTTGGTACAACGCGTGGTTTTGTGAGCGGCGCCTCGTGATTCAGAAATGGGCGCGTCCAGTTGTCTGGACGCTTCCACAATTGGCTTTTTTCACACACGACAAACCGTCGGTCGGTGGACGGGGCCCGGTGGGCAAGTTGATGGAGGCGTCCAGAGTCCTGGACGCCTCCAAAAAAATTTTTTTTTTTATTTTTGTTTTGTTTTTATGCCAAAGCTGGCATTTTTGTATTTTTTATATTTGTTTTCATGGAGGTGTCCAGGGGCTGGACGCCTCCATAAATATATATATATTTTATGTATTTTTTGTCTTAAAAAATAAATTAAAGTAATGGAGGCATCCAGGGGCCTGGACGCCTCCATTAAGACCCCCCGGGTCCGCTGAAAAGGCGTCGGCAGCTCCCCGGCGGGCACCCTTCCTGGTTTCGGAATTCTTTGGCGTGTCTGAATGGTGTTGATGCCGTCCTAATGCTGCAACGAGACAATTCTGGATGCCGAAAAGGGCAGAAGAAGATTCAAGAAAAGGAAGCACTCAAGTGATTCAAAAATGCGTAAGCCGTCGCGGGGCGTCGTACAGTAATATGAGACTTTCTCAGGAGACGTCAGGAAAGACGTGTCTACAGCTGCCCCACCTTGGCGTCTGCTTTGCAAGGGAGTGACACGTAATGGAAGGGTATCGAAGTGAAATGGAATGAAGTGGGAGCGAACTGATAAGTTGATGCCAAGGTGTGATGAGACGCGCTTTTGACGTTACTGTTTGGAATCTTTCCTGAAGTTTCAATGAGGCGACCTTGAAGGAGGTCTTTCAAATTTTGACGACTTTCTTGGACGGAGATCAAATAAGGGAGGGTGAGATGTGCGCTCAGGCAGGAAACAAAAAGAGACCAACTTCTCGATGTGGAAGTACCTGGGTCATAAACCTGCAGGTTTCACCTTCGGTGAGCGGTTACTAGCCAATGTGGAAGTGCTGCGGCTAAGGTGGGTCAAACAAAGTAAAAAGTAAAGAAATATCTGAGAGTCTGTCCAAACAAGGGTCTTCTTTGGAAGAGCAGCGTAGGGCCGTTTCAAGGAAACTCAGTATTTCATTCGGAGTGGAATATCTCATATTTGTAGGAATTGAAACACAACGGCTTTCACAATCGAATCACTTGAATGATCTTCCGCAATAAATCAAAGTCCTATATGAATGCATGCTGGGTTTAAATAAAAATTTAAAACAAACTAAAATAGAAAATAGCCAAGGATAATATTGTCAACTTGTTAAGAATGGGTCAGGATACCGATCCAGTGAGCCGACACTGGGCTGGGGCCCATTTATCCGCGCACCAACTCACTGGATGGAACCGCCGTCCCCATGCTATCACAAGTTAACGGCCTATCCGTACAACCCAAATTCTTCCGCGATCATCACTATTTTTGTTGAAGGGGAACTCAAATCCCAGATTCGTTCGGGCCGCGAGGTCCTTGACATGTTCTAGTAGCGTAGGTATCATATACTACGATGCATGACATGGTGGGACCAACCATTGAAAGGTGGGACAGGAGATAGGACAAAGACGTCTGTTAGTAAAACCTGCACAGGCCAGCATGGATTAATAACATCAGAAAGTAACAGAATCGCACCACAATGGAAAGGAGATCTAGCCAAAATCCTGACACTGATCGCTGATGTGACATGTTCTGTCCTGTAGCGATCTTCCCTTCCTATAAGAACTCCCCTTAGGCTAGTTCATTCAAATGCACCAAGGTGGATTTTGGAAGCTCAGGAGAGGAAGGATAGGAGAATCTAGAGATCTCAAGATGGAAGGAGAGTCTTCCCGTGTTATGAAGAGGAGCAGGCCTGGCAGCGAGATTAGGCGACTCTCCGACCTCGAGGGTCATCTCAGCGGGATGATCATGTCGCATATGGTAAGCTGATTCATTTCAACTTTTCTCCTCTTGAACCTTCTTCTCACTTGCTCCCTTCCTCCTTCTTTCTTTTCCTTTTTCAGCCATATCCACTCTCCGGGCCCGAGGAAGTTTTCCAAATTGCCATGGCTTTCAAAGTTAACTTCCAACATATCCATCGGCATGAGGGCCATACTCTCGAAGTGGCATCTGCAGGGGCTCCTTATTCACGCCAAACACTACGAGAAGATTCGTATGGATTGGGCGGTTATGGGCGCACTAGTGGAGATCTGGCATCCCCAGACCCACACTTTTATCTTCCCGACCTTCGAGGCGACCATCCTCCTCGAGGAGGTGGAACTTCTGCTCGGATTGAAGAAATTCAAGAGTGACGGGAAGGTGAAGGCTATGCGGATGCTGACACGGGGGACTTCCGAAAGCGTCCTTGGAAGCTTCATGCCGCCCGACGCAGCCCGAAAGGTTCGTACTCAAAAGGTAATTGATTTACAAAAGCTCGCGGAATGGGTCATAGAGGCCCTGAGAGGGTTACTAGACAATGACTATTTGGAGGGAATCATGAAAGGGTTCACCATTTGTTTGGCGGGTGCTCTCTTGTTTCCTTATACCGACAACATGGTGGAGGAAGACCAACTGAGTGCTATCTGCGGGATCTGGCGTGGAAAGAGGGTGGGACCCGCTGTCCTTGCCTACCTGTATAGTGGCCTTTCTGCCTCGAGCATGGGTAAGCCTCCTTTTGGTTGCGCACTTGTCCTAAATTGTTGGCTGGATTTGCATTTCAAGTTTGATCACCGTGAGGGAATGCCAACCGCTTCGAAGCTCTTCCAACAAAGCCCCCTTTATCACATAGCCGACGTGTTAGGCTTCGGTGGCATCGTGGCGAACCGTGTTCCGTGGCTAAAGAGACGTGAAGACTGGCGGTCTCACTTTCGAACCGTGACACAAAGCTTCTTCTCTTGCGCACCGACATGTTTACTCCTGCTTGAGCTCCTCATGAGGTCTTCTTGTGAAGTTGATCTCCAACTGATTGGTGCGACCGAGTTTGTCCTTTACAACGCGCATCGATGCTGCCTCCATATCAGCATTCCACGTCATTCATTCCCACTACCGACTGGCATCGTTCCTTTGAAGAAGAGAGAGTTGGGCACTGAAGCGGATGCGAAGGAAGCGAAGGCCGTCAAAGCACCCTGGAAGACAAGTGTTGCGGGAAAGGCCTTAGCGCATGTGGGGGAAGAATGCGAGCTGTGGAGGGCTTATGTAACTGAACTGGGGAAGTTAAGGCCTAAGGCGCCTAAGCCCCTGATGTAACTCGTCCTGCTTTCTGATGGAATAAAATCTGGAATTTGGATGTTTCGGACCCCCGTCCCCCTAATTATTATTTTTTTGTGATTTATTTTTCTTTGTGTTTTTTTTATTTTTGTTACGCTTATCTGGAATGATTTTTATTTTTATTATTATTTTCTTTTTTCTCTCTTTTTTCTTTTTTTTTTGAAAATTTTATTATGGGGGCGTCCAGAGTCCTGGACGCCCCTAAGCTTTTATTTTTATTTTTAAAATTTTTATTTTTTGGGGGCGTCCAGGGTCCTGGACGCCCCTAATTCTTTTATTTTTATTTTAAAATTTTTATTTTTTGGGGGGCGTCCAGGGTCTTGGACGCCCCTATAATACTTTTTTTTAATTTTTGGAATTTTTTGTTTGGGGGCGTCCAGGCGCCTGGACGCCCCTACTTTTTTTGAATTTTTGAAAAAAAAAAGAAAAAAGTGGGGGCGTCCAGGCGCCTGGACGCCCCAAAAAAGGGTGATTCCTTATATAAAGGGGGGCCTCACCCCCCCCTTCCACTTCTACTATTCATTCTGACGACTTGTTCACTCTAAACGACCTATTCCCAGTTCCAATGGAGCAAGGAGGCCCGAGCCAGGGTGGAGAGAAGCGGAAACGACGGGCTCGTCATCCGAGGAGGTCGAGGGATCATGCAAAGGAGGCTGCCGCAGGAGAGGAGATCGCTGCGGAAGAGGAGATAGCCGCGGAAAAGGAGGCGCCTCCTTTGGCCGTGGAGGGCCCTGCGGGCGCTGGCGACGCGGGAGAGGACGAGTACGATCCAGTAAGCCCCTTAGACTTCCATTCTATTGGTTCACTAGGCTAAACGGGCGGACGAGAAGCTGTGTGGAGAAGGCCGAGGAGTGGGGGAAGGAGGCGTCTAGGGGCCTGGACGCCTCCAAAAAATTTTATTTTTATTTTTATTATTTGTTTTTTTAGGTTATTATGTAAATAAAATAAATAAATAAATAAAAAATAAGGAGGCGTCCAGGGCGGTGGACGCCTCCACGAAAATATTTATTATTTATTTATTTTTGTTTTGATTTTTGTTAAAAAAAGAAATAAAAAAAATAGGAAGGAGGTGTCCAGAAGGTTGGACGCCTCTAAAAATATATGTATAATAAATATTATGTACAGTGTTATTGTTTATTATTATCTGAAGAGGCGAGATCTCGCGCTGAGTCCTGAGCGGGCTATGGATCACTAGAAGATGAATCTGCAAGAGATGGAAACGTATCAGAGGGCCCAGGGGATCTCCCTGGGGGAAAACCCTCCGATGGCTAAGTCAGTAGAGCTATGGTGGAAGCGATAATGGGGGGAGGAGAGAGCTGATGCGCGAGAATCCTCTCCACCACAGGGTGAAGCGAATCGTGCTCAGGAGCTAAGGGTGTGTGAATGCCTTGTTTCTCTTACCTTCTTCCGGAGGGTGTCCCTTGCTTAAATAGTGCGCCGCCTTCAGGAGTCCTGTAAGTTGAGGGGTTCCCGACGGGAGTTACGTCTTTAACGGGGGCTTTCATGGCCTGATCATGGGAACGTTATCCCCTCGGAGTCCGGCGGCTCCCCTGACTCTCCCGCTGGCGGGGGACTCTGAACGGCTGCACATGCAGATAATCAACCGGCCTTACCGAGCCTCGGGGATGCTAGCTCATGTCCGAGCGATAGGCATGGCCCGGCGAAGGTGGGGTCAGATAGGTCGGCTAGAGCCTATCTCTCTCGGACGGGGAGAGGGCTTTAGGCCAGACCTTCCTTGGGACCTGACCGTTGTCTCGGGCCCTCCGAGCCTAGAAGGCCACCGGGGAGAGTTAGTTCCTCGAGTCTTATTTATTGGGCTTTTCTTCCCTAAGTGGGCCCTGTGGGCTATCACTCGGGCGGGCTCGCCTGGTTGGACCTTGTGGGTCTTGTTGGGCTGCCTTTGTGGTGGGCTGCGGAAATCCCCCTCTCCACTTGTCCCCCTCCTACTCCCGAGCCAAGGAGGCTCGGATGAGTAGTTTTTCGAGGCTTTGGACCGGCGTGGCTCAGGTGGGTGGAATTCCGTTGGCGTTATGGAGCCGCTTATAGCGGTCGCCGAGGCCCGTAATGATGATCCTGACGGATTCGAAACGAAGGGGCCCCCCCTTTTTCTCGGAGCATGGAACGGCACACCGCCACCCTCAGGGGTTTTTAGGGGGCGCTGTTCATCGTTCTAGGCTTCCAGGGTTTTAGGCTTTCCTTGCTTCTTGATGCGCCGTGAGAGCACAGTGGAGACGCGGAGCCTTGCGGCGGCATTCGTGGAGTTGGCGAGGATAACCGCAGAGGCGGTCCGGCAACTTCCTTCTCCCCCGGAGTCTTCGAGCTCGTACGAGGGATCTTCCCCCGACTCGATGGCGGGTCAGAGTCCGGAGCTTGTGCCGGCGAGGCGGGAACCCGTCCCCAACTGCAGTGAGTTGGGGGAAGCGGAGGTGCGGAGGCTGGAGCATCGTTTTCGCCTGCCTCTCAGATACAGCTTTGCTGCCGCCGCTCCGCACGAGACGAGTCTGGATGATCGCGGGGAGCACATTTGCACCTTTCTTCTGACTTGGAAGAGCGGATTTCGTCTCCCTTTCGATCCTTTCGTGCTGCAGCTTCTTAATTTTTTCCGGTTGGCACCTATTCAGCTGGTGGCCAACTCATATCTTCTGCTTTCGGCCTTCTGGATTCTTTGTCGTCAGCACGACATTTTTCCTTCCTTGGACCTCTTCCATTTCTTCTTTGAGCTGAAAGCGCACCCGTCGGCGGGAAAAGGCTTCTACTTCATCCAGGCGCGGAGGAATAGGAGCTGCATCTCGCTTGCGGCGAAGGACTCCTCGCACAAGGGGTGGAAGACCCACTTCTTCTGGGTAAAGGTGGTGGCGACGGACGAGATCTGGAGATGTCGGACCTCGCCCAACTTTCATCCGAATCTGCCCCCTCGCCAGGAGGAATTCCCTCCCCACGTAGAGCAGCAGGCTGCCCGTCTACTGGAGGACCGTCGATCGACCGAGGAGCTGGTGACGCTGGAGAACATCGAACGGTGTCTTCTCTCGCGGTTGACGTCGACAGGTACAGCTCTTGAGGCTCTTTTTCTGGGGTGGTAGCTCCTTTCCTCCTCCTGACTGGGGCTTCTCCTTGTTGCAGACGTGAGGCGGGAGCCTCTGGAGGAGGCGACCGAGGTCATCGATCTGGGAGATGACTCGACAGCCGATGAACCTGATGCCTTGGCGGGTCGTGCCCAGGCCCGAGACAAGGGCAAGGGGGTGGCCCCCGAGGGGTCTTCTCGATCGACCGGCCTGAAGCGCAAGGATCCCCTGGCGGGGAAACTGCGGGAGGCCGTGAAGGCCAGGAAAAGGGCCAAGAAGGCCGGCCTTTCTACCGCCGTCGGGGGCGATTCTGGCTCGGCGGCGCTTCCCCCCTCGGGGGCAGGATGGGGCCGACCCCTCCGGGCTGGCTCTCCCATCCGCCGGGCGAGAGGGGGCCGAGGAGACCAGGGGCCCCTCAGAGGGAGGTGATGGGTCGGCTCTCCCCTCTGCGGGGGTAGAGGGGGCCGATGCCGGTGTGGCTGGCGCTGGGACCGAGGGATCGGTCGGCGCGGATGGGGGTTCGCCTGCGGGGGCGTTGCGGCCCCATGTGCCGGAAGTTTCTGGTGCGGCCGATCCCGCGACGTCGGTCGAGGGTGGGGGTTCGCCCGGGGAGGCGTCGCAACCCCAACCGACCGTGGCGCGTGGGGCGGTCAGCTTCGCTGCCCGAACAGGGTCTTCTGGCGGGGTGCCCAGGGTGGAGCGGTCCCCTTTGCCGGAGCCTCTAGACAGGCTCGGTATCTCGGGTGACTTGTACCGGTTCTGCCGGTCGATCGCCGAGAGGACGAGGGGGGGAGAAAGGCGCAATACTCCCGCCGGGGTCCTTGATGTCCTGATGGAGGGCGGCCTGGCCATAGCTCGGACAGCGGCCGTGATGGCGGAGGCGCACGCCCGGACGGAGGCGGAACGGTCAAGGCTTGCCTGGACCCTTGGTGGATGCGAGGGAAAACTAGCCCGGCTCGAGGGGGAGCATGAGGGGCTCCGGCGGGAGTTCCTCGCATTCAGGGAGTTGGCGCGGTCGAGCCGACGGGAAGCCGAGGCGCTGGCCGAGCAGCTAACAAGGGCCCAAGAATCGCTCGAGAGGAAGAGCAAACGTCTGGAAGATGAGCGTCAGCGTCACACGAGCTGGATGGCCTCTGGGAGCTTGAGCGCGGCGAGCTGCAGGATCGGGCAGAGGACGCAGAGCGCCTTTGTGCTGAGGCCGAGGCGAACCGAGCCTGGGCGGAGGGCCGGATGATCGAAGCCGAGCGGAGGATGACCGAGCTAGAGGAGCGTCTGGCGAGGGCGGAAGAGCGTGCGGCCGAGGCGGAGCGGGCTCGGGTTGAGCTTGCCGGAAGGGTAGGGCAGGTTGAGGCGGAGGCGATCGAGCGTTACAAAGGCTCGGAGGCTTACTCGGCCGACTTGATTAAAGCTGCCCTCCCCTACTATGAGGTAGCGCTCCGCCGGGCGATGAGCTATGCCAATGAGCACCTTGCCGGGGGTGATTTTCCTTACGGCCAGAGTTATTACTCGGATGAGTCAGTTTCCAGCTCCTCATCCTCGGCCGGGGAGGAACCGGAGGAGTCACCTCCAGCGGGGTCACCAACTCCGGAGGCTCCGGGAGGGCTCACGACCGGGACAGTTCTCGCACAGGCGAGGTCAGTGTCCGGGCCGGCCGTCACCGAAGGTACCGGGGGTGACCCGTCCCCTACTGCTGTTCCTGAGCTTCAAAGTGGGCCCGAGGCCTGATGTATTATGCTTTATTTTGCCCCTTCCCCTTTTTGTCTATTTTTCCTTTTGTAAGAGGACTTCTTTATGGGAGGCAATAAAGAACTTACTTTGTTTGATCGCTATCTTTGCCGTGAATTGGCTGGCGTATCGAGGGCAGTTGGAAAGTGCCGATATTCTTTGCACCGTTTTCGCATGCCGATTCGGGAGACTTCTGGCGGGGCGTCCTTTCATTCCACCATGCTTTGAAAGTCGAGGCGCTTCGCGAATCCCGCTAGGGCGGGGGCCGAGGAATTGGAGGTGACCTTCCAGGGGAGGTCCTGTAGCGTGTTTTCGAGGGGGGAGTCATTTAAGGCGCGTGGCCTCCCTTGGCCTATAAACAGGACCGAAGGGTGCTCCTTCCCTCTTAACACTTAGGACTCTCGCCGGCGGTCTGCTCTTATTCCCTCGTTTTCGCTCTGCGTTGCGCCGCCACGATCGGAGCATGGAGGACCCTTCAGAAGGTGACGCCGCAGACGACGGGGAGCGGCCGGTTCCAGCTATCCTGGAATATCGGTCGGATCCCACGGTCGCCGCGCGTGCATGAGACGGGTCCGACGGTCGCCGCGCGGATCTGGAGAGGGCTTCGACGTGTGGGGGCACGCCGTTTTCCTCCTCTTGGCTCCGGCGAGGCTTCCGAGTGGACGCCGAGATGGAGGGCGGATGGGGGAGTTAGGGATGCCGGCCGTCATTCCCCTCCGTGGGAGGGGAGGAGGCGGCTCGCCTCTGTCCGCAGCCTCTTTCTCTCTCTTTTGTTCTTCATTTCTTTCACTCTTCGGGGGCTGCTTGCTTTCTGTTCGCCTCCAAGGAGTTGGTGGATTGGCAGAGAGGAGACCTTCACGGCGCTCCTTTTTCTAGGTTGTTGCCAACTTGGAAGGTAGCCTTCCTCGCGTGAAAGGTGGCCTTCTCCTTGTCATCCCTCTGTCACCCTTGTCACAGTCCACCCGAGCCAACTGGGTCGACCATCTCTTGTCCGAGCCAGTTTCTACGCGAGGCAGAGTCAGTGGCTGGATGCGAGAAGGTCAAGACCGGGTCGACCGGGCGATGGCCGTCTGCCGTGGTGTTAGATGGATTTTTGCTTTTCACTATGTAATGTATTGGCAGTTGCCTTTCTGATGTACCAACAATTATCTTGAATGAATGCAAAAAGGGGGTTTTATTTCACCCGATTTGTTGATACAGTTTTCAGAAATAAAATCTGCGTAGTGTGGTTGCGTTCCATGTCCGGGGAATGGGTTCCCCTTCCATCGTGGCCAACCTGTACGCACCTTTCCCGAGCGTCTCGATCACTCGGTAGGGGCCTTCCCAGTTGGGGGATAGCTTGCCCGCCGCCTCCAGTGGTCGAGAGGCTTCGGTCTTCCTTGTGCCCGGTCGTGTACCGGGCTAGATGCCCCAGACGGATGAGGCGCTCGATCTCGTCCTGGAGCTGATGGCAATCTCCGGTGTGGTGCCCGTGGTCACCGTGGAACAGGCAATGCCTGTCCCGCTTGCTGTTCTTCGACCTCATTGGCTCGGGCTGGCAGAGATGTCCCGAGTCTTTGATGTCTTCATAGATCTCGTAGACTGGCGCGGTCAAGGGGGTGTACCGCTCGTACTTTCTCTTGCGCTCTCCTTCTCGATCGCGCTTCTTACCCGAGCCAGGGTTTGGCTCGGAGGTTCGCTTCTTGTCCCCCTCCCGACCCGAGCCGGTTGCGTCTCGGCAGGCGCTGAGTACTTCTTCGCACTCGGCGTGGCGCAGTGCCAGAGTCACTAGCTCGGCAAGGGTCGAGGGAGGGTGGAGGACAAGCTCGCGGCGGAGATTCTCGTCCCGGGTGCCCCCGGTCTGTGCGGTTGTGGCTGAGGCCACATCCAGGCGGGGGATCCTGAGGGCTTCCGATTTAAATCGGTGGACGTAAGTCCGGAGCCTTTCCCCTTGCGCCTGTTTGAGAGCCAGGAGCCCGGCTACTGACCTTGGGGGGGCGCTACCGGCGAAACTCTCCTTGAAAATTCGCCCAAATTGCCTGAAGTCTCGGATGGACCCAGGGGCGAGGGCCCGGAACCACGCCTGAGCGCCTTGGACCAGGGTGGCCACGAAGGCCCGGCATTTGATGGGATCCGGCGTTCCATGCAGGGTCACTAGGGCGTCGAAGCTATCGTAGTGGTCGGCTGGGTCGCCCTGGCCGTCGTAGAGCTTGAAGGTTGGGATGGAGGCTCTGGGAGAGACCTCTGCCTTCAAGATGTACTCGGAGAAAGGGGATTTCTCCTCGTCCTCCGGGAAAGAGGTCTTCTGCAGGGCGCGGAGGGCGCGCTCTTGCTCTGCGAACCGTCTTTCAAAATCTCGTAGCCGGAGAGACAGCTCCGGTTGTGGTCGCGCCGTGGGGCTGGGGGGGGCGTCATGGCGATCTCCCGGAGCACTGGTGCCCGGGCGCAGCGGCCTTGCCCCCTGCTTCCCTCTCCTCGGCGTGGAGGAAGCCTCTTGCTCCGTAGGCGGAGCATGCGAGGGTCCTCCGACGTCGTTGCGGAGGAGCTGTCGGTCGCGGAGGGTGAAGCGGCCTCCGGCGGTGTGCTGCGTCGCACTCCTTCGAGGGGGACTTCCTGACGGGGCGTGGGACATTGCGCCCCTAGCCGCCTGGGCCCTCATGAGCTCCACGAGGACATCCATTTTTTCGTTGAGGGCCTGGAAGGCGTTGGCGCCACCGTCGAGGGGTGCCCCTGTCTCCGCCGGGGGGGGGGGTGGCCTGTTGGTGTGGACGCTGGCGTTGGAGGGGGGGCTCTGCGAGACCCTAGAGGGGGCGCCTCCCGCCGCTGCCATAGCCTTACCCTTCCCATCGGCGGATCTCCTCCCTGAGTTTTTTCTCACCATCTTGGCTCTTCGTGCGTTTCCCACAGACGGTGCCAGATGAAGAGGCGAGATCTCGCGCTGAGTCCTGAGCGGGCTATGGATCACCAGAAGATGAATATGCAAGAGAGGGAAACGTATCAGAGGGCCCAGGGGATCTCCCTGGGGGAAAACCCTCCGATGGCTAAGTCAGTAGAGCTATGGTGGAAGCGATAATGGGGGGAGGAGAGAGCTGATGCGCGAGAATCCTCTCCACCAGAGGGTGAAGCGAATCGTGCTCAGGAGCTAAGGGTGTGTGAATGCCTTGTTTCTCTTACCTTCTTCCGGAGGGTGTCCCTTGCTTAAATAGTGCGCCGCCTTCAGGAGTCCTGTAAGCTGAGGGGTTCCCGGCGGGAGTTACGTCTTTAACGGGGGCTTTCATGGCCTGATCGTGGGAACGTTATCCCCTCGGAGTCCGGCGGCTCCCCTGACTCTCCCGCTGGCGGGGGACTCTGAACGGCTGCACATGCGGATAATCAACCGGCCTTACCGAGCCTCGGGGATGCTAGCTCATGTCCGAGCGATAGGCATGGCCCGGCGAAGGTGGGGTCGGATAGGTCGGCTAGAGCCTATCTCTCTCAGACGGGGAGAGGGCTTTAGGCCGGACCTTCCTTGGGACCTGACCGTTGTCTCGGGCCCTCCGAGCCTAGAAGGCCGCCGGGGAGAGTTAGTTCCTCGAGTCTTATTTATTGGGCTTTTCTTCCCTAAGTGGGCCCTGTGGGCTATCACTCGGGCGGGCTCACCTGGTTGGACCTTGTGGGTCTTGTTGGGCTGCCTTTGTGGTGGGCTGCGAAAATCCCCCTCTCCATTATCCATGATTCTGATGTGTTGCCCTGTTGATTTTGTGGTGTGCAGGGCGTGATGAAAGGCCGGATCAGCTGGTCTCTAGTGGTGGCAGCGTACCGTGGGCTGCCAGACTTCCAGAGGGCGCGTGTGGACGCCATGGGCTTTGGAGCCTTCCCCAGGATCGAGCCCTTCCGGCTCGACCTTCCTCTTATCCAGGCATTGAGGGAGCGGTGGCATGTGCCGAGTCGGGCGTTTCTGATGCCCTGGGGGCACATGGTGCCGACACTTGAAGACGTAGCTCGGATCACCGGGTTACGAGTTGACGGAGAGGCGGTCAGCGGGGTCACCTACCCCGACTATCGAGAGAGTGCCCTGGACCTGCTGTGGTTAGAGACGAGCGTGACCGACAGAGACAGCAGGGTAGTCGGCCGAGTGGAGATTATGGAGGCTCTCGGATTCGTCGACCCGCGCCAGCGGGTTAGCGAGACTGGAGCGGAGTTTCTGGCACGACTGGAGGGAGATGCCCGTGCAGCTTTCACCCAGGACCCGAGCGAGCGGGAGCTGGTGGATCTAGACCTCCGGAGGTTTCTATTCTTCTTCCTGGGCCGCCTTCTGTTGGGGACGAAGGGGGATGGCATCCACTGCCGCTTCCTCGGGATCCTGGCGGACCTGGATAGAGTGGGACACTATGCGTAGAGAGTGGCTCTGCTTGCTCATCTGATCGCCGATCTCTCCCAGACTTCAGAGAAGGAGACGACAGTCAGTGGCTTCGCACCTTTTTTCCAAGTAAACATTTTTTATGCATTCTATCGTAGTTAAATATGCAATTATTATACTAATGATGTATGATGGATGCAGGTGTGGAGCTATTACTATTTCCCGATGGTGAGGGCTAGGCATGGGAACAGGAGAGCCGTGCCTCTGGCGCGGCGGTGGAGGCCGGTCGTGGTTGCGACACCCCACGGCTACCAGCTGGCGTCGCTTCGTCGGGAGCTGAGCGAGTATCCCGAGGCCATGGTATGATGCGCATATATATATTTTTTTGGTGTTTTTATACATGTGACTGAATGGCAACTAACATGATGTATGTATGGTGATGCAGGTGGTGTGGAGACCCTACCTGGGCATGGGCGACGCTGGCCAGCCTTGGGTTGTAGCTGGTCTTCCTCGTTTCGGGCGGGACGTGTGGGTCCATTGCCTGAACGAGATCGAGCCGCTGCGGCTCAGACTGATATGAGGACGTTGGGGCTAGCCCAGGAGTGGGTTGATGTAGATGAGCCGGCCCGCATCGGGCGAAAGGCCAAGGGGAAGGCGAAGATTATGGACTGGCGTACGCACTTCCCAGTACAGTACCAGGACTGGCAGTAGGGCGGGGCCCCAGTGGTGTCCCATGTACAGGACAGCACTGATTACATGAGACGGTATCGAGCTACGTACGGGGATCGCCTCTCCCTCGGTGGTATGGCAGGGGTAAGTGTGAAATGAAAATGCTTCATTCTTCTATGTGTATATGCATGTGATACTAACTTATATGCCATGCAGGATGCTCGTGACGACATGATCGCCGACCTGCGGGCCCAGTTGGCAGACGCCAGGCGGCAGTTGGTGGCCATCTGACAAGAGTTGGAGATCCTGGTGAGTCTATGCAATGCATTTTTTGTGACCTGGATTTCGATGCTCAGCCTCTGACTGTCGTTTGCCCCGTGTTTCAGCGGGCCCACCAGGCAGCAGTAGCCAAGACGGCTGGTGGAGTGGGTTCCAGTTCGTGGGGCCCTCCCCCGGAGATCTCTGCCCTTCAGGAGCAGCTGGCGTATGCGGTGGCTCGGGCTGAGGAGGCCGAGCGTGACCGCGAGGCTCGAGTGAGTGCTTGCTTGGCCCTGACCCTCTTCTAGCTGCTTTCCTTTTATCACTACTCTCTTACGGTGCATGTGTGTTTGGATAGGTGGCCGAGATTCAGGAGGCCCTGGCCCGTGCTATTCGTGCCGAGTAGGAGCGCGATGCTCGGGTGGCGGAGCGTGACGCCCGGATTGTGGAGCTGGAGGAGGAGCGACGACGGGAGGCTGAGGAGCTCCCTCGTGACGTGTTGGATCTGCGGATTGCCCTCGAGCTGTCGAGGAGAGAGGCGATGAGAGAGAGAGAGGAGAGGGAGAGGGATAGGGAGAGCGTAGAGAGAGAGAGAGGGAGAGGGATAGGGAGATCCTAGAGAGAGAGGGGGAGAGGGATAGGGAGATCATAGAGAAAGAGAGGGAGTACAGGAGGGCAGAGCGACATCGAGATTGGGACAAGAGGAGGGCTCTGGTGGCCCTGGTGGCCCTGGTGTCAGAGCTCCGACTGAGTCTTGGCACGGCGGAGGGGAGACTTCGGGAGAGTGAGGAGCGGTATCAGAGGGCGAAGGAGCGCCGCGCGCGACTTCATCAGTCTGGTTCCTTTTCCGTGGGTAGCTTTCTAGTTTCTTCGGCCGAGGAGCGTCGCCGCACCTTGGAGGCTGGCATGGTGCCACCTGGGGAGGCGAGCACGGCTTCTCAGGGTTCGCAGAGGCCCCCTAGGGATCCCCGTCAGAGGAGGGAGGAGAGAGATGACCAGGAGGGTGATGGCGAGAGTCAGAGAGTTGCTTGTACAGTCCACCCTCCTTACTGCATGATGTACTTTCGACTATTATATGAAATGAAAATGGCTTTCTTGTATTGTGTGTACCTTTCCTCTCTCACTTTTCTGCTGCACCGAGTTGTTTCGAGGCATGCCTTACGAGACTTTGCCCTGAACAGCGGGGAACTACGCTTTGCACGGGGGGATTCTATTTCCTTTCTCCCCCTTTTTTGGGCGCGTCCAGGTGCGAGGACGCGTCTTAATCCTCGAATTCAAATTTAAACCGCCGGGTGGCCTTTCTTCTCCCGTGCCTTACCCGCAAACGAGCCCGCCTTCCGCCGAAACTCGCTCGCCCGTCTTTGTCTTCTTCCCTTCAATCGATGGAGTTCGGCGGTCTGGACCACGGTGAAGGTGGAGAGGGACGCGGGACCCCTCGCCCAAGGAGGGACGCACCAGAGCACGGAACGGCGTCCATGGAGGAGGAAGGGCTGCTTCGGGCCCCCGAGGGACCCGAGGGGCCCAATGGCGCGGAAGGAGGTGAACACGACTCGGTGAGTGCTTCGGTTTCCCCTTCTTTGATCTATTTTGAGTTTTGAAGCGAGGCGTGCGAGGGAGGAAAGGGTTCGGCGAGTGTTGCACTCAAATGATGGACGCGTCCTAGACAGGGGATGCGTTCTTTGTTATGATGCGAGGCCATTCTTTCTTGGTGCAGGACATGGCGAGGACCCTAGGCCTGGCCGATGAGTGGGCGAGTGTAGACGAGCCGAGCCGCGACAGGAAGGAGAGTCGCGGTAAGGCGAAGCTTGAAGACTAGCGCATACGTCTCCCTGGACAGCAAGGGAGCATACTGGTGCAGGATAGTGCCGACTTCTTGCGGCACCAGAGAGAGAGTTACGTGGGTCTTCCCCGAGCCGGGGATACGCGCGACGTCAACGGCTCGCGTGCCCAATTAGTCGAGGTCAGGCAGCAGCTGGCCGCCACTCAACAGGAACTGTCGCTCCTGGTAAGCTAAGTGCTGCATTTTCTATTTTTAAATGTGGAGCTTAGCTGACGGCTGTTGTTTGTTCGTTCCAGCGTGCCCAGCAGACAGCGATGGTGGGAGTGGCTGGCGGCGCATCTTCCAGTTCCTCGGCCCCTTTTCTTGAGATTGGCTCCCTCCGGGAGCAACTTGCCGGTGCGGTGGCTCGGGCTGCCCAGGCGGAAGAGGAGCGTGATGCCTGGGTGGCGACTGTAGCAGAGCTGCGACATCACGGTGAGGAGAGACCTTCTCCAGATATCCTGGAGTTAAGGGTTCTTCTGCAGATGATGAGGAGAAAAACAGAGAGAGAGAAAACCAAGAGAAGGTCCGAGCGACAGCGAGATCAGGCCGAGAGGAGGGCCTTGGAGGCCCAGGTGAGGGAGCTCCAGCTGGGCCTTCAGGTTGCGGTGCAGAGGCTAGGAGCGATGGAGACGCGCTACGAGAGAGCGCGAGAGTTCGGGGAGCGACTGCGCCAGTCTGGTTGCTTTGCCGCTAGTGGCTTCTTCACCACGTCAGGGGAGGAGCAGCGAGTCATTACTGTGGAGCCGGCGCCACGAGGCGAGGCGGGTGCTACTGCACGGGGATCCAGGAGGCTTCTGAGGGACCCTCACCTCAGGGGAGAGGAGAGGGACGCCTAGAGGGATGAGCATGAAGATAATGGCAAGAGTTGGCGAGCTAGTGGACCTGCCTCCTCTCTATGATTGTGATGTTTATGACAGCTTATGTAGAATTATGAATGGAGTGATTTGATTTTCTGCTGCTTGTTTGTTCTCTTGTGCGTTCCCTCTTCGCCATGCTTCCTTTGTACTGTTTCCATGTGATGTGCCTACTGAAACCTCGCCCTAGAACGAAAAAACGCGTCTCGCTCCGATCCCCTTTTACAGAAATCTACTGCGGGAGTCAACAAAGACGGCCCTAGATTTTCTTCTCTGGCGGTTTGCCAGCCTTTGCAGACAACCTTCAAAAGGATAGGGCATCTTGTCCAAACAATCACCTTGTGTGAGTGGTGAAGTAACACATGTGGGACCGTATGGCAGGTGCCTTACCACAAGGGCTATTGGAGGGATCTTGCTCGGCACTCCTCCCTTTTTCTATAAATATCCGCTCTTTTGTTCTCCCAGGGTCCTTGAGAGCCAACTCGAGGAGTACATATTCCCACAGAAGAGGAGGGATTCAAAATCCTGAAGTCGAGATGGAGGGTGAATCTTCCCATTCCTCGAAGAGGAGCAGGTCCAGCGGTAGCAGTTCCAGGAAGCTCTCGGATCTCGAAGGGCACTTCATCGAAAGGACCCGATCGCAACTCGTAAGCCAAGTTTTCCTGCCCTTTTTTCCATTCTTTTTTCTTCCTTTCTTTCTGACCAAACCTCCTCTCCATTCCCTGCATGCGTAGAGTGTGATGAAATCACAGATCTCATGGGAGTTGGTAGTGGCAGCATACCGAGGTCTCCCAGATTTTCAGAAGGCGAGGCTAGACGTGATGGGATTTGGCACCTTTCTTCGGATCGAGCCGCTCGAGCTCGACCTGGTCCTGATCCAAGCCTTGTGTGAGAGATGGGACCCAGTGAGTCGGGCATTCCTGATGCCCTGGGGGCACATGGTGCCCAGCTTGGAGGATGTGGTCCGGATCACAAGCCTGAAGGTGGAGGGCGAGGCAGTGACCAGGGTCACTTATGCGGATTACCGAGAAGGTGCTCGGAAGCTACTGGGTTTGGACCTAGATGGTCGGAAAAATAGGTCGGTAGCTAGGGCGTCCCTCATGGATGCATTAGGGCTCACCGACACTCGTCGGTGGGACGACGAATCCTCAGAAGAGTTCATGGAAAGGATGGAAATAGGATGTCGTGCCGTGTACTGCACAGATTTCGGCAACTGGGAAAGATGCAACATAGATTTGAGGAGATTTCTCCTCTTCCTTTTGGGGAGATTGGTACTGAGCTCGAAAGGGGACGGTATCCAATGTCGCTTCCTGGAGCTACTATCAGACCTTGAAAGAGTAGGATACTATGCCTGGGGAGCTTCCATGCTGGCACACTTATTTGCAGGCCTGTTCCAAGAAGCGGATTGTGAGATGGCTGTGAGTGGTTTCACACCATTCATCCAAATATTTTTGGTTTTGCTTGTTTTGTATTTTTTTTGTTGTTTTTGCAAGGTACTGATGACCTGTGCCGAGCAGCTGTGGAGCTATTATTACCTCCCCATGGGGAGAGCTCGGCATTGGCGACCCGCGATGGTGCCGCTAGCCAGGCGGTGGGAACCCATCATGAGTGCGGCACCCCTAACCCACCAACTGATGGTGCTAAGGCGGGAGCTACAGGAGTTCCCTGCAACGATGGTAAACTGGAGACCCTACTCAGACATGGTCGATGCCGACCAGCCGTGGGTTCTAGCAAGTCGTGCTCGATTCGGACGGGAATTGTGGATGCACTGCCTGAATAAAATCGAGTCACTTCGGCTACGATTGGTTATGAGGACTTTGGGACTGGCTCAAGAATGGGTGGATTCAGCTGCGCCACCTCGCGTTGGGAGAGAGACGCGAGGACTGGCGACCTGCATTGACTGGCGTGTGTAATTCCCCGAACAGTACGAAGACTGGCAATGGGGTGGCATAATCGTGGAATCGCAGGCACGGGATAGCGAGGATTACCTGCGTCTATACAAGACAAGGTACGCAGAGCGGTTCCAACCCCGGGGACTTGCGGAGGTAGGTCTCCCCTTTTTCTCCTTTCTTCTTTCTCCCTTTTTTAGTTCTCTGGTGGAAATGCTGACTCGTATGGCTGCAGGATATCCGTGATACGATGATAGCGACTTTACGAACTCGCTTGGCAGAGATGGAGCAACGGTTGGGCGATGCCCGCGGAGCTACGAGCGCCTTGGTAGGTGTACAGTGCGTTCCTAATTAAAACCCCAGATTCCAGATGTTGGCTGCTAATTCACGCGGTCGTAGCATGCCCAGATTGGCGCGGCTTCCCCAGCGATGGGAGTAGGTGGTGCCTCTTCCAGCTTGTGGATTCTCACCTCAGAACTTGACTTGCTTCATGAGCAACTTGCTCACGCCACGCAGCGTGCTGCGGAGGCAGAAGGGATGCTCTGTATACAGGTAAAAGTTTCAGTGTTGAGTTCTCTTTGTTTACGCCTTATCGCGTATCTGAGATGGTACACTCGGCAGGAAAAGGAGATGGAAGAAGCGCTTGCCCAAGCTGCGCAGAGGGAGGCTAGGATAGCAGAACTGGAGAGGGAACTGCGGCGTCATCCTGATGACGACTCCTCTAGGGATGCCGTGGAACTGAGGATCACTCTCCAGTTGGAGAGGGAAGACCGTGAGAGAGAACGTGCAGAGAGAGAAAGAGACGTAGAGAGAGAAAGAGCCAACAGATTGACTGAAAGGGAGGAACGAAGGGCCATGGAGGCCCAACTATTCGAACTCCGAACCAGCCTTGGTCTTGCTGAACAGTGGCTGAGAGATGGTGAGGAGCGCTACCGAAGAGCACGAGAGCGTGGCTTTCGTGTTGGTAGCTTCTCTGCTGTTTCCGTGGATCAACGCCGGTGTGTGGGAATAGGAAGGGGAATACAGAGCGGTAGGAGTACCGCTTTTCGTAGTTGGGTAGCACCCTTGAGAGCGTTTTACCCGGAGAGTAGTGGGACGAGTGATGCAGAGAGAGAGGGCGGAACTTGATGTAATTTTTTATTTTGGAAAGGAATAAAATACAAGGTTTGGTCTGTTTGGTTTTCACCTTTACTTTTGTCGCCTCGAATCCCTGCACACATCACTGAAACAAACAAATCAGAATTTCTGTTCTGACTTGGCCCCTTGCTCAATAAGCAAATGGTCACATTGACTGTCCTTGATAACTGGTCAAGGGGCCACGCCTTTATTAACGAAGATAAGGGAAAGATGTGGTGATGATGAATGCGACAGACACGCACACGAATGCAAGCGAGATTAAAAAGTGAAATGCTGCATACAAATGTAATCATGTAAAATTGATTTATTTTTCTTTTTATATTTGGCATTTTTTTATTGTTTTGTTATATTCAATTTTTTTGTTTGTAAATATGTACATTTTCTCTTTTCTCTTTTTTTTTGTTTTTATCATTTCATTTTTTTTGTTGCTAACGCCTGGCAAGCATCCAAATGGCACCTAACCTACATGAGAACAGGGGTTTCTTACTAACCTCCCAGGTATCCTAAGTGCACATCTAGGTTGATTTGGGCCTCTGGATCCCTCGAATGATAATCCCGCCGGCTAAGACTTACCCTGATGACAATACCGTCTTGTCATGCTTAGGCTCCCAGTCGCTTCCGACCACAGGGATTCACCCAAAAGGTGTTTGAGGTAAGAGATTTGCCCGACCCGGGTCTGTTTCCTCACAACTCTAGATGGTATATGATGGAACACCCTGAACCCCAATGACCAACCGCGCGACGCTGACCCGGAATCAGACGCCGTCGCACCCATAGGTGACGCGCTTGCATTGGCCTAAGCCCGAGGTTAAACAAGAAGACATCAAGGTGGTAAACAGGGGTCTTGACCAGCCAGAAACACGGAGACTCCTTCGCAGCGATAGCTTTTGCTTTTCAAAGTAGGCAACCAAATGTGTATATTAAAATAAGGTCGCAGACCCTGGGCAGTTTTCACCCTTCAGAAACTCCATCGAACCTTCATCTTTAGAGGGAGAAGGAAGAGTGTAGGGGATAAACCTCCTGAGAGGACCGACGAAAGCCGTTAACCCGGCGAGCGAATAAGGGCCCATTAACTCTCTCTTTCGACAACTTCAGACCAAATCTCGAGCATTTACATTCCATGGCCCCCTTTTGTGGATTCAGACTTTTACTTTGAGGGGTTCCATTTATCGCATCAGGCACGGTCACGACCAGGCTCTTGATTTTGATTTTGTGTTTCTTTTTGCGAGGGAGATATAGTCGTTTGACGTTGTGGGCTCTCTTTTGTATGCCTACGGGGACACTGCCCTCTTCTCGTGCTCTGATCGATGCTCGGGGAAATGGATCCTAGTCTTGCCTTAAGGGGTTTAAGTTTTGGTTTCTCATGCTCAGCGTTTTAAGGGCGCCGACTGTCTCATTTGGTCGAAGAGAAAAGAATAAAGATTACAGCTTCTGGAGATCTTCTGGGTGAGGCCCCATCGTAGGTGATGCTACCAACTTTTTTTTTTTAGATAAAATACGTAAGTGAGTACATGGTGGCTTCCTTTGAGCGTGCATAGGCCGATGTGGCCAAACAGGGATCTCCACGGTTCTGGCAGACCAAGACCCGGTACCTACCAAGCCTTAATGGGCCCTATCCTAACATGAAGGTTGGATGCAGGGACTTAACTACATGGTGACCACCAGGCATCGGCATTTTGAATTTTTCATATTTTTAGTGATTTTCAATATTTTTTTATTGTTTTTTGATGTTTTCTATCTTTTCATCATTTGTTTGTTTTTGACGTTTTGGCACTACGCTAGGGGTAGTACTTTTTAAGATAAAGCCCATTCCAAGGGTGGGATAACTCAGTCCCTTCGGCGTTGACTAGTTAGTAGGAGTTACCAGGGTACACGGTTTGAATCACAAATGGTCCTTCCCAATTGGGTTGGAGCTTAAAACACGGCCCTCCAGGTTTGACAAAAATTCTTTTTACGACCATCTCACCGACTTTGAATTTTCTCTCAACGACTTTCTTTTGATAAAAGCGAGCGAGTCTATTTTGATACACACGCGCATGTTTGGCAGCGGCCAGCCGCTTCTCGTCTAAGAGTTCCAACTGGGCAAGGAGTGAATTGCGACGTTCGTCGAGGGGAAATTCCTCATCCAATTATACTCTAAGATAAGGGATCAGAGTCTCGTACGGGACTACCGCTTCCGTCCCATAAGTAAGGGCAAACGGAGTCTGCCTGGTGGGGGTACGGATTGAAGTGCGATAGGCCCATAGAGCTTCGATAAGCTTTTCTAGCCAGTCTTAAAACCTACTGGACTCACAGGTTTTCTTGATGATTTTGATCAATGTTTTATTGGTGGCCTCCGCTTGGCCATTACCTTGTGGGTAATAAGGTGATGAATGATGCAATGCAATTGTGTACCTTTTGCAGAGGTCTTGAAGGTCCTGAGAAATGAATTGTGGTCCATTGTCGGTGATGATTGTGCTTGGGACGCCGAACCTGGCGAGGATGTTCTTCATGATAAATTTGCAGACTGTTGATGCCTTGATTTCTGCGTAAGCTTCGGCTTCGACCCATTTGGTGAAGTATTCTGTCGCAGTAAGGATGAAAGATTTCTGCTTGGGGAGGGAATTGGGATCACCTAGGGGACCGATGATGTCGAATGCCCACATGGAGAAAGGCCATGGGGAGGATATTAGGTGAAGTGAGGAAGAGGGTGAATGTATTTTATCAGCGTGAAGTTGACACTTGACACACCTACGGACATAGATGGCACAATCCTCTTCCATAGTGGGCCAGTAAAAGTCTTGCCTAATGATCTTCTTGGTGAGCATCTGGCTATTCATGTGGCCACCGCACACACCCGAGTGTGCTTCTTCTACGCATTTCCAAACCTCATTATTGTCAAGACACCTTAATAGAACGCCAGTAAGGCTCCTCCTATAGAGTAGACCTCCAACCAATGTGTATTTCTGAGCCACCCTTCTTATGGCTTTCTTATCTTCTGTGGTGGCTCCTTCAGGATAAGACTGATCTTTACAGTATTTGACAATTTCATAGAATCATGGTTTCTCATCGTCAGCCAGCTCTTCTTCGACTTTTGCCAGCATGATCTCCCTCTTCTCAAGAATTTCTCCCTTCTGGATCTTCTGTAGGACTCGTTCCTTGATCTTTAAGAGGTAAGAGTCCTGAACGGCAGGGACAAGACGCTTGTAGAGAATGATGGATCTAAAACATGCACCTAAAGGGAATTTGAAGAATGATGCCAAGGAGGCGAGGGCATCGGCCAGAATGTTCTGTTCGCGAGGAACATAGACAAAGATCAGCTTGGTGAACAATTTGGCATAGGCGGAGACCAGCTCCTGATAGGGTTTGAGCTTGGGATCGAGGGTGCGATATTTGGTAAGCACCTGGCGGAGAACAACTTGACTATCATCCACGACTCGCAACTCAGTGATATAGAAAGAACGGGCTAGTTCCAGGCCAGCTAGAAGAGCCTCGTATTCAGCGATGTTATTGGTGACTGGGAACGCGAGCTGAAATACCTCTGGGATGGTAACGCCTTCAGGCGTTAGAAGGACAATGCCGATACCCTTCCCTTGAGAATTTAGAGTTCCATTTAAATATAATGTCCACATTGGCTTGTCGGATTGGGCGATGGACATTAGTTCCTCATCTGGAAACTCTAATTGGACAGGGTCAAACTTGGGGAGAGGATGGTGGGCGAGATGCTCGGCTATGGCATAGCCTTTAATTGCCTTTTGCTGGATGTAGGTGATGTTGAATTGGGAAAGAAAACTTTGCCAGCGTGCTAGCCTATCCGTAAGGACGAATTTCTCCAGAAGGAATTTGATAGGATTCATTCGAGCAATCAAGTGGACCTCATGAGCCAAGAAGTAGTGCTTCAATTTCTGCACTACCCAAACGAGGGCAGCACAGGTTTTCTCCATGACGGTGTACTTTTGCTCATAGGGATTGAGAAGTTTGGACAAGTAATAGGTTGCCCGTTCCTTGCCTTCTTCATCAGCTTGTGTGAGGACGGCTCCCACGGAGTCATCCAAGACTGAGACGTAAAGAATCAGAGGTTTTTCTGATTTGGGTGGAATGAGAATGGGTGGACTAGCCAGATATTCCTTCAACCCTTCAAAAACTTTCTGACATTTAGAATTCCAGTGAAATTCTACTCCTGGCTTGGTCAACTCGTAGAGAGGTCTACACCTTTGTGAATGTTGGGACACAAACCGACGAATAAACTGCAACCTCCCTATTAAACCTCGGACTTCCCTCAAATTCTAGGGAGGCGGCATATCCCTGATAGCCTTGGCTTTGTCGGGATCTATCTCGATCCCTCTTTTACTCACAATGAAACCTAGCAATTTACCCGACGACACACCAAACACACACTTCTTCGGGTTCATTTTCAATTGGAACTCCCTTGACCTCTGCAAGACCTTAGCCAAAACTTCTGGATGTTCCATCTTGGTCCTTGATTTCACCAACAAGTCATCCACATACACTTCCAGGTATGTGTGCATCATGTCAGGAAATATGGCCATCATAGCTCTTTGGTAAGTAGCTCCAGCATTCTTTAACCCAAACGGCATGACCACGTAACAATATGTTCCACAAGGGGTAGTGAATGACGTCTTCTCCTGATCCTCTTCTTCCAAACGAATTTGAATATATCCTGAAAATCCATCCATGAATGAGAGGGTCTCATAACCTGCCGTGTTATCGATCAACACATCAATGTGAGGCAAGGGAAAATCATCCTTTGGACACGCGCGGTTAAGGTCCCGGAAGTCGATGCAAATCCTGACTTTCCCATCTTTCTTCATGACCGGGATAATGTTCGCCACCCATTGAGGATAAAGGACGACTCTAATGAACCTGGTTTTGTGGAGCTTATCGACCTCTTCTTTCATTTTCAAAGCCATCTGAGGGTGGAAACGCCTTAACCTTTGTTTTATCGAGACGGACCCTAGTTTTAGGGTTAAACGGTGTTCGACCAAGGTTGAATCTAGACCCGACATATCCTCGTATGTCACGCCCCGAGCGCGGAAGGAACTCGGAGATGCGTGACTAGTTTATATCGATCATGTCAATCAGAGTATTAGTGTATTCAACACAAAGACAGAGTGCGCATAAGTAAAGATAACCCAATCCTTTTATTCAATCACAACCTCAAAAGTACTTCTATTACAATTCACTTAATGAAAGTGCTAAGACCCAATAAAAGGAAAAGTACAATGATTGACTTAAGAAATTTGAAAGATAAGACTAGTAGACGCTTGGATAGACGGAGAGCTCTAATCTCTTCACTCTTGACCTATGCCGTTTCTTTTACAATTCGCGCCCAAGAAGAGGGCGTTTCTTTCCCTTTCCTTTTATTCGTTTTGGACGTTTTTGAAATTTGATGCCCCTCAGTATAGGCGTCACTTTTTGAATTAACGTCTCAGGTGAAGGCGTTTCTTATTAAAATCGCGCCTTGTTGAGAGGCGTTATTTACATTTAACTTATTATTTATTCATCTTGGTTCTTTTATCATTTACTTACTTAATTTTTCTTGAAATCTTCCTTTTATTTTACCAGGGTTGCTACACCCTCCCCCACTTAAAAGAATTTGGTCCCCAAATTCCATCACATATAAATGTGGAGAGTGTAGAATACATACCTTTTTAGAATAAGTCTGGGAATCGTTTCCTCATAGACTCCTCGGTCTCCCATGTGGCTTCATGTTCTGAACATTTACTCCATTGCACCTTAACCATGGGAATAACTTTATTCCTTAGGGTTCGTACCTCGCGATCGAGAATCTTCATAGGCTTTTGCCCATACGTAAGGTCCTTCTGAATCACCAGGTCTCCATGATCAATGATATGTGACGGATCGTGCACATACTTCTTCAACATTGATATATGGAATACATTATGAACTTCGGACAATTGAAGAGGTAAAGCGACGCGGTAAGCAACCTCGCCAACTCTTTCTAGTATCTCAAAAGGTCCGATAAACCTTGGTGTAAGTTTGCCCTTAATACCAAATCTCCCTATTCCACGTCCAGGTGATATCTTAAGAAATACGTGATTTCCCACTTGGAATTCGAGGTCTCTTCTTCGTATATCAGCATAAGTCTTTTGTCTAGACTGAGCAACTTGAAGTCTTTCTCTAATCAACTGAATCTTTTCAGTGGTATCCCTTACCATGTCTGGACCTAATAGTTATTTTTCGCCAACTTCGTCCCAGCACAAAGGCGATCGGCAACTCCTTCCGTATAAAGCTTCAAAAGGTGCCATTTGTATACTTGCCTGGTAGCTGTTGTTGTATGCAAATTCAACCAACAGCAAGTGATCATGCCAGCTTCCACCAAAATCAATGATGCAAGCTCGGAGCATATCTTCAACCACCTGATTAGTTCTCTCGGTCTGACCATCCGTTTGAGGATGAAAAGCTGTACTAAAGTTAAGTCTCGTCCCCAGTGAATGTTGTAAACCCTTCCAAAAGTGAGAAGTAAAACGGGGATCTCTGTCAGACACGATTGAGACAGGTACTCCATGTAACCTGACTATCTCTTTAAGGTATAATGCAGCAAGAACATCAACTGACCATCGACTCTTGATTGGCAAGAAGTGTGCCGATTTGGTCAATCTGTCGATGATAACCCATATTCCGTCATATCCTCCCTTTGATTTGGGCAGACCCATAATGAAGTCCATACCGATATCCTTCCACTTCCACTTTGGAATATCTAGAGGATGTAGCTTACCAGCAGGCTTTTGGTGTTCTGCCTTGACTTACTGACATGTGAGACAGCGAGACACAAAATCCGCTATTTCTCTTTTCATATTGGGCCACCAAAAAGTCCTTTTCAAATCTTGGTACATCTTAGTTGATCCTGGATGAATCGTGTACCTTGATCTGTGAGCTTCATCTAAGATTTTCTTCTTTAGTTCTGGGCAATTCGGTATACATATTTTATTTCTGAATAACAACCTTCCATTTGAAGCTAATCTGAAATCAAGTTGTTCTTCCATTTTGCCCTTGATTTCCACTAGTACGGGGTCATTACCTTGAAGTCCTTGTATTTCAGATAGCAAGTCTGGCTATATGCTCATATGGGATAATGTGACACATCTACTGTCCTTGTCCATACTTATATTAAGTTTAGAGAATTGTTCTAGCAACTTCCACTCCTGAATCATACAATTGGCTAATAGTGCTCTCGGCTTTCGACTGAGGGCATCGGCTACAGGATTACCCTTTCCAGGATGATATTGTATAGTGAAGTCGAAGTCCTTAAGATATTCTAGCCAACGTCTTTGCCTCATATTCAATTCCTTCTGAGAGAAGAGATACTTAAGACTTTTATGGTCAGAGTATACAATAAACTGCACTCCGTACAGATAATGTCTCCATATCTTCAGTGAAAATACTACCGCAGCCAATTCTAAATCATGAACTGGGTAGTTCTCCTCGTGCTTCTTCAATTGGCGAGAAGAGTAGGCTATAACCTTCCCTTGTTGCATTAAAACACATCCGAGGCCAATGCCAGATGCATCGGTGTATATTTCGAATCTCTCGCCTTCAATTGGTAAAGCTAAAACCGGGGCAGTAGTTAGATGATCTTTGAGAGCTTGGAAGCTTCTTTCACATTCCTCACTCTATTCATAACGTATCTCCTTGCGAGTTAGCCTAGTGAGTGGTACGGCTATCTTAGAGAAATCCTTGATGAATCGCCGATAGTAGCCCGCAAGACCCAAGAAACTACGGATCTCACTAGCATTGGTCGGTCTTTCCCAATTCCTTACAGCTTCAACCTTTGATGGATCTACGGATAAACCATCTTTTGATATAACATGCCCCAAGAAAGCTACTTCTTCTAACCAAAATTCACATTTGCTGAGCTTTGCATATAACTGATTTATCCTCAATATTTGTAATGCTATTCTCAAATGCTCCTCATGCTCTTCCTTGGTCTTTGAATAGATCAGTATATCATCAATGAAAACCACTATGAATTGATCTAGATGAGGCCTGAATATACTATTCATCAACTGCATAAAGGCAGTAGGGGCATTTGTTAGTCCAAAAGGCATAACAACAAATTCATAGTGCCCATACCTGCTTCTGAACGCGGTCTTATAGATGTCCTCATCTTTGATCCTTAGTTGGTGATATCCCGACCTGAGATCAATCTTCGAAAAATACATGGATCCAGATATTTGATCGAATAACTCATCGATTCTCGGCAGTGGATACTTGTTCTTGATAGTGAGATGATTCAACTGTCGATAGTCGATGCATAACCTCATGGATCCATCTTTCTTCTTTACAAATAGCACAGGTGCTCCCCACGGGGAAGTGCTTGGTCTAATAAAGCCCTTCTTGAGAAGTTCCATCAATTGCTCCTTCAGCTCCTTGAGTTCGGCAGGGGACATCCTATATGGTACCTTAGAAACTGGTCCAGCACCAGGGACCAAGTCGATGGTGAAGGCCACTTCTCTTTGTGGGGGTAATCCAGGCAAATCCTCCGGAAACACGTCCGGAAATTCTTGCACAACTGGGATGTCTTCTAACTTAGTCTCCTTAGTCTCCTTAATGGTGACAAATGCAAGGAAAGATACACATCCTTTCCTTATTAGCTTGCTAGCTCGGAGAGCCGAAATAAGAGGTGACTCGCTTCGACTCTTAGGGCTAGAATAGACTAGTTCTGGAAAGTCCTTGAAAGTAACTTTGATGTTACGGTAATCCACAGTTGCCTGACACCTAGATAACCAGTCTGCTCCTAATATGACGTCATATTCCTTTAGGTCTAAACATATGAGGTTGATAGGAAGATTTCTTCCTTTTACCGAGACTTCACAGTTTTGATAATGGTGAGTAATATCGGTTTCATTTCCGAGAGGAGTAGATAAAAATATTTTCATCCATTCCGGTTCCATAGGTAGTGGGTCAGCAAACTTCTTGGAAATAAAAGAATGTGATGCACATGTATCAAATAAGACATGTGCAGACTTGGAACAAACTTTCAGTGTACCTTCTACTAGTCCGCCTTCGTCTTGTTCCACCTCCTTAATAGCTTGGAGACGAGCATTCTTTGTCACCGGGCACTTTCCGTCACCGGCTTGATCATTGAGTAGGGGACAGTCGGGAATCCAATGATCACGGCTCCCACAACGGAGACACGCTCCAAGTTTCCTCCAACATTCTTCAGCCTTGTGCCCGGCCTTATCACAGTGCTTACATACCACCTTAGAAGGTGTAGTGGTGATGGAGAAAGGTTTGGTCTTCTTGAACTTTTGCTCCTGGGAGGGAGTACCTGCATTACTTGGCCTTTTCTTGAAATTGGGTTTGAAGGTGCCGGAGCTAGTAACATTCTCCTTCTTGTCTTTTCCACGGATCCTATCAGATAGTTCCGTGGCATCTTCTAGTAATTGGGCTCGTCGAACCATCTCCGAATAGACTTGTATGTCCATTGGTGCCAGTTGTGTGATATATTGGGGCCTGAGCCCATTAAGGAATCTTCGAGCTTTCATCTTCTCAGTACTAACTAAGTGTTTAGCGTACCGAGACAGCCTTGAGAACTGCGCTTCATATTCAGCCACCGACAAAGATCGTTGCTTAAGTGCGGCGAATTCAGCGGCTTTCTTCTCTTGAACTCGATCTGAGAAATATTTATTGTTGAAATATTCAACAAACTCCTCCCAAGTAACTTGTCCTTGATCTAATGTGGCTTCTACCGACTCCCACCAGCATCGGGCGTCTCTTTCTAGTTTGAAATGTGGCTAACATGACCTTCTCTTGGTCCGAACATTGCATGACTCTAAAGACACGTTCCGTCTCTCGGATCCAGTGCTCGGCATCATCTGGATCAGTGGATCCCATGAACTTAGGAGGGTTCATGTTCTTGAAGCTTTGGTGGAGATTTCCTGCTCCACGATGTGCACCTCCTTGTGCCACTTGTTGAAGTGCCTGGGTCATGCCTTGAAGAGTGTGTTGCATGTTGCGCCATTGAGCACGTTCGGCAGCCATTGTCCTATAATTACAGTAGCTATATTAGTATGTGATGGCATTAAAAAGGCTTTTAATTCTAGGTTGACTTTAACCCTTGGTTCTACCCAATCTCACTGGTTAGAGGTTCGGACTTATCTTTGGACTTGGGTTTCCTAGGAATTGAATACCTTAGGCTCTGATACCACAAAAACTGTCACGCCCCGAGCGCGGAAGGAACCTGGAGATGCGTGACGAGTTTATATCGATCATGTCAATCAGAGTATTAGTGTATTCAACACAAAGACAGAGTGCGATTAAGTAAAGATAACCCAATCCTTTTATTCAATCACAACCTCAAAAGTACTTCTATTACAATTCACTTAATGAAAGTGCTAAGACCCAATAAAAGGAAAAGTACAATGATTGACTTAAGAAATTTGAAAGATAAGACTAGTAGACGCTTGGATAGACAGAGAGCTCTAATCTCTTCACTCTTGACCTATGCCGTTTCTTTTACAATTCGCGCCCAAGAAGAGGGCGTTTCTTTCCCTTTCCTTTTATTCGTTTTGGACGTTTTTGAAATTTGACGCCCCTCAGTATAGGTGTCACTTTTTGAATTAACGTCTCAGGTGAAGGCGTTTCTTATTAAAATCGCGCCTTGTTGAGAGGTGTTATTTACATTTGACTTATTATTTATTCATCTTAGTTCTTATCATTTACTTACTTAATTTTTCTTGAAATCTTTCTTTTATTTTACCAGGGTTGCTACATCGTAGCTCCATGCAAACGTGTCCTTATATTCCTTGAGAACTTCAATTAATGCCTTTTCTTCAGAGGGTGGTAGATTGTCACTTATGAGGATGATCCTAGGGTCTTCCTCAGTTCCCAAGTTGACTTCTTTGGTGGATTCTTCCACGGCGGTTGACGCCTCGTCGAATCTCTTTATTCCACTAGCGTATGCGCCCGCCGTATCCTCATATTCTTCACCCTCATCGTCAGTGGGGCATTCTTCATCCGTGATCTCGTAGACTCCATACCCTTCATCAAATGCACAGTTGCCCTCACATTCTATTTTCGGTAGTCGGATGGGATTTTCTAACAACTGGGGGATGGCAAGGAGGGCTTGACACCTGGCGGCTACATCCAGAAGGAATCGACGAGGGATCTGCCTACCCTTGGATTTCTTCCTAGGTACTACCCTTGACCTATCATTCCTAGATTGACTGACAATATTTACAGAAGAAGAGGAAGACGAAGAGGATGGTGTAGAATGTACAGGAGAAGACCCCTTAGAGGAGGGGTAGAAAAGGTCACTCATCGGACCTTGGTCTGGTGGTCCGCAGGGCGGGACGCACCCGTGGGAGATGTAGGAGGTTTCCTCAACGAAGATGTGTTGTTGAGGAGTTTGAAAATTGACGTTTTTTTTTCGTTTTTATTTTTGATGACAAAACAGTGAAAAGAGATCGGAGGAGAGAGAAAAGTGGTTATGGCTAGAGGATTGCGAGGCTCATAGAGCAGATCATGGTTGAAGACCTGGCCCGGGTTGAAAAGCCCGCGTAGGTATGTAAGCAAAGAAGGGGACCTGGGAAGATCATCAGACAATTGTCTGGCCCAGGAAGAAAATATCAGCAAAGGCTGAGATGAGTGGATGGAGAAGATGGCGGCTAATGAGCCGTCGACGACAATGTTGAGGACGGATGAAGATCCGTCGATGACAGGGTCCTTCTGGCGAGGACGAGGATAGTTTGGAACCTTGACAAGAGTGGTAATATTCTCTGATATTCCGGAGATCAATGGTGGTCCTTCAAGCTGCGGAGACGAGAACATCCTTTCCAGTGCAACGGAAATGTCCCGTATGTCGAACCATTTGTTCCACTCGCATTCCGGATCTTTGATCTTGCCTCTTTTGGTGATCCTCGGACATTTTTCAGCCAAATATACAGCATGTGATCCCCCATATGCTTCTCGTGGGTAATCTCCCATCTGAACAACGGGCCCTCTGTTGAAGTGGTTTGATATAGTCCATGTGAGGGGCTTCCAATCCGCCTTGAACGGTCCTTTGAAGCCTAGGCCAAACCTGCGGTTCGGCCTAATTTCCTTTGGCAGTTTGAGCCTATCCTGTAACTGTGCGCCCAGACCTTTACCCTGTTGGTAGCCGATGTTCCTCATAATCTCCCAACTGTAGATCCTAATTAGAAATCCACTTAATGAAAATTAATTAATAAACAATGCAATAATAGGAGAAAAACATGCACGAGGTGCACAAGGGGAGTTTGTGTGATCGCCAGAGACGCGAGACCTCAAAAGATAATCAATAAAACATAGGGAGGGTGATCGCGAAAAATACCTCAAAAGTGCGGGGATTATGAGTGCTTTCCTTTCTCTTCAAGATCGGCCGGCCGACGAAGAGAGTTCTTGCTTTTTATTACCCTTGCAAAAAAAAAAAAACACAAACACCAATGACGATATGAATTAGAACATGGTGTGTAGCATCAAATTCTTATATAGTATGAGCATGAAAACATGTGCAAGAACACACCTTAAGGGTGGTTGCCCTTAAACCCCTATGCAAAGAGGGTGTGAAATATAATGATGAATGCAAATATTAAGAGGAGTGTGCAAGAGATTGCACTAAGGGGAGATATTCCCAACGTGGTTGAGAGAGGGAAAATTGATAAAAGAATAATGATGCAACATGCATGCGTGTATGTGAACTATACAGTAAACAAAACAAAAAAAAAGAAGAAGGGAGATAGAAAAATCTGATATGCTGCTGTGGCTTTGATGCTCGATGGGGATGAGGCTTTGAAGGATGAAGCTTTAACGTGAGGGAGCCTCCTCCTTAGCCAAACAGCAACAGCAACCTGTATAAGAGAAGAAAAAAAAGAACAAAAAAAAAACGAAGTAACAGAAGGAGAAGAAGAATAAGAAGAATCAGAGGGGAGGAGAAGAAGAACCGAACAGAAGAAGAAAAAGAAAAAGCAGAAGAAGAAGAAACGTAGGAAGAAGGAGAAACAGAAGAAGAAAGCAGAAGAAGAAAACGGAAGAAGAAAAGAAGCGGCCGAAGAAAATCGAAGAACCTCCGAACCAACCTAACAGAGATGAAGAATCTCTATAAAATAGGATCGAACCTCATAGATAGAAGGATAAGAATGGGCAAGAGCCCAAGGAGGGAAGGATAAGAATGGGCAGGGTATCCAAACGGAGCAGGGATTCTCTGGGGAAAGGCTACGCTCGTTCGGAACACAAAAATGAAACACGACCTGGACAAAGGCGTCAATTCAAGAATTGACGACCTGCCAGAGGGCGTCTTTTAAAAACACGACTTAGATTAGGGCGTTAATTCAAAAATTAAATTTTAGAATTTATTTGAAAATTATGAAACACGTCTGAATCAAAGGCGTTAATTAAAACGCGCCCTAACCAAGGACGTTAATTCAAAATATTTAAAATAGGGCTATTTTTCATTTCTCAATATTATTTTCTCATTTTTTAGGTGGAGGTGCATCTCAATGCCCTGATTCTAACGACTATTTTTGTGAATTTTTCTGACACCCGGAAGGCCACCAAATCACCTCTGGAAGAGAGTGGAAAATAATATTAAAAAATCAATTTGAAAAAGTGACGACCGAGTGTAAGGCGTGAATTCAATTTCTGATTTTTTTATTCTTTTCAAATTCAAAATAACGTCCATGGTTAAGTCGTTAATTCTTAAAAAATTCTGAAAAATTCTCAGAAAAATCTAGAAAATTGGAAATTTGAAAGAATGGAGGCCCTCCAATATAGTCGTCAATTTTTTAAGAAACGCCCACGTATAAGTCGTTATTTAAAAGATGCCCCACGTCAAGTCATTATTTCAGAAAAATAGGGGGAAAATACCCAGAAAATCCAGAAAAATCCAGAAAAATAGGGAAAAATAGAAAAGAGAGAAAAAAGGGAGAAATCCAAGAAAAGTGGGGAAAACCACTCAAACAAAGCTAATTTGAGGGTCAAATTGGGGTATTACAAGGTAATATGAGATGTACTCATAGTAACGTCAATTTTGGCGTGTCTACAGCTGCCCCGCCTTGGTGTCTACTTTGCAAGGGAGCAGAGCAAACTGAAAAGTAGATGCCAAGGTGTGATGAGACACGCAATCAACATCACTTGATGAGAATGAAATCAAAAGCTCGAGATGAAGCAAATCTCGGGAAATCCAACGAAATCAACAATGTTTGGATAAAATGGGGAGATGTGTACGAGGGCACGAAGGAGAATGATCAACTTCCAGCGCGGTGGAAGTACCTCAGGTCACAAACCTGTAGGTTTCACCATTGGGGAGCGGTTACCAGCTAATGTGGACGTGCTGCAGCCAAGGTGGATCAAAGGGAAAGTGTTGAAATAAGATGATAGAAATCCAAACAAGGAGCTTCCGGAAAATAACACAAAACAGCGACAAAACAAACTGAGGATTCAATTCGGCATGGAAATCTCATATCTTGGAAATTAGTGATCAATTCGACTCCCAAACAGCTCATCAGAATGATTTTTCAACAGTTGATTCAAAGTCCTACATGAATGCATGCTGGGTTTAAAGGGAAAATAACAAATAAAGATATAATATAATCAAGGATAATATTGTTAAACTACCAAGACTGGGTCAAGAAACTAATTTCGCGAGCTGATACTAAGCCGAAGCCCGTTTATCCACGCACCAATTCGTAAAAGGGAACCATCGTCCCCAGCCTTGGACGGCTCAACAGCCTATCCGTGTGACTAAGACTTCTCTGGAATCATCATTATTT
Source organism: Amorphophallus konjac (assembly GCA_022559845.1). Classification (NCBI taxonomy): domain Eukaryota; kingdom Viridiplantae; phylum Streptophyta; class Magnoliopsida; order Alismatales; family Araceae; genus Amorphophallus; species Amorphophallus konjac. The sequence goes on from CM040118.1 coordinate 448,281,292, forward strand.
TTGATGAAGGGGAACTCAAATCCCAGATTTACCAAAGCCACAAGGTCCTTGATATAATCTAGTAGCGTATGTAACATATAGTAAAAATGCATACAGGGAGAGATGGTGGAGCAATAAATATGGGGGAACTCAGAAATGAGGTGCAAGCACCGTGGGACTTGGATGATGATGCCCGGACGGTGGGACCAAGAGCTTCTTATCCTGCGCTCAAAATTTCATTAGCCAAGATATAATGAAGATAACAAGCAATGAATGAGGCATTTAAGCATAACAAGCATAGCATGAATGGAAGCATCAATAAGCAATGACAACATAGACATCAAAGCACTCAAAGCTTAGTGTGAATAGCATTCAAGCATGTATTAGCATGAATAGCATGAGTTAAATTATAGCATTGCAAAGCATCATTGTTTGTTGTTTGTCATAAGGATGACAATCTTGACATGTGAGATTGAGATTGAATGATTGGAATCAAGTAATGTCCAGTGGCAAAGTGATCAAGTGAAATCAGCAGGAGTTGATTGAATGATTTGTAGATGAATAATCAGAATGATATAGTAATCAGAATGATATAGGGAGATGATAATCAAAATGCCCTAATGTGGCATATCACGAGAATATCGGGAGGAATCCAGAGGTTGATAACAATAAGTGAAGATAGGACTCATCCCGTGCTCTTGGTCCTTGCAAAGCTGTTCCTGCAAAACACCATCAGAAAATACAATGTAATTTTTATGGAGTTTTGAAATATGCAAATTTTTATGAGTTTTGGAATATGCAAATTTTTATGAGTTTTGAAAATATTTGAATTTTTATGGAGATTTTTTGGAAAATATTCAAAAAAAAAAATTTAGATTTTAGCTTAGACATTGTTAATGCAGCATCAAAGGGTTGTTTTGAACCACTGGCTAGGGGTCCTTGTTCCTTCCCTTTTCGCTAAAACTGCCCAAAGCTGGGCGTGCATTGAAAGTGTGGCGCCCTATAACCGACCGCCTTTGATCAACGGTGCCCCTACCAAGGCCATACCCGAGAAACATTCGGTCTTAGCGGGAGAAGAGAAGAATAATTGTTACAAGCTTTATGCAGGATGGGAGATATTAAGACTTGAATTCTTTCCAAGGTGTTAACCCTCAAAGAGGTAGTCTGTTGTGCCGGGGCTTTATGCCTTTGATTTTCAGACCCTCGACATGCATACGACCAGGATTTTCCCTGCGGGGACTTTGCCACTCTTGACATGCCATAATTCACAATTTTGCTTTTATCGAAATTTTGACTTGATTTTCATAATAGCCCTTTTGGCGAGATGTATATCCTGAAAACTCATATGAAAACTCATATTGATTTTGGGTCAAGACTGCCCCTATTTGAGACTCCTCTCGTATTGGGGATTACCTAGGTTGGTCATCTCATCCGTCAACCTCTTGCCCCTGCATGTGGCCGAATAAAGAAGAGAAAAGACTTTCAGATATTCTCATGGCATGGCCAAGATAGTAACGGTGTTTTTATCAAAGGAGCCAGCTAAGGACGCCGTGAAGTTTGTGCGGTGCCCAACTAAGAGTTGCTCTTAACAAGCGGGGAGAGAATATTGAATTCCTAGCGCGGGTTTTTATTAACCAGAGGTGCTGCAAAAAAACAAGCCTAAAGGACTCTTTTGAGAATGATTTCAATTAAACAAAAGCTTAAGATAAAGGTTTAAAACACCACTCTTAATCTCGTTAAGAAGCACTTCATTTTGGAAATCATGCGTGAAGTAATGAGAAAATGATATCATTAAAATGCATACTTACGCCAATATGTTACCTTGCAACCTTTGTAGAAGCAGCTGTCAGAGGCGAGGTTGATCATCATGGGATTTGTCCTCTTTGGGAGTCAAAAGGATTGGCAGCAAAGGATTTTGGGAGTGGCTTAACAAGAATGAGTGGTGCTCAAACCAGACTCAGATGAATAAGGAGAAAAGGGAAGAGAGGCGAGGGCTAGAACTCCCTCACTAAGGCGCGGAGACCCTGATCACATGGAACAGTCTACAGAAGGAGAGGAGAATTAGAAGGAGGAATGAGGACTAAAGTCTCGAAAGCAATGGGAGAAAGGGCAGATGCCCAAGGCAGTGGATGTGGAAGAAGTTGGGTCAGACCCAGAATTAGGAGGAATTAGAAGAAGAAATTGGTAGATAGAAAGAGGTGGATCCGGAGGGTCCGGAGGTAGAGGAGAATCGTGAGAGGAGAAATCATCCGGAGGCTCCGGAGGGATGACAAAAGAAGGGACGCGATGCCCTGAGACGAAATAGAGAAAAAAATGATGGAAAAGGAAGAGGAAAACGAATGATGTGATATTCTGGAAGATTAGAAAGATGAATTGGAAGAAAGATGGAGGGTCCAGAGGTTCCGGAGGAATCAAATGCCGAGGGAAGCGATGCCCAGGGAGGAGAGAAAAATCCGGAGGTTCCGGAGGAATGAAATCATGAAGGAGAAGATGGAAAGGGGCGTCGTGCCCGAGGGAAAAGTCCGGAGGTTCCGGAGGAAGCAAATGGAAAGGGGCACGATGCCCGGGGAAAAGATGGAGACAATCAGGTGGAGAATCTGGAGGTTCCGGAGGAAGAATATAGAAAGGGGCGCGATACCCAAGAGAGAGGAATGAAGGAGGATCAGGAGGAAAATCCGGAGGTTCCGGAGGTAGCAAATGAGAAGGGGCGCGATACCCAAGGGGAAAATCCGGAGGTTCCGGAGGAGGAAGGTGGAAAGGGGCGCGATGCCCGAGGGGAAAGTCCGGAGGTTCCGCAGGAGGAAAGTGGAAAGGGGCGCGATGCCCGAGAGAAAGGTCCGAAGGTTCCGGAGTCGGACAATGGAAAGGGGCGCGATGCCCGAGGGGAAAGTCCGGAGGTTCCGGAGGAATAGAATCAGAAAGGGCGAGATGCCCAAAGAGGAGGGATAAAATTCCTGGAGGTTCTAGGGAGATAGCAGGAAAAGGGACGCGATGCCCCAGGGATAGTGGATAAAAAGATGAAGATGAATAAGATGGGAAGTGCGGAATATCCGGAGGTGCCGGAAGGCGGGGAAGATACGGGTTTGGAAACCCGGGAAGCAGGAGGTGCAAATGCATGCAATGGGATGGATGCAATGAATACATAAAATGCAAAGAATATGAAGAATGTGAAGGGCGAGAGGATGAGATCCTCCTCCTAACCCTGGGAATGGCCCATGAAGAAAAAGTGATAGAGATGGATGAGTAGAAAGTGGAACAAATAAGGGATGGCCCCTTAGCATTAAGATAACTGCCCCTCCACGGCAGTGAAAGTGTATGAGAAATAGCCCCTGCCGAAGCTTCAATGGTGAATGTCAACTCCCTTGGAGAGTGCAAAGTAATGGTGTGAGGGAGTTGGAAAGTTGGGCTCGGAAGCATTATGTTGCCCAAAGATTCAAAATTTGGAAATTGGAACAAAGGGTGCCCTGCCCGGCCCTTACGCAGCATCCATGCTTGGCGTGGTGGCGACTTGGCCTCTTCAATCATGCTTGGCATAATAATCCGGATTGGCATCTGGTAAATAAATTCTTGGGTCTTGAACGGCACAGCCACGGCCAAATTCTCCTTGCGCGGCGCTTGATTATCCTTGGCACAAGTTCTTGCAGAAGCACTCCCCTTCCGAATAGTAAAGGGTGGTGAGGCGGAGGGCTTTGTGGATAATGGAGGTTTAATGGAAGGTGTAATGGGAGGTGTAGTGGAAAGTGTTGGAGGAAGGATAAACGGAGACGGAGGTTCAAACACGTCGAGCTTCTCCCTTTGCTCGGAAGTAGTCGGGGTTGGCTCGAGTGTAAAAAGTGGTGGACCCTGCTCAGGATTAACCGTAGGTAAAGGTGAAGGGTTATGTGGAGGAATAGGGGTGGTTGGCTGAGGTGGTGGCAATGGGAGGTTATTTGGGGAAGGTTCGATGATAGGCTCGGTGGAGGCTAAAGGCTCAATATGTGGAGGTTTTATAGTGGAAGGCTTGGGGGAGGCTGGCGTTGTGAAGGTTGATGGCATAGTAGATGGAGGTGTAATTAGTGGAGTTTAATGGTGACGGTTTGGTGCGGAGGCAATGCCGGACGGGGCGAGCGGTGTTAGGAGTGGGAGTGGGAATGGGAAGAGACTCAATAGGCGCCGGCGCGGGCGATTGGAATATCGACCCATCGTCGTAACACCAACTAGTCTCATAAACAGGGGTTGAATTAGGAGTGGTTTCCTCCTGAGTAGGGGGTTCATCGAATGAAAATGGGGAAAAGCGGAAAGTTAAGGAAACTCAGAAGTGGTGCCTGCGGAGCTTCATCATCATCGTATACTGCCTCGGATTCTTCGAATGTCGGCTCTTGCTCACTTGAGCCGCCGACGCCGTAATCATCCCTCCTGTCTTTCCATTCTCTCTCCATCTTTGTAATCTCGTCCAAAGCGGCATGGAGAGGATTGACTGGAGTAGGAGGAGCCGTGACCCTCTTTATTTGTTCCTCCATCAAAGTAATCTTATCAAGCAGAGATTGTTGGAGGGGTGTAACTTGAGCAACCGAGGGTTGGCAGGGCCTTGAAGGAGGAGGGGTAACATAAAAAGGCCGTGGAGGGGAGTTGACGGGATGACCCGTAAAAAGAACCCGGACGGGCCGGATTGCAAGGAGTAAATGGGCCTCGGGGCCGTGATGGAGGAGGAATAGAAGGAGGCGGGTGTCGGACCACCCGAGGAGGAGTGTGAATAGAAAGAGGCGGGTAATGGGCTACCTCATTAGTAGGAACATGAGTGGAAGAGGGAAGTGGGTGATGGGCCACCCGAATAGGATTATGAGGGGGAGGTGAAGGAGATGCACCCTCAACAGCGGCCTTAAGGGCTTGGATCTGTTGAGGGGTGAGATGATCTAATGCATACAAAATCTGGGAGACCTTCTCATCATTGGGACGAGAGGGCTTAATGGGAATAGTGGCTCGAAATTGAGTTGAAGGACCATTGGATTGGACATTGCCCAAGGGTCGGGCAACACCATAAGAGTGAGGACGTGGTCCTTTGAAAGTATGGTGAGAATTTTGAACATGTTGAAAGTGAGGATTATAAGAAGTGCTAGGTTGTGCATCCTCATGAATTGAATTAAACATTTTATCTTGTTTATAGTAAGCCATCATGCAATCAAAGTTCAAAATAATATGCAAAGAAGCACACAAAAGAGATGGTTACCTTGATTTGATTTGTTTGAACCTTGGTGAATTAAGGATTTTATCAAAGTTTTGAATGATTCACACAAAGGGGGGGAACCTAGTTTCAATATGGTTTGAACTCCAATGCCAACTAGGAACCCTCTCTCACCACGTATAGGCTAACTAACTCGGGACCTCAAAAGGGTACAACCTGCCCGGCGTCCGTGAGGGAATCCACGGATGCGGGGACTTATGGAGGCTTGGAAAAGGGATTTCCAGTCTAAAGAGACGGAATGCTCAATGGAGGGTCGTCCCGATTCCAAGAGGGTGTGTGGATCCTAATGAAGAGGAGGGGGCTCCCCAAACCAATGCAAAGAATGAATGCAACAGGGGAAACAGGCCAACCACAATAATATAATCAATAAAGATAAGCACGAAATATCATGAAAAACCCCAGCCGGGGGGTTCTGGAAACCCACAGTAAAAACATGCCCTGGAAGGGGGCGCTACTAAACAAGGACACGACGGTGTGACTGTCGTGAATCAACGTGAGGGGCCTAGGGGCAGGGTGAAATATGCCTTAGAGTGAGGCGCTATAAATAAAAGGACGCCCTGTCCAGCGGGTGTCAAATCCAAGAAAACGCCTTTAAGGGAGGCGCTAATAACGATAAAGACGCCCTTGCAACGGGCGTGAATTCACCAAGCAAGCAGAAATAATTGGAGACAGCTAGCAAACGCCCTGTCAGAAGGCGTTAACTTCAAACAACACGCCCTGGGTTAGGGCGTGAAATCAAAAGGCGCCTCCGACAAAGGCGTTAATTCTCAATCCACGGCCAACAGAAACCACCACTCACAGTCGCAGGCAATCAACAAATATAAGATATAAGCATGCTCATCAAAATTTCAAATAAGTGGAGATTTTAAAGAAAAATCAACAAACTGACAAATCACTTAGGGAAGAGGACAAAACCAATGGAGGGTGCCCGAGGAGCACAAAAGGGGGACGCACCGAGGGTGCAAATAAGGGAGATGGCACACGCGGGTGCCTAAGGGGAAAGGGGTAATGAAAGAAGAACACAAAGGGTCCCACCGTGATCGCCAATTTGTAGATCCTAATTAGAAATCCACTTAATGAAAATTAATTAATAAACAATGCAATAATAGGAGAAAAATATGCACGAGGTGCACAAGGGGAGTTTGTGTGATCGCCAGAGACGCGAGGCCTCAAAAGATAATCAATAAAACATAGGGAGGGTGATCGCGAAAAATACCTCAAAAGTGCGGGGATTGTGAGTGCTTTCCTTTCTCTTCAAGATCGGCCGGCCGACGAAGAGAGTTCTTGCTTTTTATTACCCTTGCAAAAAAAAAAAAAACACAAACACCAATGAAGATATGAATTAGAACATGGTGTGCAGCATCAAATTCTTATATAGTATGAGCATGAAAACATGTGCAAGAACACACCTTAAGGGTGGTTGCCCTTAAACCCCTATGCAAAGAGGGTGTGAAATATAATGATGAATGCAAACATTAAGAGGAGTGTGCAAGAGATTGCACTAAGGGGAGATATTCCCAACGTGGTTGAGAGAGGGAAAATTGATAAAAGAATAATGATGCAACATGCATGCGTGTATGTGAACTATACAGTAAACAAAACAAAAAAAAAGAAGAAGGGAGATAGAAAAATCTGATATGCTGCTGTGGCTTTGATGCTCGATGGGGATGAGGCTTTGAAGGATGAAGCTTCAACGTGAGGGAGCCTCCTCCTTAGCCAAACAGCAACAGCAACCTGTATAAGAGAAGAAAAAAAAGAACAAAAAAAAAACGAAGTAACAGAAGGAGAAGAAGAATAAGAAGAATCAGAGGGGAGGAGAAGAAGAACCGAACAGAAGAAGAAAAAGAAAAAGCAGAAGAAGAAGAAGAAACGTAGGAAGAAGGAGAAACAGAAGAAGAAAGCAGAAGAAGAAAACAGAAGAAGAAAAGAAGCGGCCGAAGAAAATCGAAGAACCTCCGAACCAACCTAACAGAGATGAAGAATCTCTATAAAATAGGATCGAACCTCATAGATAGAAGGATAAGAATGGGCAAGAGCCCAAGGAGGGAAGGATAAGAATGGGCAGGGTATCTAAACGGAGCAGGGACTCTCTGGGGAAAGGCTACGCTCGTTCAGAACACAAAAGTGAAACACGACCTGGACAAAGGCGTCAATTCAAGAATTGACGACCTGCCAGAGGGCGTCTTTTAAAAACACGACTTAGATTAGGGCGTTAATTCAAAAATCAAATTTTAGAATTTATTTAAAAATTATGAAACACGTCTGAATCAAAGGCGTTAATTAAAACGCACCCTAACCAAGGACGTTAATTCAAAATATTTAAAATAGGGCTATTTTTTATTTCTCAATATTATTTTCTCATTTTTTAAGTGGAGGTGCATCTCAATGCCCTGATTCCAACGACTATTTTTGTGAATTTTTCTGACACCCGGAAGGCCACCAAATCACCTCTGGAAGAGAGTGAAAAATAATATTAAAAAATTAATTTGAAAAAGTGACGACCGTGTGTAAGGCGTGAATTCAATTTCTGATTTTTTTATTCTTTTCAAATTCAAAATAACGTCCATGGTTAAGTCGTTAATTCTTAAAAATTTCTGAAAAATTCCCAGAAAAATCTAGAAAATTGGAAATTTGAAAGAATGGAGGCCCTCCAATGTAGTCGTCAATTTTTTAAGAAACGCCCACGTATAAGTCGTTATTTAAAAGACGCCCCACGTCAAGTCGTTATTTCAGAAAAATAGGAGAAAAATGCCCAGAAAATCCAGAAAAATCCAGAAAAATAGGGAAAAATAGAAAAAGAGAGAAAAAAGGGAGAAATCTAAGAAAAGTGGGGAAAATCACTCAAACAAAGCTAATTTGAGGGTCAAATTGGGGTATTACAAGGTAATATGAGATGTACTCATAGTAACGTCAATTTTGGCGTGTCTACACCAACCTTTGGAGTGAAAAGGGAGATATGATGTTGCGGTTGCCCTGACCGGCTCCTTTGGTGCTAGTGGAACGTGAGATAGATCACGCACGTCCAACAATGACAATATGGGCCGATGAGATGGCCAAACAGAGGGCAGAGAGGTGTTGATAGTATCCACTGTGTGAAGGACAGGTGTACTGACCACTTTAATAATCCTCCCATTGTAAGGAAACTTCAGGCACTGATGGTTGGTGGAAGGAATAACGTCCATGGCTTCAATGTAGGGGCGACCCAGTATAGCCTTGAATGTGGGGTCCATGTCGAGGACATGAAATTCCGTGAGAACTGACATAGGGCCTAGTTCTACCTTCAGAATAATCATCCCCTACGGCGGCCTTTTGCTATTGTCATAAGCCGTGACTGTGATCAAGGAAGGTCTTATTTGTTCCTCGTTGACCCCACACAACTGAAGGGTGTCCATGGTGATCACATTTATGGACGCACCCGTGTCCACAAGACACGGGTTTATGGATACCCCATTAATTTTTATTGAAATGCACAATGCATATTTTCGAGCTTCCTTGGGAGCGAGCTCGTAGTTGTGGAACATGATGGCCGGTTGTGTCTGTTGGGGTCAGGACGGTCGAAATCTTCTCCACGGGGAGGTCTTCATTAACCATGACTTTTTGAAGATATTCCATCAAGGCCGCCTGGTGGGATGTGGATCTTTGAAGTAGCTCCAGGATGGAGATCCTAGCAGGCGTCTTGTCCAAGTGTTTCAATAGATCATACTGTGTTCCAGGGATAGCTCTTTCTGGTTGTTCTCCATCATCCTTCTCTGGCTGAGATTGCTCAGGATTCTGACTGTTGTGGGGGAAAGCTCTGTGGAAAATTCTTCCACTCCGAAGCACCATTGCCTGCGGCTTTTATACCTCTGTGGGGGTAGCAGTGGGTTTTAACAGGGATTTGAGGGGTAGTGGTGGAGGAATGGTTGATGAAGCAGGGGTGATGACGGGAGCAGGGACTCTGATGAGGGGTTTGTTAGGTGGAGGCATGGTGGAGGTAGAGGGGATATCACACGGATTATGAAGGATAAGGGGTATGGAAGGTGGAGGTGGAGACGAAGTAGAAGTGGGTAGGGCTTGAAGCGTGTAATGATTTTGAGGTGGGTGATGGGTAATGAGTGATTTTGAAGGCATTAGTGGTGATATGGTGGAGAAAGACGGGGTTATGTATGGTTGACGGATGATAAGGGGTTTAGAAGGCGTAGGGGTAAATGTGGTAGAGGTGGATGGTAAAGTGGGGGAGTGAGAGAAGATGAGAGGGTGTGAAGGCGTAGTGGAGAGTGTCGGTTGATAGGAGATCGGGGTGCGGATGAGAGGGCGTAATGGTAGTGGAAATGGTGAAGACGATACTGATGCGGGTTGATGAGAGAGAGGTGCTACCCGGGCAAGGCAAGGGTGTTGCGTGATGATAGGATTGGCGGTAGAAAGAATGGAGGTACTTTCCGGGTGCCACACCTGCTCTCTCCCGACTTCCGGGAAGGATGAGATGGGGTTAACCTGATGATTGGGCTGTTGGTGCTCCGGTAATGGATTCTGGATTATGTCCATGTTGGGCTGTTGTTGTGGGGCCTGTTGAGGCTGCTGTTGTTGTTGTGGTTGCTGCTGATGCTGCTGTTGTAACTACTACTGTTGTAACTGCTGCTATTGTAACTGCTGCTGTGGCCTATGAGGAGGTCTCCTAGCCTTGAGAGCGGCGACGTATCGTCTCATTTCATCCCAATCTATTTGATGTTCATCATTCATATCGTGGATGTAATCTTTGAAATGGAAGCAGTAATCTACTGTGTGTCCTGGCTGCATGTGGTAGACGCAGTATTTGGAGGTATCAACATTCGGGGGCCACACGGGCCTTTCCCTGGGTAGCACAAGTATGTTTGAGGCCATGAGGGCGTTGAAAATATCCGCCAGAGTTTCTAGCAACGGTGGATAGTAGGCTCTCTTGGGACCGACCGGCCTCCTTTGTTGCTGTTGGGGACCATAATTCCCTGGGGGTGGAACTTGGTTGTACTGAAGTGGTGGTTGTTGTTGCTGAGGTTGTGGTTGTTGTTGCTGGGGTTGAAGTAATGGAGGCATATTATCCTGGGGTGGATTATTTTGGGGTGGAGGACGAAGAGGGAAAGGACCTGGTTGGAGGGAAGTCGGGGCATTTGTGGAGGCCTTGGGTTGACTGCATAGTTGGCATTGTTGACCGCACCCACTTGCTCATTTGTCACGACCCCTTCTGTGGCTCCGCCCGGGACACCAGCGCCTGTCTTTCTGACCACTTTGGGCTTCGGCGACTCAAACATGTTCATAATGGGGGAGTCTTTTAACTGGGTTTGGATGTACCGGGCCCTTTCATAGAGTTCCTCCATTGTAGTAAGTTTATTCATGGCCAGGACGTGTCTGAACTGTGGGGTTGCATTAGACACAATCATCTTCACTTGTTCGGGCTCGGAGAGGGTATCCCTTATTCTTTCCGCCAGAGACCTCCATCTATCAGCATAGCGGACAAAATCCTCGTCGGGCTTCATCTTTTCGGCCACTAGGTCGGTAATGGAGAGTGAGGGACCGACCCTATCCCTATATTTCTGCAAGAACCTTCTCTGGACTATTTCAAAATTCTCGGCCTCGCGGGGCTCCAAAGAATAGAACCACTCTAGCGCGGGACCATCCAATGATCTCCGAAAGAGGTATGCCAGGGACCTCTGATCGTTTTGCCAATAGGAGGACTCATACATGAAATCCTTGAGGTGAATGAAGGGGTTGCCGGTACCATTGTATCTGCGGTACGTGGGCATTTCGGAGGGAGGAAGATGAATGACGGGAAGGATTGGCAAAGCAACCTCCGGGGTGGCTTTCACGTCCACCATTCTTCTCAGATTTTGAAACTGCTCGTCCATGCGATTGAACCTATTGAGGAGTGATTGGGCGAGCTCCTCTGGAGGTGAAGGTGGCACTTGCCACTGGGGGAGAAACTGTCTCCCGGAGACTTGAGGGAGGAACCCCGAATGAGAGGGAGCTGCCGGACCGCCGACAGTCGGCCCTGGCTGAAGCGGTATGTGGGGAACAACGGGAGTTTGAGATTGTGACAGGAACTGGAATGAGGGTGGTTGTTGGCTCGCTTGTCCTTGAAGCGAGGGAGACTGGATGGCTTGCGCCAATGAAGGAGATGGAATGGCCTACACGGACTCTTGGAGAGGTGCGATGGCCGGAGTTGATTCCTGGGGCGTGGGGGAAACAAATTTCCCCTTCAGAATGGCCTGGAAGGCCCGGAGCTGTTCAGAGGTAAGCTCCGTGTTGGCGAGGATGCCCAGTAAGGAAGAGATATCCTGTGGTGGGGATGTATCCCCAGCAATAACATGCACCTCATGCGAGGGCTCATGAGAAGGACCCGAGTCCATAGCATAGACTCGCGGGTCGGCTGACAAACCACGACTAGGGTGGTTCTCCTCAAAAGACTCGTGAGCCATGCTCACAGTTTTCCCAGAACGCAAAAACATACACTAGCAAGCAGGTAGCAGAGATTATCAAACAAGTGGATGCCTTTACGCCTTTTTTGTGTTTTGATTTTGATGATTTTTTTGTGCTTTTAGCGAGATCCGAAGTTCACACAAAATAGGGACCCTAGTTTATTTTTGTTTCACCGCCGTGTCAGCTAGGGTCTCTCGTCTCACCACGAATGGGATGACTAACTCCGAAGAACTTCAATGGTACAACCAGCCCAGTGAACGAAGAGGAGATTCTTCGATGTCGGGGACTTACGGAGGTCCCAGTGGAGGAGATTCTAGTCCGTTGAGAGGAATTCTCAAGCGGAGAGTCCTTCCTTCACCGGGAAAGGGTGATCCTTAGAAAAAATGAAAAAGGATATAAAAGAGGGATGGATGTATGCAATGGAATGCTGACAGAGATATAGAGTAAGAAAACAACAGAAATAACAAACATATAATAAACACCCAACCAATCACAATTGACAGTGCTGCCGTGAGCACAACGGGGGCGCGCGAGGGCGCCAAGGTGGAGAGGCACGAACAGTGCCGAACTTGCAAGGGTAGCCAAAAGGAAGCAGTAGACGTCCCACCGTGATCGCCAATCTGTGAGCGACGTCACGCGGTTCGGAGATGAAGACGGAGAGGGCAGAGCACGCGGGCTCCTCTTTTACTTTTATCCTGGTGCTTTAAGCTACAACACAAAGAGATCAAGAGAGAAGAGAGAAGGGGCCACCACGGGAGATTGCTCCGGCGGGGTGAGCGGGACAGATATAATGCAAAAATCAAATAACGGAAATTGAAACGGCCATTGCGGGAAGCAACTCATCGCGGCCTCGAGAATATAACAGTTGGAAGAATAACACGTAATATAATGGCGGGAATTTAAACGGCCATTGCGGGAGATGACCCTCCGCGGCCTCGAGAATATAACAGATATAAGAGACAGATATGAAGAATAACACGTAATATAATGACAGAAATTTAAACGGCCATTGCGGGAGATGACCCTCCGCGGCCTCGAGAATATAACAGATATAAGAGACAGATACGAGAGTGATGCAGATTATGAAGAATAAAACTTAAACGACCATTGCGGGAAGTAACTCGTCGCGGTCTCGAGAATATGGCAATTATAAGAGACAAATGTGAGAAAGAGGCAGAATATGAATGACAAAAATTAAACGGCCATGGCGGGAAGTAACTCTCCGCGGCCTCGAGAATATAAGGTGATCGCCAGGGGTCGAGGACCCCAAAATAGAAAGAGATCATGCCTACCTCAAGAGCGGGAGACGGTGGGTTACTTCTTCCTCTCCTACCGGCCGGCCGACGGAGAGGGCTTTCCTCGGTTACCCTTGCAAAACAATAGACAATAAACGAACGGAATTAGAAAACGGCAGTGTAGTAACAATTCCTTGCAATAAAAGTAACGAGATCGTGACCTGACACACACCTGGTTGGTGTGGTTTTAAACCCCTCTCGGACTCGAGTAGGAGGAAAGTGCGATGACGAATGCAAGAAGTATGCAAGAGGCGACGCCCTTATGAAGGGAGATAGAGGATGCGGTATGATGAATGTAAAGAACTATAGGGAAAAAGGGGAAGAAATGGCTTATTGGATGAGCCGATGGTGAGATCCGGCGGAGCTTCGGCAGCGTGGGGACGACGTGGAAGCGCGGTGGACGAAGACAGCCTTCCTCTCGCGAGCCTGGACACCCGAGAAGCCGGCAGGACCTCCTCCTACAAAAAGACCCCACGGGTTAGAAAAATGACTCCGGCAGCCTCTGGGCTCCGGCAGCCTATCGGATCGCTTCTTAGCTCCCTCAGAACTGAGGGGGTGGGCCTCTATTTATAGGGCTCCGGAGGGTGGAGGCGTCCAGGACCCTGGACACTTCCATCAGGGCCGAAATAATATTTTATTCTATTTTTATTCATTTTTTTTTAATATTTTCGTGGAGACATCCAGGGTCCCGGACGCCTCAATAAGGTCCACCGAACTCCACCGAAAGCCGCACGCGGTTTGGCACAACGCGTGGTTTTGTGAGTGGCGTCTCGTGATTCGGAAATGGGCGCGTCCAGTTGTCTGGACGCTTCCACAATTAGCTTTTTTCACACACGACAAATCATCGGTCGGTGGACGGGGCCCGGTGGGCAAGTTGATGGAGGCGTCCAGAGTCCTGGACGCCTCCAAAAAAAATATTTTTTTTATTTTTGTTTTGTTTTTATGCCAAAGCTGGCATTTTTGTATTTTTTATATTTGTTTTCATGGAGGCGTCCAGGGGCTGGACGCCTCCATAAATATATATATATATATATATATATTGTATTTTTTGTCTTAAAAAATAAATTAAAGTAATGGAGGCGTCCAGGGGCCTGGACGCCTCCATTAAGACCCCCCGGGTCCGCTGAAAAGGCGTCGGCAGCTCCCCGGCGGGCACCCTTCCTGGTTCCAGAATTCTTTGGCGTGTCTGAATGGTGTTGATGCCGTCCGAATGCTACAACGAGACGATTCCGGATGCCGAAAAGGGCGGAAGAAGATTCAAGAAAAGGAAGCACTCAAGTGATTCAAAAATGCGTAAGCCGTCGCGGGACATCGTACAGTAATATGAGACTTTCTCAGGAGACGTCAGGAAAGGCGTGTCTACACCATGTTATTCATATGTGCATCACCCTATGGTATATTAAATGGCGTTGGGAGAAGGGCAGATTATGTCTATCTGGAGACCCACTCTGTGCGTGAGGTGATCCAAGGATCCAAGTTCTCTGCCTAGTACCATGAGATCTAGTCATACAACCTTGCATGATTTCAGTGATTAAGTTACATACTAAGTGCATTGCATTTTAGTGTCCATATGTTGAGGGGGAGATGGTTGTTCTTCTTGAGAAAGGTTCATAACATAGTCTGCTGTATTAGAAAGTTTTCTTCTGTCTGACTCCAGAGAGTCGACACCCTATAAAAGATAGGCCGGCACCATCACTCAATTTTTCAAACCTCTCACAGCCTTCTCATTTCCTGTGCTCTGCATTTCTGAAAATATTGCATTAATGTTTCACATGGCCACTGCTCATTCATGTTCTTTACAATTTCAATCCCTACAGTTGCTAAGGGGGAGTGTGTCCTAGTCACTTATCAAATCTTCACTTCCATGTGGAATGCTTCAAGGGGAGATTCCCTTCTAAGACTATTCCTATTGCCTGACCTCTCTAGCAGTGATCTCCTGCATTTTATTTTTTCATGGATGTATTAAATAAATTGAGGCTTAAAGTCAACAACCCTCTGAAATCTGAAAACTAGCAACTTGAAGGAGGAACTCCATAGGCTTACTTCTGATGATGCTTTTCATTATATATGTTCTAATGCTCCTTAGTCTGCCTATCCATCTTCAATGATGATTTTGGTTGATGTACTTCCATTGAGTATTGTGATCAAATGACCATATCAAGTGAGACTGATTCAAAGCACTCATTCCAGAGTAATGGTCTGGATTTGCTGAGTAACCGGATGCACTTCACCTGAGACGTGAGGTGGTTTGTGTCAAAAGGCAATATCTTGACTATCTCTGATCTGATAAGAGTTTATCTATAAAAAAAAGGCTAGAAGAGCTTAACAGAGCAATGGCTCATGCCCACCGAGAAACTATCATCATTCACTAATGAAGTAATAGTGGGACAGGCATGAAGTGATAAGCTATCTCTGATCAAAATGAGGCATGATAGATAACTACACTGAGTAACTGGGGCATTTGCATCTAACAAATGTGATTCCTCACGTAAAAAGATGTAAGTTAAACTTGACTGTTAGCTCAGCCAGTGTGAAAATCAGAGGTGGAAGTTCAGAAAAATTCTCACAATACCAACTTGTTTGACTTCAATACTCATGATGGTCAATCCTGAAAGATCACTGGATCTCATAAGTTAAACTGCATGAGGAGTATCAAGAACTTCTGTTCTCTAGTGTGCATCAGCTTTAGTAATCTTGTGTTGAATACTCCTTTGTTAATTGCTTAAATTCTGACAAAGTTCTTGACTTTAATCCATCTATTCATACATTACTACCATGACATGCTTGTGTGCTGGGAGATATCTGCTTTGAGAGTTGCTCCACTCCTTTCTTTCAATATGTCTTAGTCCTGAATCTTTTCCTTCTAAGCTCAACTTCTTTACTGCTCCTATTGTACACCTCATGTTTTTGCTGATGTCAAACGAGGAGAGAGAGTTAGTATGTCAAAGGGGAGAGAAAGTTTTGTTGTTATCATGTAGTTTATGTTTAAAATTTGCATAAGTTTATGTGTACACTGCATATCATGTGGTTATGGCCTAAAATTGCATAAGTTGCCTACTCATATTTGCTGTTAAAACTGTAAGCACAATGACTCATTGTTGCCATCATCAAAAAGGGGGAGAATGCTGTGAAATTATGTTTTGATGATGTTACACTATAAGTCATTAGCCAATCTATTTAGAAACTCATGATACTCCCTTCAATTGACTAGGTGTGAAGAGGCTGAACAAAACTTAAAAGACAGGTCGACCCTAGGTCTTCAAGTGTCGACCTCAGGCCTTCACAGAAGGAACAAAAGCACAAGCGGGTCAACGACATGTCGACCTCACTCCATCAGGAGGTCGACCTCAGGCTCTCCCAGAGAGCGTTATAAACGGGTTTTTCCATAGCAGTGTCGACCTCACCTCTCAGCAGGTCAACCTCATGCTCCTTCTAGAAGCCGTCATAAAAGGATTTTTCAAGGAAGTGCCGACCTTAGTCTCTCAAAGTGTCGACCTCATCAAGCTTCCAAATAAAAAGAGTCAACTCCTTTTCATGAGCGTTCTGCTGTGCCACACAGTGTCGACCTCAATTCTCAGGAGGTCGACCTTAGGATCATTCCAAAAGCCGTTGTAGTCACTCATTTTCAAAGGAGTGTCGACCTTACCCTATCAGCAGGTCGACCTCACTGAAGAAAATTCTCAAAAGTCTTCTGACAAATCTGACTTCTGGAAAATCGTACGGAGGGCAAAAATGCCCGACGTAAACCTCTAAAAACACGGATTTTGAGGTATGGAAGAGATACCTAGGAACTCCCAAACGTACCCATCGTCATAAGTGTCTAGAGGACTCCAAGTATCTGCCAGTACAACTCCTTGGAAAGGTCTCCCTCACTGCCAGCTATGTCCCCTGCGCCAAGACAACAAGGATTCTGACTGAAGGGAAAAATATCCCTGGACAAAGGACATCCTCGCTGCCAACAAAAATTAAAGATCTGCAGGTTTCTTTGGTCAAATATCATTGATAAATCCTACAATTTGAAAATTGCATAACTTCCTTTTGGAGGGAAAGTTCCCAACTGCTTGAGCCTATAAATTGGACACCTCCTTCTATGATGAAGCTGCTACTGCCATTGCTATTGTGAGCCTGAGGAAGCCTAGGACGTGGGAATCTGTGAGAAGAAAAAGAAAGAGAGTCTACCCTGTGCATCCAAGAGAAAGTTCTGTAAGAGAGGAGAAAAGAGTGCAGCTAGTCATCTCCTTCAGCCATCCTACTCTTCAGCAATTGTTCTAATTCACAGCCCTACTGGTTTCTCTTCCATTCTGCTGAAGTGCTTCATTTCGTTCTTTCGTTGTTTTTCTTCTTCACTTTCAGAACATCGTGTGTGGGGTTTTGTCACCGTGCAAGCTGCAGTTGCAGCATGTGTGTGCGTGTGTTGTTCTTCTTGTTTTCGCTTTATTGCTCCTTCGTGGGATTTCATCCCTGTGTGTGTTGAGGACTTGTCCTCGTGTGTGTGTGTGTGTTGGGGCTCGTCCCCGTGTTCAGCTGGTTTCCAGCGTGTGTGTGTGTGTGTGTGTGTGTGTGTGTGTGTGTGTTTCTTTTGGCCAAAGAGTGGAAGCCTCACCGTATTGGTGAGGGTTGGACGTAGGAGTGCCTTTGTGCAGCCGAACCACCTTAAAAGTAATGTGTTGTGGTTTGTTCTCCATTTCTTCTATCCCCTCTTCACAGGTGACTTGTGTTATTGTAGAGCACTTCCCATCTTTTAGTTCGGATAATCTGCCATCTCACTTTGTTTGTGATAACTACAGTGCTAGCTTCTATAACTTGTTTGTAGAAGTCGAATATTTGATATAGGATCTATTCACCCCCCCTCTAGATCCTCTCATATCGTCCAACAGCTGCCACCCTTAGTCGCTGGAGGGGAGGAGGGACGTTCAACCTCTGATGGTCGTAGGCAGCAGGCAGAGGTTCCTGCAAGCCACTTCCCGACGACGTGTCGTGGAGAGACGATGCCAAACTACTGCGGGGCATGAGGTCTCGACCCAAGGGGCCTTGGGAAGTTGGTGGCGGCCCTGGATCGCTGGGGAGACGATCCCACGCGTTGAGGAGGTGGCGAGGGAGCTGTCCACGTCGATGCGCGTATGCAGGCCTGTCGAGGTAGTTCTGCAACTCGGGTGGGGTGAGTTGCGGGGTAGGTTGGGGAGGAGTTATGGCAGTGGCGAGGGTTGTTGTGGAGGGGCTGATGGGGAGGAGAGGGATGGCAGGGGGATGGAGGGCACTGGAAGAGGAGAGGGGGCTGGGAGGGTGTGGACTAGGGCTGGGCTGGGTGTGACCTGGACTGGTTGTGGAGGGGCGGTTGGGATTTTGGAAGGTGGGGGGATTCTAGGGAGGTTCCTTAGATGGGGGCTGAGGTGGCAGGGGATTAGGGAAGCTTTTTGAATTTTTGGAGGAGGGAGGGAGAGAAAATAGGAGGGTTTCGAATTTGTTCTAGGGGAGGGAAAGGATGTGGAAGAGACACTACAAGAAAAATCGAAAATACCGACGGAATTTTTCGACGGAAAAAATTTCGTCGAAAATAAGTCCGAAATTCTATTACTTTCTAACGAAAAATAATCTGTCGGAAATCAGTCGGTAATTACCGACCTATTTCCGACATTTTACGTTGGTCGAAAATACGTCGAAAAATTTCGACGGAATAAAATTTCGTCGGAAATACGTCAAAAAATTCCGACGTATTTTCGACCTAATTAAATTTCGTCGGAAAGTGTAGAAATTTATCAACAGTTTCCGATGACATAGAATATGGTCGGAAATATGTTGGAAAGTTTCGACGTATTTCTGACTAAATTATATTCTGTTTGAATTTTTTGACGTATTTACGACCAAATTCTATTTTGTCGGAAACTCTTCAAATATGATTAATAGCAATATTTTCTGATGGAATAAACTTCCGTCGAAAATACGTCGAAACTTTCCGACGTATTTTCGACCGAATTAAATTTCGTCGAAAAGCCCAAAAGTAGGAGGAAGTGTAGGTAGCAATTTCCGACGGACACAGATGTGGTCGGAAATCCGTCGGAAAGTTTCGACGTATTTCTGACCAACGTTTATTCTGTCAAAAATTGCTGATGTATTACCGACAAATCATTTTTCTGTCGAAAAATCATGAAATATTTTTTATTAATAGCATTATTTTCTGATGGAAAAATGATTTGTCGGAAATCCGTCGGAAAATTTATCAACAGTTTCCGACGGAAAAGAATATGGTCGGAAATACGTCGAAACGTTTCGACATATTTCCGACCAAATTATTTACGCTGAAAATTTTTGACGTATTTCCGACAAACCAGTTTTCCGTCGAAAAATTTTGAAGTGTTTTTCTATTAATAACATTATTTTTCGACGGAATAAAGTTTCGTAAGAAATACGTCGGAAAATTCTGACGTATTTTCGATTGAATTAAATTTTGTCGGAAAGCCCTAAAGCACGAGAAAGTGCAGATAGAAATTTATCAACAGTTTCCGAAGGAATCGAATGTGGTCGGAAATACGTCGAAAAGTTTTGCCTTATTTTTTATAACTTTATAACTATATTTAAATTATATACTATTTAATATACTTATATATAATTTTATTATAATTAATTAGTAATACATTGTACTTAATTATAATTAATATATCATATATATAATATAAAATTTGATTAAGCCCGTGAACACGTTCCAGGATTTATAAAAATGCTATGAAAAATCTGTGGATACTCTACCCAAAAATTCGGTGCCATCACTCTCTCCCACTCTATCCCAACCGGTCGGCAGAGACCGCCACTGTCGGGAGGAGGCCTCGCCACTGTCAAAGCCACGAAGACCTTATCATTGCCCCCGCGAGGAACCTTAGCTCCCCATCGCCGGTGCCGTCGCTCTCTCCCATTCTAACATTCACAGGTTTCGGAGCGTTCTCGTGGGTCCCGTGTTACGTTTCCTAAATAAAGTAGAATTTTTCTAAATTATAGATCTTCGGATCTCTAAATAATAAATAATAAAAATAATTTTAGATGTAATGATATTTTATATTGAGTGAGATTTTATCATATTAGAAAAATGAATGAATGAGAAAAAATGACAAATGAATAAATGAAAAAAAATGGTGAAAATGGAAATGAAAAGAGAAAGAAGGGAAAATAGAAAGAAGGGAAAATAAAAAATGAGAAAAAAAGAGAAAGAAGGGAAAATAAAAAATGAGAAAAATATAAAATTTTGGGGGTGGGCCCCGTGCCCTAATCCCTCCTCTCCTCCTTCCTCCTCCTCCTCTTGATCTCCCTCTCCTCTCTCACTATCTCACCCCCCTCTCAATCTCTCCCCCCCTCTCTCTCACCCTCCTTCTTCCCCAGCACCGGCGACGCCGGCAAGCGGCTGCGGCAACCAAGCAAAGTGGTGAGGGCGGCCAAAGCGGAGCTACGCAGGGACGCCGGTGAGGGGCTAGCGGAGGCGGCAGCGGCCGCAGAGGAGCCCGCAGCGGCTGCGGTGAGCTCCGACAACAGCGGCGGTGAGCTCCGACGAACACCCCCCCACCACCGGTATTCCCTTCTCTCCCTCTCCTGTTGGCCCCCCTCCCCGTCTTTGCTCCCGCCCTCTCTCACTCTCACTCTCACACACAAACACACGCACACACAGACACACAAGGAGGAGGAGGGGCTCGGCCCCCTGTCCCTGCTCCCGCCCTCTCTCACTATCACTCAGACACAGAGTTCAGGAGCTCTTCCCCTCCCCTCACCAGAGTGGCGGCAGCCACTACCACCACCTCCACCACCTCCACCACAACCTCTTCGGCTACTTCCGAGCATGAGAATCCCCCAGCCATGGCTTGGCCTAGGGTGAACGATCGAGCTGTACCTGGCAGAGGGGTAGAAAAGATAGGAATCATTGCATGCTCTCGTGTGTACATGTGATCTTTTCGTCGGAAACTCTTAAAATATTTTTCTATAATTAATTAATAGTATATTATAATTAATTATATTTAATCGTAATGTATATTTAGTAATACATTATACTTAATTATACTTAATATATCCTATATATAATATAGAATTTGATTAAGCCCTTGAACACGTTCCAGGACTTGCAAAAATGCTATGAAAAATCTGTGGATACTATATCCGAAAATTTGGTGCCGCAGCTCCTCCCACAATATCCCAACCGGTCGGCAAAGACTGCCACTGTCGGGAGGAGGCCTCGCCACTGTCGGAGCCGTGAAGCCCTCGTCACCGTTGCCATGAGTAGGGGTGATCATAATTTGGGTTCAACCCGAAAACCAAACTGAACCGATAGATTTGGTTTGGGTTCAAACTGAACCGTATTAAAAATTTTGGTTTGATTTGGTTTTAAAGTTCAGGAAACTAAACGAACCGAATAACCGGAATTTAAGGATATTTTTGTCAAGTTAATATAAGTGTATATATAACTATAAGCTCAAATTCTAAAAGTCCAATCCCCGCCGTCCTGATGGGGTTTCCGACTCTACGAAGTAGGTTTCAAATCACCTTCCATTTTACTGTAACTGAAATTCTTAGTTTTTTATGTAAAAATTGTGGAGCTTATTCTTACAAGTTTCAACTTTTGATGTTATTTCTTTAATATTTACTTTATTTGGTAGAAATTCTTTTACCCTATCTTTGTCTACTCATGTTTGAATCCAATCTAATTTATAAAAGAGGACATGAATATGGTTTAAACCGAACCAAACCGAACCAAATCGAATTAATTCGATTCAGTTTGATTTGGTTTCAAAATAGTTTGGTTTGATTTGGTTCGGGTTGAACCTTTAATTCGGTTCGGTTTGGTTTGAAAAAAATTCTCTTCAAACCAAACCAAACAGTACTCACCCCTAGCCGTGAGGAGCCCTAGCTCCCCATCTCGCCAGCGCCACCGCTCTCTCCCACTTTTAACATTCGTGGGTTTCGGAGCGTTCCAGTGAGTCTCATGTTACGTTTTCTAAATAAAGTAAAATTTTTCTAAATTATAGATCTTCAAATCTCTAAAAAAAATATTTTTTTTTCAGATGTAATGATATTTTATATTGAATGATATTTTATCTTATTTAAAAAATGAATGAATGAGAAAAAAATGTCGAATGAATGAATGAAAATAATAATAAAAAGAGAAGAGAGAGAGAGAGAGAGAGAGAGGGAAAAAATTAAAAAAAAATGAAAAATTTGGGGGCGGGCCCCAACCCCTCCTCCTCTCCTCCTTCCCACTCTCGATCTCCCTCTCCTCTCCTCCTTCCCGCTTCCGCCTCCTCTCGATCTCTCCCCCTCTCTCTCTCACCCATCCACCGTAATCACTATATTCTCCCTCCCCTCTTCCGCCCGCGACGTCCACAATAGCCCACCTGCACGCGCGGCCTGCGCTCCTGTGCCGACATCCCAAGGCTGAGAAGCCGCCGCCGCGGCCACGGCTCTGCACCACGCCGACCTCGCCGTCGCTGCCAGGTCCCACCGACACGCCAACACCGCAGCAGTCCGCCCTGCGCCCGCGACCGTCGCCGCCGGTGGTCTCGACCACCTCACCACGGACCTCCGCCACCGCCTGCGTCGGCTAGCCCAGCTGCTCTGCGAACGGCCCTGGTCGCCCCAGCCACCTCCTCCACTCTGCTGGCCGCCGACCCCGCCTTCGACGCTGCTTCGCCCACCCCCTAGCGGCCGCAGACCCTCCGCCAGACGTCGTCCCACGGCTACTGGCATCATCAGAACAAGGTATACATCACCTGCTCGCCGTGCAACCCCATCCAGGTTTGCGTGAGCCAGTGTCTGTTGTGGTCATCAGAACAAGGTAGGCTCACATCCGTCAAGTTTTCTTCACTGTTTATGATCTTGTTTTTTTCCTCTATTGAAGCGAAATAAAATTTATTGTTAATTTGCGGGAAGGCTCTGGATAGATGGATGGGCTCCATCCCGGTCAATGAGATGGACTTGCTTGTGAAAAAGGTCGGATCAACACCACCTGAGACCGACTTCTCCAGGCCAGACACAGATAATAACATGTCAAAGGCAATCACAGATATAAACAGCTAAACATGGGGAAGCATGTAGGAGACATGTCTAATTAGCCAACATTGACTGTCTAGATATGGTCTAATAATTGGTTTTGGCTGAAGTAAGGGACAAGGCATGGTGTTCCTCCTCCATTAATTTAAAGGGCACACATCATAGTGGATTAGAGACAGAGACAACACACCCGAGCCAAATAGATTCCTCGGTGTCTCCCCCCCCCCCCCCACGCACACACATGTTGAAACTTTAACAGCATAATTATGTGCACCTTAACAATAAGAAAATGAAAGAGACGTGAGTCAGAGATTTGTTAATCTTGTGTTAAATTCTATGTTACCAAATAGAAAATTCAAAGTCATGAGTCGAGTGATAAAGTACCTTACCTCATAATTGCGAGGTCTCAAGTTCTACTCTAAGAGAGGGCTATTTATCTGACTCATATTTAATCCTCAATATATATGAGTTTAGAATTTATTAGTCATGTTAAGTTCTTCGTCGTCAATATATATATATATATATATATATATATATATATATATATATATATATATATATACAAATATATATATATTTAAACATGATATGAAAAAATAGATTTAGAGTATGTATTCAAGGTAGCATGCATGCTTGTTTAAGCTCACACTCTAATAATTTCAGTTTGGTTTATCAGATGAGAAGGAATTAGAGTAAGTAGTAAACTATCATAAATGCTTTATTTTGGAACACATACCATACAGAAGGCTGAAATGTGTGTATATAATTAGGAAAAATTGGACTCCAATTTTCGGGTATGTGACGATCGGAATGCTGACCAAGCAGGCCGGAATAACAGAGTGCAAACCCAAAATTCTCCTCTTGCAATCTCTTGTTTATATTTTGAGGATGATACGATGATCCTTTTGTAAGGAAAAGAGGAGTAGCTGCAGTACTTCATTTGATTCCTCAGTCTTTTGAGCATGTCTTGGGTCTGATCAAACTTTGATAAGAGTTCCTTAGTCCAAATATGTCAGAGGAGTTGTGGAGAGGTGCTAGACTTAATGGGTTGTAAAATTGGAATGTTCCTCTTACAGTATTTGGGCCTTCCATTACGTCGTAAGATCATATGGCCCGCTGATTGGAACCCTCTATTGGTTAGCATGCCGAAAAACCTTGCTGTATGGAAAGCCAGGAATCTATCCTGTGGTGGTAGAATTCACTCTTTTGAATGTTGTGTTGTCTGCAATGCCCCAATTTTTTATGTCCATTTTTGTGCCTCGGACAGTATTGCATAAGCTAGATTCTATCTGCAAGATTTCTGTGGGGAGGTATTAATGAGGGGGAAAAGGTAGTTCATTACATAAAAGGGGATGTAGTTTGCCAACCTCTAAAATATAGGGGTCTTGGAATTAAGAGTCTACAGATTATGAATATTGCATTCAAGGTGAAGTGGCTATGGAAGCTATGCTACTTAAAGGGTTTATATAAATAGGTGATCAAGTTCAAGCGTTAGAAATCCTCTTCTATTTTTTCTCTCTCGTTGGAGAGCCAACATTCAATCTCTCTTCTAGAAAGGAATATTGAAATAGACTACTTGGGTGGAAAAAGGACTGAGGGTTAAATTGGAGGAAAAGGAAAAGATACTTTTTTCTAGTGGGAAAGGTGGCCAGGTAATTTTTGTCTTAAGTATAAACTTCTCACCATTTTTAGACTTGCTGTTTGTAAGTGGCAAATTGTCAGTGATTGTTGTGTGATTAGCAATGATACTGTGCAGTGGAACATCGTAGTCTGTCGGAACCTCAAAGATGAGATTAAGGAATTTGTCTCTTCACAGTTCTACTAAAGATGAAGTGTACAGCCAGTGGTGGTCACTTCTCTGTCAAATCCCTTTATCAGCTTATGATCCTTAACAATGCAGTAGACTGGCTTATGATCTTCTAAGTGCAACTCAATATGAGAGTATCAGGGAAAAGTTCCTTACAAATACAATTGTATTATCATTACGTTTTTATATTTCAACTATTGTCTCCGCCTATACATGTAAAGCACATTGAAGCAACATGGTATATTGTGATTATTAAGGTCTCTACCTATACATGTTGATATTGATGTGTTGAATGTGAGTTTTTTGTTAATATTAATATGTTCAATGTGAGATTCATACAGGAAACATTACATGAATGTATACATGTGTAATATGATTGCACAATGAGTATGTAAAAACAAAACAAAAGAATAATATACCTACATTTTTTTTTAATTGAGACTAGTTCTTTTTCCTACGTTTTTAAGATAATGACGTTAATACTTTTTCATATGTTTCTTTTACTACGTGGCCAAAAATAATACTTATATTTTTAGAAATGTAGGTACAACTTCTTATATGCATGTGTATACATGTTTTTAACCTTTGCTTCTGTTGGATTATTCCTATGCTTTGAAAGCGTAGGTATAGGTTGATCTATACCTACATTTCATATAAACGTAGGTATAACCTATAGTCACGCGAGTTGAAAGCGTGGCAAACAAACGTAGGTAAAGGATTTACCTACGTTTTTTAGACGTATACCTATGTTTTAAAAGAAGAGGGGTGGTATGGTCTCGTACCGTGATTTATTTGCTTCAGTTCACAAAAAAAGGGGACCGATCAGTATGTGAGCGAAAGAGCTCGCTCGGTAGTGGTAAGATTATATACATACATATTTCTTTTCTATTTCAAATTTTAAATATGATTGATTAATATAAAATTTATAATATTTTTTATTCAATTTACAGGAGTCATATGACAGGCATATGACTGAAAAGTACGGGGAGGAGGAGACGCAGCGGCCGCAGCTAGATCCTGAGGCATTGGTAGCAGCAGCCGGCCCACCGAAAAAAAGACTAGTATACGGTTTTGGGCAGAGCTTGGACACCAGCCCTATTCTAGCATCTTGTCCGGCTCAGTTTCGTCCTACCCCTGTAGCAGTTCCATCTCTACTCTCTCCATCGGCGGTTCTACAAGCCATATTACATCCATCGTCCGACATGAGGTAGACGGCATCGAGGAACCCATCGAGGCACGCATTACCCGGGCGGTTGCTACTCTCCTCTCCTAGGCGGGGATTTTGACTCAAAGAGCACTCTCGAGCACGACACAGCCTCCTCATGTGAGTATTTAATTTAACTTTTAATTTCATAGACTTTAGAGTTATATTATTACTACTTAGTTCAAAGAATTTAGCTTTGAGAGTCTAAGATTTGAACTATGAAATTAAAAATTGATCCAACACAAAAGACATGGGGTTTCGGGGGTGTAAGGTGTAAAATATTGGTCTGATCAGTGTGTCGATTATTCCAACACGACCTGTGTGGGGAGTGTGACTTAGGGTAGTTGATAAAATCCAAAACGGATACCCAGTTTGGGATCGACGCTCAAACTAGCCATTTCCAAACTAATTTAGTTTGAAATAAATCCAAGGTTAGGGGTTTCGGGAGTCCAATATATGAAATATCGATCTAATCGACATGCCGATTATTTCAACACGACCTAGGTAGGGAGTGTGACTTGGGAGAGTTGACGGAATCCAAAATGGATACCTGGTTTGGGCTCGGCACTCAAACAAGCCATTTTCAAACTAATTTAGTTTGAAATAAATCCAAGGTTAGGGGTTTCATGGGTCCAATATATGAAATATCGATCTGATCGACATGTCGATTATTCTAACACGAGATGGGTGGGGAGTGTGACTTGGGGGAGTTGACGAAATCCAAAATGGATGCCTGGTTTGGGCTCGGCGCTCAAACTAGCCATTTCGAAACTAATTTAGTTTGAAATAAATCTAAGGTTAGGGGTTTCGTGGGTTCAATATATGAAATATCGATTTGATCGACATGTCGATTATTCCAACACGACCTGGGTGAGGAGTGTGATTTGGGAAAGTTGACAGAATCCAAAATAGATACCTGGCAAACTAGCCATTTCAAAATTAATTTAGTTTAAAATAAATCTAATATTAGGGGTTTCGGGGGTTCAATATATGAAATATCGATATGATCGACATGCCGATTATTCCAACACGACTTGGGTGGGGAGTGTGACTTGGAGGAGTTGACGGAATCCAAAACAGATATCTGGTTTGGGCTCGGCGCTCAAACTATCTATTTCTTTCCAAACTATTTTCGTTTAAAATAAATCTAAGGTCTGAGATTTCGTGGGTCCAAAATATGAAATATCGATGTGATCAACGTGCTGATTATTCCAACATGACATGGGTGGGGAGTGTCACTTGAGAGAGCTAACAAAATGTAAAATGAATACCCGGTCTGGTCTCGACGCTCAAATCAAAACTAATTTAAAGAATTCATCGATCTTCATATTATCTACTTTTGAATTTAGAAAATAAAAAAAATAATTAAATTTATTATTAATTATTTCATTTAAATCTGTTTAATATTATTTTTTGTGATGTAGGATCCTCCTGCATGTGATGGTGGAGATGCTACAAATGAGGACGATCCAGCGGATATCTCTTGATTTTTTTTAGTGATATTATGAAAAAATGACACATTTGAATTAACGTAATTGTAATTTTTTTTATTCATTGAGTTATGTGTTGTGGATGTTGTTTATTATATGTTATGTGAATTTTATCATATTGTGTGTTGTATATGTTTATTGTGTGTTTTATGTTGAGTTGTGTAGGTTGTGTGTGTATACTTGTAGTTTTAAACAGGTTTTTTTAAAAAAATTCAAACTTATAAAAAAATTGGTGAGAAATTTTTTAACGGAATTCCGACATTTAGTCGAAAATACGTCGAAAATTTGCGATGTATTGCCGACAAACTAATTTTTCGTCGGAAAACTAATTTTTCGTCGGAAAACATTATTGTCGGAAATATGTCGGAAAATTCCGACGTATTTCCAACCAAACACATTTCCATCGGAAATATTAGACACATGTAGGTGTGAGAGATTTCCGACGAAAAAATGGTTTGTCGGAAATACGTCAGAATCTTTCGACGTATTTTCGACAAACTATTTTTCCGTCGGAAATCATTTCCGATGGAAAACTATTATGTCGGAAGTCTGTCGAAAAATTCCGACGTATTTTCGACCATCTAAAGTCCCATCGCAAAATAATGGAATAATTCTTCACCCTTGCTATTATTTATTACCGACATTTTATCGACGAATTTTTTTTCCGTCGGCAATATTTCCGACGTATTTTTCGACCAAAATATTTATCTGTCGAAAAGTTTTTTAGATTTTTTATTAATTAAATTTATATATTACCGACGAAAAATTGATGAAAATAATTTTTGTCAAAAATTTTCCGATGTATTTTGTGACGGTATTATTTACGTCGAAAAGTTTAATTAATTTTCTTATTATTAAAAGTTATCAATTAAAGACATAAATATCAATGAAAATATCGACAGAATATGTTTGTCGATAATTTTCGACGAATTTCTAACGGAAATATATTACATCAAAAATTAGTGACCTAAATTTTTCGACGCACTAATTCCGTCGGAAATACGTCGAAAATCCGTCGGAACACATTTCCGACGTATTTTTCGACGGATTTTCGACGGAATTAGTGCGTCGAAAATTATGATTTCTCTTGTAGTGAAAGGGGGAAAGATGGCTGCGCTAGGAGTAGGGAAGAGAGGGTGGGGGAGGGAAAATAGGAAGGGAAGAGAGATTCTAGGAGAGAGGAGGTTGAGGTGGCAAGGAGAAAGAGGAAGGAGAGGGCTGGAGGCGCTGGGATGAGGAGAGGAATGAGGGAGAGAGAGAGAGGTGTGACCATGGGAGAGAGAGAAGGAGAGAGAGACTTGCGCAAGAGAGAGAGAGGGAATAACCAAAGAGAGATTTTGTTCTCAAAATTTTAAATTCTTCAACTAAATTTTTACAAGTGATCCCTTGGCCTTATTTATAGGTTGAGCCAGGTGTACAAAAGACTCAAATTATCCCTACCAAACAAAAGAATTCCCTCCTTATCTTAGAGGTGACAAAAAAAACCTGTAACCTAGAACTGAAGCAGAAGCTAGATTGACCCTTTGGGCCTTATTTAAGGGCCCAATAAAGGCTACAATACCGAATAAAATTAAAGTACATCATAATAAAAAGAAAATAATAATCAAGGCGTTGTTTGAACCATCTTGAAGGGCTGTCATCAGCGTCGGGGTGTGGAGGCTCGCCGATGCCCCACCAGAGCTCCAGTAACACCTCCACTTTTCGGAAGTCCGAATACATGTAAGGTTCTCTTAAATAAAACCCGATAAGTTGACCCACTTAATTGATACGAGCCCAATAAATTTTAGGAAGCAAATTAAATAAATATTTTATTATTATAATTGCATAACTTATTAGATTCGGTCAATATTAAATTTATTAGAAAGAGAATTTAATGATTTACATGTTGAGCACTTTTTCAGATTTCGTTATGAAATAGGTCAAAACAAATAAATAAAATAAAGCTTTGTTATTAGTGATTTTAAGAGGGGGTTGCATGATATTTTGCACCTCTCATCGTGATTAGAAAATGTATAAGGGTTTTTCTAAAATTTTACCATAACAATCTAATGTGGATAAACTATTGGGTTAAAAAGAAAAAAATGGTTGGACTTATCCTCTGTGGCGACGGGAGAGATGGGTTATTTAAACTCTCTTATCTCCTCCCCCCCCCCCCCCGTTTCCGTCATCTCCCTCTCTTCTCTCAATTCTCTCATTTCTCTCCCTCATTTCCCTCATCTCTCTTTCTCTCAACTCTCTCTCTCTTCCCCCATCTTCCTCTTAATTCTCTCAACTCTCTCGTTCCCTCTCTCTTTCCCTCCTTTCCCATTTTATTTTCTCTTCCTATATTCGCCAAGAGCAAGTGGGAAGAAAAGGAGGCCATAGTTTGCAAAAAGAAGGAAAGACAATAACGTGGAAAGACGGAGAGGAGGACAGAGAAGGAATAGGGTGATTATTTGATAGAAACTCAGACGAGATATTTTAGAGTTTATTTGTGAATTTCACTTTAATAGTAGGGCATGTGATAAACCAAAATCATGTTATTTATTATTTGTGACGTTTTGATTTTATTTAAAATTTTACAATTTTAATTTGTGTATGCAAATTTTGTCTAAACTATCTGGACATATTTTAGTCTGATTTAAATTAAAACGACAACATCGATATGTTTAATTATAATCCGATTTAAACTAAAATGACAATATTGATAGGTTTAGTTATAGTCCGATTTAAACTAAAATGACAATATCGATAAGCTTAGTTAAAGACGATCATAAATTAATTACTCATGATTTAGATAATAGATTTTATCTAACTATTTATAATCAATTCTTCAATTGTAAATAATTATATTTAATGTGACATCGTTTAACTTATTTTGTCAATTTAAACTATCAGATAAAATTTATGAATGATTTTTGTATTAAATTAAATATATGGACAATGGCATCTTAAGGGGGTGTGGGGTGCCCCGTAGTAAATGTCCGCTACGGGAATTAGACTCATTGTCTGGGGACGATGGACTTTTGTTTAAAATCTGAAATCCATACTTTGATTTGATGAATGGTGGGATATTGACTCCCGATCCTACGCAGTCGATCAAGACCGACAGGCCGCATCGTCTAGGTGCCATGGTATTTGTGTGTTATCCCTTATATTGTGGTTTGGATGCATGTCCGATATGTGAAATTAAATTACAAATGATTTGATTTAGTTAATTCGATTTGTGAGGCTCGCATATATGATTCGATCTGTTAAGCTCACTTGAATATGATTTGATTTGTCTTGCAAGCCATTTAGAAAATTGGGAATTTCGCAGATACATGTAATATCCACTTTATTTCGTTATTCCTTGAGTTTATGCTATATGTTAGAACCTATTAAAATTGTGATAGGTTTAGAATTACTATGTGATTTGCAAAAAAATTGTTATGTAGTACGCATGTTATTGGTTTTGATGCATGCTGAGTCTTCAGACTCACACATGTTGTTTAACTATTTTTCAAGAAATTATTAAGTGTACAATTTTTACTCCGACGAGAAGTAGGTCAAAGAGTGATCCTGGAGATATTTTAGACTCCACTGCATAGGTCAAGTAGATTTAGTTTCATTTTGTATAATGAATGGTAACATGACTTTCGACTGAGAGATGTAAAACACTGGCGATGATGATGATAATGTAAATTATGTGTTTATGTCTATACAAATGATACGGTTGTGCTATTAGAATGTGTGATAGTTTGGCATGTAGCACCTTGTAGATTTCCAAACTCACAACATTTCTGTATGATGTGACGTCCCCAAGTTGGATACTGGATCTCCATAAGGGAGCCTCCACAAAGAGCTCCTTCTTCTCCGACGAGAAGTAGGTCAGAGAGTGATCATGGAGATATTTTAGACTCCGCTGCATAGGTCAAGTAGATTTAGTTTCATTTTGTATAATGAATGGTAACATGACTTTCGACTGAGAGATGTAAAACACTGGCGATGATGATGATGATAATGTAAATTATGTGTTTATGTCTATACAAATGATACGGTTGTGCTATTAGAATGTGTGATAGTTTGGCATGTAGCACCTTGTAGATTTCCAAACTCACAACATTTTTGTATGATGTGACATCCCCAAGTTGGATACTGGATCTCCATAAGGGAGCCTCCACAAAGAGCTCCTTCTTCCCACACGTGGTTGCTTGATCATGAATCAAGAAACCACACATTCTTTTGCTCGTGTGTCTCTTCCTGTGCAAGAAGAAGAGTGGGATCTTCATCATCATTTGAAGCCTCTGTAAAGTTAGATTGCTTAAAACAATCTAACTTCTTGCTTCAGCATTCTGATGCATAATGCCAAAATTGGTGGCAGTTGCAACACTTCACATTTCTATGACTATCTTTGTACTTGTCTTTGTCTTATCTAGCATCGAAATCCTTTTGTGGAAGCTCATCGTGGTTTTGTTGATTTCCACAATAAAAATTAATCATGAAGAATAGTCAGAGATGCTTTAATTCTCCTTCATGTGAGCAACCTCGAATTCACCTCTCAAAGTTTGAAGGCGAATTCGCTTCACTCAATCTACACCTTTGTAGATCATGCCCAGGGTATCCCAGACTTGATGTAGCCTCGATGATCTTCTGAAAAGTTACCTCATACAACCCTTGGTAGAGTAGGAATAAGGCCTTCGTATCCTTCTTCCGCTGGCCTTTAAGAGCACTTCTTTGCTCCAGAGTATAACCAATTTCTTGTTTGGCAATGGGTTCCTCATATCCGTCGCAAACGATCTACCATAAATATTGCGATCCGAACAATGCCTTGATCTGGATACACCAGTTCTCATATTTGTCCTTCGTCAACTTGGGAATTAAGGGTTGCACTAAAGTTGACGTCATCTCAATAACTAGAGAATGGGATAAAGATAACCTAGAAGGATCTCTAGCTCTGATACCACTTTGTTAGATTTGGACGAACTAGAAGCACGAATCTAGGCTTCCTATAACTAGTAAATGACCAATACTAAAGGATAAATATCTCACACAAGACACACAAAGGAGAATTGTAGAACACTTAGAAAATGGAAGGCTTTTGGTTCATTTGGCTTTTCTTGAAATGTGAGAATTGGTCTCCTTATATAGGCCTTGTACAAGTGTAACTCTTGGACTTATTTAACGGGCCAAGGTTACAAGTTACAAAACAAAATGACAAACACTCCATCTTTTCTCACGTGGCTAACCCAAGTCTCTCTAACAAAAAAACTTACAAGAAATTAACGTGTGAGATCTCTCAACTCCACAATTTATTATGTAAAAACTCACTCTACACTTTTATTACATAGAAGTTAAAAAAACTCTCAATTCAAGTTTGTGTTCCTAACCAAAACAATAAGAACTGAGTACTTTCAAATAAAAACAAATGCAAATTTTACCACCCTACATTCAATAAATTTGCATAAGAATGATTGAAGTTTACCACAAGACTTAACGTGCAATCAAGAATTAGAATCTCAAGAGAGCTGCAAAATATTACATGAAGCATCGAACAAATTAAGATATAGACTCAACCTTTGTCATTCAAAATCTTAAATGTGGTGGGGCATGGCATTCTCCCCCTCAAACAAAAAAAAATATTTGGATGTGTTAAGCAAGGTTTGACGGACGTTCATCCTGTCCATCCCGATTTTTCACTGAGACGGGATGGTACCATTGCGTACGAAGATTAAAAAAGTATATTATATATATATATATATATATATATATTACAGAAATAATATAACTCAAAAGTATTTGTATCTCATTTGATTACGTGCATGACTGTTCAAACGGATGCCCTCGGTTTGATTCTCACCTCCGTCGTTGTTTGAAACGTTTTTTTAAAATAACTTTCTAAAAACTCAAAACTCGACGAAAAATACATTTTGAACTAGGGATCTCACGTTCAAACGTGAGATCCTCAACCAACTGACTTACAAAGAAAATTTATTATAAAAAAAATTAAAATAATATTAAAATGTCCCAATTGCGTCTTATAGATCGATCGTCACGGTCTGTGACTAGGACGGGACGGGATGGCCGATTCAGGTCGTCCCGTCTCGGTCGTCAAACCTTGTATATTGATGGGCAGAAGGGACTCGTACGTACACAAAACACCACAGTCCAAGACTGGCTGGGTGGCCAACGGGATCCTGCGCTCGCAACAAAGAACGGGGCAAAGTACAGGGCAAGGATCGCGGCAGACGGGCATTGCATAGCAGGCTGCTGCGTGTTCGTGGCAAGCGACCTCCGCGGAGAAGTGATCAAAACGGAACCATGGATCGTGGAGGTTGGCTCGCTGGCATACTTACCCAAGGCGGAGCTGGCAGGATTGATTGGCCGGTTTCATGCAGGATTTGGGTAGAGGCGTAACACGAAGAATGGGGCGATCCATGCAGTAACTGTTCACACAGGCGATGGCAAGTTTAGAAACAGCATCACGATGCTAGGTGGGGCTCATGCATGGTTGGCCGTTACGAACGTGGATCTCTCCGTCGAAGTGGCATGATCTATATGCCAGCGTCAATATCTAAGAGCGCGGATAGCGGAGGGTGATCATGTCAATAATTGAAGGCCACAAACGTACGCCTCTGGGCCGGTTCTCCCCTATTAAAAGATTGCACAGGTTGACGTTCTGGACGGATCTTTCAACCTCTACGGGAGATCTTCTTTGCTGCTCGGTGGCGTCCGTGGCGAGGGGAAAACAACCTGCTGCTCACTCCGGCCTTCTTCTGCCTCCTTTTCTTCCTGTTCTGCTCACCCAGAAACTCAAAAACGGCACTCTGTTTTTCCCTCTCCCTCTCTGTTTTCTCTATTTTCTGCTTTGTTTTTGTTGTTCGTCAGTTTAACTGTAGCACACTTTAGTTTGTGAATTTTTTTCCTATTGATCTAAACTTCTTAGTTAAATATAATTGTTGTCTATTAGTTATTTTAACTTTTACTTTTTTAAAAAAATAAAAACTAAAAAAACTAAAATGAAAAAATGATGAACAGTAAATCTAGGAATGAATAGTGCCATGCAATAGAAATCTCGTTCAGCATTAAATGCTATGGCCCATTAACATTTTTTAATTGATATTTGCATATGTAATCCTCTCCAACCTTTAGTTATATAGCATCCCTTCTCTATTTATGAAATTATTGTTCTCAAAGAAATAAAAATAATAATTCTCTTCTAATCTTCTCTTCTACATGTCTACTTTCTCAAGATATTAGTTTGGTTAAATTTGGGTGTGATTTGACTAGGTTAATAGCGAATGTAAGTTAGACTAGTTCTGTAGGTCACATTTGAGCATTGTTTATTCAATGCACATTTTATGAGGAAAATATTATTTGTTTTATGTCAAACTTATCCAATCGCATTTCCAACTTGCTTCTCCATATCTCCCTCCCCTCCCCTCTTTCTTTCTCCATCATCTTCGTATTTTTTTCTTTTTTTTTCCTTTTTATGCATAGCGTTTACTAATAGATTCATCTCATAGTTTTTATAAGTCTAAACAAAATGATTTTAGATCATCTAAGGAACTCCAAGATTTTTAATTTTAAAAATCTCTTCTTCCCTGTGGATTCGACCCTTCTCGCCACTATATTGCATTTTCTTCATCAAAGTGCGAGTTGAAATTTTTAACATAAGCACGCATGTTTTAAACGACGAACTTTCGCGTAGTCAAGGTACAATACAGAATTTGGGATTCACTTTGAAGAGTCATATGCCCTTGTGGCCACGTTAGAAGCAATTAGGATTTTGCTCGCGTTTGCCTCATCACATGGAATAAAATTGCAGCAAATAGATGTAAAGAGTGCATTCTTGAATGGTTTCATAAAGGAGGAGGTTTATGTGGAGCAACCTCCTAGTTTTGAATGTAATGAGTTTCCTAACCATGTCTTCAAACTTAATAAAGCTTTGTATGGCTTGAAGTAGGCCCCACGTGCCTGGTATGACAGGTTGAGTTCCTTCGTGGCTGAAAAAGGCTATTCCAGAGATAAGGTAGATCAGACACTTTTTTCCAAGACCCAAGGTAATGACATACTTATTGCTCAAATTTATGTAGATGACATAGTGCTTGGGTCTACTGAACCTCAAATGTGCACAGATTTTGCGAAACTGATGACCAAGGAGTTGGAAATGAACTTGATGGGGGACCTACATTTTTTTCTTAGATTACAGGTTACCCAGAGCAAGGAAGGATGCTTCATCAATCAAGCCAAGTACATCAAGGAAATGTTAAGAAAATATAGCATGGAGAGCAGCAAGCCTATCACAACCCCTATGAGCACAAACACATCGCTAGATGCTGATGAAAAAGGTAACCTGGTAAATGCAAAGACGTATAGAGGTATGATCAGATCCCTACTTTATTTAACTGCATCTAGACCAGACATCCAGTTCAATGTATGTATGTGCGCCAAATTTCAAGCTAGTCCCAGAGAATCCCATTTGGGAGCTGTCAAACGTATTCTCTGATACCTTGCCGGAACCCAAGATTTGGGATTGTGGTATCCAGCATCATGTGAGTTAAATCTCATATCTTACTCAGATGTGGACTATGCTGGATGCAAGCAAGATAGAAAAAGTACCAGTAGTTATTGCCATTTTTTGGGCGGGTGTTTGGTCTCTTGGGCATCCAAGAAATGACACTCGGTTGCCCTCTCTACTGCAGAGGCAGAATATGTCGCTGTAAGGAGCTGTGGCACTCAGGTGTTATAGATCAAACAACAACTTCAGGACTACCTAGTAGATCTTGGATGTGCACCAATACTGTGCGACAACACTAGTGCTATCAATCTGTCCAAAAATCTAATCCAGCACTCAAGGACCAAACATATTGAAATCGGGCATCATTTTATCAGAGATGAGGTCAGCAAAAGAAACTTTGAATAACATTTCATTGAAACAGACAAATAAATTACTGATATTTTTACTAAACCACTGAACAATGATAAATTCACCACTTTAAGAAGAGAGCTTGGCTTGTGTAGGCTTCGTGATGAAATTGCTTTGACATGTTTGTGCTTCGTCAGATAAACTGTGTTCTTGATACATAAAATTGACTTGATCACACATATGCAATGGGTGTCATATTGAGGGGGAGCCAGGTACAAAATTTGAGAACCATTTCCGCATTTGGTGCCTATTTGTCCATGCATCAATGTGTCATGGACTCCTCGGTATATTAAATGGTGAACTGTGGAAGGGCAGGTCAACCCTATATGGAAGCACTCACTAGGCGTAGAGGAATACCTCCACCAAGTACCTAAGGCAGTCCATTTAGTCAGTCCCATGCATCATAAGAAAAATATGTCATTCATGCACTCCCTAGTGTGTTGTTGAGATTGGGTGGTATGGAAGGTCTCTAGTAAGAAAATATATGCTGCCATGGATTATATGGATATGAAATGTACAGTTGATGAGGCATAGATGAAACCTTGGCAAGGGCAAAACAGAAGAAATCTGATTTGGAATAGTTTGGATTGATGAGATTCAGATAATGCATCAGCAGTTGACTTCTGACCCTCTCAAAGTCGACTTTGACATAGCAGCCGCAGAAACTAGGTTCTAGATCACCCTGAAAGTCGACTTCCTGTGACATAGAAGTTGACTTCTGCTCAAACTTGCTTGGGCAGTTTTGAGCAGAAGTCGACTTCTACTCAAACCTGCTTAGGTGGCTTAGAGGATCGGCTGGCTCGCTCGGCATAGATGCTTTCTGCCTCAGCTGCTATCCCCGCCCGAGGCTGATCCTCCCAAGATGATGTTGATGTGGATCCCTCGGGGGCGGTTGTCAATCTCTTCCGGGGGGATCCTGCGGTCCTCCCGTTGCTCGGTCACGTATTGGGAGAGGTGGCCTTGACGGATGAGACTCTCGATCTCGTTCTTGAGCTGGTGACAATCTCCCGTATGGTGGCCATGATCGTCGTGGAACTGACAGTGTTTCTAACAACTACGCCACCTTGGGTCGGTCTTCATTGGCTCGGGACGGCGAAGTAGGCCCGAGTCCTTGATAGATCTCATAGACAGGGGCAGATAGAGGGGTATAGTGCTCAAACTTGTGTGGGGGCTCCTTTCGTTCGCCCTCTCGGTTCCTCCTCTTCCCTTGCCCAGAGGCTTGGTCGGATGACCGCTTTTTCTCCCCTTCCCGCCCCGAGCCTACGGGATCTCGGCAGGCGTTGAGGACCTCCTCGCACTCTGCATGACGTAGAGCCAAGGTTACAAGGTCAGCAAGAGAGGTAGGAGGGTGAAGCACCAATTCTCCCTAGAGGTTTTCATCGCGGGTACCTCCGGTCAGTGCGGTGATGGCGGAGGCCACATCTAGATGGGGGATGCGCAGGGCTTCCACTTTGAAACAGTTAATATAAGCCCGCAGCTTTCCCCCCTGTGCCTGCTTGAGGGCCAGCAATCCCGCTATCGATCTCAGGGGGCCGCTGCCGGCGAAGCTTTCTTTGAACAGTCGCCCGAATTGACGGAAGTTAGTGATGCTCCCGAGGGCGAGTGCTCAGAACCATGCTTGAAGAACCATGCTTGAGCGCCTTGGACCAAATTCGTCACAAACGCTCGGCACTTGACAACGTCGGATGTCCCGTGCAAGGTCATCAGGGCGTCGAAGTTGTCGTAATGGTCGGCCGAGTCGCCCTGGCCGTCGTAAAATTTGAAGGTCGGTAGAGAGACTCTTGATGAGATTTCTGCCCCCAAAATATGGTCAAAGAACGGGGAACGCTCCTCGTCCTCCTGTTCAGAATTCTGTTGTAGGGTGCGAAGAGCACGCTCCTGCTCGGCGAAACGCCGCTCGAAGTCTCGCAGCTGGAGGGAGAGTTCCAGCTGGCGCCGAGACGGGGCCGGGGGGCTCGAAGTGTTCCCTCGGCACTCTGGGTCGGGGATGTCCACCTCTGTGCGCTGGGGGGGTGGCCCGGACTTTCTTTTTCGTGGGCTGGAGGAGGCTTCTTGTTCCGGGAGAGGAGGCTGCGAAGGTCCGCCCGGCACACTCCGGATAATGCGTCCTCCTTGAAGGATGAAGCGGTCCCCGTCTGTCTGTCGGGAGGCTTCCACACGGGGGGGACTCGTCCGGGGAAGCCACGACATTTCCACTCTAGCTACCTGGGTCCTCATCAGATCGACGAGGACGTCCAGTTTAGTGTTGATGGCCGGAGTACGTCTAGGTTCCCAAGAGCGAGTTGCTCCCCTATGGCTAGCGGTGGTAAGGTATTGGCTTGATCGTTGGTAGGGGGTTTCGTTGAAGAATGCGAGGGTGTCGGTTCCCCATCCATGGCCGCCGGGGCCTTCCCTTTCTCGCTGGTGTTTCTCCTACTGGTACCTTTCCGCATCATTTTGGCTCTTTGGCCGTTTCCCACAGACAGCGCTAGATGAAGAGGCGTAATCTCGTGTTGTCGCCTGAGCCGTAGGATGTCTAGTTGCTGCCACTAGGGATGAGGGATCTGCAAGGTAGGAAACAGATCAAGGGAGCCCAGGGTTTTAACCCTGGGGAAAACCCTCTGATGCTTAAGTCAGCAATAAAGTAGAGCGCAGTGCGGAGATGGAAAGAAGTAGGAGAAGGGCACGATATTTCTCTTTACCAGTGTGAGTGCCAAAGAGGGCTCAGTTAGACCTACCATTATAGAGAGTTTCCCTTGGTTTATATAGTGGTTTGTTCTGTAGAAAGCTCGAGGGAAGAGGGAGAGTATAGAGGGCGTTATACGGCCAGTTCAGACCTGGGCGCTCGGGCACCGCTTGGGCTCTCCCCAAGGGACCATTACTCGGACTTCCGGGCCTAGAGGCCGCCTAGGAAGTATTGGTCCGAACAATTTGAACTTCAAGATACGTGGGCCCGTTAGTGGGGCGATCACTTGGAGCGACGAGGAGGAAGATGAGGAGCAAGAGACCACATCCGATGAGGGCGATGGAAAGCTGTGTCTAATGGCAAGAGGAGATCATGAAGACACTGAGGTAACTTCCCCGTTTGAACATTTTTCAGTAGATAATTGGGAAGAAGCATATACTGAGTTGCTAGACAAGTATGATAATGTTCGAAAGGAAAACAAAGTTCTGAAGAAAAAATTTAACACAATCATTAATGACACTACCTTGTTTGATAAAAATGCATCTCTTGAACTGGAAATAATCACCTTGAATAAGAGAATTGGTGAGCCGGAAAAGATTGAAGGTGAGTCAAAAGAATTGGAAGATGAAAATGAGAGCTTGAAAAAGACAATAGATGATCTCAAATTGAAAATGCAAAACTATCAAAAGGAAACTAGACTGGCCAATGAAAAACACAATGATGTCAAGGAAGTTAACTGTCAACTTCAGAAGGAGATTGAAAGAATTCAAGAAGAACTAAAAGACAAACAAGATTCTTTGAAAAAATTGATGAAGGGAAGAGAAAATCTAGATGTTGTGTTAGGATCTAGAGTGAATTTTCAGATTGAAGGATTAGGCTACAATCCAACGGCCAAAAAGGGATTTCAATTTAAAACAATCACCTTCGTGGCCGAACAAGACTCAAGGAAGAAAAAGCCTCTTGTTAACATGTATGGTCTAGAAAAATTGTCTGAGGCTAGCACTTCAACCAAGAACCAATCAACCATAAAATCAAATGACAAGAAACCAAATGGGAAACCCTTGAAACAAACAATCAAGTTAAAAATAGCTTAAATTCAAGGGAAACAAAGGCGACAAGAGCCCAATCTAGATGGCCCAGGAAAATCAAAACCCAGATCTCATTCCACTCAAAACATCAAGAAAAACAATCCAACTCCATCAAATCAGACAAACAAGCCAATTAGGAACCATTACACAAGCAACAGAAATATCTAGAACCACAGAAGTCGACTCAGACACCCTCCAAAGTCGACTTCTAGCATTAACAGAAATAATTCTCACTTTTTCGCTCCTAAAACAAATGAATTTAGGCCTCGGCAAGGGTTTCAACCCAGTAGGCCTGTTTGGATGAGCCAGACCCACTGCCCATTTGGTCAAAGAAATAGGAATTCAGTGAGAAGTTCAAATTTAGTGAATTAAAATCATGGTTTACCTGCCTTAAAGAAACTCTTTTGTAATAAATGCTGCAAAAATGATCAAGTCACTTCACAATGCGAGTTGAATCTTAAGAAAAAATGTGATGAACGGAGTTGGATTCTCAAATACTTGCTGGAATGTTTACAGGGAACAAACAGTCTGAATGGACCCAAATGTGCTTGGGTTCCAAAATTTTTCGTGTGATTTGTCATGCAAGAATACCTGGCAGCCGTACACAACAAATGGTATCTGGATAGCGGCTGTTCAAGACATGACAGGGGACATGACAAAGTTCTGCCTGCTGGTTGACAAGGAGGGCGGACACGTGACATTTGGAGGAAACAATAAAGGTAAAATCATCGGCACAGGTAAGATAGGTAAGAACTCCTCCAGTTGCATTGAAAATGTTTTGTTAGTTCAAGGATTAGAATACGATCTGCTCAACATAAGTCAACTGTGTGACAAAGGAC
This sequence comes from Amorphophallus konjac, assembly GCA_022559845.1. Taxonomy (NCBI): domain Eukaryota; kingdom Viridiplantae; phylum Streptophyta; class Magnoliopsida; order Alismatales; family Araceae; genus Amorphophallus; species Amorphophallus konjac. The sequence goes on from CM040118.1 coordinate 448,322,216, forward strand.
ATAAAGTTATTTTTGATTCTCAAATCTGTAAAATAATGGAGCCCAATTCAAATTCAGTTAAATTTTTGGGCAGAAGGGTAAACAATGTCTACATACATGTTGACCTGTGTCTAACTGCCAAGAAAGGTGATTTGGCATGACTGTGGCACCGTAGATTAGGGCATGCTAACTATAGGGTCATGCATAAATTAGTCAAGAATAAAATGGTCAAAGGATTGCCTGAAATCTCATTCAAACAAAACACCAAAGTTTGTGATGCTTGCGCCCAAGGGAAACAAACTAGAAAGTCATTCAAAAATAGAATTGAAAATCTGTCCTGTAGACCATTGGAACTAGTGCATATGGACTTGTTTGGTCCAACCAGGACTGCAAGCATTAGTGGAAACATATATGGCTACGTTCTAGTGGATGACTTTTCTAGATTCACATGGGTGTTTTTTCTATCTCATAAGAATGATGCATTCCAAGAATTTCAGGCATTCTTCAAGAAAATAGAACAAGATGGTAAGTTTCAAATCTGCACAATTCTATCTGATCACGGTGGAGAATTTGAGAATTCTGAATTTGATACTTTTTGCAGCAACAAAGGAATAACACACAGGTTCTCATCCCCAAGGACACCCGAACAGAATGGTATTGTGGAAAGAAGGAACCGGACATTGATAGAGATGGCGAGAACAATCCTGGTGGAGGGACACCTTCCAAGAAAATTTTAGGCGGAGACGGTCAACACAACATGCTACATTGGGAATCGTGCCATGGTAAGACCGTCTAGTGCAAAGATGCCATATGAGATCCTTAAAGGTAAAAAGCCATCTCTAGCTTCTTTCAGAATTTTTGGGTCCAAGTGTTTCATTCACAATAACGACAAGAAAGACTTAGATAAGTTTGAGCCCAATAGTGACTTAGGGATATTCTTGGGATACTCTGATCGCTCGAGGGCTTATAGAGTCTTCAATGTCAAGGGTTAGGTGGTAGAGGAATCTCCCCATATTACTTTTGATGAATCAAATGACATTTATAATGATAATCATTTCTCTAAGAAAATTAATGATGGGGAATTCTTGGACTCAAAGGATGAACAAGGAGCATAATATGAAGATACAAGGCCTGGAGAACACCAAGGTAACTCAAGTGAACAGGGGGTCAATGATGCTGCCTCAGGAAACACTCTTGTAAATATAAGAACCCTTAAAGATCATCCATTGGACAGCATAATTGGCAGTTTGAATGACCCTCGAACAACTAGGTCTCAATCTGGAGCTGTTCACGAACTAGATCAACTTGCACTTGTCTCACAAATTGAGCCTAAATCTGTGGAAGAGGCCCTAAAGGATGAATACTAGATAAACGTCATGCATGAAGAGTTAAATCAATTTGAGAGAAACAAAGTGTGGGACCTTGTTCCTAGACCCACTTCACACACTGTCATTGGGACTAAATGGGTATTTAGGAACAAACTGAGTGAGGAAGGAAAAACTGTTTGGAATAAGGCTACACTGGTGGCCAAGGGGTACAATCAAGAATTTGGGATTGACTTGAAGAGTCATATGCCTCTGTGGCTAGGTTAGAAGCAATTAGTATTTTGCTCGCGTTTGCCTATCACATGGAATAAAATTACAGCAAATGGATGTAAAGAGTGCATTCTTGAATGGTGTCATAAAGGATGAGGTTTATGTGGAGCAACCATCTTGTTTTGAATGGAATGATTCCTAACCATGTCTTCAAACTTAATAAAGCTTTGTATGGCTTGAAGCAGGTCCCACGTGCCTGGTATGACAGGTTGAGTTCTTCCTGGTTGAAAAAGACTATTCCAGAGGTAAGGTAGATCAGACACTTTTTTCCAAGACCCAAGGTAATGACATACTCATTGGTCAAATTTATGTAGATGACATAGTGTTTGAGTACTGAACCTCAAATGTGTACAGATTTTGCCAAACTGATGACCAAGGAGTTTGAAATGAGCTTGATGGGGGACCTACAATTTTTTCTTGGATTGCAGGTTACCCAGAGCAAGGAAGGATGCTTCATCAATCAAGCCAAGTACATCAGGGAAATGTTAAGAAAATATAGCATGGAGAGCAGCAAGCCTATCGCAACCCCTATGAGCACAAACACATCACTGGATGCTGATGAAAAAGGTAACCTGGTAAATGCAAAAACGTATAGAGATATGATCGGATCCCTACTTTATTTAACTGCATCTAGACCAGACATCCAATTCTGTGTATGTATGTGCGCCAGATTTCAAGCTAGTCCTAGATAATCCCATTTGGGAGCTATCAAGCGTATTCTCCGATACCTTGCTGGAACCCAAGATTTGAGATTGTGGTATCCTGCATCATGTGAGTTAAATCTCATATCTTACTCAAATGTGGACTATGCTGGATGCAAGCAAGATAGAAAAAGTACCAATTGTTATTGCCAATTTTTGGACGGGTGTTTGGTCTCTTGGGCATCCAAGAAGTAACACTCGGTTGCCCTCTCTACTGCAGAGGCAGAATATGTCACTGTAAGGAGCTGTGGCACTCAGGTGTTATAGATCAAACACCAACTTCAGGACTACCTAGTAGATCTTGGATGTGCACCAATACTGTGTGACAACACTAGTGCTATCAATCTGTCCAAAAATCCAATCCAGCACTCAAGGACCAAGCATATTGAAATCAAGCATCATTTCATCAGAGATGAGGTCAGCAAAGGAAACTTTGAATTACATTTCATTGAAACAGAAAAATAAATTGCTGATATTTTTACCAAACCACTGAACAATGATAGATTCACCACTTTAAGAAGAGAGCTTGGCTTGTGTAGGCTTCGTGATGAAATTGCTTGACATGTTTGTGGTTCGTCAGATAAACTGTGTTATGGATACATAAAATTGACTTGATCACACATTTGCAATGGGTGTCATATTGAGGGGGAGCCAGGTACAAAATTTGAGAACCATTTCTGCAATTGGTGCCTATTTGTCCATGCATCAATGTGTCATGGACTCCTCAATATATTAAATGGTGAACTGTGGAAGGGCAGGTCAACCCTGTCTGGAAGCACTCACTATGCGTAGAGGAATACCTTCACCATGTACCAGAGGCAGTCCATTTAGTCAGTCCCATGCATCATAAGAAAAACATGTCATTCATGCACTCCTAGTGTGTTGCTGAGATTGGGTGGTATGGAAGGTCTCTAGTAAGGAAATATATGCTGCCATGGATTATATGGATATGAAATGTACAGTCGATGAGGCACAGATGAAACCTTGGCAAGGGCAAAATAGAATAAATCTGATTTGGAATAGTTTTGAAGAGGCGTAATCTCGTGCTGTTTCCTGAGCCGTAAGATGTTTGGTTGCTGCCACTAGGGATGAGGGATATGCAAGGTAGGAAACGGATAAGGGGAGCCCAGGGTTTTATCCCTGGGGAAAACCTTTCGATGCTTAAGTCAGCAATAAAATAGAGCGTAGTGCGGAGATGGAAAGAAGTGGGAGAAGGGCACGAGATTGTTCTCCACCAGTGTGAGTGGCAAAGTGGGCTCAGTTAGACCTACCTTTACGGAGGGTTTCCCTTGATTTATATAGTGGTTTGCTCTGAAGAAAGCTCGAGGGAAGAGGGAGAGTATAGGGGCGTTATATGGCCGGTTCAGACCTAGGCGCTTTGCCTCCCCCTTGGTGACTTCCGGGCTTCCCTCGGTCGGTTACGCTCGGGCACCGCTTGGGCTTTCCCCGAGCGACAGTTACTGGGACTTCCGGGCCTAGAGGCCGCATAGAAAGTATTGGTCCAAGCAATTTGGGCTTCAAGATAAGTGGGCTCGTTAGTGGGGCTATCACTTGGGAAGTTCAACCTTGTTGGGTCAGATTGGACCTCGTCGGGCTGCTCCGGGCCACATGTTTAATGGAGCGGTGATTTACCCCTCCACTTGCCCCCCTACTCCCAAGCCTAGAGTCAGGCTTGGAGAGTAGAGTATAATCGGGCATCATTTGTGGCTCAGTCGGGGATTGACCATTGTGAGCTGTCCCAACCTCAAAGCTCAGGGGCTGTCTATTCGGCTATCCTGGCTCATTGGGGGCTCGGTCGTTGTAGCATCGCTTTGGCTCGATTGCGTATTAGTTGATTGCGTTTCAGGGGCCGAGGATACGGCTCTCCTGTCGCATGGGGGTTCGAGCCTGATGATGATGCATTGCTTATTGGCGCAAAGGTGCCCTTATTGGAGTTCGAAACATCGCAGCGGCGGCTCCCAGGATCGCCTAGGGCCTATAAATAGGGGCTTGTGCTTGCGCTTTACATTTCCTCCGTTTAGGGTTTCTCTCTTCATCGTGTCCGCAAGTCCAGGGGAGAACACATGCACCGGGAGAGCAGCCAGAGGGAGCAGAGAATCTCAGAGGCCTTCACGGTGCTGGCAGAGATTATTGCGAGGTACTGCGCCAGCTTCCTCCCCCCGCTAGTTCGTCTAATTCTGGTATTCCTTCTTCTTCTTCCCGTTCTTCCATGGCGGATCACGATCTCGAGGCGAAAGTTCAGGAGTTTGAGCAAGGGGTGGAAGGCTCGAGCCTATGCATAGCGGCCACCTCGTAGCGAACTGACGGAGCTCGAGGTGAAGGAGCTCGAGGTTCGCTTCAAGTTGTCGTGGCGGTATTTCTTCTCTCTGGCCAAACCCCATGAGTCCAGCCTGGACAGCAGCTCGGGCATGTTCTGTATTTTTCTTCTGGCTTGGAAGTGTGGCTTTCGTCTTCCTCTCCACCCCTTCGTTGTCGAGCTTTTGAAGTTCTACCAGTTGGCTCCCGTCCAGTTGGTTTCCAACTCCTACACCTTCATCTTTTCCTTCATTGCTCTCTGTGGCTCATGCGGTCTTGCCTCATCTTTAGATCTTTTTCACGCCTTTTTCGAGCTGAAGCAGCACGCTCACGTTGGGAAGGGCTTCTTTTACCTTCAGGCGAGGAGGGGGAGGAGTTGTGTGATCCTCTCTCCTCGGGATTCCTCGCACAAGGGGTGAAAAACTCAATTCTTCTAGGTAGGATTCACCAAGGATGCTACCAATTGGAATTTTCCCAACAAATCGAACTTCCAGCCCTTCCCAGTGAAGCATCCAGTGATCTCCTCGGAGCTGGAGGAGGAGATTAAAATTCTGCAGGATAATCGTCGGTCGACCGTAGAGCTACTGACTTCGGCGAATGTCGAAACCCTTTCTTGCCGGGCGCTGCTTAATGGTAAGGACATGGTAGCTCTATATTGCACCTCCAATTTTCTGTCGGTTTAGTCTTTGCCGACGAGTTGTCTTCGGATGAACAGAGGCGAGACGCGGCGAAGACGGTGAGCAATCGCCAGAGCGGGAGGTCGCTGAGCGAGTGGAGGCAATCACCTCAGATGTGCCTAGCGCTTTCGAGGGTTCCTCCTCTGCCCGAGACAAGGGCAAACATATTGCTCGGGGAGGTGAACCGAAGCGACGGGGGTCCAAGCACAAGGCTCTGAGAAGCGGCTGCTGATGGGGGCGATGAAAGCCCTGACCTCCGAGCGTAGGAGGAAGAAAAAAGCAAAGGACCCACGCGCGATGGAGGGACCTCCTCTCGAGATTACCCGCCGCCCAGTATCGCCTATCGTCCAGCCGGAGGAGTTGGTCCTGGCCGAAGGGAGCTCACCTAAGTTTGCCAGAGCCCACGGGGCGGAGGAGGCTGATACCGGGGGTTCCTGTTGAGCCGATCGGCACCGCACCGAGCCTGGGGGCTGATAAGGGGGATGTCCCCGCTCAAACCTCGCTTCAAAGGAGTCTCGCTTCACAGCGGGGGCGGTTTGCTGTCCGGGCCTCCTTGTATCAGAGTTGTCGGACACTGGCGTCTTCGTCCATCCGGGATGAGTTTCGACGCTACTCCCCTCCGATGCTCCTTGAGAGGGTCATAGAGGGAGGTCTATTCATGGCTCAGTTAGGGGCCGAGATCGTCAACCATCGGGCGAGGATGGAGAGCAACGAGACGACTCAGGCCAAGGGCTGCGTCGAGTCCGACCGGAAGGTTGGGCAATTATCCTCCAAGTTGGGGGTCCTCCGTAAGGAAGTGGCCTCGCTTTGGTCGCGGGATCGAGCGAGTCAAGAGGTGGGATCGTTATCCGAGCAGCTGACCCAGGCTCGATACACTGCTGAGCTAAAGAGCTATCTCCTAGAGGAGGAGCGCCAGGCCCATGTAACGAACTCGAGGCAGTGGGGGGTCGAGCGGGATGAGCTCGGGAGCCGCCTCCTGGAGGCCGATCGAGCGAGGCGAGAGGCCGAGGCAATGCGGGCCGAGGTCGAGGTGAAGTGGGCCGAGGCTGAGGTAAAATTGGCCGAGCTCGGGGCGAAGGAAGCGGAAGTTGAGGCACGGGCCATCGAGCTATATCTGAGCTCGGAGTACCTCGTAGCCTTGAAGAAGAGTGCCTTCACCTATTACGAGCCGAACTATCGCCGTGGGCTGCGAAAGGGTTTCGCCCAAGGCTTTAACCGGGCAGTCAGGCAGGCCCAGAAGCAGGTCCTTGATGAGCTTGTCTTTCTTCCCGGGCAACGTTATGACTAGGGAGAAGAATGCTCGACTTCTCCTTCTTCCACGGTGTCGAGCGGCGAGGGGGGCAACGAGGATAATTCTGCTCCTGGGGTGAAGGTTCGCTGAGTCCAACTGCCTCGGGAGGGCACACGGTCGAGGTAGTTCCCACACAGGTGGGGTCGGTGCCTGAGCCGGCCCTCACCGAGGGAATCGGGGACGAGCCGCACATGACTACAGGAGCGGGGCCGAGCGCCGCGGGCCTCCCGACTACCGAGCTTCAGGGACGATCGCAGGCCTCCTACTCTTCTCCTATTTCGATCGACTAGGTTGTACTTGCTTCGCTGGCCAGTTTTTTTTTATGGGGGCCTTCTGGAAACTTATTATGTACTTACTTTTTTTAATATAATGATGATAGTGTATCAAAGCGTACTTAAATGCTCCTTACCGTGTTTGACCGAATTAGATATGTCGTATTCACAGTCGTCAGTGAATCGAATATCTTGTACACTTCTCTGTCCGAAAAATCATATCACGTGCCAATTGGTCGATTCGCAGGTGCTTATCTGGCGACTTTTCGTCTTTCTATGTTTTAAAGGACCTGCCCGTTCACGTATTCCCGTAGAGTGACTTTAATGGCAGGGAAGTGTAATTACTCCTCGGGGAGGATATTCGCCTTCCATTTGACGTCCCTTTGCGTCTGTTCGAGGGGAGGGTCAATTAAAGCAAGGTCTCCCCCCTCGGCCTATAAAAGGTCCCGAAGGGCGCCTCTTCCTCTTCACACTGCATAAGGGGCCTTCATTGTGTTCCCGGTCTTCTCTTTTCTCTACAATGATACTGCCTCTTCTTCCTTCGGTGATAGCGCTGCCTTCTTTTCAGTTGTCATCCTCTTGTGAAGGATGGAGGCTGATGATGAAGACAAAGGCTTTCGCGGTGGCGTTCGGGCTACTTCGATGTGGAAGAATGGAATGCGACTGGGTGGACGGTGTGCAAGAATGGAATGCGCCTAACGAGGCGTTATTCCAGGACTTCTCGACCGCCGCCGCCACCAAGAAGGGGGATAGTTCGGAGGATGATTTTTGAGAGGAAGGCATTTAACACCATGGCCTCACCTCTCTTCCTTCGTTCTTCTCCTCTCCTCCCCTCCCACTCCCTATCCAAGGGAGTGTTCAAATCGTTCTCCCTCTTCTGTTCTTCTTTCTTTTTTCGACGGCACCATCATCAATTCTTGATGGAGCCTTTTTTTTTCCTTTTACTGATACCATCTCTTCCAAACTGCCCGAACAGACTAGGTCAGTTGCCTTACTTTCCGAGCCAGTTTCCACACTGGGTGGAGTCAATGGCTCGGTTTGAAGCCACCAACTTTGTCCGCATCGAGCTATCAGCTTATGTTGTATTAGTTTTTCTTGTTCATGCATATTGTACTGGCTACGGTCTCTCCGATGTACCCAAACCTTTGACATAATAATAAACATGAGTATGTTGTCTTTATTGGTTTCTTACATGTATGGGTGGGCTCAGAAATAGAACTTTCGTAAGGCCGTAGCGTTCCAAGTCCGAGCGATGAGTTTTCCTTCCATGGTAGATAGTCGGTACGCTCCTTTTCCGAGCGTCTCGACCACTCGGTAGGGGCCTTCCCAATTGGGGACAAGCTTTCCCACAACCTCAAGTGGTCGAGAGGCTTCGGCCTTCCTGAGAACGAGGTCTCCTAGTTGGAACTGCCTGTCTTGGACCAGGGCATTGTAGTAACGAATCATGCACCGCTGGTACTCCGTTGCTCGGATTCTTGTGATTTCGCGCACTTCGTCGGCTATGTCCAGATTTTCCAGCATCTTTCGGTCATTAGACTCGGGCAGGAAGTTGATAACCCGAAGGGAAAGGCGTCCGATCTCCAAGGGGATGACTGCCTCGGTGCCATATACTAGTTGGAAGGGAGTTTCACCCGTGGCGGCTCTTGGAGTGGTTCGGTACGACCAAAGTACGCTAGGCAATTCCTCGAGCCAATTACCCTTAGCTTTTTCGAGCCTGGTCTTGATTCCTTTGAGGATGATTTTGTTGGCATTCTCAACCAGTCCGTTAGCTTGAGGGTGAGCTACCGAGGTGAAGTGATTGCGAATATGTAGGTCAACACACTTATTCTTAAAATAAGCACAATCAAATTATCGACCATTATCGCTAACGATCACTCAGGGGATGCCAAAACGATAGATGATCGATCTCCATATGAAACTCCAGATCACTGCTTCTATTATCTTGGCAGTGGCCTCAGCCTCAATCCACTTGGAGAAATAGTCGATGGCGAGGATAAGGAACTTTTTCTGAGCTGGGGCCACTGGGAATGGGCCGAGGATATCGATTCCCCACCGAGCAAAAGGGTATGGCTCGGTTAGAGTTACATCCTCCGAGGCTAGTTGGTGAATTAGGTGGTCGAACCTCTGGCAGCGGTCACACTTTCGAGCGTATGCGGAGCAGTCCTGCTGGAGAGTGGGCCATCAGTAACCTCGGCGCAGTAAGATCCTTGCTATCGATCTCCCCCCATGGTACGCTCCACATATTCCTTCGTGCACTTCCTCTATGGCTCGCTGAGCTTCTTGGACGTCGAGGCACTGGAGGAGGGGCCGACAAAGGATCGACTGTAAAGATTTCCATCGAATAGGATGAAACGCCGAGCTTGATATTTAAATCTCCTGGCCTCCCGAGGATCGACGGGTTCCCGGGAATCAGCTAGCTAGGCTATGTACGGAGTTCTCCAATCGTCGGGTGATGCCTGCACGGTCGCTACGACTTCGGTTTCCACGCTCGGTCGTTCCAACTCTTCGAGTATGACGGACCGGGTCCCTTCGGAGGTGAGAGAAGAGGCCAAGCGAGAGAGGGCATCCGCTCGGAAGTTTTCCTCCTGTGCTATTTGGATTACTTGAAAGCTCTCGAGTGATTGGGCTATCTCTTTCACCAAATGAAGGTATTTGACCATCTGTGGTTCCCGAGCCTCGTAGTCCCCCTGGATTTGGCTTGCGACCAACTGAGAGTCGATGTAGATGCTGATTCGCTCGGCTCCCAGGCGTTTCGGCATCCTAGCCCCGGAGATCAAGGCTTCATACTCTGAGGCGTTGTTGGATGCCTGGAAGTTGAACTTCAAAGCATACTGAAGCTCGACACCCTCTAGGGATGTAATGAGGATGCCAGCTCCGCTGCCGGTTGAGTTTGAAGATCCGTCCACGAAAAGGTCCCAAGCCGGACCGGCTGTACGTTGGGACGTTTCTCCAGGAGGGACGACGGTCTTTGCGATAAAATCGGCAAGCGCTTGTCCTTTGATGGCGGTGCGGGGCCGGTAAGAAATATCATAAGCCCCGAGCAATATTGCCTACTTAACGAGGCGACCAGAGGCTTCAGGATGGGTCAAAATCTTTTTCAGGGGCTCGTCGATCAGCACAACGATGGAGTGTCCTTGGAAGTAGGGCCGGAGGCACTTGGCCGAGGTTACCAACGCTAGCACGAGTTTCTCGGTTGCGGGGTACCTTTTTTCGGCATCAAGGAGCACCTTGTTGACATAATAAACAGGCCTTTGAATCCCTTGGTCGTCTCGAGCTAGGACCGAGCTTACCGTAGATGACGTTGCCGAGAGATAGAGATACAGTGTCTCTCCCAGCACTGGCTTGAACAATACTGGGGGTGATGCCAAGAACTCCTTGAGCTCGGTGAATGCTTTCTCACACTCCTCATCCCAAGCGAACGCGGAGGCTGCCAGCTTCGGCCCTCTCAGTAATTTGAAGTAAGGCAGGCATCATTCCGCCGCCCGGGATAGGAAGTAATTGAGTGCAGCAATCCTGCCGGTCAATCGTTGAACATCTTTGACGTAGGTGGGTGGCCGCATACCGAGGATGGCCTAGACCTTCTCGGGGTTGGCCTCGATCCCTCGCTGGGTCACCAGGAAGCCCAGGAATTTTCGGACTTAATCCCAAAAACACACTTGGTAGATTGAGCTTCATTTGGTACCTCTAGAGGGTGTTGAAGGTCTCGGCCAGGTCGGCGAAATGGTCTCCGACCTTGGGTGATTTGACGAGCATGTCGTCAATGTAGGCCTCGACGTTCCGCCCGATCTGGTTTTCAAAGATTTGGTTGACCAACCATTGATAGGTTGCTCCGGCGTTCTTTAACCCGAATGGCATTCGGGTATAGCAATACATGCCAAAGTCAATGATGAAGGCAGTCTTCTCGGTGTCTTCGGATTCATCTGGATCTGGTGATTCCTAGAATATGCATCTAGAAAGCTGAGAAGTTTGTTACCCGAGGTTGGATCGACGAGTTGGTCGATGCTCGGTAATGGATAGCAGTCCTTCGGAGTGGCTTTGTTGAGGTCGATGAAGTCAACGCACATCCGCCATTTGCCCGAGACTTTGGGTACTAGGACGACATTAGCGAGCCAAGTTGGGTAAAGGACCAGGTGAAATAACCCAATTTTCTTCCCTTTGTTGATTTGCTCTTTAGTGATCGCCTGTTTCTCGGGGGTGTACTTCCTTTTCTGTTGTTGCACTGGTTTTACCGCAGGGTCGAGGTTGAGATGGTGCACCACTGTCTCCTCGGGAATTACGGGGAGATCCTCATCAGACCATGTGAAAACGTGAACATACTCCGAAAGAAAGTCTTTGTATTGAGTTTGTAACTCAGGTGGTAGATCTGCCCTGATCTTTACTTCGAGGGCCGGATCGTCTCTGAGGAATACTGAGAGCAACTCCCCCCTGGGTTTGCTTGTTGCCTTATCTTTGTTCGTTCCGAGTTCTTTGACTCTGTCCTCTGGCCTTACGGCTTCTACCGAAATCACATAGCACCTTCTAGTCGTTGCCTGGTTGCCTCGGACTTCCCCGGCTAGTGTCGTACTTGGTGGGAAACTTCATTTTTTGGTGGTAGGTGGAGGGCACTACCTTGATTCGGCCGAGGATGCCTCGACCGAAAATGGCATTATAGGCCGATATCTCCTTGACCACTACGAAGTTCACCATAAAAGTTACGATTTTGGGTGGGGTACCGAGAGTAACAGGAGGATTAGGGCCCCCTCGGGATAAGTCACCTGGCCATTGTACCCACAGAGAGGAATCAGACGTAATTTTGACAGGTTTTCACCCATCTTTAGCAAACACTCGTACAACAAAACATCGGGGGCACTCCCATTATCCACTAAGATCATGTCTACGTTACAATGGTTTTTAGTGGCCGAGATAACAAGAGCGTCATCATGCGGGGTGACCACTCCTTCAAAGTCTTGATCAGAGAAGACCAAGGCTTGATGGCCGTTTGCCGAAGGTGGAGCTTTGGGTGGCTCAGAGGCTCGGCTGGCTCGCTCGGCATGACGCTTTCTTCCTCGGCTGCTATCCCCGCCCGAGGTTGATCCTCCCGAGATGATGTTGATGTGGCTCCCTCGGGGGCAGTTGTCAATCTCTTCCGGGGGGATCCTGCGGTCCTCCCGTTGCTCGGTCACTTATTGGGAGAGGTGGCCTTGACGGATGAGACTCTCGATCTCGTCCTTGAGCTGGTGACAATCTCCCGTATGGTGGCCATGATCGTCGTGGAACTGACAGTGTTTCTGACGACTGCGCCACCTTGGGTCGGTCTTCATTGGCTCGGGACGGCGAAGTAGGCCCGAGTCCTTGATTTCTTGATAGATCTCATAGACAGAGGCAGATAGAGGGGTATAGCGCTCAAAGTTGTGCGGGGGCTCCTTTCAGTCGCCCTCCTGGTTCCTCCCCTTCCCTTGCCCAGAGACTTGGTCAGATGATCGATTTTTCTCCCCTTCCCGCCCCCAGCCTGCGGGATCTCGACAGTCGTTGAGGACCTTCTCGCACTCCGCATGATGTAGAGCCAAGGTTACAAGGTCAGCGAGAGAGGTAGGAGGGTGAAGCACCAATTCTCGCCAGAGGGTTTCATCGCGGGTACCTCCGATCAGTGTTGTGATGGCGGAGGCCACATCCAGGCGGGGGATGCGTAGGGCTTCCGTTTTGAAATAGTTAATATAAGCCCGCAGCTTTTCCCCCTATGCCTGCTTGAGGGCCAGCAATCCCGCTATCGATCTCGGGGGGCCGCTGCCGGTGAAGCTTTCTTTGAACAGTCGCCCAAATTGACGGAAGCTAGTGATGCTCCCGAGTGCGAGTGCTCGAAACCATCCTTGAGCGCCTTGGACCAAAGTCGTCACGAACGCTCGGCACTTGACAATGTCGAATGCCCCGTACAAGGTCATCAGGGCGTCGAAGTTGTCGTAATGGTCGACCGGGTCGCCCTGACCGTCGTAAAATTTGAAGGTCGTCAGAGAGACTCTTGATGAGATTTCTGCCACCAAAATATGGTCAAAGAACGGGGATCGCTCCTCGTCCTCCTGTGCAGAATTCTATTGTAGGGTGCGAAGAGCGCGCTCCTGCTCGGCAAAACGCCGCTCGAAGTCTCGCAGCTGGAGGGAGAGTTCCAGCTGGCGCCGAGACGGGGCAAGAGGGCTCGGAGTGTTCCCTCGACTTTTCCCTTGGCACTCTGGGTCGAGGATGTCCACCTCTGTGCGCTGGGGGGGTGGCCCAGACTTTCTTTTTTATGGGCTGGAGGAGGCTTCTTGCTCTGGGGGCGGGGGCTGCAAAGGTCCGCCCGGCACACTCCGGATAATGCATCCTCCTTGAAGGATGAAGTGGTCCCCGGCTGTCTACCGGGAGGCTTCCACACGAGGGGGACTCGTCTGGGGAAGCCGCGACCTTTCCTCTCTAGCTACCTGGGTCTTCATCAGATCGACGAGGACGTCCAATTTAGTGTTGATGGCTGGAGGGCGTCTAAGTTCCCGAGAGCGAGTTGCTCCCCTGTGGCCGGCAGTGGTAAGGTATTGGCTTGATCGTTGGTAGGGGGTCTCATTGAAGAATACAAGGGTGTCGGTTCCCCATCCATGGCCGCCAGGGCCTTCCATTTCTTGCTGGTGTTTCTCCTACTGGTACCTTTCCACACCATTTTGGCTCTTTGGCCGTTTCCCACAGACAGCGCTAGATGAAGAGGCGTAATCTCGTGCTGTCGCCTGAGCCGTAGGATGTCTGGTTGCTGCCACTAGGGATGAGGGATCTGCAAGGTAGGAAACAGATCAAGGGAAAACCCTATGATGCTTAAGTCATCAATAAAGTAGAGGGCAGTGCGGAGATGGAAAGAAGTAGGAGAAGGGCACGAGATTTCTCTTTACCAGTGTGAGTGGCAAAGAGGGCTCAGTTAGACCTACCATTGTAGAGGGTTTCCCTTAGTTTATATAGTGGTTTGTTCCGTAGAAAGCTTGAGGGAAGAGGGAGAGTATAGGGGGTGTTATACGGCCAGTTCAGACCTGGGCGCTTTCCCTCCCCTCTTGGTGACTCCCGGGCTTTCCTCGATCGGTTACGCTCAGTCACCAATTGGGCTCTCCCCGAGCGACCGTTACTCGGACTTCCGGGCCTAGAGGCAGCTTAGGAAGTATTGGTCTGAGCAATTTGGGCTTCAAGATACATGGGCCCGTTAGTGGGGTGATCACTTGGGGAGTTCGGCCTTGTTGGGTCAGATTGGACCTCATCGGGCCACTCCGGGCCACATGTTTAATGGGGCGCTGATTTACCCCTCTCCAGTTTGATTTATGAGATTCAGAGAATGCATCAACAGTCGACTTCTAACCCTCTCAAAGTTGACTTTGACATAGCAGCCTCAGAAACCAAGTTCTGGATCACCTTGAAAGTCGACTCCTGTGACACAGAAGTCGACTTCTGCTCAGACCTGCTTGAAGACGCTTCTGGATACCATGAAAAGTCGACTTTCTCACTTGCAAAAGTCAAATTCTGGCTTGTGGGCACTATATACCTTGGCCAAGCGATCCTCTTGATGCCATAACCCCTTGTTTTCACTCAAAACATCCATCATGCCTTTCACTCCTACATTGCCCCCACATATTTCCCAAAACTTCTGGCAAATAAACTCAACAGGAACTCACGAATTTAGGGGGAGTTGTAAAAATGTGTCTTTCTTCTTTGAGAAACTCTGGGCTCTAACAGGCTGACCCTATTCTCATTCACTAGTGGTTTAAGATCTATAAACCTTGTGATTTTGAGGTTGAAAAACTGTGAAAGATCTTTTCCATGTCTTGAATCTTGATAAAACAGCCGAAGAAAAATGTCCTCAATGTGTTTCTGATTGTGTGACGTCAAATGTAATAAGGCCACTTTGATTGAAGTGTTTTTAATTGAGTATTGGTCTTAAGCATCCCATGATTCAAGTCTTGCTAAGGGAATACACTATAGCCACATAATTATCAGCGGAGCAATGGCTTGGCTATCGAGAAATTGCTGCCTCTCACCAAAAGGAGAGCCTGAGGCATGTGTGTCATGAAAGGCCAAGTTAACTCTGTCCCAACAAGAGTCAAAAAAAATATATGGGACTAAAGTAATTGGGTGCACTGAGTAACTGGTGATATTGACATCTAAAAAACGTGTATCCTCACGTCAAAAGGTTTACACCTAATCACTAAGGCGGAATGGTTAGCCATGCTGAGTAACCGGGGAATCTAGCATGTAAAAAGTGTGTTTCTTCGCTAAAAAAAGGTATGTCCTGAACCTGCACGCGTGTGAAAATCAAGCAAAAGAATGAATACATGTTATAGATGGACATGGTGAAATAGTTGACCCAAGGCAGAAAGTAAATCTAATAAAGGTGCTTAATTTCAATACTGGTTGACACTCTGATTAACTGGGTCTTATGAATTTGGCAAGTAAGACATAAGGGTACAGAGGGAGGACAGCACAAAAAGGGGTGTGTTTTAATTAAATTCTTGGTAGAAAGATCTGAATCTGAGCTTTTGAATCCCAAATTCCGACTTGTAAGCCTTAAACCATTGGTTTATCACTGATAAAAGGGGTCATTTAAAGAAGTTTTCTTAATATCTGAAGCAATGGTCTATTTCAATCCCCTTAAAGCATCTCAAGTTTTGATTTTTTGTTTGGTTTATCTGCAAATGAGCCATCTTTACCTTTTAACCCTTGACACCATCCTTCACACTTAACCTTTCTCCCTTCTCTACCTCGCACGCGGAAGCCGACTTCCGCAGCACCCTTCCCAGCAGCAGAGCTGACCTTTGCCCTTCGACCCTACTTCTCCCTTTGCTCATCCTCTCCCTTTGCTCATCTTCTCCAACATCCCTCATCCCTATGGCATCACGAGGAACTCGCGCAGGCAAGGGCAAGGCCTCTGCGGAGCCGGAACCGGAAGCTCCAAGTGGGGAGAAGCGCACCAAGCATACACACGATCCAGCTTCAAGGAAGTGCAGAGAATCTGAATCAGCAGCACAGGCAAAAGGCAAGGTTTCCAAGGGGACGTCTTCTAAAGGGAAGAAGGTGGATGAAGCAGAACCAAGACGCCGTGCTCCGGCTAGGGCAAAAGCAAGGGCTGCTCCACCAGATATTCATCCTGTCTCCGGAACAATAAATCCGATGACAATAATGTTGCTGCGATGGGTTGATTTCCATGATCACAAGTTGCTGGAACTATTCCCTGACCTGCTTGAGGTTATGGAGGCACATGGCTGGATTTCTTTCATGTCTTCACACAGAAGGTATTATCCGCACCTACTTCAAGAGTTTTACCATAACTTGCAGTGGGCTGATAGGAAGCTCTACACTGTGGTTAGAGATATGATAATTGGTCTTTCCAAGCAACTACTCCATCATGCTTTAAAGATTCCGAAATCTGGGGTCGATCCCAAGAAAACCCCATTTGATGAAAGAGAAGCTTATACAATCATGACCCTGATCGAATTCCCAAGGGCATCAATGCCAATACTTTCCCTCCATTTCACCACCTCCTTCATCACATGTTTACCACGATTATCCTACCTAGAGGGGGTGGCCGGGTCCAGGTCAGTTGTACTCACATGTTTCTCATGATGTGTTTGCTGACCAGAAAAAAAATTTGCTTACCACAGGTGATGCTCCACACCTTTAACTACAGCATGCATAACCCTTCGAACTCACTTCCATATGCTTCACACTTAACTGCCATATTTGAATGTGCCCAAATTCCCTTCAAAAATGAAGAATGCATTGTCATCCCCAAGAGGAATGTTTACACTTTTCACTATGCCACCACCTTTATGAATTATGTTAAAAAAGGAGAGTGTGTCTCGAGAACCTTGCCCTCTTTCAAAAGCCAACCTTCTGAGCCTTCAGTTGCAAAGGAACAGCCTGAGATCTTGGTTTACGATGACGTTCCTCTAGAATTCACAACTCAGCCCTCGGCTGTTCCATCTCCACATGTCTCTCCACCACCACCTTAGTCTGCTGTCACTGATGCTCCACTCAGCCTCCCAATTGTTCTGTGGATGCCAGATAGGGCACCACCTGCGCCCACCCCAATGCCCACATTGTCCCGTGAACATGGTGAGGCATCCACTTCTACCGCTCCACCGTCAACCCAGCCAGTACCCCAAGAGTTGTCTGCCTTCATCTCTTCACAATTTGCCATCTTGTCAGCACAATTCACGTCCTTTCAATCTTCCATGACTGAGATGTCCACAAGATTTGATCTAAGGCTAGCTCGTCTTGAAAATCAGATGGAGAGCAAATCTATTCAACAGCAACAAAACTCTGAACATGCTGCTCGCAGATTCAACAGACTAGTGGGTACTTTGGGGGAAGTTTCAACCAGTGCAAGCTTGCTTCAGACCAGGCTGCACAATGAATTAAATCACTTGGATAATCAAATACAGCAAGGGAATTCACTCCACATAAATGCGATCACTGAAATATAAAAAGTTCGATTATCTTACGCGCATCTGGTTGAGAGAATGGAGGTCCTGGAGCACGATTATACATCTCTCATTTAGTAGACCACGGATCTCGGGCACACATTTGATCAAGTTTGGAATAAACTTTCTTCAGTTGAGATTGTCATCAGAGGAGAACTACAAGTGGCGGACAGACTGAACCACATTAAAGCTCAACTACCTACAGCATCACAAGCTCCACCACCACCCTCAGCTCCTTCCACTAGTGGTCCATCATAGAGTTTGTACTCCCCTTGTTTTGCTGATGTTAAAGGGGGAGAATGTCATTGTTCATCATCATTCATCATGTCAGTATGTCAGTGTTAGTAAGTGTCAGTTACTCGTGATGAGTCAGTCATGGGCAGTCATCAGAGACATGGTATTTTGGTATTTTTGTCTACTCTCAGCTATAGTCACTAGTCTGGGTTCAATACCTCTTTATGATGCACAAATGGATTCCCATATCATGAACAAATGAAACTAAAATGAAAATGAATATCAATCTCCTGTTCAAACAAATTTTGTCTTGTGTTGCATGTGTGTGATCCAAATGAAGCTCCTCAATTAACAATGACTTATAGTTGCCATCATCAAAAAGGGGGAGATTGTTATACACCTCTTATTTTTATGATGAAAAACTATAACCCATTGAGTCCAATAATTCATTGAATTCAGCTCTCATGCATGGTATAAATATGAAATGCAGGAGCACAAGGCAAAACCACTCATGAAAGAGACTCAAAACATCAGAATCAAAGTTTGACAGGGAAGGAAGCAGTCCAAAGTCAGAAAAGAACAAGGTTTTCTGCACCTATGGTGCAGAAGTCGACTTCTGAGTCGCTGGAAGTCGACTTTTGCATACAGGCCAGAACCACCTAGTTCTGGATAGGCGCAGAAGTTGACTTCCACTGATGCAGAAGTCGACTTCCACCTGTCAGACAGAACCATGCCTTCTGGGGTTTGTTTAGAAGTCGACTTGGACGCCTCCGGAAGTCGACTTTCACGGAGAATGGGCTATGTGAACCCTAAAATGGACCCATTTGTCACAAGATCCGATACCCAAGCTGTGGATCCATTATGGCACGCACATAGAGGGTCCCGGTGTGCCAAAGAACGTGGATTTTTAACAGATTCTGTTGCATCAAATGGAGAAGACATGTTCTTCAACCTTTTTGCAGAAGATATTCAGGATATTCCAACTGAATCAGCAGATATTCAAGATGCAATTGAAAATGTATGGCGGGAAGCCTAAAAAGAAGACAGGTGAAAAAGGCCTCAAGCACAGGAGGGAATAGATGAAAAAGAGGAGCGTCCATCCTGAAGTGAGGAGCAGAAGCAGCGTCTTCTTGTCACTAAAGGCTGCCTGGTGATGCTGAGATCAAATCTTTACTGTTGAGGCCAAGAACCCATGGAGATCTTCACCAGCTAATTCTTGGCTGCACTAGAGTTCTTCATCAGATCGAACCATCAAGAGTGTAGAAACTCAATCTCTAATCGACCTGATCTCTATCTCTCTATCTTTGTTTCTTTGTTTCATTTCAGTCATTAATGAAGTGTTTTTCTCGATCTTGCAAGCTGTAAGTCAACGTCAATTAAGCTGTGAGTCAGCGTTAGTCAAGCTGTGACACAACGTCTGTAAAGCTGTGTGTCAGCTGAGATTCGGGGTGTGATTCCCTTGATAGTGAAGTCTCACTCAGGTTGAGTGGGGGGTGGACGTAGGTCTCTAGGCAGAGACCGAACCTCCTGAAAACTTCATCTTGTGTGTGGTATTGTTGTGCTATGCTTGCCATATCTCTTTCTCTTGCGTGATTTCATAGGTCTATTGGTATGCGTTTCAACATATATCAATCGCTTCACATACACGTGCTGAGTCTTTAATTTTTTATCTACTACGAAGTAACTTTTGGGGGACAGGTCTATTCACCCCCCTCTAGATCCGCCTATCCACATCCAACATGTGGTATCAGAGCAGGACTCTCCAAAAATGTGGTCTAACAATCAGGAGAGAATTGGTGGATTTGCTGTAAGGGGTCTAATGGCTCAGGGTCACTCAGGGAATTGATCACCATTCTTTGACGGAACTGACGATTCCTATTGGAAAAATCGAATGCAGGTATTCTTGAGGGCGCAAGGCCACGAAATATGGAGAGTGGTGAGTTATGGTCCATATGATCTCCCTGAGGACGAAGACACCTGGACAAGAGAACAGATCAGAAAGTCAAACATCAACTGGGGAGCAATGAACATAATGCAATGTGCGCTTCACCCCACGGAGTTCTCTATAGTATCACAATGTGCAACTGCAAACGCTATGTGGGATCGTTTAGAGGTAATCTATGAAGGTACCTCAAAGGTAAGAGAAACAAAAGCGAACATGTTGATTTTTTATTATGAAATGTTCAAAATGAAAACTGACGAAACTATTTCAAAAATGTATGCCAGACTGATGCAATTGACTAACAGTATGAAAAGTTTAGGTAAAATCTACACCGAACAAGAGTTGGTAAGAAAGATTCTAAGGTCTCTTACTCCAGTGTGGCACACTAAAGCCTCAGTCATCGAAGATTCAAAGAATCTATCAACCATGACAGTGGATGAACTAATAGGATCATTGATGACTTACGAGCTCAATCTCAAGCAGAAGGAAGATGAGGGCAAGAAGAAGAAGCCGATGGCTTTTAAAGTCAATTCAAGTACATCCGACTCCTTTGAATCAAGTGAGTCATCCAGTGTCGAAGAAGATCCCGGTGAGTTTGCCATGCTAACAAGGAAATTCAGAAAGTTCCTCCGGAAAGAAGGTAAGGGGCCTAAGAACAAGAAAGGACAGGTAAGGAAGTCTTCAAGCCTCAAATCTGAACCTTCTAAAAGGTAGTCTAACAAGATCGTTTGCTATAATTGCAGGAAACCTGGGCACATGAAGATTGAATGCCCAGAAGTCACAAAGAAGGCTAACTCCAAGTGGAAGGGAAAGAAGCCCAAAGCAATGATAAGCACTTGGAGCGACGAGGAGGAAGATGAGGAGGAAGAGACCACATCCGATGAGGGCGATGGAAAGATGTGTCTCATGGCAAAAGGAGATCATGAAGACACTGAGGTAACTTCTCCGTTTGAACATTTTTCAGTAGATGATTGGGAAGAAGCATATACTGAGTTGCTATACAAGTATGATAATGTTCGAAAGGAAAACAAAGTTCTGAAGAAAAAAGTTAACACAATCATTAATGACACTACCTTGTTTGATAAAAGTGCATCTCTTGAACTGGAAATAATCACCTTGAATAAGAGAATTGGCGAGCTGGAAAAGATTGAAGGTGAGTCAAAAGAATTGGAAGATGAAAATGAGATCTTGAAAAAAACAATAGATGATCTCAAATTGAAAATGCAAAACTATGAAAAGGAAACTAGACTGGCCAATGAAAAACACAATGCTGTCAAGAAAGTTAACTGTCAACTTCAGAAGGAGATTGAAAGAATTCAAGAAGAACTAAAAGACAAACAAGATTCTTTGAAAAATTTGATGAAGGGAAGAGAAAATCTACATGCTGTGTTAGGATCAAGAGTGAATTTTCAGATTGAAGGATTAGGCTACAATCCAATGGCCAAAAAGGAATTTCAGTTAAAAATAATCACCTTCGTGATCGAACAAGACTCAAGGAAGAAAAAGCCTCTTGTTAACATGTATGGTCTAGAAAAATTGTCTGAGGCTAGCACTTCAACAAAGAACCAATCAACCATAAAATCAAATGACAAGGAACCAAATGGGAAACCCTTGAAACAAACAAGCAAGTTAAAAACAGCTGAAATTCAAGGGAAACAAAGGCGACAAGAGCCTAGTCTAGATGGCCCAGGAAAATCAAAATCCAGATCTCATTCCACTCAAAACATCAAGAAAAACAATCCAACTCCATCAAATCAGGCAAACAAGCCAATCAGGAACCATTACACAAGCAACAGAAATACCTAGAACCAGAGAAGTCGACTTAGACACCCTCCAAAGTCAACTTTTGGCATTAATAAAAATAATTCTCACTTTTTCGCTCCTAGAACAAATGAATTTAGGCCACGGCAAGGGTTTCAACCCAACAGGCCTGTCTGTATGAGCCAGACCCACTGCCCATTTGGTCAAAGAAATAGGAATTCAGTGAGAAGTTCAAATTTGGTGAATCAAAATCATGGTTTACCTGCCTTAAAGAAACTCTTTTGTAATAAATGCTGCAAATATGATCATGTCACTTCACAATGCGAGCTGAATGTTAAGAAAAAATGTGCTGAACGGAGATGGATTCCCAAATACTTCCTGGAATGTTTACAGGGAACAAACAGTCTGAATGGACCCAAATGTGCATGGGTTCCAAAAATTTTCGTGTGATTTGTCATGCAGGAATGTCTGGCAGCTGTACACAACAAATGGTACATGGATAGCGGCTGTTCAAGGCATATGACGGGGAACAAGACAAAGTTTTGCATGCTGGTTGAAAAGGAGGGTGGACACGTGACATTTGGAGGAAATAATAAAGGTAAAATCATCGGCACAGGTAAGAACTCCTCCAATTGCATTGAAAATGTTTTGTTAGTTCAAGGATTAGAATACGATCTGCTCAGCATAAGTCAATTGTGTGACAAAGGATATAAAGTTATTTTTGATGCTCAAATCTGTAAATGGAGCCCAATTCAAATTCAGTTAAATTTATGGGCAGAAGGGTAAACAATGTCAACATACATGTTGACTTGTGTCTAACTGCCAAGAAAGATGATTTGGCATGGCTGTGGTACCGTAGGTTAGGGCATGCTAGCTATAGGGTCATGCATAAATTAGTCAAGAATAAAATGGTCAAAGGACTGCCTGAAATCTCATTCAAACAAAACACCAAAGTTTGTGATGCTTGCGCCCAAGGGAAACAAACTAGAAAGTCATTCAAAAACAGAATTGAAAATCTATCCTCTAGACCATTGGAACTAGTGCATATGGACTTGTTTGGTTCAACCAAGACTGCAAGCATTAGTGGAAACAGATATGGCTACGTTCTAGTGGATGACTTTTCTAGATTCACATGGGTGTTTTTTCTATCTCATAAGAATGATGCATTCCAAGAATTTCAGGCATTCTTCAAGAAAATAAAATAGGATGGTTCGTTTCAAATCTGCACAATTCTGTTTGATCACAGTGGAGAATTTGAGAATTCTGAATTTGATACTTTTTGCAGCAACAAAGGAATAACACACAAGTTTTCATCGCCAAGGACACCCGAATAGAATGGTATTGTGGAAAGAAGGAACCGGACATTGATAGAGATGGCGAGAACAATGTTGGTGGAGGGACAACTTCCAAGAAAATTTTGAGCAGAGGCGGTCAACACAGCATGCTACATTGTGAACCGTGCCATGGTAAGATCGTCTAGTGCAAAGATGCCATATGAGATCCTTAAAGGTAAAAAGCCATCTCTAGCTTCTTGCAGAATTTTTGGGTCCAAGTGTTTCATTCACAATAACGACAAGAAAGACTTAGATAAGTTTGAGCCCAAGAGTGACTTAGGGATATTCTTGGGATACTCTGATCGCTCGATGGCTTATAGAGTCTTCAATGTCAAGGATCAGGTAGAGGAATCTCCCCATATTACTTTTGATGAATCAAATGACATTTATAATGATAACCATTTCTCCAAAAAAAATAATGATGGGGAATTCATGGACTCAAAGGATGAACAAGGAGCGCAATATGAAGAGACAAGGCCTGGAGAACACCAAGGTAACTCAAGTGAACAGGGGGTCAATGTTGCTGCCTTAGGTAACACTCTTGTAAATATAAGAACCCTTAAAGATCATCCATTGGACAGCATAATTGGCAGTTTGAATGACCCTCGAACAACTAGGTCTCAATCTGGAGCTATTCATGAACTAGATCAACTTGCACTTGTATCACAAATTGAGACTAAATATGTGAAAGAGGCCCTAAAGGATGAATACTAGATAAATACCATGCATGAAGAGTTAAATCAATTTGAGAGAAACAAAGTGTGGGACCTTGTTCCTAGACCCACTTCACACACTGTCATTGGGACTAAATGGGTATTTAGGAACAAACTGAGTGAGGAAGAAAAAATGTCTGGAATAAGGCTAGACTGGTGGCCAAGGGGTACAATCAAGAATTTAGGATTGACTTTGAAGAGTCATATGCCCCTATGGCCAGGTTAGAAGCAATTAGGATTTTGCTCGCGTTTGCCTCATCACATGGAATACAATTGCAGCAAATGGATGTAAAGAGTGCATTCTTGAATGGTGTCGTAAAGGAGGACGTTTATGTGGAGCAACCTCCTGTTTTTGAATGCAATGAGTTTCCTAACCACGTCTTCAAACTTAATAAAGCTTTGTATGCCTTGAAGAAGGCCCCACGTGCCTAGTATGATAGGTTGAGTTCCTTCTTGGCTGAAAAAGACTATTCCAGAGGTAAGGTAGATCAGACACTTTTTTCCAAGACCCAAGGTAATGACATACTCATTGTTCAAATTTATGTAGATGACATAGTGTTTGGGTCTATTGAACCTCAAATGTGCATAGATTTTGCCAAACTGAAGACAAAGGAGTTTAAAATGAGCTTGATGGGGGACCAACAATTTTTTCTTGGATTGCATGTTACCTAGAGCAAGGAAGGATGCTTCATCAATCAAGCCAAGTACATCAGGGAAATGTTAAGAAAATATAGCATGGAGGGCAACAAGCCTATCGCAACCCCTATAAGCACAAACACATCGTTGAATGCTGATGAAAAAGGTAACCTGGTAAATGCAAAGACGTATAGTGGTATGATCGGATCCCTACTTTATTTAACTACATCTAGACCAGACATCCAATTCAGTGTATGTATGTGCGCCAGATTTCAAGCTTGTCCCAGATAATCCCATTTGGGAGCTGTCAAGTGTATTCTCTGATACCTTGCCGGAACCCATGATTTAGGATCGTGGTATCCTGCATCATGTGAGTTAAATCTCATTACTTACTCAGATACAGACTATGCTGGATGCACGCTAGATAGAAAAAGTATCATTGGTTATTGCCAATTTTTGGGCGGGTGTTTGGTCTCTTGGGGATCCAAGAAACAACACTCGGTTGCTCTCTCTACTGCAGAGGCAGAATATGTCGCTGTAGAGAGTTGTGGCACTCAGGTGTTGTGGATCAGACACCAATTTCAGGACTACCTAGTAGATCTTGGATGTGCACCAATATTGAGCGACAACACTAGTGCTATCAATCTGTCTAAAAATCCAATCCAGCACTCAAGGACCAAGCATATTGAAATCAAACATCATTTCATCAGAGATGAGGTCAGCAAAGGAAACTTTGAATTACATTTCATTGAAACAGAAAAATAAATTGCTGATATTTTTACCAAACCACTGAACAATGATAGATTCACCACTTTAAGAAGAGAGCTTGGCTTGTGTAGACTTCGTGATGAAATTGCTTGACATGTTTGTGCTTCGTCAGATAAACTGTGTTCTTGATAAATAAAATTGACTTGATCACACATTTGCAATGGGTCATATTGAGGGGGAGCCAGGTACAAAATTTGAGAACCATTTCTACATTTGGTGCCTATTTGTCCATGCATCAATGTGTCATGGACTCCTCGATATCTTAAATGGTGAACTGTGGAAGGGCAGGTTAACCCTGTCTGGAAGCACTCACTATGCGTAGAGGAATACCTCCACCAAGTACCTGAGGCAGTCCAGTTAGTGAGTCCCATGCATCATAAGAAAAAGCCATCGTTCATGCACTCCCTAGTGGTGTTGCTGAGATTGGGTGGTATGGAAGGCCTCTAGTAAAGAAATATATGTTGCCATGGATTATATGGATCTGAAATGTACAGTTGATGAGGCACAGATGAAACCTTGGCAAGGGCAAAATAGTTTGTGAAGAGGCGTAATCTCGTGTTGTCGCCTGAGCCGTAGGATGTCTGATTGCTGACACTAGGGATGAGGGATCTGCAAGGTAGAAAACGGATCAGGGGAGCTCAAGGGTTTAACCCTAGGGAAAACCCTCTGATGCTTAAATAAGCAATAAAGTAGAGCATAGTGCGGAGATGGAAAGAAGTAGGAGAAGGGCACGAGATTACTCTCCACCAGTGTGAGTGGCAAAGAGGGCTCAGTTAGACCTACCTTTGTGGAGAGTTTCCCTTGTTTTATATAGTAGTTTGTTCCGTAGAAAGTTCGAGGGAAGAGGGAGAGTATAGGGGGCCTTATACAGCCGGTTCAGACCTGGGCGCTTTGCCTCCCCTCTTGGTGACTCCCGGGCTTCCCTCGGTCAGTTACGCTCGGGCACCGCTTGGGCTCTCCCCGAGCGACCGTTACTCAGACTTTCGGGCCTAGAGGCCACCTAAGAAGTATTGGTCCGAGCAATTTGGGCTTCGAGATAAGTGGGCCCTTTAGGGGGCTATCACTTGGGGAGTTCAACCTTGTTGGGTCGGATTGGACCTCGTCTGGCCGCTCCGGGCCACATGTTTAATGGGGCACTGATTTACCCCTCTCCACTTGCCCCCCCCCCCACTCCTGAGCCTAGAGTCGGGCTCGGAGAGTAGAGTATAATCGGGTTGCATTCGTGGCTCAGTCGGGGATTGACCGTTGTGAGCTGTTCCAACCTCAAAGCTCAGGGGCCGTCTATTCGACTATCCTGGCTCATCGGGGGCTCGGTCGTAGTAGCATCGCTTTGGCTCGGTTGCGTGTTGGCTGATTGCATTTCAGGGGCCGAGGATACGGCTGTCCTGTCGCATTGGGGTTCGAGCTCGATGATGATGCATTGCTTATTGGCGCAAAGGCGCCCTTCTTGGAGTTTGAAACGTCACTCCGACAGCACCCAGGATCGCCTAGGGCCTATAAATAGGGGCTTGTGCTTGCACTTTATGTTTCCTCCGTTCAGGGTTTCTCTCTTCATCGTGTCCGCAAGTCCAGGGGAAAACACATGCGTCGGGAGAGCAGTCAGAGGGAGCAGAGAATCTCAGAGGCCTTCGCAAAGCTGGCAGAGATTACTGGGGAGGCAGCCCGCCAGCTTCCTCCCCCCGCTAGTTCGTCTGATTCCGGTATCCCTTCTTCTTCTTCCCATTCTTCCATGGTGGATCACGATCTCGAGGCGGAAGTTCTGGAGTTTAAGCAAGGGGCGGAAGGCTCGGAGCCTACGCCTAGCGGCCACCTCCGTAGCGAACTGACGGAGCCCAAGGTGAAAGAGCTCGAGGTTTGCTTCAAGTTGACGTGGCGGTATTTCTTCTCTCCGTCCAAACCACATGAGTCCAGCCTAGACACCCGCTCGGGCATGTTCTGTATTTTCCTTTTGGCTTGGAAGTGTGGCTTCCGTCTTCCTCTCCACCCCTTCATTGTCGAGCTTTTGAAGTTCTACCAGCTGGCTCCCGTCCAGTTGGTTTCCAACTCCTACACCTTCATCTTTTCCTTCATCGTTCTCTGTGGCTCGTGCGGTCTTGCCACATCTTTAGATCTTTTTCACGCCTTTTTCGAGCTGAAGCAGAGCACACTCACGCCGGGAAGGGCTTCTTTTACCTTCAGGCGAGGAGGGGGGGAGTTGTGTGATCCTCTCTCCTCGGGATTCCTCGCACAAGGGGTGGAAAACTCAGTTCTTCTAGGTAGGATTCACCAAGGATGCTACCGATTGAAATTTTCCTGACAAACCGAACTTCCAGCCGGTCTTCCCAGCGAAGCATGCAGTGATCTCCTCGGAGCTAAAGGAGGAGATTCAAATTCTGCAGGATAATCGTCGGTCGACCGTAGAGCTGCTGACTTCAGCGAATGTCGAAGCCTTTTCTCGTCGGGCACTACCTAATGGTAAGGACCTGGGAGCTCTATATTGCACCACCAATTTTCTGTCGGCTTAGTCTTTGCTGACGAGTTGTCTTCGGATGAACAGAGGGGAGACGCCGCAAAGACGGCGAGCAATCGCTAGAGTGGGAGGTCGCCGAGCGAGTGGAGGCAATCACCTCAGATGTGCCTAGCGCTTTCAAGGGTTCCTCCTCTCCCCGAGACAAGGGCAAACAGATAGCTCGGGGAGGTGAACCGGAGCGACGGGGGTCCAAGCGCAAGTCCCCTGAGGAGTGGCTGCTGCTGGGGGTGATGAAAGCCCTGACCTCCGAGCGTAAGAGGAAGAAAAAAGCGAAGGGCCCGCGTGCAGTGGAGGGACCTCCTCCCGAGATTACAAAGAATGTATTGATATGGTTGAGTCATAAACTATTCTCCCCCTGTCCAAATAGACCTAAACATCCGGGCAATACAAATCATGTACCCCATTTGATGTTAAGAGATGCTAATGATAGAGTTTTTCCCCGTGACAGAGTATAGGGATTTGAGTGGAAGAAATGATCAGAATATATCAGCAAAAACACAGGGGCATTTAGACAATTCAGGCAATGAGAGAATAACTCAAGAGGTAGTGCAATCTGTAGAAAATATCAACCAGTAAAATCTGAAATGATGCAATCAGTGAGGGATTGAGAACAAGCAAAGAGTTTCTAGCAGAGTAAAGTTGAGCCCAAGAAATCAGACTAAAGGCCCAAATGATCAAATGATTCAAGAGGTTTTCAATGAGTTACCAATTTCATAAATCTAAGAATAAATTTGTTTCAGAGTCTTCAATTATAAGGGTTCATGAAGGAATCTTTATTGAGCAGCATGGTTTAATTATGATGTATATAGAATTTGTCAATAAACTTCTGTACTCATATCTGAAATCAAATTTTAATAAAAATGAACCAAGCCCACATATTGAGTATCTTGTTTAACCTTCTTCCATCTTACTCATTCAATTTCAAGGACTCCCTTAGGAGTTGCAATCAATAGTATTGAGGTTAAACAAATAAGGAAACATTTGTTTTTGTCAAGGGTTCCTTTAGATTTTTCTTTTGCTAATTTACAGATCATTCTTTTTATGCAGCAGCAATTTTTCATAGCAAATTTCAGGAGCATTAAGTTTAGTACATCCTTGTAACTAGAGGATACACGTTGTTTAGAAGCCAGTATCACTAAGCACTTGGAATGACTAACTGTCATGCTTCAAATTGAACATAGATAACTTTAGCATGGCTTTTGACGTGAGGCACAACACGTCTTAGGTGAAGTGACCCAATTACTCACCACTCATCATGTCATTGCTCTGTCATCATTTTCACTGATTTTGCATAGATTTTCCAACAGAGATAGCTATGGCACTTCATGACACATTTTATTTTTAGACATGGTTTCTCGGTGACCAAAGTCATTACTCTGACTCAATTTACCCTTGGACAATTTACAAATTCCCAGATGTTTAAAAAATAATACTTACTTCACACATCTCAACCAATGAAAGTCATGATTTCAAAGTTTTCAGATTTTATAAGTGTTTGAAAAGACACAATATGAAAATGTTGGTTAAGGTTTATTAAGACTGACTCAGATATTTTCAAGATGTTCATATCCAAACTCAAGAAATACATAAAACTTAAACCACCTGAAACTTTCAGTCATTCATGAATCCGTATAATAGAATATTTCTCTTTAATAGAAGGTTTTCAGATTTATGATCAAGGTTCACACATTAAAATCTTCCCAAATGACAGTCAAGACAAAAGAATTTCTGAAGCAGCCAATTCAACAAGCAGTAGAGAGCACGTAGCAGGAATAAGAGTAATCGATGTAGCAGCTGAATCCAAGATGGTAGCTGACAGAGAGTAAAATGAGATAGGCTTTAGAAAATAGCAGAATTAGCAATTCAGTTCAAATCAGGTGACATTCTCAGGATGAGTTTAAGATAACCAGCCGATCTCAACAAATGCAAGAGCAGCAGACAACAGATGTCAAGGCCAAGAATGTGATGAACTCTAAAGATTTCATAGTTTATGAGTGGAAACCAGACTACAACTAAAATCAAACGGGTTTTTCAAAACAGCTGGGGACAGCCAGGTCAACCTGGACTAGCAATGGATTGACCTGTGGTTCAATCACAGAGTTCAAGGAGCTGAGTTGAATTTTACTTCACATGCAGCACAGAGTATTAAACAGTAATGATCATAGTCAAGAAATCAGCTCAAGATGACAGAAATTTTCAAAGAGATGTGCAACAAAGGATATACATCAAGAATGAGAGCATTTTGAAAGCTTTAAGCTGAGAATATGACAGGTGTGTTCAAGGTTCAGCAGATGTGAAGTGTTTTTAGTCAAACCAACTTAAGAATGTAGTGACAGAAATATCATTCATAGATATCAACAAGGAATGTGAATCATAGAGAATAGTTGAATACAGATTGAAGATAGAAGCATTGGTTGACTGAAATAAACAGTGAAAGAATTTGAGACAGATAAGCAAATTTTCAACCAACCAATCCAATACATGACTTATGCTCCCCCTGATTGTACGCACTCAATCAATCTTTTTGGTATTTTCAATATGAATGATATGCAATTAATTCTGAAATCAGTATATGCATGATAACAAATGCACATGAGTAAACTATGAAATGCAGGAACTCCTCTTATGTATGTGCATTTATGTCAATCAATCCTATTGACACATGAATGATGTGCAATTAACACATGTATACATATGCATTGACTCCCCTTAACTGAATGCATTTACCCATCATATATGACATGAAGCCCATGCAGGGGGTTTAATCTAATCAGATATGCATGAAGCACAAGAATTATCTTCACAGACTCCCCCTATCTATATGCCATGTATGACAACTCTGAATGCAGCATATGCAATGATAATTTGTGCAGGGAGTTTGATGAATTATGCTCATAAACATCTAGACTGCTCTAAGTGTAAATTTGACCCAAGGTACCAGGCGGAGGACTTAG
The DNA here is from genome assembly GCA_022559845.1 of Amorphophallus konjac. Taxonomy (NCBI): domain Eukaryota; kingdom Viridiplantae; phylum Streptophyta; class Magnoliopsida; order Alismatales; family Araceae; genus Amorphophallus; species Amorphophallus konjac. The sequence goes on from CM040118.1 coordinate 448,352,334, forward strand.
TTTAAAGACCACCTCACACATAGTGAGAACTTCCAGATAGATCCCATCTGCCTTTCAGTAACTCACCATTTTATATACCATAGAGGTCATGCATGACACTGTAATGCAAATACAATCCTATGTGCATCTTATACTGAAATCAGTTTGCCAAGCACATATGTATGCAGATGAATGATGTATGCAATAGATGTTCAATGAATACATTATAACAGGTATCAGCCAAATGCAATTGGCACATACGCACATCAAATACATACAGTTCATTTTTAGTCTATTTTATGCAAAGATGATTTAGCCTATGCTACGAGGAACTCATGCAACAATGCAAGTATCAGATAAAAATGCAAAAGAGATTTTGATTGACAAATCAAGTATGATATGTAACTATCTGAAAGAACTTAGTGAACACTCAAATATCTAAATCAGTAAGTGCAGAAATGGGATTTTACCGTACTCAGGTGCCTTAGTTTATTGAACCCCTCCTTATTCCTCAGCCCCAAGGCACACCTACAAAATAGTTTCTCATTTTACATTTTTAGGTACCCAAGTCTCCTTGGGTCTTATAGTGTTAGTAGCATCTCTGGAAGATGCTCTCCATAACCTTTGGGCCTGTACGTCATCAAATTTTATCAATCGACAATCAAACATAGAGTGCCCAAATTTTTCATAATAATGACATGAGACAACAGATTTTGTGTTCCTCTTATGCATATCAACATGAGCATGAATTTTCTGACCATAACCAAACCTGTTATCATATCTATCATGGGAAGCTCTCTTCCCTTTCACATGCCAACAGTCCTTGACTGTATGGCCATTCTTTCCACAATGGAAGCATACAATGTGTTTATGTGTTAGACCAAACACATTTCTGTTAAGGGCATTTTTCTTAACATAGAATTTAACAGAATTTGAATGAAGACCCTTTCTAAACCAGCAGTTAGAGGCTCGGTGGCCTGGCTTTCCACATTCAAAACATGCAAGTGATTTTTTTTTAAAACGATATTTATTTCTGCCAAAAGTATTTTGATTTGCAGGGAGGTTTACATATTTAGAATTAAATTTTCCTCCTTGGTCATGCCAACAGTTAGCAGTAAAATGGCTTATCTTACCACAATAATAGCAATGAATTTTTTTGTTCTAAACTATGGGAGGTTTCCTAGCATGAATATTTCTAGCATGCATCCTACCAACATTTTGTTCATCATTTTTCATTATTAGACAATCATGCATCAGGTGTCCATACTTTCCACAATAGAAACATGAGACATGGTTTTGTTTTGAAGCATGGGAGTTCTTGGTATGCATGGTAAACTTGCTGAAAGTCTTTTTCTGAGTTTTATTATTATGTTTCTGACTTTTCTTTTGTTCTTGCATTTTCTGATTTTCAGACTGTTTCACTTGAGATGTGATGGCTACATTTGATACTTTTACAAACGATGTCATTAGCTTATTTTCAAAGGTTTCTTGTTGACAGTTTGTAGCCAGGCCCCTCCTCCTGAAAATTGACCTTAGCTCCTAACAGCCTATTCAAATTTTCTTGGCCATTAACAAATTTTGACAGTGAATTCTTCAAATCCTGAATTTCATTTTCTAAAGAGGCAATGTGTATCTCATAGCTAACAATCTCTTGTTCACTGCAATTAACGTATTCATTCTTGTTTGCAGTTTTGTGTTCTTCGATCTCCTTTTTAAGCTCAGCAACTTTTTCAGATTCGTCTGTACAAATGTTTTCCCTTTTTCCAATGTGAGAAGTCTTTCAGATATAGCAGAATTCAGCTGTTTAAACTTTTCATTTTCTTCCTTAAGCTTGTCATTTTGGACTAATTTATTAAAACCTAATCCTCTGGATTGACCTCATGCGTCCTTCTGGTTTCAAATTCTTTTAGGTCTTTTTGTTGTTTTTCAACATTTTTCTGTAACTCTATGTTCACAGGCTTGACAGCATCAAATTTTTCAGCAAACAGACTCCTCTCAAATTCAAGTTTCCTAAATTTTTCTTCATTTTCTTTAATGGATTTGCTAAGAGATTCATTTTCAGATTTCATCTTATTAAATTTTGAGTTGACACATTCAAGATCTTTCAACAATTTTTTTTTTTTGAAAACCCTACCTAGACGCAATAGGAGAGTGCACCCTCTACCAGGGGTAGAGAGAAAGCCACTCCACCATTACACTACTAGGAGGTAAATTTTATTAATATGAAAGAATACAAAGAAAGTTACATCAATCGGAGGCTAGGCATTCCTAGCTTATCCATGCGAGCAACCCCTTTTATATGCTTTGGAAGTTGTTGCTGCGAAAGAAAAAAAGAATTACATTTCGTGGTGCAGGCAAAATTTGCCAAAGAATCAGCCACCTTATTAGCCTCACGAAAAATGTGAATAATGGAATCATTTGTAGAAAGCATGCTCCAAATTTCTCTGACTTATGTTATAATCATCCACAGACAAGGAAATTTCCTATTGATCACTTGCACAAGGATTTGAGAGTCACACTCAATGAAAATCGGTTGGTACGTAGTTGTCTTCAAATATCTCAGACCATCCATGAGGGCCCTAGCTTCAGCCACAATGCTATTGCCTTGCGCATAGTAATGAGAGAAAGCAAAAATAGGGATGCCTTGGGAGTCCCGGATAATACCACCACCACCCGAGTCACCTGCTTGTTTGGAGGCACCATCGGTATTGAGTTTTAAATGAGGCCAAGGGGGACACCACCATTTGACCAGCATAACACCCGGACCCTTACTAGCAGGAGTCTTAATATCAAATTTTGCTAAAATCTTCCTCCTGTTGCAACTATTTTCCTGCAGATCAGCACGATCTATGATCTGTTTAACCTGAAGAATAATTCTATGGATCAAGCTGTGCGGATGTATACTTCTGTTGTTATGAATAGCTGCATTTCGGGCAGCCCAAATCTCCCATATACCATAAGCAATTACAGCAGTAGAAAATAAACCAAAAAGGGATCTTCCTTTTACTGATTGAATGGTGTGTATGATAATCCCTCTCGCTGTATTGCCCGAAATTGGAAGGCCTTTGGAGCTGAAGAAAGACCAGATGGCAATAGCCAATTCACTGTTAGCAAAAAGATGGTTAACATCTTCCTCATGGTAGTCTTTACATCATCTGCACTTGGAGCGAAAGGGGATGCCCGAGAGCTTTATATTCAGATCAGATGGCAGACAATTATATATAACCTTCCATAGGAAAACTGAGATCCTAGTAGGGATCCATTTAGACCATGTATAGTTTCAGAAAGAATGAGTTTCCATCAGCTGGGGGCTAAACATCTTCTTGTATGTTGATGAAACAGTGCAATTACCATTAGAGGAAAGGCACCATATAATTTTGTCCGGAGTGGGGATTAACTTGATATGTAGCAGGGCTCTTCTAATGTCACATGGGAGAAATGCATCAATAATACAGGTATCCTCCTGAGTTGGGTGAATGATTATTTCTTTGACAGTGGCTTTAGTATCAGGAATGAGATCAGCAGGAACCATAGACTCCAAGCTTTTATTCCCGAGCCAGATATCCTTCCAGAAATTGGTGGAACAACCATCACCAAAAATAATTCTCTGATTTTGAACAATGAGGTTTTTAGCTCGCAGCCAACTTTTCCTGGCAAAACCCTGCATTTCTTTGAAACTGACTTCACTTATGTGATTACCTCGAATATATTTAGCTCTAAAAAATTCAGCCCAAATAGAATCAGAGTATAAGGCATGCCAAAGCATTTTAACCCAAAGGGCGATTTCCATGTCTCTTAAGGACATAATCCCAAGTCCTCCTTGAGGTATAGGCTTGCATATATCTTTCCAAGATTTCCAGTGCTTCCGGTTTCCATGTTGAGAGGATCCACAAAAAAAAATAGCAAAAGACTGATCTAAGAGATGATGAATGCCATCATGTAGGGGGGTGGAGGCCAATATATGTATTGGAATGGAAGTGAGAACGTGCTTAATCAGAATGATTCGGGCACCTTGAGATAGAAATTTGGCTTGCCATCCTTCAATCCGCTTTTGAATGGCTGAAATGATGCCCGCAAAATGAACTTTCTTGGTTCTGCCCAAAACCAAAAGAAATCCTAAATATTTATGTGGAAAACTTTGTCTTGTAAATCTAATAATGTTCTCTATTCTGCTAGGAAGAGAATGAGTATGTTTAAGATATATAAAGTAGCCACTCTTCCTCACATTAATGAGTTGTCCAGAGGCCTGTTCATAGGCTTTCAGAATACTCAAAAGATTGTGGATAGAGCCAGCAGTAGCCTTTGCAAACACAAGTGTGTCATCTGCAAAAAGGAGGTGAGAAATAGCAGGGCATCTCCGAGGGCCAGAAAACCACCCAATCGCACCTTTCATATAAGCATCTTGAAGAGATCTGCTCAAAGTGTCATGTGCAAGAATAAAGAGATATGGAGCAATTGGATCACCTTGTCGAACACCCCTGGTAGATTTAAAAAAGCCAACAGATTCACCATTGATGGAAATAGAGAACCAGCAGTTATTCACCATCAACTCAATGAGTTATATGAAATGAGAGTTAAAGCCAAAGCGCTTCAAAACAGTAAAAAGGAAATCCCATTCAAGTCTATCATAAGCCTTAGCCATGTCCAGCTTAAAAATAACATTGTTGCCTCTAGTTTTCCTCCCCAATTCCTAAACCATTTCCTGAGCTAATGCAATATTATCAACAATACATCTCCCTTTAATAAAAGCTGACTGCTCTCTAGAGATGAGGGAGGGTAAGATTCTGCTCAGTCTATTGCACATGATTTTAGAAATAATCGTGTATGAAAAATTGCAGAGACTGTGGGCCTATAATCTGAAATGTCAGTAGCATTGTTGACTTTAGGGATAAGAGCAATGAGTGTAGCAGTGAAGCATCTAGGGAGGGGTCTTCGATTAGTAAAAAATTCCTGAATGGCATTGATCACCTCATTAGCAATAATTGGCCATGCTTTGTGGAAGAAACTCCCTGTGAACCCATCTGGTCCCGGTGCACTGTCTGGGGACATGGAGAAGACAGTTTCTTTGATTTCATTATTCTCTGGGATAGCACACAGAGATCTATTGTCTTCAGCTGAGATCATTTGAGGGATACAGTTAATGGTATCCATATCAATATAATGCTGCTGTGTAGTGAAGGCTTTATGAAAGTGAGCCACGGCAATATCTTTCATTTCCTGTTTGTCTGAAGTTAGAATAGCAGAAGCATTTCGGAGGTGAGTAATGAGATTGCTCCTCCGGTTAGCCATTGCTTTCATGTGAAAAAATTTTGTGTTCCTGTCACCTTCCTCAAGCCAACGTACTCTGGATTTCTGCCTCCAAAAGGTTTCTTGTTGAAGTAAGTGATCAGCAAGAATATTCTTTGCAGTTTCTAAAGCAGCCAGGTTTGCTGGATTAGGGAGTATATCATATAAATGTTCCATCTGCAGAACTGCATCCTCCGCTGCCATAAGGTTTTTATGGATATCACCAAAAAACCTGCTTATTCCATTCCCGGAGCATATATCTTAATGACTTGAGCTTGATACAAAAAGTGGTAATAGCAGAAGCAGCATTAGGGCTGGTTTTCCAACATTGTTCAACAACCTGTAGGAATAGTTCATGTGTAGTCCACATTTGTTGAAAATAAAATCTGCTCTTGAATTTGTTGGGCAATGCCAATTTGACAAGAAGAGGCGCATGGTCTGAGGCCTCCCTAGATAAGTGCTCCACCGTGATTGGGAACATGTTCAGCCAATTAGCATTGATGAGAACTCTGTCCAATCTAGCCCAAATCCCCTTCCTACCTTGTTGATTATTGTGCCATGAATATTTAGAGCCCACATAACCAGCATCAGATAAGCCACAGTCATTAACACAGTCCTTGAATTCAGATATGGATTTCAAGTAAGGTACATTTCCCCCAATTTTCTCATCAATATCAAGTATGCAATTGAAATCTCCAGCCACAATCCACGGACCATGGAACATGGAATGTACATGATTTAAAGATGCCCAAAGGGATTGTCTTTTAATAATAGTGCACTTAGCATAGATAAAGGATGCATAAAAGACAAGCAAATTTGAATTAATTTGCTTCAAAAAAATTTGTTGATCATCCTAATAGATAATTGAAAATTTTAACGGTTCTTTCCACATGGCCCATATGTGAGCATTATGGTCTTGATTAGCCAAGGAATTATCCATGCCAAGTTTCTTGCAAGTTCTTTCCAAAAGAGTAGTCTTGATTTTAGGTTCTAAGATGACAATACAATCAACATTATGCTCCTTGATTAAGAGTTTAACACGACCTAGGGATAGGTCATTTCCAATGCCTCTTATATTCCAAATAATGAAGGTCATTAATCTTTAGATTTAAACTGAATGTTACCTGCGGAACCAGTCCTTTTCATTCGCCTGGTAATGACTCTCGTTCGTTCTTTGTGCATAGAAGTAACATTACTTATCTCCTCTTGAAGAGAAATTTCCTTGCATCGGCGCTGAGTATCCTCCTGCATTGATTGAAAAGTGCCTTGCTGTGAGGTTGATGGTTCCTCCACACTGGGGAGGTTAGCTCCCTTGTTAGTAGGCTGTCTTCCTGGATTAATGCCAGGGTCAGGGACAAAGCCATTTTGGTATGAAGGGAGTTCTGAATGAACCGCATCTATTTGCATCAGATCTTTGCCAATGAGTATCACAGATTGTTTTGAATTGCCATCAGAAGTAGAGTTTGACCTATTCCCATTGCTATCAGAATCAGGAATTGAATGGCAATTGCTAGGTGGTTTTACATGTGGGTTTTGGGATGGAGTAATTTCCAAATCAGCATGTAATTGAGGATTAGCTGTCAGAGGCTTAAAAATAGTAGCCAGAGATAATACTTGGACATCTTCCGGGGCCTTAGGTTCCTGAGAACCAGTTGGCTGCATTGGCGATTTTAGGCCTAAGGGCACCATTGTAGGCACCTGTGAATCAGATATGGGCATTTGCCCCAACATAGCCATCGATGAATCATCAATTGGCTTTTCCTGATCAGTAGAAGAATCTTTAATGGGAACCAGATCCGAGTCCTCAACATCTTGCTGTAGGATATCAAACCTGTTTGCTTTTTGAGCATTTTGTCGAACAGTTGGAGAGTCTGGCAACTGGGGCCTGAAAACCTGGCGGATTTTCCTTGATTCAAGGTCTGGGACAATGAGATGATGATTATCCTTACCCAGTTTCTTCTTGCAATCACCCACGAGATGTCCAAGCTTATGACAATACGAATATAGCAGTGGAACCCGATGATAATTAACTGGCTGCCAAAATCCGGCGCCATCCAAGTCACAATCCACAAGCGCTCTTTGCGCGGAGCAGATAGGTCCAGTTCAACACAAGCAAGAGCTTCGGACGTTTCAGTCATCACCAAGGTATTGTCGTGAATTCTCAGCACAAGTCCAAAATTCCCTGCAATGGAACGCATACAGTCCTCATGGTATAGATTGGCAGGGAGAGAAGGAAATCCAATCCAGACAGGAGCAGAGACAGGATCCGCATCAAAGTCGAAATCATGCGTCCAGCGGAAGAAACGAAATAGAAAGCCCTTAATATAAAGATTCTTCTGTATAAGGAGTTTGATGAAATCAGCCTCACTCTCAAATCTCAGCAGAAGGTGTCGCGGATTTAAGCGACTAATAACGAAGTCGGAAGATAAAGACAATCGTTGTGCCAAACAACTCTTAATTTCAGAGAATGCTGGTCTTCCATATGGGCATTTTGCAATGATGGCGTAGTTGAATGGTTGCAGTGATGCTTCGATGTCCGCCTTGGAGAAGTAGACCGCCGGCTCCCCAAGATCTGTAAATCCTGGGGCCTTTATCGGAATGGGAATTTTTGGTTTCTGGTGAGATGCCATTAGAGTCTGAGCATAAGAGCGACGGTATGTAGCATTGCCCAATGAAGAAGTCGCAGGGGAGGTGTGCGGGGGGGCGGGGGGGGGGGGCTCCCCCACCACGTCGGCCATTGGTTTCAAAGTGGTTCTATCTTTCAACAATTTTTCATTCTGAACTGAATTATTTATAAGAAACTGATCATCATTAGTTAAGCTAAGTTTTTCTTCTAGTTTAGAAATCTCATTTACAAGTTCTTGATTTTCAATTTTTAATAATCCAATTTATTTCTTAAACATTTGGATATAAAACAAGCAACCATCATAAGATTGTTTCAGTTTTGAACAATTTTCACAAGGAATTTGAATTATTTAGATCAATTTTCTTTTTCAATTTTTTACACTGTTTTCTTAACTTTTCATTTGTTTCAAACAAATCAGCATATGCATCCTGCCAATCATCTAGAGAAAAATTCTCGAAAGGATTTACCTGATCATCGTCCTCCTCTTCATTTTGGTTGCTACTTTGATCGCTGCCATTAGCCATCATGCATCTGTTTTCAGTTTCACTGCTGGCAGTCTTCAGTTTGTTGAGTATGTCCTTGGTAGATCTGCAATTACAAAAACAAGTATGGAATGCCTTGTTAGTAGCTGCCTTCATTAAATCTAATGCTCTAAGATTTTCAGAGTTCCTAGATCTATGTATGTCTGTCCACTTAGACCTGTCCTTCGGCAACCTGTGTGGACCATGTGAAATTGCCTTCCATAAATCAGGATCTATTGTTCTAACATAGCTACGCATGCTGCTGAGCCAAGAATCAAAGTTGGAGCCATTGACAACCGGTGGATGAGCCATGGAAGCAAATCAACAAACAATTCAATGTAACAAACTAAGCACGCTCAGAAATACACCAAAGAAGCTGCAGGATCTACGGCGGATCATTGGATCCGATGAACCAATAACTTGCTCTGATAAAATTGTTAGAAACGATGGTGCTCTGATGTAGATCCAGAGGGGGGGTGAATGGATCTTCCTACAAAGATACGCAATTAAAAACTTCGCTCTCTCGACCTGTGCTTAAGCTACTTAAACAGGAGAACAAAATGATGAAAGAAGATCACCCACTCAGCAAAAGCCTTCGTTAGATAAAAATATAAAGGAGTACACTCAGTTGCTCACAAAATAAAGTCTAATAGCAACAACTCAAGACACCAATGCGGTTTCACAACCTGAGACTCTACTGAGCACAAGGACAAACACTTTGCAGTAATGAAGATAATGGACGGATGGCACACTGAAGATCTTCAACTAAGCAACACTCAATAAACCTGTGAAGTGGGAAAGAAGACAAGGAGTAGACGCACAAGGCAAACCACAAAGCACCAGGATTTTTAGGTGGTTTGGCCAGACACCAGTCTGCCTACATCCACCCCTCACTCAAACCCGAGTGAGGATTCCCTTGCCAAAGCAAGACGCAAACTCAGTCTGCAAACAACCGCTGCCTAACAGCTTGATGACCTGAGGGAGACAAACCCCTCAACATCGATCCTGCAACCCACAGGATCTGACCACCACTGCTACCTGCAGTGACCGGAGAGACCCACTCTCCCTTCTTCTGCTACAGCAGAAGGAAACCGTGAGCAACACCCCGTTGCTCACCAACCAGAGGACACGTCCTCTCTTCCTCTGATCAATCAGAGGGAAACCTGGAGATTGCTCTCCCTTCTTCTGAACACACAGGAGGAATCCCGAACTCCAAACAGAGTATCGAAAACCAAAAAGAAAATGAACAAAGGAAAACACAATCGAAGAAAAGAAAATGTAGCTCCAACTGGAGCAGAACTGTTCAGGATTTGATCCTGGATCAAAAAACTACAGATCTTGAGTTCGACTGGCTGCCTAGATCTTGAGCTATCACCCTTCTTCTTTCCTATCTCTCATTCCTCTTTCTCAGCTCTTCTCTCTTTTTCTCTTTTCTTCTGCTCGCACACTGGCTCTCTCTTTCTTTGTTTTCTGCTGGCTCACTCTTTCTCTTCTTCTTTTTCCAGCTCTCACTCTCTGCCCTTCTCTTCTAAAGCCCCTCTCTCTTTTTCTTCTTCGCAGCTCCTCTCTTACGGCTCTCCCCTGACGGCTCTACTCCTCTTTAGGGAATGGGCGGCTTTATATAGAACAGAGTCTCCAGAAATGGATGAGGCAAAACCTAGTGAAATCTCATTGGTCCAGCTGGCAATAGAATATTCTTCCTCTAAAAACCTCTGAAAAAAGCGTGCCAAATCTTCTTGGATCACGTGCCTCTTTATCGCTAGGGCGAGCTTCTCAATCGGGTCTAGATCCAGGTTAAGAAGTTCAGATTCTGAGTAAAGGACTAGAGGGTCTGCATCGACCTGATGACTTCTTTGGGCACGGATGCATCGACCTGAGTTATATGGTGATCTATGTTGCATTGACCTCGCTGACAAGAGCTGAAGCTGCTGCATCAACCTTTTCAAGGAACTGTTTGTTCTGAAGCGTTGATGCATAAACCCTTGCATCGACCTGTCTCTGGCTAAAGAATGCTTGATCGTGTTGACCTTGTCTGTTCAACTGGCCATAGTCACATTGAAACAGTTCTAGGTGCGTCAGTGTAATATGCCAGAGTCTGCCACCAAAAGGTCTACTACATCGAGGCAGTTCTTCATTGCACCGACCTGACTAGGTAGTGATAACGTGGCATACACTTGCCTTAACCAGTGCACCGACCTTTGTCACAAACACTAATGCACACTTAAGGTGCATCGACCTGATAGACACCAACATCAGTAGCTGCATCGACCTTTCTTCCTGAATTGCTTAAGGTGCACCGACCTTTGTGTTACCACCAACAGTAGCTGCATCGACCTTAGCATATGCAGTGCACAAGATGCATCGACCTAATAGCGCATACAATGCATACATGCATCGACCTTCTTTATATAAGATGCCAACTAGCGGTAAACTTGTTCAGCTGCATTGACCTTATAGCTTTGCCAGCTGCAAGTACATAGACCTTACTAAATGCTCAGACCTTTCTGACATATGTTTTGTTCTCTTGCTTCGACGTGCCTCTCATGTGCACTGACATGTCTTGGTCTTATAGAATTTAGGTTTGTTTCTGATGCCTTCTCTGCATCGAGGCATCAGCCCATTACTGCGTCGAGGCAATCTCTTCATATTTGCTTCTATGACCAGCGCTGCATCGAGGCAATGCCTAGTTGCATCGACCTGATACCCTTGCTCAGTCAAAGTATATCAACCTGCTCTTTCAGCTTCACTGATTTCTTCATGATTTTGACTTAACCTTTTGTCTTATTCTCAGAGCCTGTTTAGTGGAGAATTCAACACACATCTTCTACATATAAAGATCATCTGAAGAGCAATTATGTCAGCAAAAATGCAATGTAGCACATCCATTAATGCAACATCAACAGTGTTTGGCATCATTAAACCATGTTAATATCATGACATCATCAAAACCACATGAATGCAGCATCAACACATATGACATATCACATCCATTAATGCAACATCAACAGTGTTTGGCATCATTAAACCATGTTAATATCATGACATCATCAAAACCACATGAATGCAGCATCAACACATATGACATCATGCTTAGATGAGTCATCAACACATATGACATCATGCTTAGATGAGTCATAGTGTTTGGCATCATCAAAACCACAGGGGTACAATATTGCTCTCGAAGGATTTTTTGTTTACAGGTTTATAGCCCAAACCCTCTCTTTGAAAATTGACCTTAGTCCCAAGAATCTTGTCCAAATTTTCTTTACCCTGCACAAACTTCGACAATGAGTTATTTAAGTCTTTGACATCATGTTCCAACAAGGAGATGTGCAGTTCAGAACTAGTAAAATCCTCCTCACATGCAGCCAATTGCTCATTGAGCATGGCGTTCAAAGTTTTAAGATTTTCTATTTCTTGTTCTAAGGCGTGCATCTTATTGGAACCATCATTAGCAACTTCCTTGCCTTTTTCAAAGGCAGCCAGCTTCTCACACAGCACTTTGTTTTATTCTTTCAAATTTTCATTTTCTTTTACAAGTTTTTCATCCTAGGGCATGGAGTTCAGTTTGTCATTCAATTCTTCTTCAACTTGTTCAAGGTCTAAAACCTTTGATAGCATGTGTCTGATTTCTTCTTTCAATGAATCGATTAGTTTTTCTTGCCACTCAAGATCAGAACGGAGACCTTCATTTATCTTTTTCAGAAATGAACATGTTTTGCATGCAGAATTAACAGAACATGAATTTTCATTTTCTCTTATAAGTTTTCTGTTTTGGGTTTCAGATTTTTCAAACCTTTTCTGAAGTTTTGCATTTTCATTTCTAACAGAGGGAGTTAATTCCTTGTGATCGTTAACATCAAGGGAAAGGGATTCATTTAATTCCTCAAGATTGTTGAGTTTCTCTCTAGCTTCTTCAATTTGATTCTTGAGATTTTCATTTTCAGAGTTCAAAGTCTTCAAGCTTTCATTATCAGAATCAGTGTGAGCTGAAGCATTCAATTTCATTTTTAAGGATTTCTTTTGTTTTCCTAATTTCTCATCTCTCTCAAACAGGTCAGCATAAGCATCTTGCCAATCATCTATAAAGAAGTTTTCAAATAAAAAGTTTACCTCCTTATCAACACTTTCTTCGTGGCTTTGCAAAGTATCACCCATGAGACACTTGTGTTGTTTTTCCTTTTTGTAAATAACAACTAGTTTGTCCCAGATTTCCTTCGCAGACCTGGAGGAAGACACAAATGGAAAGATGTTGTGATTAATAGCATCTTGCAAGATATTTAAAGCTCTTAGATTTTCATTGCTCTTCATCCTGTGACTGTCTGTCCATTTGGACATATTTTTGGGTAGTTTGTGTAGACCTTTGGAAATGATGTTCCATAGGTTTGAATTTCCTGCATTTACGAAAGTGCACATACTGCCTATCCAGGTAGAAAAATCTGAACCGTCAAACATCGGAGGATGTACCAAGGGAATCAAATCAGAGTTACAACCCATGATCATAGAAGCACCCGTTCAGTAGGATCCTCTCTGTAGATGGTTAAATCTGATCTATCAAAGACCCGCTCTGATACCAATTGTTAGGTTCCACGGGGTGCAACTGGATCTAGAAGGGGGGTTGAATAGATCCTGCCAAAAATTTTGGCCTAATTAAAACTCTTGGCTAATAAAAACATAAACCACTCCTATAAAACAAATGAGACACGTAGACACAATGCACAGCGGATCTAATAGGAATAGCTCAAATGGAAACGGCAAAACACAGTGCATAGGCTGCAGAGGTCGACACTACCATATGGTGAGGTCGACGCACCTTCAGAGCAGGTTCAGAAGTAAGGGAGATCTTGCTGCACTAGACTGCAGGGATCTCACCAAACTCCAGCAAGATGAATGAACAGACTGGATGTATGAGTGAAGACGATGCTCGAGTGAGTGTTGAAAAAATAACTATAAGTGTAAGTGAGTGCGGATAAATCAGTCCAAGTGTAAATCATTTATGTTGGCCGTCCTGTGAACGGGGGAAAGAAGAAATGGATTAATCACACAAAGCACACCCCATTGCACAAGGAATTTATAAGGTGGTTCGGTTGCAAACCTGCAACCTACGTCAAACCTTCACCAAATCCAATGAGACTTTCTCCACACGAGGACGAAGTCCTCAACCCACACACGAGGATGAAATCCTCCACACACACACACACACACATACACACACACATACACAACACACACACACACACACAAAACAACAACAACAACAACAACAAGCTGCAAGTGCAGCACCCACACTTCCGGTCTCTCACAAGAGCACCGGACACACGGTTTACAGATTGTAAATACAGAAGTAAAAACAGACAGATCAACACAATGAGAAGGCACAGTGGCTTCAGATAGAAGTCTCGAAGCTCTATCAAGCTTAGGTCCGCTGCAAGGAGGGGCTACTCTCCACACTCTTTCCTTTTCTTTCTCACGGATTTCTATTGAAGGCTCAGAGAGGACGTGGGCTTTTTCTCTTAAGACAGCAGCAACAGCTCTCTTCATGTAGAGGGCTTCATATATATAGAAGAGCTAGTGGAAAATTTCCCTCCAAGAATTCTGCCATAAGACCAATTCAAATTGAAGTATTTTCTTTTACCTCTGACCTGCTTTCAACAGAGTTTGACTTGGTCCATCAGATATAAGGAAGCAACTGGAAAGTCAAATTTCCCCCCAACATCTTTTCTTGGCTTTGTAAAAAATATTCTGAGGATATTGTCTTGAGCTTGTAGAGCTTTTTAGACCAGTCCTAGGAAAGGACGGTGGCAGGTAGAGAGCAGACTTATGTGAGAGCTATGGCAGAGGGACATGGCTTTGTCCAATATGCACTAGAGGGCAAACCACCTGACTAGTCCTCTCTTAGGATAGAAGAGACAGTTTTCCTGACAGAGAAGACCTTTTGCAGATTTGGTCCCTAACAGGGTCCTCTTCAAAAGATGTTCTGAGGTGTTATAATTAAATGGTAGAACCTCTAACTTGGGAACCTTCTTCCAGACCTTAAAAGAGGGGTTTTTGGATGTTTGCGCCTGGCATTAATGCTCTCTGGACGGTTTTCGAAAAGATAGATTGGACAGAGTACTTTTGAGTTTCTTCTTTAGTGAGGTCGACCTGCTGAGGGGTGAGGTCGACATTGCTTTTTAGAATCCTGTTTTCAACGGCTTCTGGAAGCACCATGAGGTCGACCTGCTGTAAAAGTGGTGTTGACCTGTCTTGAAGTGGTGTTGACCTGTCTTAAGAAAACTGCCAGTATAACAGTCTCTAGAAGGCATGAGGTCGACCTGCTGTAACAGTGGTGTCGACCTGTCTTGAAGTGATGTTGACCTGTCTTAAGAAAACTGCCAGTATAACAGTCTCTGGAAGACACATGAGGTCGACATGCTGATAGGTGAGGTCGACCTGTCTTTTAAGAAGTTGCACTTCTTATCTAAGTTCTGCTCAATCTTTGCAACTAAGTTCCACCATATGCATAGCCCCTTGCCCTTAAAGTATTTTCCACTTATTTTCAGCCTCATATCAATATGGGGAAAGCCCTTCTCACCAATGTACAAGGCTTCTCATTTGAACTGCCATTTTTGTGAAGACAAGAGGTCGGAGCAGTGAAGCTTAGGTCAGAGCAGCTTGGCTATAAGGTCGATGCAGCCTTCTTGAACTTGCATATCTATCCCTTTGGACCTTGAGTTCCTTTCAACCTTGGTTGACTTTTTATTCCTTTGAGAGAACACTTGCAAAGCCAAAGCTCCTTACTGCAATCCCAATTCAGCTTCTAAGGCTAAGGCATGTTGTTGCTTCTAATCTATCGTTGCTTACAGTTGCTCCCCAAGTTATCTTGACTGAGTGTTTATACAAGAGAGTTAAATGATGAGGATAATATGGAGTTTCATGATCAAAGCATTCATCATGCATACTAAAGCATAGTTGAATCAATTCAATAGACTTGTAATGAATTAAACTCAGACATCATCAAAACAACATATATCCAACATGCTAACATATATCCAACACCGCTGGTACTCCGTTGCTCGGATTCTTGCGATTTCGTGCACTTCGTCCGCTAGGTCTAGATTTTCCAGCAGCTTCTGTTCATTAGACTCGGGCAGGAAGTTGATAACCCGAAGGGAAGGGCTTCCGATCTCCAGGGGGATGACTGCCTCGGTGCCATATACTAGTTGGAAGGGAGTTTCGCCCGTGGCGGCTCCTGGAGTGGTTCGGTACGACCAAAGTACGCTAGGCAATTCCTCGAGCCAATTACCCTTAGCTTTTCTGAGCCTAGTCTTTATGCCTTTAAGGATGGTTTTGTTGGCATTCTCAACCAGTCCGTTAGCATGAGGGTGAGCTACCGAGGTGAAGTGATTGCGAATATGTAGATCGGCACACTTATTCTTAAAATAAGCGCAATCAAATTGTTGACCATTATCACTCACGATCACTCGGGGGATGCCAAAATGATAGATGATCGATCTCCATACGAAACTCCAGATCACCGCTTCTGTTATCTTGGCAGTGGCCTTAGCCTCAATCCACTTGGAGAAATAGTCAATGACGACGATAAGGAACTTTTTCTGAGCTGGGGCCACTGGGAATGGGCTGAGGATATCAATTCCCCACCGATCAAAAGGGTATGGCTCGGTCAGAGTAACGAGCTCCGAGGCTGTTTGGTGAATTAGGTGGTCGAACTTCCGAGCGTATGCAGAGCAGTCCTGCTGGAGAGTGGGCCACCAGTAACCTCGACACAGTAAGATCCTTGCTATCGATCTCCCCCCTTGGTGCGCTCCACATATTCCTTCGTGCACTTCCTCTATGGCTCGCTAAGCTTCTGGGACGTCGAGGCACTTGAGGAGGGGGCCGGCAAAGGATCGTCTATAAAGATTTCCATCGAATAGGACGAAACGCCGAGCTTGATATTTAAATCTCCTGGCCTCCCGAGGATCGACAGGTTCCCGGGAATCAGCTAGCCAGGCAATGTACGGAGTTCTCCAGTCATCGGGTGATGCCTACACAGTCACTACGACTTCGGTTTCCACGCTCAGTTGTTCCAACTCTTCGAGTAGGACGGACCGGGTCCCTTCAGAGGTGAGGGAAGAGGCCAAGTGAGAGAGGGCATCCACTCGGGAGTTTTCCTCCCGTGCTATTAAGCTCTCGAATGATTGGACTATCTCTTTCACCAAACGAAGGTATTTCACCATCTGTGGTTCCTGAGCCTCGTAGTCCCCATGGATTTGGCTTGCAACCAACTGAGAGTCGGTGTAGATGTTGATTCGCTCAACTCCCAGGCATTTCGCCATCCTAGCCCCGGAGATCAGGGCTTCGTGCTCAGAGGCGTTGTTGGATGCCTGGAAGTTGAACTTCAAAACATACTGAAGCTCGACACCCTCTGGTGATGTAATGAAGATGCTAGCTCTACTGTCGGTTGAGTTTGAAGATCTGTCCAAGAAAAGGTCCCAAGCCGGACCGGTTGTAGGTTGGGACGTTTCTCCAAGAGGGACGACGGTCTCTGCGATAAAATCGGAGAGCGCTTGTCCTTCGATGGCGGTGCAGGGCCGGTAAGAAATATCATAAGCCCCGAGCAATATTTCCCACTTAACGAGGTGACCAGAGGCTTCCGGATGAGCCAAAATCTTTTTAAGGGGCTCGCCAGTCAGCACAACGATAGAGTGTCCTTGGAAGTAGGGCCGGAAGCGCTTGGCTGAGGTTACCAACACTAGCACGAGTCTCTCGGTTGCGGGCGTTGACCCCATAAAATATTTTCATCAGTTTCAGATTTTCTGAAAATCTATAAAGAACAATGTGTAAGGGTATGAGAAACACTTATTTGGAAGTATTTCATTACGACAAGGAAATGTTGTGGGAATAGTCCCCGACAGAAATTAAGAGTATGGGAAATGCACATATGAAGATTGAGAGATGTGTCACCACCCACATGTTCAATGAAAAAGGCAAGGCAGAGATCCTCCTACGAGCCAAAAACAATTGAAGAAGGGATAAACTACAAGTCCACGTGGAGAAAGCAATTTTTTTTTTAGTGTGTGTGGATGGTACAGCCTCTTTTTATAGGGAGAAGAGTCAAAGAACCCCCTCTAGACCTGTGGACAGGCCGGAGGGGCCCTCTGCTGGCTACCTGGCCGGAGGGGGCTCCCTCCAGACCTGCACAGGCCGGAGGAGGAACCTTCGGTCCTGTCCAGGCCGGAGGGGACTCCCTCCGGGTCCTGCCAAGGCCGGAGGAGTCTCCTCTGAACCTGCATAGGCCGGAGGAGGAGCCTCCGGTCCTGTCCAGGCCGGAGGGGGGGGGCCTCCTCCAACCCTGCCACTTGCCAGGCCGGAGGGACCCTCTCTGGTCCTGCAAGGCCGGAGGAGGAGTTCTCCGCCCAGGCAGCAGGCCGGAGGGACTCCCACCTCCGCCCATGGCCCCTGCGGCTAACCAAAAAAAAGAGAAGAGAAAGAGACAGAGAAAGAAATGAAACAGCAGTAAAAGGAGATGAAGGGACAGGGAGGAGAAGATTAAGAGTCTATCTCTTGAGATTTCACCGGAGGAGAGATAGACAAGCTTCCTCCGCCCTTACTCCAAGCTACTATAAGAAGAGGCCTCCACTAGAACAAAAAAAAGAGAAGAGAAAAGAGACAGTAAGAAGATCATAGACAAGAGCAAGAGAAGGAGAGCAGTAGCAAAGGGGCAGCGCAGCCAGCAGGTTGCAAGTGTGGAGAAATTCTTGAAGGATTTTGAAGTCTTGTTGATAATAGCCTGATGGACCTGCTTAAACTGTATCATGATGAGGACTCCATTGCAGATACATCGTCAGATCACCTTTCTACAGATTCTCCTGATACAAATGATGTATATGAAGAAAACCAATACCTCCTCGTGTTGGAGATGAGTATCAGGTTAAACTGCCATCACTTGAAAGAAAATCAGAATGCCATGGGCCTGTTTGGAGCTCAGTTTGTCTGAATACTGTAGCTGACGTGGCTGGATCAATAGCCTCATGTCTGAATGTCTTGTTGGGTTCCTTGCCCACTGATAATATTCATGATGACTTAGCTAATAACTCTGATCTCAAACAAAAAATGGGTGGAAACTTTTGTTCTGAAGAGATTTGGATGGAGATGGAAAGATGACAGTTGCCATGATTTGAGAAAATATGCAATACTTCGTGGTCTTTGCCACAAGGTTGGGCTTGAACTGGTACCCAGGGGTCATGACATGGATGGCCCATCTCCATTTAGAAAGTCAGATATTATCAGCATGGTCCCAGTATACAAACATGCTGCATGCTCATCTGCAGATGGACGCACACTGTTGGAATCGTCTAAGACATCTCTTGACAAAGGCAAGCTTGAGGATGCTGTCAATTATGGAACCAAGGCACTAACAAAGCTTGTAGCAGTGTGTGGCCCTTACCATCGAATAACAACGGGAGCATACAGTCTTTTGGCACATGGCTTGCAGCAAGGCACAGCACATGGCAGCAAGGCACAGCACATGGCCCGCAGCACACTAAACAATTGCAGTGCCACAGCACATGGCCCACAGCACACTAAACAATAGCAGTGCAGTAGGAAGAGGGGCCCAAGGAGCAGCAGTTGACTGGGGCAGGTCCCCTAAGGAACAAACAGCAAGGTAGGGAACAGCCCGCATAGCACATGGTCTGCAATGATGAAGGGTTGGGATGTGGTCACCACTAAAAAGCTCCCCAGGGTGTTCTAGTCACCTTCTTTGAGAATGGTGTGCTTAAGAAATCTTTCACCCCTTTGCAAACAATCATGGGTGTTCAAAGCGTGCAAAGAAATGAAATGGCCTTATGACATGGCCTTATGCATGTTAACATTTTGCCTTATTATTTATGATTGCCTTATGAATCTTATGAATAGAGCTGGCCTTATGAATCTTGAAATGCAGAAATGCAACTATATGCAGAGATGCAACCATATGCATATGTTGTGCAGAAATGTAAGAAATGACATGCCATGTTTACGCAATGCTCAGATCAGAAATGCAATGCTCAGATTAGAAACGTTAGATCAGAAATGCCATCAATACAAATAATCAACAAAGATGTAAAAATGCAATACTCAGAAATGCCATCAACACAAATAATCAACAAAGATGCCATCAGAAATGCCATCAACACAAAGATCAGAAATGCCATATTGATGTTGAGAACAGAAAGATGCAGAAATGCCATGTTACAACAACATTATAAAACCGAAAGGTGCAGCAATATTACAGAACAGAAAGATACAGAAATACAAATGTTGTGCAGAAATGAAATGAAATGAAATGAAATGAAACATTATAGAATTGCAATACTGTGCAGAAATACCCCGATGGGTGGAAAATTACAGAAATATCCCCGGTGAGTGGAAAATTGCAGAAATACCCCGGTGGGTGGAAAATTGCAGAAATATCCCCGGTGAGTGGAAAATTGCAGAAATACCCCGGTGGGTGGAAAATTGCATAAATATCCCCGGTGAGTGGAAAATTGCGGAAATATCCCCGGTGAGTGGAAAATTGCGGAAATACCCCGGTGGGTGGAAAATTACAGAAATATCCCCGGTGAGTGGAAAATTGCAGAAATACCCCGGTGGGTGGAAAATTACAGAAATATCCCCGGTGAGTGGAAAATTGCATAAATACCCCTAATGGCGGGAAAATTACAGAAATACCCCAGATGGCGGGAAAATTGCAGAAATATCCCCGGTGAGTGGAAAATTGCATAAATACCCCCGATGGCGGAAAAATTACAGAAATGCCCCCGATAGTGGGAAAATTACAGAAATCTCTCCCATGAAGGAAAACTTATAGAAATACCCCCGATCACGGGAAAATTACATAAATACCCCTATCTGTGGGGTCTCAAAATTACCAAAACATCTTCATTCTGGTTGGCGCCGTTTGCACGACTTGGTGGAGCGGGACCATACCCCTTCCTTGAAGAGGTGTGCGCTCTCCTGAGTTCGGCTTATGGCTAACCATTCAAATCCATATATCTTTTTCATGACCAAGGGCTATCATATCTGAAAACTCGGAAATTGATGAAATAGCAAATAAACCCCGAAAAGTCAAGAAATGACAGATATGCCTAAAAAGTCAAGAAGTGACGGGGTTATCTCCGAGAAATCAAGAAATGTCAAATATATGTCGAAAAGTTAGAAATGAAGACAAGAATGCCCAGGAAGTCGAGATATGACGGGGCTATATCCAAGAAAGTAAGGAACTGCAAAAATATCCCAAAGTTTGGGAAAGCTGCAGAAATACCATGATGGAGGAAAATTACAAATATACCTTACCTCAGGTGGGAAGGTCTTTTATGGACACCAAGGTAACTTAAGAGTCCAATTACAATCAAAAGAGTGATTATGGCCATGAAGCAACTCCGACGGACCGGTAGTGATCATCTTGGTGATCCAATGGTCCGATCCTGACGGAATTCAAGTTCAACCGTCCGTAGGGGACAAAAGTAAATTCAACGACCTGATCAGGACGAAAGCAAATTCAAAGATCTAAATGTTGATTGAAGCAAATTCAAAAGCTCTGGTTGTGACCGGATCCTGAAGAACCGATTGTAATTCCAATTATATATGTTCAAGAAATGAAGTCTTCAAATTTCTTTGCAAGAGTATGTACGCGTAATGGGCAATCATCAAGATCATTTATGTCACAACGTATAGAGACAAGGCGTTCTTCGACAGTTAATCAAAGGTGTTCGGACTTGTACCGATGTAAATTAACACCGACTTCGGTCGGTGGGGAAAAGTCCAGTACACGAACACTAAATCGTCTGATAAACCCAAACATCGCGGAATTAACAAATATGTCAAAATATACGACATATCCATCCGGCGAAATCGGATGTTCTGAAAATTCCGCGGGTAAACAGACTGGCACGCCCGGTGGGACTTTTCCTGCCTTTCATTTATCTGTCGAAGAATAGCCTTGCCTCGATAAAGGTTGTGACTCCTTTACACTCTTGCAAGAAGTTCAAAGGATTCCTACCGTTGAAGCTGCTGCCGGGGGCATCCAAAGTTAAAGGATTCCTACCGTTGAAGCTGCTGCCGGGGGCATCCAAAGTTAAAGCCACTGGGGGCATCAAGGTTAAAGCTGCCGGGGGCATCAAGGTTAAGCGGTCCCTTTCAAAGGCCAAATGTCAACATGTATCTAAAGTTGCTCCTACTAGCAGGGGGTGCCATTCTGGCCGTGGTTGCTGCCGCTGGGGGCATCAAGGTTAAAGCTCCCTGTCAAAGGCCAAATGACAAATACATGTCCAAGTTGTAATTACTAAGGGGGGGCAACGCCACCCCAGTCGTGGCCACCGCTGCTCGGTACGTCCAAGTGAAGGATTCATGTTGAACACTAAGTGCCCACAAAATTCATATGTTGTTCCGGCTAGCCGAGGGCAATGTCGCCGCCCTGGAAGAAAATCTGTTGTGACTATATCTAAGTCTGGCAAGATTTGTTCTTGACCAAAAGCAAATCAAAAAGAAGAAGAAGAAGAAGAAGAACACAACTAGCCAGATAAAGGCGAGCCGATCTCACAACAATACTTTGCCGAATACGTCATGCTGAGGTAGAGTTGAAAGAAGCCAACGCGAAAGATTCGTTCTGAAGCCAAGGCACCGGTGAAAGTCAAAGCTTCTAAGACTGGGCAAGGGGGCATTCCTATTGCCGTCTACATCAAGTGAAAGGTGAAAATGAAAGAAGTTGACGTCCAAGCCTCACGCAAAAAGAGTCAAAACCCTTAAGCCCAGGTGATGGGGCGATTCCGTGAACCAACTTCTTATCAAATAAATATGGGTCACCAAGGAGGAGGCCTCGAACAATCTAAGCCTTTTAAGGCAACAACTTTAGGATTTAATACAACGGGGAGTTATCCAGATCAAACAGCATCGGGTTTTTCCCCCACAGCCGCATTCTTGGAATTCGGCTAACCCCTCTAATAAAAAAGTCCTCATGGAAGCTGCATCTACACTGCCTAAGTTTACTGCAAGTGAAGCAAAGAGCAATCCTCCGTGTTGGGAACCCAACTTTAAGATTCACTATTCCGTCAACACTATCAGGTTGTTGCCTTCCCCTCAGGGACCCCGACCTACAAGTGAGCCACAAGTGCATGACTTTGTCGAAAGCTCTGTACAACCTCAAGTCATTGGAATCGACGACTCAAGTGGCTATAACGTTTATGCCCTCGAGTCAAAAGAAGATGGAGGCTTAATGGATTTGCAACCTGTCCCACGGGAACTCGAAGACGGTGGGCAAGCAACTGTCGATGAATTGATTGAGCTTAATCTCGGGGATG
Organism: Amorphophallus konjac; assembly: GCA_022559845.1. Taxonomy (NCBI): domain Eukaryota; kingdom Viridiplantae; phylum Streptophyta; class Magnoliopsida; order Alismatales; family Araceae; genus Amorphophallus; species Amorphophallus konjac. The sequence continues at coordinate 448,375,067 of CM040118.1, forward strand.
TTGATAAACCCCGACCGATCTTCATTAGTGTCCTCCTTATCGAGCCAGAAAGACAAGCTTACAGACAACTCCTATTGGAGTACAAATATTGCTTTGCCTGGACTTACAAAGAGATGCCCGGGCTGAAACCGTCGGTGGCGGAACATGAGCTGGCAATACTCTCTACGGCTAAGCCCGTCAAGCAAGCTCAAAGACGCATGCGCCACGAGCTGGAACTTAAAGTAAATGCTGAAGTCGACAAGCTCCTGGAAGTGGACTTCGTAGAGCCCTGCCTCTATCTAGTGTGACTCGCCAATATAGTCCCAGTCAAAAAGAAAAATGGCCAAGTCCGAGTTTGTATGGACTTCAGAGACTTGAATAAAGCCTGCCTAAAGGACAATTTTCCAATTCCAATTACTGAAACTATGGTCGACATGACCACAGGATATGAAGCTCTGTCCTTTATGGACGGGACCTCGGGCTACAATCAGATACGAATGGCCGTCAAAGATAAGGACCATACGGCATTCCGATCCCCCAAATGGATTTTCAATTAAAAAAGGATGCCCTTCGGTTTGAAAAATGCTGGAGCCACCTATCAAAGGGCTATGACTAAGATTTTTGATGAAATGTTGCATGACTTGGTCGAGTGTTATGTTGATGACCTCGTCGTAAAAACCCGCAAGCATGAAGATCACTTGAAAGACTTGCGTTGGGTTTTTGACAGACTCCGCCAATACAAGCTTAAAATGTATCCTATGAAGTGTGCTTTTGGCGTCTCAAGTGGCAAGTTCCTCGGTTTCATTGTCAAGTATCGGGGAATAGAGATTGATCCCGACAAAATCAAAGCAATTCGGGAATTGCCGCCGCCCAAGAATGTAACAGAACTGCGGTCTCTACAAGGGAGGCTAGCCTACATCAGGCGTTTCATATCTAACATCTCTGGAAGATGTGCACCATTTGGGAAACTGATGAAAAAGGGTGCACCATTTATATGGGACCAAGAATGTCAAAGAGCATTTGAGCAGATCAAGGAGTACCTCCTCACTCCTCCAGTGCTCGGAGCACCTATCAAAGAGAAACCATTGATTCTCTATATTGTTGCCATGGACGCTTCCTTGGGGGCGTTGCTCGCGCAAATAAATGAAGAAGGTAAAGAGCAACCGCAATATTACCTCAGTAGAAAGCTGGTGGGCCCCGAGCATCGCTATTCTCCGATGGAGAAGGTATGTCTGGCATTGGTGTTCGCCGTCCAGAAGCTAAGACATTACCTCCTATCCCACCCGGTGGAGTTAATCTCAAAATACAACCCACTCAAGTTCCTCCTTAAACAGCCTGTCTTGTCGGGTCGACTGGAAAAATGGGCATTACTCCTTATGGAGTTTGATATAACATTTGTTCCCCAAAAGGTAATTAAGGGACAAGGAATGGCGGAGTTTCTGGCAGCACACCCAATTCCGGCCGATTCTCCTCTTAACATTGAACTGCCCGATGAAGAAACACTTCTATCCCAATCGGGAACTGAAGAACAAACTGAGGGCGGTCCAGTGCAAAAAGGGGAAGAGTCCCTGGCTATTGATGTGCCCTGCTGGGAGCTCTACTTTGATGGTGCTTCTCGAACAATTAAAGAGGCTAACAGGACAACCACACTCGCCTCAGGGGCTGGCATCGTCTTCGTTACTCCTCAAGGGGGAATTCTCCACAATTCCTATGCCCTCATGAAGCCGTTGACAAACAATGAGGCAGAATATGAAGCATTGATCGTTGGGCTTCAGCTAGCCATAGAAATGAAGATCAAATGCATTAAAGTTTACGGCGACTCGCAGCTCGTCATACGACAAGTTATGGGCGACTATGATGTGCGGAAGCGAGAGCTAGTGCCTTATCACACAACCGTCCTGAACTTGAAGGAGAAATTCTATCTCTTTGAGATAAACCATGTCCCCAGGAGCAAGAACTCTCAGGCGGATGCCTTAGCCAAGTTAGCCTCTGCTATAAAGCTACCTCCTGAAGGAGAAGTAGACATAACTGTCAGGCACAGGAGACTTATGCCAAGCGTCCTGGACGAAGATGCTGATCCCACAGTTTCTGAGGTTAACACCTTGGAAGAAGACATGCCTAGTCGGGAAGAGGAATATGACTGGCGTCAACCCATTATTGATATAAAAAACGGACGTCTCCCTCCTGACCGGGCCCAAAGGGTTCAATTCTTGCGCAGAGCAGCGTCCTATCAGCTAATAGGCGACCAACTATATAGATTGGTCCATGAAAAAGATAAATCTATTCTCCTCCGTTGCCTTTCGCCCAAGGAAGCTAAAATAGTCATGCACGAGGTCCACTCAGGACTTTGTGGGGCTCACCAAGCTGGAGATAAAATGAAGATCAATATAAAGCTTAAAGGCTTTTATTGGCCTACAATGTACGCGGACTGCAATCGATACGCCCACACATGCCACTAATGCCAAGCCTTTGGTCCAGTCCCGAGAAAGCCGCCAGGCTCGCTACACCCAACAGCCTCCACTTGGCCATTTGCAGAATGGGGAATGGACATTGTCGGACCTTTCCCCCCATCCTCTAAAGGTCATAAGTTCATATTGGCTGCAACAGACTATTTTTCTCGTTGGGCCGAAGCAGTCCCCCTACGGGAGGTCACAGGAGAAGCAGTAGCTCAGTTTGTCAGACATAATATTATATACAGGTTTGGCACGCCAAGTCAAATTATGTCAGACAACGGCACGCAATTCAAAAACAAGACAATATATGCACTAGCAGCTAAGTTCCATATAGACTAGAGAACCTCGACAATATATAACCCTCAAGCCAATGGGTTAGCTGAAGCTTTCAACAAGACTCTTTGCAAGTTACTTGCCAAAATAGTAGGTAGCCACAAAAAGGACTGGGGAGAGAAAATTCATGAAGCTCTCTGGGCATACCGAACTGTGTACAAGACTCCTACTGGCTGCTCACCCTTCTCTCTAGTATACGGGGCGGAGGCCGTAATCCCAGTTGAGATTGAAATGTCCTCCTACAGGGTAGCTTTGCATGCTGGCCTCCAAGCCCACGAACAAGACGAAATACAGAGAAGACTTGAAGAACTCTCTGATCTAGAAGGCAAAAGGTCGGAAGCTTATAAACACCTGCAACTTTATCAAGCTCGAATGATTCGAGCCTATGATAAGCTTGTGAGACAAAGAGCATTCAAAAAGGGTGATCTCGTCATGATTAAAGAAAGAGAAGTCATGGCCGGAAGGCCCAGTGGCAAATTACAACCAAATTGGCGAGGACCATATATCGTCTCCAAAGTCTATGAAGGAGGCGCCTATAAGGTTGTCGACCATAAAGGGGAGAACCGCTTTCCACCATTGAATGGAAAACACTTGAAATTATACTATGCTCCCGAGCATGAGTTCCAGCAACAACCTACACAAGACTTGCCCTCCTCCGTAGGAGAGTAAGGAAGGATATAAGGGAGTTTCCCCCAAGAAAACCCAAAAGTCACGGTTACTTTGAACAGTTCTCGTTCATATCCCACCGTGCCCAAAATCAAAATTCCAAGTTTCGGCTTTCCAATTCCACTGGTCAGCCACCCAAAATCCAAGTTTTGGCTTTCCAATTCCATTGGTCAGCCACCCAAAATTCAAAATCTAAGTTTCGGCTTTCCAATTTCATTGGTCAGCCACCCTAAATCCCAAGTTTCGGCTTTCCAATTTCATTGGTCAGCCACCCTAAATCCCAAAATTCCAAGTTTCGGCTTTCCAATTCCACTGGTCAGCCACCCAAAATCCAAAATCCAAGTATTGGCTTTCCAATTCCATTGGTCAGCCACCCAAAATTCAAAATCTCAAGTTTCGGCTTTCCAATTTCATTGGTCAGCCACCCTAAATCGAAAATCCCAAGTTTCGGCTTTCCAATTCCATTGGTCAGCCACCCTAAATCCAAAATCTAAGTTTCGGCTTTCCAATCCCATTGGTCAGTCACCCTAAAGCGAAAATCCCAAGTTTCGGCTTTCCAATCCCATTGGTCAGCCACCCTAAATCCAAAATCTAAGTATTGGCTTTCCAATTCCATTGGTCAGCCACCCTAAATCGAAAATCCCAAGTTTCGGCTTTCCAATTCCATTGGTCAGCCACCCTAAATCCAAAATCTAAGTTTCGGCTTTCCAATTCCATTGGTCAGCCACCCTAAATCCAAAATCCCAAGTTTTGGCTTTCCAAGTTTCTTGGTCGGCCCCAGATCCCCAAGACATTTCCTGGCATCCTAAAGGTCTGACTCTCCCGTCGAGAGTCATTCCCTTTGCAAAATAAAAATAAAAAAAGGGGGCTTAAAATAGAGGTGCCCCGACGGACTTGAGTGGTCGATCTTCTGGCTACTCAAGGGCAAAAAGGTCATAACCCGGCTGAGGTGAAAACCCGAAAGGGCGTCTCAGGCAAAATTGGGTAACCCCTCAGCGTGAAAACCCGAAACGGCGCGCTGAAAAAAGCTAAAGGGGGCCAGCTTCGGCGAAAACCCGAAAGGGCAGTGAAGTTGGTAATGTGAAAAAAAAAAGAAAAAAAAAGAAAAAAAAAGAAAAAAAAAGAGAAATAAGAAATTCTCAGAAGTTTCCAAGACAAAAGAATTTATGCCTCCATCAATGTATGAACAATTTTACTATTCATCTGCAAAATTGGAGCCCAAGACAAGCCCCTGGGAGTAGCTGCAAAATGATGAATGGAAAAGAATATGAAGAAAAAGAAATATACAGACTCAAAGATGAGAGGGCTTTTGCTTCATTAAATCGGCAAGCTCCTGTTCTTTTGTGACAAGGGCCTCCTCCATGCTTGAGCACTCCACAGCAAGAGAGCTCTCCTCGGCCTGCGCCTCCTGAATCGCTTTGACATTAATTTCACCAGAAGCCTCCAAGGAAGCGATTCGCTGCAAGATGGTCCGCACAGTCTCCTGGAGCGAAGCAATTTGACTCCTGTTCTCAGCTACGGCAGTCTCAAGGGAGTCGCGGCGCTCTCGAACCCTCTCGGCCTGAGATCTCCTCTCGCGGACCTGGTCGCGCATTATTTTTATTTCATCCTCCAGCTGCTTGATCCTTAACTCTTGGGCTTTCCAATTTGAGGCTTCATACAGCTGCTGAAATTCTTGCCAAGCACTGTCCACTGCCGCCATCCACGGCTCTTTCGGCAACCCTAACCCATGATAACTTCGCGTGGCAACCTTAAGGGTGTTGCAAACAGTCTCCACCGGAGGAAGCTCGACCCCCAGGAACAAACTCCGGGAGCCGCCAATCAGGGTATCAACCATGTGGGCCGCCCCCACAAAAGGTGCAATCTGAGGGCCATCCGACCACTCAACCCCGTGGCATGGGAAGCCGTTCATCTGCGGGAGTATTTCCTTGAAAGAAGCTGCCAAAACAAAAAGGTGAAAAGAGAGGAAAAACAATGAGAATGGTTATGGTCCATATTTTTCAACCCACATCAAAACTGATAGCATGTGAAGAGAAATGACTACCTGAGACGGTGGGAATCTCCAAAGACTTTTCTAGCTGGAAGGACTTAGAAGTTTCAGCCTTTATGACCAGGGAGTCATCAGAGATTGAGGCATCCCTAATTTTCTCCCGGGGCTCTACTCCCCCTATTGGGTATCATAAGAAGAGTGGTGATCAGCAGCTGACAAAATCAAAGCAATTAGTGATATGAAAAGAGAAAAGGCATGGGGATACCTAATGCAGCAGAATCTAAGGACTCTTCATCTCTGCTCAATGAGGTAAATTCAGCCCCTTGAATGTCCCCTGCAAAAAAGAATCAGGGGTCAACTCACAAAGTCTTCTCAATATACAAAATACTGTTATGAAGAAGTAAAATACCTCTCTGACCAGTCTCCTCCCCATCAGGAAGACAGACTGTGTCTCCTGAGGTACAAGGAGAACCTTCGGGATTCCCCTCTATAGGAGTCAAGGCTGGGCTCTCCTCCGTGGCTGTAATGCCCTCACCGTCATGCCTCAATGCTGTCTCCTCGTCCTGAGCAGTGGCGTCCAAGGCAACACCCCCTGAATCCAAAGACACAGCACCTCTGCGTGTCCCCTCTAAGAACTCCAAGGGATTTTGAACATGAGGGCTACCAGCTGCATAAGATACTCAGATGATAAATTTATGCAACAATGTCAGCAATTTCAAGTTCAACACTGAATCCAACTACCTGCTGTGTGGGATATATGATCACCTCCCCGTAGTGGAGAGGTTGACAAAGCTCCACTATCCTGCCTCTGTCCCTCTGTGGGTGAAGCATGTTCTTTATAGATCTCATCGAGAAGAGCTTGAGAATATCTGGCTATCATCTCCCTATCTGCAGAGGGGTTGGCAGAAAAGTCAAGCAAATCCATATTCATCCCGGAGTCGATAAGTGTGGTGAACTCCAGCACAGAGATCGCTACGGATGCATCCAAACCACCTAAAAGTGAGATTGTCAGATCACTTCCCACAAACTCAACTAAAAAAAAAACAAAGAAAGAATGTGGCATAGCCTTACTCGAAGAAGGTGGGGCGACAGTCGACTCCGACTCAGGCCTATGAGGCGTAGCTATGTCCCTATCCTCATGAACCCCTTACAAAAAGAGGGAAAGGAAAAGAGAAGTCATGGATGGTCAGTCCCAAATCAATATCAATGGCATTATGCATCAAACAAAGCCAGAAGCCAGTGAAATAAGGAATGCACGGGGCGGCCGCCGTCACCCTTGGCTCCGACGGACCACCCCGTGGGGGCATTTGTTGACCCCATAAAATATTTTCATCAGTTTCAGATTTTCTGAAAATCGATAAAGAACAATGTGTAAGGGTATGAGAAACACTTATTTGGAAGTATTTCATTACGACAAGGAAATGTTGTGGGAATAGTCCCTGACAGAAATTAAGAGTATGGGAAATGCACATATGAAGATTGAGAGATGTGTCACCACCCACATGTTCAATGAAAAAGGCAAGGCAGAGATCCTCCTACGAGCCAAAAACAATTGAAGAAGGGATAAACTACAAGTCCACGTGGAGAAAGCAATATTTTTTTTTTAGTGTGTGTGGATGGTACAGCCCCTTTTTATAGGGAGAAGAGTCAAAGAACCCCCTCTGGACCTGTGGACAGGCCGGAGGGGCCCTCTGCTGGTTGCCTGGCCGGAGGAGAACCCCTCCGGACCTGCCAGGCCGGAGGGGGCTCCCTCCAGACCAGCACAGGCCGGAGGAGGAGCCTCCGGTCCTGTCCAGGCCGGAGGGGACTCCCTCCGGGTCCTGCCAAGGCCGGAGGAGTCTCCTCTGAACCTGCATAGGCCGGAGGAGGAGCCTCCGGTCCTGTCCAGGCCGGAGGGGGGGGGCCTCCTCCAACCCTGCCACTTGCCAGGCCGGAGGGACCCTCTCTGGTCCTACAAGGCCGAAGGAGGAGTTCTCCGCCCAGGCAGCAGGCCGGAGGGACTCCCACCTCCGCCCATGGCCCCTGCGGCTAACAAAAAAAAAGAGAAGAGAAAGAGGCAGAGAAAGAAATGAAACAGCAGTAAAAGGAGATGCAGGGACAGGGAGGACAAGATTAAGAGTCTACCTCTTGAGATTCCACCGGAGGAGAGATAGACAAGCTTCCTCCACCCTTACTCCAAGCTACTATAAGAAGAGGCCTCCACTAGAACAAAAAAAAAGAGAAGAGAAAAGAGACAGTAAGAAGATCATAGACAAGAGCAAGAGAAGGAGAGCAGTAGCAAAGGGGCAGCGCAGCCAGCAGGTTGCAAGTGTGGAGAAATTCTTTGAAGGATTTTGAAGTCTTGTTGATAATAGCCTGATGGACCTGCTTAAACTGTATCATGATGAGGACTCCATTGCAGATACATCGTCAGATCACCTTTCTACAGATTCTCCTGATACAAATGATGTATATGAAGAAAACCAATAACTCCTCGTGTTGGAGATGAGTATCAGATTAAACTGCCATCACTTGAAAGAAAATCAGAATGCCATGGGCCTGTTTGGAGCTCAGTTTGTCTGAATACTGTAGCTGACGTGGCTGGATCAATGGCCTCATGTCTGAATGTCTTGTTGGGTTCCTTGCCCACTGATAATATTCATGATGACTTAGCTAATAACTCTGATCTCAAACAAAAAATGGGTGGAAACTTTTGTTCTGAAGAGATTTGGATGGAGATGGAAAGATGACAGTTGCCATGATTTGAGAAAATATGCAATACTTCGTGGTCTTTGCCACAAGGTTGGGCTTGAACTGGTACCCAGGGGTCATGACATGGATGGCCCATCTCCATTTAGAAAGTCAGATATTATCAGCATGGTCCCAGTATACAAACATGCTGCATGCTCATCTGCAGATGGACGCACGCTGTTGGAATCGTCTAAGACATCTCTTGACAAAGGCAAGCTTGAGGATGATGTCAATTATGGAACCAAGGCACTAACAAAGCTTGTAGCAGTGTGTGGCCCTTACCATCGAATAACAGCGGGAGCATACAGTCTTTTGGCACATGGCTTGCAGCAAGCCACAGCACATGGCCCGCAGCACACTAAACAATTGCAGTGCCACAGCACATGGCCCACGGCACACTAAACAATAGCAGTGCAGTAGGAAGAGGGGCCCAAGGAGCAGCAGTTGACTGGGGCAGGTCCCCTAAGGAACAAACAGCAAGGTAGGGAACAGCCCGCAAAGCACATGGTCTGCAATGATGAAGGGTTGGGATGTGGTCACCACTAAAAAGCTCCCAGGGTGTTCTAGTCACCTTCTTTGAGAATGGTGTGCTTAAGAAATCTTTCACCCCTTTGCAAACAATCATGGGTGTTCAAAGCTTGCAAAGAAATGAAATGGCCTTATGACATGGCCTTCTGCATGTTAACATTTCGCCTTATTATTTATGATTGCCTTATGAATCTTATGAATAGAGCTGGCCTTATGAATCTTGAAATGCAGAAATGCAACTATATGCAGAGATGCAACCATATGCAAATGTTGTGCAGAAATGTAAGAAATGACATGCCATGTTTACGCAATGCTCAGATCAAAAATGCAATGCTCAGATTAGAAACGTTAGATCAGAAATGCCATCAATACAAATAATCAACAAAGATGTAAAAATGCAATACTCAGAAATGCCATCAACACAAATAATCAACAAAGATGCCATCAGAAATGCCATCAACACAAAGATCAGAAATGCCATATTGATGTTGAGAACAGAAAGATGCAGAAATGCCATGTTACAACAACATTATAAAACCGAAAGGTGCAGCAATATTACAGAACAGAAAGATACAGAAATACAAATGTTGTACAGAAATGAAATGAAACATTATAGAATTGCAATACTGTGCAGAAATACCCCGATGGGTGGAAAATTGCAGAAATATCCCCGGTGAGTGGAAAATTGCAGAAATACCCCCGGTGAGTGAAAAATTGCAGAAATACCCCTGAAGGCGGGAAAATTGCAGAAATACCCCTGATGGCGGGAAAATTGCAGAAATATCCCCGGTGAGTGGAAAATTGCAGAAATACCCCGATGGGTGGAAAATTACAGAAATACCCCCGGTGAATGGAAAATTGCATAAATACCCCCGATGGCGGAAAAATTACAGAATTGCCCCCGGTAGTGGGAAAATTGCAGAAATCTCTTCCATGAAAGAAAGCTTATAGAAATACCTCCGATCGCGAGAAAATGACATAAATACCCCTATCTGTGGGGTCTCAAAATTACCAAAACATCTCCATTCTAGTTGGCGCCGTTTGCACGACTTGGTGGAGCGGGACCATGCCCCTTCCTTGAAGAGGTGTGCGCTCTCCTGAGTTCGGCTTATGGCTAACCATTCAAATCCATGTATCTTTTTCATGGTCAAGGACTATCATCTCTGAAAACTCGGAAATTGATGAAATGGCAAATAAACCCCGAAAAGTCAAGAAATGGCAGATATGCCTAAAAAGTCAAGAAGTGACGGGGTTATCCCCGAGAAATCAAGAAATGTCAAATATATGAAATGAAGACACGAATGCCCAGGAAGTCGAGATATGACGGGGCTATCTCCAAGAAAGTAAAGAACTGCAAAAATATCCCAAAGTTTGGGAAAGCTGCAGAAATACCCTGATAGAGGAAAATTACAAATATACCTTGCCTCAGGTGGGAAGGTCCTTTATGGACACCAAGGTAACTTAAGAGTCCAATTACAATCAAAAGAGTGATTATGGCCATGAAGCAACTCCGACGGACCGACAGTGATCATCTTGGTGATCCAATGGTCCGATCCTGACGGAATTCAAGTTCAACCGTCCGTAGGGGACAAAAGTAAATTCAACGACCTGATCAGGAAGAAAGCAAATTCAAAGATCTAAATGTTGATTGAAGCAAATTCAAAAGCTCTGGTTGTGACCGGATCCTGAAGAACCGATTGTAATTCCAATTATATATGTTCAAGAAATGAAGTCTTCAAATTTCTTTGCAAGAGTATGTACCCGTAATGGGCGATCGTCAAGATCATTTATGTCACAACGTATAGAGACAAAAGGCGTTCTTCGACAGTTAATCAAAGGTGTTCGGACTTGTACCGATGTAAATTAACACCGACTTCGGTCGGTGGGGAAAAGTCCAGTACACGAACCCTAAATCGTCTGATAAACCCAAACATCGCGGAATTAACAAATATGTCAAAATATACGACATATCCATCCGGCGAAATCGGATGTTCTGAAAATTCCGCGGGTAAACAGCGGGGTACCTTCTTTCACCGTCAAGGAGCACCTTGCTGACATAATAAACGGGCCCTTGAATCCCTTGGTAGTCTCAAGCTAGTAGGACCGAGCTTACCGTGGATGACGTTGCCGAGAGATAGAGATATAGTGTCTCTCCCGACACTGGCTTGGACAATACTGGGGGTGATGCCAAGAACTCCTTGAGCTCGGTGAATGCTTTCTCACACTCATCCCAGGCGAACGCGAAGGCTACCAGCTTCGGCCCTCTCAATAATTTGAAGAAAGGCAGGCATCGTTCTGCCGCCCGGGACAGGAAGCGGTTGAGTGCAGCAATCCTGCCGGTCAGTCGTTGAACATCTTTGACGTAGGTGGGCGGCCGCATATCGAGGATGGCCTAGATCTTCTCGGGGTTGGCCTCGATCCCTCGCTGGGTCACCAGGAAGCCCAAGAATTTCCTGGACTTAACCCCAAAGGCACACTTGGCAGGATTGAACTTCATTTGGTACCTCTGGAGGGTGTTGAAGGTCTCGGCCAGGTCGGCGAAATGGTCTCCGGCCTTGGGTGATTTGACGAGCATGTCGTCAATGTAGGCCTCGATGTTTCGCCCGATCTGATTTTCGAAGATTTGGTTGACCAGCCTTTGATAGGTTGCTCCGACGTTCTTTAACCCGAACGGCATTCGGGAATAGCAATACACGCCAAAGTCAGTGATGAAGGCAGTCTTCTCGGTGTCTTCGGGATTCATCTGGATGTAGTGGTACCCAGAATATGCATCCAGAAAGCTGAGAAGTTCGTTACCCGAGGTTGAATCGACGAGTTGGTCGAAGCTCGGTAACAGATAGCAGTCCTTCGAAGTGGCTTTGTTGAGGTCGGTGAAGTCAACGCACATCCGCCATTTGCCCGAGGCTTTGGGTACTAGGATGACATTAGCGAGCCAAGTTGGGTAAAGGACCGGGTGAAATAACCCAATTTTCTTCCCTTTGTTGATTTTCTCTTTAATGATCGCCTGTTTCTCGGGGGTGTGCTTCCTTTTCCGTTGTTGCACTAGTTTTACCGCAGGGTCGAGGTTGAGATGGTGCACCACTGTCTCCTCAAGAATTTCGGGGAGATCCTCATCAGACCATGCGAAAACGTGAACATACTCCGAAAGAAAGTCTTTGTATTGAGTTTGTAACTCAGGTGGTAGATCTGCCCTGATATTTACTTCGAGGGCCAGATCGTCTCTGAGGAATACTGAGAGCAGCTCCCCCCTGGGTTTGCTTATTGCCTTATCTTTGTTCGTTCCGAGTTCTTTGCCTTTGTCCTCTGGCCTTACGGCTTCTACCGAGATCACATAGCACCTTCTAGCCGTTGCCTAGTTGCCTCGGACTTCCCTAGTTCCCCTCCTATCGGACACCTTGTGCTTCTCCCTGAAGAGGAAAGTGGGCTCTAAAAAGAAAGGGCAGCACATCGGGCTTATTCAGGGACCATACCCCATAACTCCCCACCCCCTTTGGCATGATGGTTATGAATTAACCACATCCCAAAGTGGGCTGTGGAGGCCAGGGGATTTTCCCTATACAACCACGATGATGACCGGAAGAGAAAACAGCGTCATATAGAAAGGAGAAAGAGCAGGGGAGAAATCCAAAACACCAAGGACTGAGCATCCAGGGAATTGCAGCACGAAGATCTCCCTAAGGGAACTTTTTTTTTTTATTCCATAGTGGAGCAAGCACGGATTACATCAGGAGAAACAAAAAAAAAGGAATACAATGGGGATAGTAGAGACCGGAGCTCTCTTCCCCTCACCTCTCTCTCCCCTTCTCTCTGCAGATCACCGGGACTCGAATTCTCCAGCCAAGGGAGCCTCTCGCCTACTGGAGGTGTCGAAGGGAGGGAGGCTGAAGGGGAGCTCTCTTCCTCTCTTTGGGGGCCGAAGAAGGGGGTTTCTTCCACCGGAGGTGCACCTTTTATAGGGCCTTGGAGCCCCTGTTCGAAGGGTGGCCCCCAGGGCTTCTCTTCTATTTTTATGGTCGCCTGTTGCTGCTCCAACTGCTGTTGGTGTTACTGCCATGGTGGAATGGACGAACGCGGAGCAGGGAGAGGGGGGTGGCTTCTATAGGGGCTTAGAGTCGCAGTTTTCATCTTCGTTGTGCTCCGCACGGACAAGGACGAGCAGTAGGTGGCGGAGGACGACTGGGGAGGGGGCGCTCCACGTCGAGCAAGAAGAGGGTGGCCATGCTGCCTGCCGACGGGATGACTTCGCGACGACGGCGTCAACGGCATCCAATGTCGCGTGCGCAGGAGAGAGCTTCGCAGGAGAGAGAGGGCATGCGAGAGAGAGAAAGAGAGTGTGAGAGGGTGAATAGTGAAACACACGGGAGGTGAGGGACAGACACGGGGCACTGTTCCATGAACATTGCCCACGAATTTCCTTCTATTTTCTTTTTTTTTCAAAAATTCTCTTTTCTCTTTCCCCCCTCTTTCTCTCATTTGCGCAAATGGCCTTGTGCGCCCTTTTCCTTTTTGTTTGTTTGTTATTTTTTTGTGATGTTTTGCATTTTATTTTTTTGGGGTTTTAAGTGGTGATAGATAATTTAATTTTTTTCATTTTTTTTCTTTTTACGGGGTGGTAGATAATAAGCCGCATTTTTTTATTATTTTTACACTTTCTTTTCTCAATGTTATTATTATTTATTTTCTTATTATCGTATTTTTGGAGCGCCAACAATAGTTTTTCTATATTTAACAAAATTTTGGAATTTGTTAAAATTTGCTTGATCGCAATCTCCTGTAAGACCGCAACTACTTGATTGCGGCCTGGGACCAGACCGCGTTCTGTCCCTGTGTCTCTCTGCTGAACCCTAGTTTCTTTCGTGTTTAATCTCTTCTATCCACAATTAGACAGCATGCTTCTAGGTCAATAATGTTACAAAACACACTATTTTACTAGGGCTTATGAAGTAATTGTTCTAATTTCTAATAGATAATCATCTCTATGTCTATTCCATCTTCCTTATTATCTCCATGTCATCTCATGATGAAAAAGAGTAGATCAACCTGCTGTTCAACATCTTTTGAGTTCTTAAAACTTTTTGTGCTTTCATTGGCTTTCATGACATCCTAAGCCTCCATGATTACTATCTCCATGTCAAGGGCATTTTTTCTTATGATTTAATGAAAACATGATACCCAAGATAATTAGTAGTTTATTCAGACTTTCGAAAAGTTGAGGTGTTATAGGAGCTCCTTGACAATGCCCATGGAACCGTCAATCTCGGAGATTCATCTAAGCTTGTCGGGGAAGGTAAAGGGAATATCAAAATCTTCTAAAAAGACGGTACGTCTCAATACATTTCTAATGTATATTACAAACCTAACATGATCCTTAGTATTGGACAACTGCTCAAGAAGGGGTACACAATACATATGGAGAACCCCACGTTTAGCTTGACAGATGCAAGAGGGAGACACATTGCACGTGTTCAAATGACGAAGAATCAAATGTTCCCCCTCCACCTCAAGATGACATTGGAAAAGTGCTCTTATGGACTCATAGAGAATGAATCATGGAAGTGGCATTTGTGGTATGGGCATATTCACTTCCACAATATTTTTCCTTTGAAATATCATTGTTTTCCTATCTATGCTAAGCAATTGTAGTAGCAGTAGAAAACATACACAAACCATTTATTGAAAAAAGTGTTGATGCATCATCTATTGTTAATTAACATAAACATGTTACTTCCCTCAGATTCTTGCCTTGGACCTCATTAGATATGACAAAACAATCTGAGACGAGCAGCAGCAATAGATTTCTTCCTACTCGGGACTTTCTGCAGAGGAGGGAAAGCACCAAGAACTCCAGAGAAATTGAGAGCGGAGCAAGAAGAGGAAGAGGGAAAAAGAGTAGCAGCAGAAGTAGACGGAGGGAGAGAAGAAGCAGTAGGAGCGGAAGAAGACATAGCAAAGAAGAATGGTAAGAAACTGGAAATTGATATTATCCGATGATCCTCCTCAGGTACAAAACACCCCTATTTATAGGGTCCCACTGTTAGTATTGGTGTGCTACAAGCCAATTTAGGGTCGGGTAGGCCCAATAGTTGTACGATCTTGTTCATTATTAATAAAGTTGTGTTTGAGCGTAAATATGTGATTGTGTATTACTTTACGATGTCCCTATGATATGTGGTTGTAAAGTCAACTCGAGATGGGATCTCGAACATGAGACTGACTTTACATGGACACATACCTTAAATTATTCCTGGTTGGAGGGTAATCACTCGGGGACTTTGATTACCTATTAAACCAGTACACATGATATGTGAGTGACCAGTCTCATGGTCATTGGTGCGGGGCACCAACACATATGTGTAGGTGTATGTCCTTGGAGGATGTACACTGAACTGATCCACTATTGGATCTTCAGATGGTTGATTATACCTAATGTCAATTGAAGATCCAACTGTCTCAGTAGCATCGTTGGTCCTTTGACCTGAGACATCGATCGGATCTTACACGAGGACTGGAATGGTTTAATTACTTGGCTAAGTGACTTTAACCATAAGTCATGAATTGTCGAGTCATTAACCATTTCAGGATACGTGTGAAGATCATCAATGGTCAAGAAGGGATCGCTCACTGTCGGGTATATATCAGACAGTTAATGGGTCATGACACTAACGCTCCATTAAATCCCTGGCCAGGGTCGTATGAGTTCGTTTAGAACGGACGTCATACACTTTGGGGAGGTCATGGTCAAATGGCACGATCATGGGATTTGACAGAAATCATACCCTCGATCGAACCAGACTCATAGAAGGAGCGAGGGATTATAGCGATGCGGCAACTGTAGACTTACAGGTACCAGACAGGGTGGTTTAAACCCGGCGTCCTCTAGGATCACGCGGATTTGCTTGACCCAACGTGATCAAAGGTTCGGAATAAATTAAACTATTATTCGACTCTAGTAAAAGCGAATAATAAGTTTAATTTACTTCTAATTGGGAATTAGAAGCTAATGGACCTTAAACTAAAGTGACTATGGGCCTAGAGGATCACACACAATGGATTCTTGGGTGACGGATTATTATTATACAAATGTATATTTTAATTCCCTTGAAATCCTTTTGGAAAGGCATATAAGAGGGGCTTAATATATATGTACAATAATGAAATGGATATATATACGATTTTGGTCCTTATGGGTTCTTTTCAAAAGGGCCTAATCCTATATATATGCCACCTACGAGAACTCCCCTCCTCTCTTACTTAATCAAGCATTAACAGCAAGGGAAGAGAGGTTTTCTCTCCCCCCTTCCTCCCTCTTGCTCTCCCTCTCTCTCTAGAAGCTCTTTCTCTGTCTAGAAGGGGAAAGCTTGGGGAAGATCGTGCCGGGAAGATACCGTCGTTGCGCGAGGATCCGTGTGGATCTGTTCTAGAGGCCGTACTTCTGTGCGGCTTGGTGTTCGTGAGATTCTGCATCGGGCACTGCGGACAGCGTCATTCCGCGCAAGGTGAAATCTGCAACCTGTAGTTAGGGGTTGAGGTATTTTAATGCATCGATTAGAGCACGGTTCTAGGATTCCAACAAGCCGGGTTCGGGCAAATAAATTTTTGTTATCCGCTGCGTTGTCCGAACAGTGCTGGAGGAAATCTTACACCCACCCCAGCCCCAATTTCCATTACAACTAAATTCCCAGGGTATTACAGCCAAAATCACATGAATTCCTCTCCATTTACTACCTTTTTTTCTCATCTCATGTCATTACAATCTCATTTCTACTGGTATGTCGGTTCTATCGTTAGTGACCATAGAACCGGCCCTAACACCAATAACTTCCACAGCCCATCTTCACATGTCCGCTTGTAAATCGGCTTCCCTTTCCAACTGCTCACGACTGTCTTGAGCTTCTTTTCCCTTCTCAATCCATTGATTCCCTAGCCATGTTACGTATCAATACACCCAGTAGAACTTTTGCAAAAGCATATACACTCAGTAGAGAGAGAGTAAATGCATAGCATTTGAGGAATAAAATATACAACCACAACAATTCTTTCTTTACTTCTTTCTTTTTCAACCAATGATGCAGCAGTTCTCAAAGATCATTCAACTACCGATACAGAGGCTACAAAGGAAATTTCTATGGGCATAGAAATGCAGATTTCCGAGTGATCAACCTGTGGAGAATGGAGGGATGCAAAAAAGATCTTCAATTGGCATTTCAATTCACAGATAGGAATTCACAAAAAAAAGAAAAAAAGGTGTTTCTAGATTGCTCAAGTTCTTCTTATTAATTTTCCTCTCCATAAATGGAGATTTTAGGAGAGAGCACCGTGGTGTTTACTGTTGAGCTTTTACAGTATAAAAACAAAACCTCTTGTTGCAAGGACATTTATATCTGTCCATAAAGGGGCAGTATGTGTATACAAAGCTACAAGAAGATAGCACAGAGGAGGTTTAAATATAGAAATAGCGTTTGAATGCAGAATGATACCAACTCTGAGTATATTATTTATATCTTTTCTTAGGTAATTGTTGAACTCATTTCAGAGCTATCAGTGTACCCTCACTTCATTCTTTGAGAAAGAGAACTGCGGGGGGGGGGGGGGGGGGGGGGGGGGGGGTAATCTAACAATAAGAACACCCCCCCACAACATAATCATAACGTAAGTCCATTTAATTATCATAAAAGATATTTGCTAAGAGAAACTCAGAATATCTCTGCTGCTGCTGCTGCACTTGGCTCTTCATTCCTTCCTGAGCACAAAGCCTATGCTTCTCAGGCTAGAGGATATCTCTGGTCCAGTAGCCAGGGACCCAACTAGCACCACAAGAATGAGCATCATATGATAGTGAAGCAGCATAGACGTAACTTCTGACAAGTTATTTTTTTTAAGATATTAAGGATTAAAGGTACATTGCTTCTTATATGCAATGCAACTGTTCGATAGTCGAGGGTGGGAAAATGTAATTATCCCTCATCCTTTTTTATTGTTAATCAATTGCTTCAATTGTTTCAAACTTCAGTAGAGTGAGATGAAATACAAGGAGATAGGCTAAAGCAAGCTGGTCAGATATCTACTCAAACAGAACAATCACAAGATAAAATTTTATGATCATGTTTCTTCACAAAGTTTGAGCTGATCTTACCTTTCTTTACAAAGCCATCAATGATACTATTGTAAGTCACAGATGTGGGTATAAATCAATGCTCCTCTTTGAACTTGTCTAACATGCTGATAGCATTAGACAGTCGAACAGAATGGTGTTAAACGTAGATGCATTTGGAGAAACAGACAAAGCCTGTATTTCTTTGTAGAGTTTAATAGAAGAGTCAACATTTATTAATTGATGTTTGTTGAGTTTATGGCATTAGCAATTGGGAGGTTGACATAATGCTATCAGCCGACTGAACACCATGCTCATTTTTTTGACTCCTATTTCTTTCCCCTTTATTCCTTGATGAATATCTGCTTGGGTTTTATGCTCACTGTTTGGTGTCCTTTATTAGAAAGCCTTTAGGTAACATTTCCCATTATTGTCAAGGGGGATAATAGTCTGAGGAGGATTTTGTAATTTAATTTGGCTTGAGTTTGGAAGTGAGGAAATATGCCTTGATACCAAATGCATTTGTCATGGAGATTTCGTCAGTACCATCAGAAACATTTAAATCAAGTACATCACTTTTCTTTGAGCTACTTCCAAAGACAAAAACACTTGCTGTGGAATTGCTTTCTCCATCACATTCCTTTCCTTCATATTCTCTATATTTAATATCTGTAGCTTGAGAGTCTTTACCGTCAAGATTGTTATCCATTTCATGAGTAGCAGCTACTTCCTTTCCCATTGGGCTACAAAACAGACAACATAAAAAAAAAATGGCATTATGTTTCCAGCTGAGAGTCACACAGTCTTCCATTCTAAGGAAAAGAAAACATTCTTCCACTATGTCTTTCAGATGAGAGGGTTAATGATGCGAAAATCATGATTATTTTGATTCTTTTATGACCATATAGAAGACAATTGTACAATAAGAACATGAGCAAACACAAAAGCCACATTGCTAAAGGTCCATCATGTTTCCCTTTAATCCTTTTTTTTATAATTTTATTCAATGTTTTTCAGTGGCCTGATCTCAAGATTTCTACATTTCCCAGAAGTAGTCTCAGATCCACCATATCAGAGCAACTTAACAAAATCGGTGAGTTCTATTTTTCAAAATAAATGCAAAAAGGGTGATCACATTGGATGCAGGACTATTACACATAGACTGACATATTGACTGATTTTACCGTCTAAACAAGTTTCATATTGTATATCCTAACTCTACAATGTAAACCAAGAAAAAAGGACTGCAATAATTGTCTATTGTGCCACATTACTATCAAAAAGGGGGAAAAGTACAAATATAAGTTTAACAAAATCTGCATTCATTTGAAAAGAAAAGGAAAACAAACTGACTCGGTAATAAGAAAAATAACCTTACGGTCTACAATTTTACATTTTGAACCAATAATGTTACGCTTTTAGGGAACGTGTCACTCAAACATTATTTGAAGAAGAAACACTAATTGCCAAAAATTAGAATAATCTAGGGCATCTTTCCCGATGCTACCTAGACCAGACAAGGGAAAAAAGACTCTTTTTACTTTCTTCCCCAAATTACCTCTTCCACCTTTTTGTCTGATTTTAATTATTCTATGGTTCCCATTTGTTTTATGCTTGACATCTTTAGCTTTCGCGTTTTAACTTGCTTCAATGAATTTCTCACAGAAAACCTTTTACATTGTAAAATACGAGTTTTTAAAATCAGATATTTCATAACCATAGGCTATATTTTGTTTCAGTGGAAGAAACATATAATTATCTCGTCCTTTTTTGATATTAAAGTACATGAATTATTCATGAATCATTATGTTTACATCCATGATAGTCAAAGTTTACGTGATTTTTCCACCCAAATCAGTTGCATCTTCTGCTGTAAAAAATCTCATTAGCCAGGTCAATCTCCTCTTTGCTCCCAGCCAAAAGTTGGTCCAGAATACTTACATTCAACAATATTATGCTAGACAAAGGATCAGAAATAATTACTGATTTTGTTTGTCAATATTTCATACATGGCAAGTCTATAAAAATTGTAAACAATATATGTTTATGTGTTACACTTGTTATATGTTATGCAGTAGACCCCCCCCCCCCCACAAAACACACAACTTAGTTGCAAATTTAGTGGCTGGGTGACATTGATCTCATGCACCCACCCAAAGGAGTTGCAGCTAGCTCATCTGGGCTTTTAGCCCTATAACTTTCCATTTAAACCTTTTCCTTTTGAAATTCCAATCCTCATAGCTTTTGCCAATACATTATGTGACAGTTTGTCCTTTGCATATGTGTGTCATTCCAATGTGTCAATTCCACATGCAAAATCTATCTATATTGTAATACCCCAAAATTTTGTATTCGATATTTTTGAATTTTTTGAAAATATATTTAAAATTTCTAAGATTGTTCTAGAATTAATTCAAGGGTAATGGGCTATTAAATGAATTATAGTTAAATTGAATCTAATTATTAAAGCCCAATACTTATTTAAATAGACCCAATCTTTAAATAGGCCTAAAAGACCCAAAACCAAGCCTTAAGTCTTGGCCCATTTTCTAGAAGCTTAAAATAAGCTAATTTACGAAATTTAAGAGGATAATTACTCCTGATTAGATAATTAAATAGATAATAAGAGATAATATCAAAAGAGTTGGAAACAGTTCAAACTCGGCGCCCAAGGTAATTGGCGGTCTATCGTAAGACCGCATATGGATCAAAAACGGTCCACTATTAGACCGTTTACCAGAGTTCGATCGCGAACAGCAAGATGGCGTGAAAAACTCCATTTTTTTTCAGACCAAATCCCTAGGGATTGATGCAATCTGTCAATTAGAAGACTCTAGAGGGTATCAGGATTGGATTGGAGACCTAATTAGGACTCTAAGTTCGTTCAAATCCATAAAACCTAGCTAAAACCTATAAATAGACCCCAGAACCACCCTTCGCGACCCTTACATTTGGCTCGCGTAGAACTAAGATAAGGAGGTTTTATTTCAGGTAGGTTCTTTAGAATCTTTTATTCACAATACTCAGGTCTAACTCCCCTTAAAATTTCGTTCTAGGAGATCAAGTCTACAAGGAGTTAGAGGCTTCCAAAGTTGCTGATACTACACCAATAACTCAGGAATCTGTGTAACGGCAGTGAAGATCAGGGGAATAGAAGCCCTAAACGAGGTATTTAGAACTAGTAACTTTAGAACTTTTTGTTCTCCTTTATGTCTTCTACCTACCCTCCAAATTTCACGTCCTTAGATCAAGGGAATCAGGAGATACAGGAAGGTGAAGTTGCTGGTTTAGCACAGGACATGCAGAACTAGGGGTTACTTCCAGTCAGAAATTTCAAGTTTGGGGAGAAGATCAGAGGTAGGTTATCTCATGAATGGCTTAAACATGATTCTAGGAGTAAAAGCCCTCTTCTTACAGTCAATTTCATGCTTTCTACACGGAGTAATTACGATTTTATCTTGATCATGCATAAACCTAACCCTTGAACAATAAAAATGAACTTTGGTTTATTTTACTGAAACCATGCATCTCCACGTCTTAAATATGGTGTTAACAAGCCATATTTAATTGTTTCCATGTTTTATCATGTATTATTTGGCCTTAGATTAGTTTGATTTCGATTTTATTAACTGTTATTGTAGACAGAAATAAACGGTCTATTCTTAGACCGCATACGTTCATAAGCGGCCCTACGATAGATCGCTTATCCTGATGAAACGGCCATTAATTAGACCGTTTTCATTCCTGAGTTTTGATTTTATGTTAACCCGAAGCATAATGCAGAACGGCCCTACTTATCTTATAATATGCCTAGTTAATTAAGTCTTTATCCTGTTTTAAGTGCTATTTTCATACTCTTGGTTATACTTACTGATCATGCTAGTGGAGTTCATGCTCTTTATGCACTTAGGAATAATTTTTAAACATAGATTAATTTCATGCCAAATCATATACTCTTGTATTAAATGCATATTTCAAATGTTAAGATGAACGAGATTCACTCTTGATTTATCACTGTTCTCTTCTCATCTCAGAGTCATTTCTATAAGTACATGACATATACTCGGGTATGTGGCTATTAGTTACACTCTCTGCACTTATAGGCACACCATCTTGGACTTGAAAGCCTCTCCGTTAGATATTCCTTCTATCGGACTAGGTGATCTTGTTTCAAAGCCTCCGTAAGTCTCTGCGAGCCTAGGATTCTCACTAGGACGCCGAGCTGATTGTACCCTTAAAGCCCAACTTGTCTAGAAAGCACTACCGTTGAATTTCGGAGTTTTGTTTCATAAACGGTCTAGAATAAGACCGCTAAGACCCACTAAACGGTCGGACCTAAGACCGCTTATACATCTCTAAGTCCAGCTCGATTACTCTAGATTCGATCCATTCTAAACGGTCCAGAACTAGACCGCTTTCTTCATGAAACGACCCAGTAAACGACCGTAAGGTCCCTGTTCTGTCTAACCCAAGGTTTAACCCTTGAGGTTGGTTTCCTTGATATTTTGGATGATCTTAGGATTATCTACATAATCTGAATTTGTGATTAACATGTTAATAAAGTTATGGAATTAAATTAATATATCGTTATGCTGCTGGATCGCCGCCGTAGCACAATATACCTTAAATCTTTCTTTGATATCTCATGTCAACTTTAGTACGTTCTATACCTTGGTTACTTTATCATGAAACTTATTATTTGGAATTGATTTATTGGCCGAAATTATTATCTCGTGGAAGTAGTTAGATTTATAACTTGAAGATGCAAGATCGAGCACGGATTGTGTCCAAGGGCTCCATGCTAGTCCCCTCGACGGATTGTCGGAAACGTGCTATAAACCATGGGGTACGATGATACTGGCGTCGCATTACACTGTGAGTACTTTCTCTTATAAATGAGTGAAAATCATGAGGCTCGTGTTAAATTTACATGTTTGATAATGACTTTCTAGTACATAGCCTTTATAAGGTTGTGTAAAGTACTTTCTAATTACATACTCGTACATTCTTGTTCACAAAAGGCCAAACTATATCTACATAAATTGTCTTGCTTGTTCATGATATATCATCAATCTTGTCTATTTGTTCAATTATCTTACAGATCTATGTTCTTGGTTAATTGGTTTAGATCGTTGGTTTATCGCATTTTTATTTCTACCTTACTTTTAGAGCTAAGACATTAATCGGTTAAATATTACCATCATGTTGATACGAAGATATCTACTGGGCAAGTGTGCTCATTACCCTACTTTTCTAATCTTTTCAGGAAATACTAGCGGGACAGATTCAGACTACTCGAGTGCTGGATCAGAAAGTGATGAATAAAGAAATAGCAAAGCCCTAGAGTGTCATAGATTATAGTTAAGAGTCATTATGTAATTTTCATTTTATTGAGTCAAGTTAGTCAGTGGAGGAGTCAAAGTCAATTTCATGTACCTTTTCATTATTATTCTATGGTGAAATAAAGTGAAAGCTTGGGAAAAATTTACTTGTGTAATTACTTCTATGTGATTGTCTTGTGCTTTGATTTTCTTGCTTGCGAGAGACTTACTATGCCGGCTGTTCACGTTCTCGAAATCGTCTTCCGCTGTATTAAAAGCTCGAGACGTGACAGTTAAAGTGGTATCAGAGCCTAGGACTAGAAGTCCTAGGAGAAAAGGCATGTCATAGGTTAAGTCTAAGGTTTAAGGACCCACACCTATGAAACTAGGAAAGAAACTCCCAACCTATGAGAGGAATTGGGTAGAACCTGAGATGAGATAGTAATTAGAATTATTTCTAAGGTTAATTCCACTCATTCCATTAAGATTAACAAATTTTGTTACCCTTCTCAGGTACCTTACTCTCATCATGGCTCATCGTGTTGACTGGGATGGTATGCAACAAACCGTTGCCGGTCTCACCCAAGCATTACAGAATATGACTCAAGCCGACGCTGGGGCAAGAGCTGGAGACCTGCACCGCAATTTTCGAAGCTTAAATCCTCCGCGGTTCACAGGTTCTTCTAATCCCGGTGAGGCAGAAAACTAGATCGATGAAATGAACCATATATTCGAGGTCATGCAATGTGCCGACCAAGAAAAGGTTCGTCTTGCTACGTTCCAGCTAAACAAGGATGCCCGCACCTAGTGGAAGTCAATTCCCGCACCTGGGATGGATTTCTGACTCTCTTTCGAGCCAAGTACTTCTCCGAGCATGTCAAGGAGAGTAAGGCAGCTGAATTCGCATCACTTCGTCAGGGCATGATGACTGTAGCCGAATATGAGTTATAGTTTTCTCGCTTGACACCCTATGCTCAGCACCTAGTGAGCACGGATCTCTTAAAGGCAAATCGCTTTATGGATGGGTTACGTCCCATTTTTATCCAACAACTTGGCCCACAGAACATTCGGACCTATGCGAAGATGGTCCAGCGAGCACACTTATGTGAACGGACCTAGGAGAAGGTCGATAAATTCAAGGGTAAAGTGGAGGAGCCGAGCCGAAAGTCTGATCGGCGAGGAAAGAAGCCGAAAAAATTCAGCATTACCTATAATTCTCGGGATAGCAGGAAGAAATCCCGGAGTGGGAACGGCAAGGATGAACGCCGGAACAAGAAGGTCAAGGAAGATGAAGATAAGCAAGTCATGGCGGCTTGCTCATTTTGTGATAAATTCGGTCATGCGGCCGAAGAATGTTGGAAGAGGTTAGGCGCATGCCTACGTTGTGGGAGTCGGGAGCACCGGATGTCTGACTGTCCTTTGATGAAAGAACAGCCATCCACGAGGAATAATGATGGTCAGAGACGGCAGGCTAGATTAAATGCCGTAATAGAAGACGAAACAACAAAGGAAGGGGAGCTTATTGAAGGTACAATTCATATTCATTCACATCCTGCTTTTGTGTTATTTGATACTGGTGCTACTCATTCCTTTATTGCTAATTCTTTTGCAAAAATATTACCTATTTCATTCGTTCCTCTACCATCAGATTTAACCATAGTCACTCCCTTAGGGTCGGGAACGGAATTAAAAACTTATTTTCCCAGTAGTGAAGTCACTGTAGAAGGTCATAACCTTCCCGCCAATCTATCCTAGGAGTCGATTGGCTTATAGACCACAACGCTTACATAAGTTGTCGCAGTAGGATAATCTCTTTCCGAAAACCTGGTCTTCCCCGGTTTTCCTTTCTTGGTATCAAGTATCGGAAACATCCTGCCATAATTTCATCTCTTCATGCTTGCAAACTCATTTCGCAAGGGTGTGAAGCTTTCCTTGCCTCCATAGTAATTACCGAGTCTAAGGAAATTCAGATGGAAGAAATCCCCGTAGTTAGGGAGCTTCCTGACATTTTCCCTTCTGACCTACCTAGTATACCGCCCGAGAGAGAGGTTAACTTCACCATTGAACTCATACCTGGAGCAGCACCTGTGTCAATAGCTCCTTACAAGATGTCCCCCACAGAGTTGAAGGAATTAAAGAAGCAACTTCAGGAGCTGCTAGAAAAAGGTTTCATTCGACCTAGCACATCCCCTTGGGGTGCGCCAGTCCTATTTGTCAAGAAGAAGGATGGTTCTCTCAGATTATGCATTGATTACCGGCAGTTGAATCAACTTACCATCAAGAATAAATACCCGCTGCCGCGTATTGATGAACTGTTTGATCAACTTTCGGGAGCAGAATATTTCTCCAAGATTGACCTCAGGTCAGATTATCATCAACTAAGGATCAAGGAAGAAGACATATATAAGACTGCTTTCCGAAGCCGATATGGACACTACGAGTTCGTGGTTATGCCGTTCGGTTTAACTAATGCACCAGCTGCATTCATGCAACTGATGAATAATGTATTCCGACCTTATCTCGACCAATTTATAGTCGTGTTCATTAATGATATTCTTATCTATTCAAAGACAATGGAGGAACATGAAGAACATCTAAGGGTTGCCTTGCAAATCTTGCGGGAACACCAACTTTATGCTAAGTTAAACAAATGTGAATTTTGGCTTAAGGAAGTCTCTTTTATTGGCCACATCATTACTAAATCAAGAATTAATTCAACATCTTGGGTTGAATACTACAATCACATCTCATGGTTGTCATTATCAAAATCAGGGGCACAACAATCTCCCCCTTTTTGATGATGGCAACTATGATGTGAATGCCATTGCATCTAAACAAGCATGTATTTATTCAGATTAAGCAAGAATGTTCTGATCAACAGGAATTCAACTCAATGACTGAAACATACATCAATTTTGTCATTCATTTAAGTCCATGGATTTACATCGTAGATCAAGACAAAAAAGAAGGAAATTTTTAGTCAATCAACATATTTGATGCAGATGCAATGCAGCCCTAGTCTAGACTCTAACTTGAGCTTGAGCTCTCATGTCTCTCCCCCTTTGACATCATTAGGAAGGGAGTAGATGAGGAAGAATGAAGAACAGTTGCAGACACAACATCCAGCTGATGCTGAAGCTGAGCAATCGATTCTGCCATAGTGTCCATCCTGTCAGAGAGCAGCTGATCTCTATCCACCATATGCTTGTGATATTCTTTGACCTTGGTAGACATACCATCAAACCAGTTATGTAGAATTTCAAACAGATAGTCCACCTGGGCTTTCTGCTGAGTACCAAATTCAGGTGCAGAGGAGGATGCTTCAGTTGGTGGAGGACAGTATACATCACGCTGATCTTCAATGGTGGGTGGGAAATTTTCTTTCAGAATGTGCAGCACATCCACCACTTCATCACCGACCAAGGTTGTTCTTTCAAACAGTCTAGTGATGTCCTGAACAAAAGAGGTAATCTTGTCAAACAAGGCTTGAACTTGTGCACTGAATTCATTGTTCTTGTCAATCAGGGTGGAATATTTCAAGTTCAGCTTGGACTGATTTTCTCTGACATCATAGTTGTACGTCTGTACACTGTGTATCCTGTGCAAACATTGTTGATTCACGTTCTGTAAATTGCGCAAGACTGTGCCAGCTTTCTGACATGCCTGAAGAAGGGATTCCATAAATTCATGAAGCTTCTTGTCGAACTTGTATTTGTCATGAGTAAATTTCTCCCATCTGCTGTCTATCTTCTGCTCAAGGTGTGACAGCCTCAAATCCACTGTGGAACTTAGGTGCATTATTGAGGAGTCAATACTCTTGAATTTCATTTCCAGAAAATGAATGAGTGTGGGATTGATGTTCGAAAAATTAGTCTGAAAGTTGGCTGGAATCTCCTCAGAAGTAGATCCATGTCCTCTTGGTGGTGAGGGTGCTGGAAGAGGACCTTGGACTATGACAATCTCTCTTGAAGCAACAGGAGCCACAGGAGTATCATCCTGGACATTATAGTTATCTGGAAAAGTGCTGAAGTCTTGGTCATCCATGCTGGCTGAACTAGCTTCAGGTATATCTGCCGAGCCTCTGTTCTGTCCATTCTATTTAGACTGGCCTCTTGCTGAGATTGATTGTCAGGTCTTGCTTCAGGATCAGTCTCCACTGAGGTGGGCATTGGTTTTTGACTTGGCAAGATCCTGACTGGTTGTCCATTGATAATTTTAAATCCCATGAACTTCTGTATGTAAGAAAGGGAGTATACATTTCCTTGAGGGATAATCAGTTTCTTCTCAGAACCAAAATCCACTCCAACTTTTTGAAAAATGGCAGTCAATGGGGCAGCATAAGGGAGTGTTCTGGATTGGGTCAAGCAAGAACCCATAGTCTGAATGACTACATCTGACAGTAAAATGTGTATCCTTTTCAGCATACAGTAGAGTAAAAATCTTTGCATCTCAGTGACCCGTTCCCTACCACTACTCTGAGGTGTGATCATTGATGTGCACATATGGTGGAGTAGTCTATTTAAAGGAGGGAACTGATTTGCTTTAAGACTTGATAAGTAGGTTTCCCTTATGGCTGTAGGATCACTAGGCTTTTCAATCAGGAGAGCAAAGGCTTCATGTTCATCAAACTCAAAGCTATGTAGCTGAACCCCATTCATGGGAATTTTCCAAGCTCTGGCAAACAATTTATTTGTTAATTCGAAACTAACATTCCTGACAGTTGATGAAAGTTTCGGAATATGAGGTTCATACTTCAAATTGTGATAGAATTCTCGGACCAGGGTAGGGTAATAGACCTTATGAGTTGTAACGAAAGACCACCAGCCCTGATAATCCAAGGTAGGAAATAGTTGCGGAAAACTTCAAGCAATTCATGGTCGGTAGCAACAATATACCGTGAAATAAGAACTTTCAGAGGTTCTTCCACGTTGACGGTAAGAGAGGGATCAGAAGACCTTGCATGAGAGTTGTCTGCACCTTTCTTTCCCGTCGCAGCACCCGAAGATGGAACCTGCTCTTCTGTCCTGATATTAGATACCTTTCTCTTTTTGGTTGGCGGGCTGGGATGAAGACTGCGTTTCCGAAGAGGTAACGCTATCTCTTTGCCTTTACGTTTCCTTGGAGCTGAAGGAGACGGTTTCTCTGTTGAGGGATCTGCCAAGCCCTTGTCTTTGCTCTTTTTCCTTGCTGCCTTTGTCTTTGCCGGCGGGCTTTTCTCTTTTCCTTGTTGTGGTGGTGGAGCTGACACAGACGGTGTTTCCTTCATCGTATATTTGATGCGAGGCTCAATCCTGCCCGTAGCAAAGATGGGATCTCTCTTCTGTAGACCCTTCTTGTTCTTCCCCTTATTCTGTTGTTCCGGAGGCGCCATGGCAGCGAGAGACAAATGGGAACAGGAAGGGTGAAGATTGAGAGAAAGAACGGAAGAGGCAGGGTGGAGAGATTCAGAAAGGTAGAAACCCACTAGGTTTTGGAAGAGGCGGAGGCGACTGCAGCGTTGACGCTGCGGGGTTTTATATAAGAAGACCATTCAAAGGGTACACCGGTTCACTGTGCTGAACCGGAATGGGATGTAAGTGGAGTAAGTAAATGACTGCGTTGACGCTGTAAGGCACTGCGTCGACGCCACCAAAGTAAAATAGTGTAAAGTGGACAGTAGATAGTGAAGTCTCACAGCCAAAGAAGTTGTGAAGAGATGAAATGACATTTAGGGATTTTTAATCGATAAAATTCAAGTTCCCCTATAAGATATTATGATGAGAGATTATGAGAGCCCTAAATCTATATAACGATGTGGAGTAAGATAATCTTAAGACTTTGAGAAAAATCCTTGAATAAGAAGAGCATGATTATGGAATGAGGATTGAACAATTTTCACACATGGAACTTTCTCAAATCATATCCCTAGAAGGTTCAATTTCAAGATACCCTTATGGTTGTGAATTTAACATGAATTGAGGATAAACTCAAAAGGATTTTATTTTTGAGCTTCAGGTCAACCCCATATGAACATTGATAATTTTTATTTTTCAACAGTTGCAGTCAAGTATAGCTAGCCTTTTGACACAGGTGCACATGTTTATCAGACACCAGAGTCCCCGGCTACTTAGCATAGCTTACTATTCTGCATACCTGAAACAGAGTTGACAACTCACATCATGACATGCCTTATAGCACTTCATTGGTGCATGAAGGTAGTTTCTCAGTGGAAAGTAACCATTGCTCTGCACTGAATTATTTTTCTTTTAAAATAGAGGTAACAGCCCACATCATGACATGCTCATTTGCACTTCATTGGTGCATAGAGACAGTTTCTCAGTGAAGGCTTGCCATTGCTCTACAATTTATGATATGAATCATTGTATATATATAGGGTATTTTTCTTAAGCTTTTATTAACCCTGAACTGAGTTTAAGAACAATACGGATGTTAAATTCATTTTGCACAAAGGTCTCTTTACTATTAATCATAATAGTTCAAGAAATGAGGAGTTCTCAGTTTTATTAAATGGTTCTGAACCTATTCCATATGCACAGCACTTTAGCGTTCACGAATTTTTATCGTTCAAAGAACAGAAGATTTATAAAACTCCAACCATTAATATAGCCTAGAGACAGTCAATAATAATCATCACATCTTATGAGGGAATTATCATTTTAGCTCCCCCTGAATCTATGGCATCAATTCACATTTCAGATCTCAAGAAACTTCCTTCATACTCAAGATTGAGTGGTTCTTCACTGCAAGTTGAAACACTGAATGTGGAAGCAACAGGATTGACGAGAAGTTGAGAAGACAAGGTGAGGTACTTGAAGATTTCAACAGAAGACTGTACATACTTGGCCAAAACATCAATGAATAGACTTGCAGGTTAACTGAGTGTACAGACTTCGTGTGAAGGATAGAGTGTATAGACTTGAACACTTAACAATCGAGTGTATAGACTTGAGGGGTGATATCAAGTGTATAGAGTTGAAGCTTTGGAAACGAGTGTATGAACTTCAGAAGATGAAGCATGCATAGCCCAACGAAGTACAGACTTTGCCAACGTGAGACATTGTACAGACTTTGATGCACAAGCAATGTATAGACTTCGAGATGCCAACAGACAATGACTGTGCAGACTTGTTTAACAGTGCAACGGATTGTACAGACTTAGAGTGAAGACAATGCAATGTATAGACATTGATGAACATATGCATTGTATGCACTTAACGACTCAATCGATGTATAGACTTAGAAACAACAATAAAGCAAGTGTGTACAGTGTGAGAGAGTGTATAGACTTGTACAGTGCTGCCAATGCATAGACTTGCTATGGATGTATGGACTTTGAAGATGCAAGCGATGTACAGACTTGGAAATGGCTGTATAGGCTTGAATCAATATGAACGATGTATAGACTTTACGAATGGCTTGAAACACAGACACATTGCCAGTGTATAGACTTGCTATGGATGTATGGACTTTGAAGATGCAAGCGATGTACAGACTTGGGGACTAGACTCTGAAGAAATGAGGCGATGTGCAGACTTTGAGGTTCAACAGTGGATGTATAGACTTGGATGCCCAGCGCCACTATAGAGAAGGATATGTGAGATCCAAACTTCAGAGCTGCAGTACCCTTCTGAATACATCCAATCAATTCCAGCAACTGTTTTCAGAAAATTTCTGTCAGTGCGTTGACTCAACCTGATGACTGCGTTTACTCACTCAACCAATCAGATCAATTTTCAGTCTGTTTCCAGAAGATGTTTTTCAGTGTTGACTCAGTCTCATAAACCAATCTTCAGATACCCAGACAGCTGACTCTAACAGAACGGAATTGCACTCCATAGCGTGTAAAGTCTGATGCAAACTAACCCTCCATTTATTCATGACAGATAGTATGAATGAATATGCAATTGTTGACATGATGGGTTTTTATTAATGATGGGTATTTATTCAACATGAGTTATTAAGCAGATAAGCTTAAAACTAAACTCCCCCTAAATCTGTGACTTATTTAGAAAACAGAAATTTGCAACTCAAGCAGGACGTGCAATCAATTTATTTTTAGGCATAGTTAATCAGACAAGTTTCATGGAAGAATCCAAGCAATCAACTTAGGCAACAAAATGAGGATTGCACAAACCAAGCTCTCTCCTAAGACAAGATAATCTTTCATTATTCAGTGGCTTGGTGAAAATATCAGCAAGTTGATGTTCAGAGTCTACAAAGATCAATTTAAAGCTACTCTTATTTACTTCATCTCGCAAGAAGTGATGCCTTATTTCGATATGTTTGGTCCTAGAGTGTTGGATGGGATTCTTTGCCAGGTTAATGGCACTTGTGTTATCACACAATATTGGGACACAACCAAGATCAGTTTGATAATCCTGGAGTTGGTGTTTGATCCACAACACTTGAGTGCCACAACTCCCTGCAGCGACATATTCTGCCTCTACAGTGGATAGTGCCACTGAGTGTTGTTTCTTGGATGCCCAAGAAACCAAACACCCTCCCAAAAATTGACAATAGTCACTTGTGCTTTTCCTGTCAAGTTTGCATCCAGCATAGTCTGCATCTGAGTATGATACCAGATCAAAAGTACAAGATGCAGGATACCAAATCCCTAAGTCTCGAGTTCCAGCAAGGTATCGAAAAATACGCTTGACAGAAATCAAGTGAGATTCTCTAGGATCAGACTGAAACCGAGCACACATACAAACACAAAATTGGATGTCTGGCCTTGATGCAGTAAGATAAAGGAGTGATCCGATCATACCTCGATAAGTTTTTGCATCTACTTTTGTACCTTTCAGATCTGCATCCAAACTTGTATTGGTGCTCATGGGTGTGCTGATAGCCTTAAGATTCTCCATCTGATATTTCTTCAAAAGTTCGGAGACATACTTTGCCTGATTGATGAAGCATCCATCCTTGCTTTGGGTGATTTGTAGACCTAGAAAAAATTGAAGCTCACCCATTAGACTCATCTCAAATTCTGTGGTCATCAAATTTGCGAAATCCTCACACATGCTAGGTTTAGTGGAACCAAAAACTATATCATCAACATAGATTTGAACCAGAATAATGTCATTGTTTCTCACCTTGGTAAATAGAGTTTGGTCCACTTTACCTCTTGAATATCCTTTCTCAGTGAGGTATGAGCTGAGTCTATCATACCATGCTCGAGTTGCCTGTTTTAGCCCATAGAGAGCTTTGTCTAATCTGTAAACATGGTCAGGGCAATCTATTGATTCAAAACCAGGGGGTTGTTCAACATACACCTCTTCTTTTATTAACCCGTTGAGAAATGCACTTTTTACATCTATTTGATGGAGTTTTATTCCATGACAACATGCATATGCAAGTAATAATCTGATAGCTTCTAATCTTGCTACTGGTGCAAAGGATTCTTCAAAATCAATGCCAAATTCTTGGTTATATCCTTGTGCAACCAGTCTTGCTTTATTTCTTATCACAATTCCATTTTCATTTTGCTTGTTTCTAAAGACCCATTTAGTTCCAATTACTGAAAGTTCATTAGGTCTTGGCACAAGGTGCCACACTTTATTTCTTTTGAATTGATTTAATTCCTCATGCATTGCATTTATCCAGCAATCATCTTTCAGGGCATCAGTTATATTTTTTGGTTCAATTTGAGATATAAGAGCTAAGTTGTCCATTTCTTCAATGATTCTAAAATGAGATCTAGTTCTGGTAGGATCATGCAGATTATCAATAATGCTTGATAGAGGATGGTCTTTTAGTTATCAATAATGCTTGATAGAGGATGGTCTTTTAGCATTTTAACATTGGTCAAGGAGTTACCTTCATTGACATCTGCATTACCTCTAGTACTTGATTCTGCTAGATCCTCATTTGACCTTGGCTCTTCCTCTTGAGTGAGTTGATCTTCCTTTTCTTCAAGAAACTCACCATCATCTTTGTCCCTGCAAGATGGTTCATTTTCAGATTTGACATCCATTTCATCAAAAGATGATATGAGGAGATTCTTCAACAGATTGAGTTTTAATGTTCAGGACTCTATAGGCCCTAGAGTGATTTGAATAACCTAGAAATATGGCTGGTTCACTCTTAGGTTCAAATTTATCTAAGTCCCATTTATTATTATTTTGAACAAAGCATTTAGATCCAAAAACTCTGAAGTGGATAACATATGGTTTCTTACCTTTCAACAGCTCATATGGAGTCTTTTTGGACATAGGTCTTACCATTGCCCGGTTTACAATGTAGCAAGCTGTGTTTACAGCCTCTGCCCATAGCTTCCTTGGGAGTTGTCCTTCAATCAGCATGGTCCTAGCCATTTCAACAAGAGTTCTGTTTCTTCTTTCCACCACTCCATTCTGTTCAGGAGTTATTGGAGATGAGAATTTGTGAGATATTCCCATTGTCCTGCAAAAATCATCAAATTCTGAATTTTCAAATTCTCCTCCATGATCTGACATGATAGATGAGATAGTGTACTTACCATCCTGCTGAACTTTCCTGAAGAATACCTGAAATTCTTCAAATGCATCATTCTTATGTGTTAAAAAGAACACCCAAGTAAACCTGGAAAAATCATCTACCAAAACGAATCCATATTTATTGCCACTTAAACTTGCTGTTCTCGTGGGTCCAAACAAGTCCATGTAAACAAGTTCAAGAGGTCTAGAAGATTGGTTTTCAGTTCTGGATTTAAATGACTTCCTAGTATGCTTGCCTTGAGTGCATGCATTACAGATTTTGTCATTTTTCTTAAATGAAACATTTGGCAGACCGTTTACCATGTTGAATTTGGCTAACTTATGCATGACACTATAGCTAGCATGTCCTAATCTGCGATGCCACAGCCAAGCCAGTTCACTTTTATTCACAGCTAGACAAAGATTGTCATGTGCAGAATCATCTAGATCTACCATATACATGTTATTTATTCTTTTTTCCAGAGAATTTCACACTTTCAGACTGCTTTTCAATAATAGTGCATGCATGGAAATCAAACACAACTTTGTGCCCCCTATCACACAGTTGGCTTATGCTTAGAAGATTGTATTCCAATCCTTCAACCAGCAACACATCATCAATAGAGTTCAGGAGAGTTTTACCAACTTTACCTTTTCCAATTATTTTACCTTCATGGTTTCCCCCAAAAGTGACATGTCCTCCTTCTTTCTCAACTAGGAGACAGAATTTTGCCTTATCGCCCGTCATGTGCCTTGAGCAACCGCTGTCGAGGTACCATCTGTTGTGTACAACTGCAAGGCACTCCTGCAGGTCACATCAACCAAGAGATTTTGGAACCCAAATACACTTGGGTCCCATCAGACCATATGATTGCGTCAAGTAAGACATCATGCTTTTGGGAATCCAGATCTGTTGTGTTGAGGGTTTTCGAGATGTGGGGTTCATAGATTTGAGATTCTTTTGATTGGATTGAGGTACCTTTTGGAATGACCTCTTTGAACCATTTCTGTTATTAGAGAAGTATGAGGTGTTGTTCTTATTTTTATTCCAATAGTTATTGTGACTCCAAGAATCATTGGGGAACTTAGGGTGTGAAGTTCTGTAGGAATAATGAGCTCTAGAAGGCATGAAGGTTCGCTGCGTAGACCCTGTAACATGATAGCGTTGACTCATCTAGTAAGTCTTTCTGTCATAAGGGTTCAGGTACATAGGGTGCGTTGACGCACTTAAGTGGCTGCGTCGACTCATTCTCATGTTTCTCAAGAGGAGTGCCCACTGGGGAAGGGTGTATGCGTTGACGCAGTGCGGACACTGCGTTGACGCGCCCAAGGATTTGATCTAGCGTTGTTTCTGTAAAACCCTTGGTACATGGGATGAGTGGACGCATGATGCTCAGTGTGTTGACGCATCTGTTGGGTACCAGTCCTATGACTCCATGAATTTCTATGTTCTTGATGCTGGGTTGATGAGCTAGGGTCTATGGGCTGACCTGAGGATTTTCTTCTGAACTTGGGCACATTTTTATGATGCTTGGCATTAAGGGTATCATGCATTTTCTCTTTGCCCTTTTCTTTTCTGATCTCATTTGTTTGTTTTCCTTCTCCCTGATTTTCCTCACAAGACTCCTTTTCATCCATTTGACTCTGCTCAGAAATACCATGTTCAGACACAAAAGTTATAAATCTAGTCCCTAGTTCCTTCTTCTTGGTTGGATTATAACCAAGTCCTTCTTTTCCAAAATTACTTCTCATTCCCATTACAACTTCAAGATTATTTTTACCTTGAGTTAATTTCTCAAGAGAGGCTTGTTTACTTGAATTTTCATCTTCCATTTTCTTCAAGTTTTCTTGGAGTTCCTGATTCACTCCTTGAACTGCTTCATATTTTTCTTTAGCAATTTTTGCATCACTCTCCAATTTTTGCATTTTGAGTTTTAGGTCATCCTGAGTTTTCAGCAAGAATTCATTTTCTCTTTTCATCTCTATTACTTGATCTTTATATTCGTCATTTTCACAAAGAGATTTTCTTAAACTGACATTTTCAGCTTCTAGGCACTTGATTTTATCATTTAATGAATTCTCTTGGCTAGTCAGATTTTTCTTCTTCTTGAGTGATTTATTCTCTTTCTTTACATGATCATATTTGTCTAGCAGTTCATTAAATGCTTCTTCCCAATCACTACAAGAGAAATTTTCAGAAGAAGAAGTTATCTCATCATTATCATCTCCCTTAGCCATGAAGCACAACTTAGCATCACTCTCTTCTTCAGAAGTACTTTCTTCTTCATCTTCATCTTTCTCCTCGTCACTCCATGTGCTTATCATGGCCTTTGGTTTCTTGTTCTTCCATTTCGGTTGGGCTTTCTTCACATTCTCTGGACATTCGGATTTGATATGACCTTGTTTCAAGCATTGATAACAAACAACCTTGTCAGATTTCCTAGAGTTTTCTTATTTGAACTTTTTCTTACCTCTGGTCTTCTGTAGCTTCTAAATTTATCTTCCTTCCTTAAAAACTTCCTGAATTTTCTGGTGAGCATTGCTATCTCACCTGAGTCATTTTCTGAGGTAGATGAGTGACTGTCATCAGAACTCTCCTTGCTGCTTGGTCCTGCCTTCAATGCAAGAGGTTTTTTCTTTTTAACATCCTCATCTGCCCTTTTAAGATTCAGCTCATAAGCCATTAGTGATCCGATAAGTTCATCAGGAGTAGTGGTAGGAAGGTTCCTAGATTCCTCAACAACAGTAGCCTTGGTGTGCCAAACTGGAGTTAGGGATCTAAGAATTTTCCTGACCAACTCATAGTCAGTGTAGGCCTTTCCCAGACCTCTCAGACTATTCACTAATAAGGTTAATCTAGCATACATTTCAGAAATGTTTTCCTCTGGTTTCATTCTAAAAGCTTCATATTCTGAAATTAACATATTGGCTTTCGTCTCTCTTACCTCTGACATACCTTCGTAGATGACTTGGAGTTTATCCCACATTTCCTTGGCACTGGCACATGAGGAAACTCGTGAAAACTCCATGGGGTGCAGTGAGCATTGCATGATGTTCATGGCTTGCCAATTAACATTGGACTTCCGGATCTGCTCCTTCACCCACAATTCTTCATCCCCTTCTATCTGATATGGTCCCTTGCTCACGACTTTCCAAATCTCATGGTCCTGAGCTCTCAGAAATACCTGCATCCGATTTTTCCAGTACGCATAATTAGTGCCATCAAAGAAGGGTGGCCTATTTACAGCATACCCTTCGGGCATGAGTCCCTTGTTTTCCATTCCACAGAATCTCTCTGGGTTGTAAGACCCTTGACAAGAGAGCCGAGCTCTGATACCACGTGTTGGATTAGGTGGAATGTCAAACTAGAGGGGAGGGGTGAATAGGTTGACCCTTTAAAATATTCTATGCACGATCACACACGAATTATGGTGCAGAATGATAGAGATAAGATCAATAACTAAACAGTAATGAGAATCGTGCCTAATCAAACATCTAACGAAGGGAGAATAGTAAGAGAAATCAAACCACACAGAGTACGCAGATTTTTATGGTGGTTCGGTCTCCCTGTGGAGGCCTACGTCCACCCCTCACTTAACCAGTGAGGATCCCTGCTGAGCTTTACAGCTTAGCTACACCGAGGAAAAAGCTTCCTCACATACACCGCTGAGCATTACAGCTTGGCTTAACCAGAGAAACAAATTCTCTAACCCGCTGACAAACAGCTTGCAGGCAACACGCCCAATGACCCTTCATCCAAGCACAGTCTGCTGGATCAACCCCTCCCTCTACTCAAACCAGTACGAGGGAGAAATAATATAATAGAGTTCAAAATGGAAAGACAAATAACAAAACGAAACCACTTAGTAAAAGAAGGAATAAACTCAGATCTATGAAGTAGCCTAAGCTCGGCCTTGAATCCAGAAATCTGGAGGAAGAAGCTTCAATGATCGTCTGGTCTTCTTCTTCCAAAATGTAGACGAGCTTCACATGGAACGCTGCTCCTGGATCTCCCAACTGTCTTCAGCAGATCGACATCAGGAGGAAGATCAACTCGCTATTTTTCTCGTGGTTCTTTTCCTCAGCCCCTGTCTTCAGCACACTTCGAAAAGCTCCAACTCCTTCTACAATTCAGCAAGCATTCCCGCGCTCATTTCCAGATCCATGCATCTATACATCTAGTGGGCCCCAACCAGATTTTCTGGTTAGCCCTGTGATTGCTCCGTGTAGAGCCTTCTGGAGTCGAGAGGGAAAAAGCATATCGCAATCACTTTTGGGCTGATGTGGCCTTTGATGTCACTTGTGACTGGGGTCCACCCAACTGATCTCGGAAGTTCCCGTAGGCGTCAACCCATTGAGTCCACAGGGTTGACGCAGCCTTGAGATCTATCATCTGTCTTGATAGTAAAGCAGGATGCGTTGACGCATGGGGTTGCTGCGTCAACCCACTTACCTGTCCCTGAGCTGAAATCACAACAATCTGACTTGCTGCGTCGACGCTGTCATGCAATAACGTTAACGCACTGAGGCATTCCAATAAGCCATTAGCTCTGCCTCTTTAACTGCTGCGTCGACGCTGCTCTATTGTGGCGTTGACGCAGTGGAATAACCTGTGAAGGTCTCTGCTTCAGAATATGATGAGTTGACGCTGCTTGCTTCGTGGAGTTAACGCTGTGAGAGATATCAGTGAAGGCTTCTTCAACTGATGCGTGGACGCTTTAAGCTCCCAGCGTCGACCCTGTTCCTTTCTTACAATAAGAATGAAATCAAGTGGAATCATTACTAAATCAAGAATTAATTCAACATCTTGGGTTGAATACTACATTCACATCTCATGGTTGTCATTATCAAAATCAGGGGCACAACATTTCATTTAATCATAAGAAAAAAATTAATTGCAGATATATGAAGAGATTGTTGTACTTCTTTCCACATCCTTGTTTTCTTCTTGTTTCACCACCCTGTTTTCTTACTTGTCTTATGACCATTGTGTAATCATCATTTTGGTGATATAGGTGCTAAGTAGGCTTCGTAGAATGGTTTTGAACGGTGCTAAGTGGACTTCGTGGAATGTTTTAAAAGGTGTTAAGTAGGCACCCTGCACAAGTTGCTTGCTTGGGTCATTGCACCTCAGTGATGCGTCATTCGTTATTAAATATCACCTGAATGGTGTTTCATTTGTAATTTAAAATACTCAACTATTATTTATGCTTTTATGCTCTAATTGTGACTACAAAGCATAAATGAGATGTTTAATAGTTGCATTTTCTTTTGAAAACCTAACTCCATTATATCCTTTGAGTGGTTGATAGCTTTATTTCTTTTAGTTCCCCTTTTTTATGTTGCATTTATGGTTGCATTGTGAAATTTTCAGCAAATAGAAATGTCAATTGTTGAATTAGCAACATGTTAAAATAACCATCAGGTAGAATATGATCACCGTAAGGATGCGGTGGTCCGTCGATTGTCAAACTAGGAAGTCAAAAGAGTTTGTTGCCTTCCTCTGCCTAGGACTTTACAGCATCGATGACAGGTCTGCATTACAGGGGGTGAGACTTCGATTCAGTTGGTACTTCGGTGAACTTCGTAGTCCAAACCCATGTTTAAGTCTCGTTATTGTGGATGCCTTCTATCCAATCTATTCGTGCGTTCCACACCTATGCTTACTAATCTCCCTCGTCTTTTAAATGTTGAACCAATTTTATATGACAACCGATAACGAACGAAACCATCCTTGCGCATTCCTCCTCCGACACCTTCATCCTGCAACAACGGCCAGTCATAACTCTATGGTTTCACATCGTCATATATTTTCAGTTAAGAATTTTTACATTTTAGTCCTTATAACTAAGGGTATTTATGCTTTAATCTCTCAAATATTAATCTTTATCCAAGAGTATTTTCAATCTTCTGAAACCTTCATGTGATTAGCTGACAGTATGAAGATAAAATTTGTTGTTAAAAGGGGTAAAAATATTCCGTAAGTTCGTGTGCTTAACCAACAATAGGAAAAGAAGATATGTTGTTAAAAAAGAAGGAATATACTGGTCAAAGGAATGCGCTTCCCACGTGAATTTATTTTATAATTTTTTATATTAAATAACAAAGATTTAGACATTAAAA
The DNA here is from genome assembly GCA_022559845.1 of Amorphophallus konjac. Taxonomy (NCBI): domain Eukaryota; kingdom Viridiplantae; phylum Streptophyta; class Magnoliopsida; order Alismatales; family Araceae; genus Amorphophallus; species Amorphophallus konjac. The sequence continues at coordinate 448,414,735 of CM040118.1, forward strand.
AATTATTTATCATTGTCTAAGGAGTAACTCCGCAATTTGATGAGCAATTGATAGAAAACAAATGTGCATGAATTAGCCTTATATTCTTAAGTTAAATCGATACTAAGAATAACAACAAGATAGAAGCTAGCAGTTAGATTTAAACTTATACCAAACAAAGGAGAACATAACTCGACATGCTTGGTTGCTCTACCTGTTGAGATCAGTTTTTTTGTTCCCACTTACCAGATACTGTGTGACCAATCTTCTAGGGCCGTGTGAAGTCAATTCTCAGGAAACTCCAAATGGCAGCCTCCACCAAGAAGCTATTTTCACATTTCAACTTATGCTTTCCTTTGACAACTTTTCTGTAGATTAAAAAAGGGGAAAGAAAAAAGAAACTTGAAGAGAGTCTTCTTCGAGAAGTTGATTCAATGACGCCTAATGAGCATCTTGACCTCTTAGTTGGAATTGTTGCATGCAACCAATTTGGTTATTTTGACAACTTGATGCATATTAGGGTCTACAACCAGACATGTGAATTGTGAAGTCAGGAGAAGAAGATATCGATGGTCCATTAATTACCGACTATTTGTGATTTGCCAACAGTGAGTGCCCATTTAATATGAAATTTCACTTCTGAAATGATGGATCCATGTATCTTCGTCATCTAGGTGACTTTCTTAAATTTATGGACAGGTCCCTAAACCAACAAGGCCAAGAAAAGAGGCCCTTTCTAGTTGGAAAAGTGCGCTGTGATTTCTATTTCAAGAGTGTAGACAATTATTATCTTTTATTTGAAAAGATAATGTTGCACATTTGTGTAAAGCCTACACATGTTTGGTACTAGACTTAAGCATGAAAGTTATAACAAGATTCTTGATATGTCTGAATTGTAAGACATATGGGTAGATATGCCTGACAAGAAAAATAGAACGAATATTTCAAGAATTTTAGGAAAAGAAGACACATTTAACCATGCAACAGAAAAAAGAAAATGAAAGAAATATTTACACCAAAGAATTGTAAGTCACATGGGCAATTATGCCTATAATAACATATGTTGCACAGTTAAAATATGATGCATGTATTGCACTAATAAATTTTTGATAAGTTAGCATAAAAGATAAGTACAAACGTCATAACCATTCATATTTTTTGTACATTAAGCTTGCAAAAAGGTCAATAAAGTTTGTATATTATCCTAAACTTCAATAACATTTAGCATAGTTATATAAGGATTGCTATTCAGTATCTGATTCTTTATTTTCTAAGAAGATTTTTCTTATTTTTATCTTTAATTAGTCTACATCGATTTTGGTTTCACAGAATTCATCATCTAAGTCATTTTCTATTAGATGTTTTGTTTCATGAACTCCAATGCACGTGTAATTTACTCCAAAAGTGATTCTGCTCTATTTATAACTTTTATTGTCAATGTGAATTACTTTGTCAGGTATTCGTCCATAATTCTTTTGAATTATGTAACCTCAATTTTCTATAGAAAAAAATAGATATCAGAATTGCATGCACAAAAAATTATTTTATTATTTAAAACATTCCTTTGTTTTATGTAATTTATCTACTGGGACACTTGCAACCTTTTCAAGTTCTTTATTGAAAAATGTAACCCGGATGCTTGTTGTGCCAACACCTAGCTTCAATCTCAAGTAACATCTACATGATAAAAGTATACTTTAAAAATATTTATTTATCTTCAAGATAAATATAATAAATGCTTTTAATATGGATTTTTCTTCAATGAGGGCACAAAATAGTATTCTTCGTAAATTAAAAAATTAAGGAGATTTTGTGATTTTTATACCATCACAATTCCATAGAATTAGAAAATCAAATTAACTTTTAACATAATCATAAAATAGAAGGTCAAAATTCCATGAAAAAGGCACACAAGCTTGCGCTTTAGGATGTTCAAAATTAAACTATCCAGCTGAAACATGGCCAAAATCTCTTCAAGTCAACAAAATCAGCCTAACAGATTTGTTATAGAATGCGGTCATGAACACGGGTGCGACTTATCAGGATCTGAATAGAACACGGTCATGAGACTAGCCACAATCATGAAGAACGCAGTGAGGGTAACCGTCGCGTTCAGAATGAGGTCCATTAGGACGCAGTCTATCGTGTGAACGCGTTCCTGGAACAGAAGACTAAACACGATCTTTGGGTCCGCCACATCCAAGTCAGACAGAACAGAATCTAAACAGAACCATATTCCGCAGTTTCAAAGGTCGGTTGAACCCCGTCTTACACTAGTAGGACGAGATTCTAGGGGTTTTTAGAATTTTTGGGATACAACCTGCTCGGCGTTCATGTGAATATCAATGGCTCACAGAGTCTTATGGAGGACTTAGTGAAGAAGCTACAGTTCGACAGAAGGAATATTTGGCGGAGAGTTCTAACTTCCGCATAGAAAAGATCTTTTTGCGAGCACCCAAAAAATCAGTGTGCGGTAGATGCGTGCCACCAGAGTCTGTGATTCACAAAAGTTTCTTTTGTCTAGTCAAAGGGAACAAATGCATTGTTATGTTAAAGGGAATTGCAGTTAAATATGTCAAATAATAAAATTCTTAATTATGTAATATTGGAAATTAACCTTATAGAGGTGGGAGTTAAATGCATAAGTTCACTTACCAATGTGAGCTTATGTGACATTATAGACAGATTTTGCATGTGGAATTGACACATTGGAATGACACACATAAGCAAAAGACAAACTGTCACATAATATATTGGCAAAAGCGATGAGGACTGGAATTTCAAAGGGAAAAGGTTTAAATGAAAAGTTATAGGGCTAAAAGCCCAGATGAGCTAGCCGCATATGGATTGCTCCTTTGGGTGGGTGCATGAGATCAATGTCACCCAACCACTAAATTTGCAACTAAGTTGTGTGTTTTGTGGGGGAGGGGGGGTCTACTGCATAACATATAACATGTGTAACACATCAACATATAATGTTTACAATTTTAATTTTTATAGACTTGCCATGTATGAAATATTGACAAACAAAATCAGTAATTATTTCTGATCCTTTGTCTAGCATAATATTGTTGAATGTAAGTACTCTAGACCAACTTTTGGTTGGGAGCAAAGAGGAGATTGACCTGGCTAATGAGATCCTTTACAGCAAAAGATGCAACTGATTTGGGTGGAAAAATCACGTAAACTTTGACTATCCTGGATGTAAATATAATGATTCATGAATAATTCATGTACTTTAATATCAAAAAAGGACAAGAGATAATTATATGTTTCTTCCATTGAAACAAAATATAGCCTATGGTTATGAAATATCTGATTTTAAAAACTCGTGTTTTACAATGTAAAAGGTTTTCTGTCAAAAATTCATTGAAGCAAGTTAAAACTCGAAAGCTAAAGATGTTAAGCATTATACAAATGGGAACCATAGAATAATTAAAATCAGAGAAAAAGGTGGAAGAGATAATTTGGGGAAGAAAGTAAAAAGAGTCTTTTTTCCCTTGTCTGGTCTAGGTAGCATCGTGAAAGATGCCCTAGATTATTCTAATTTTTGACAATTAGTGTTTCTTCCTCAAATATTGTTTGAGTGACACGTTCCCTAAAAGCGTAACATTACTTGTTCAAAATGTAAAATTGTGGCCTGTAAGGTTATTTTTCTTATTACCGAGTCAGTTTGTTTTCCTTCTCTTTTCAAATGAATGCAGATTTTGTTAAACTTATATTTGTACTTTTTCCCCTTTTTGATAGTAAGATGGCACAATAGACAATTATTGCAATCCTTTTTTCTTAGTTTACATTGCAGAACTAGTATATACAATATGAAACTTGTTTAGATGGTAAAATCAGTCAATATGTCAGTCTATGTGTAACAGTCATGCATCCAATGTGATCACCCTTTTTGCATTTATTTTGAAAAATAGAACTCACCGATTTTGTTAAGTTGCTCTGATATGGCTGATCTGAGACTACTTCTGGGAAATGTAGAAATCTTGAGATCAAGCCACTGAAAAACATTGAATAAAATTATTAAAAAAAAGGATTAAAGGGAAACATGATAGAACTTTAGCAATGTGACTTTTGTGTTTGCTCATGTTCTTATTGTACAATTGTCTTTTATATGGACATAAAAGAATCAAAACAATCTTGGTTTTCGCATCATTAACCCTCTCATCTGAAAGATATAGTGGAAGAATGTTTTCCTTTCCTTAGAATGGAAGACTGTGTGACTCTCAGCAGGAAACATAATGCCATTTTTTTTTATGTTGTCTGTTTTGTAGCCCAATGGGAAAGGAAGTAACTGCTGCTCATGAAATGGACAACAATCTTGACGGTAAAGACTCTCAAGCTACGGATAGTAAATATAGAGAATATGAAGGAAAGGAATGTGATGGAGAAAGTAATTCCACAGCAAGTGTTTTTGTCTTTGGAAGCAGCTCAAAGAAAAGTGATGTTCTTGATTTAAATGCTTCTGATGGTACTGACGAAATCTCCATGACAAATGCATTTGGTATCAAGGCATATTTCCTTACTTCCAAACTCAAGCCAAATTAAATTACAAAATCATCCTCAGAATGTTATCCCTCTTGACAAGAATGAGAAATGTTACCTAAAGGCTTTCTAATAAAGGACACCAAACAGTGAGCATAAAACCCAAGCAGACATTCATCAAGGAATAAAGGGGAAAGATATGGGAGTCAAAAAAATGAGCATGGTGTTCAGTCGGCTGATAGCATTACGTCAACCTCCCAATTGCTAATGCCATAAACTCAACAAACATCAATTAATAAATGTTGACTCTGCTATTAAACTCTACAAAAAAATGCAGGTTTTGTCTGTTTCTCCAAATGTGTCTACGTTTAACACCATTCTAGGCGACTATCTGATGCTATCAGCATGTTAGACAAGTTCAAAGAGGAGCAATGATTTATACCCACATCTGTGACTTATAATAGTATCATTGATGGCTTTGTAAAGAAAGGTAAGATCAGCTCAAACTTTGTGAAGAAACATGATCATAAAATTTTATCTTGTGATTGTTCTGTTTGAGTAGATATCTGACCAGCTTGCTTTAGCCTATCTCCTTGTATTTCATCTTACTCTATTGAAGTTTGAAACAATTGAAGCAATTGATTAACAATAAAAAGGACGAGGGATAATTACATTTTCCCACCCTCAACTATCGAACAGTTGCATTGCATATAAGAAGTAATGTACCTTTAATCCTTAATATCTTAAAAATAATAACTTGTCAGAAGTTACGTCTATGCTGCTTCACTATCATATGTTGCTCATTCTTGTGGTGCTAGTTGGGTCCCTGGCTGCTGGACCTGAGTTATCCTCTAGCCTGAGAAGCATAGGCTTTGTGCTCAGGAAGGAATGAAGAGCCAAGTGCAGCAGCAGCAGCAGAGATATTCTGAGTTTCTCTTAGCAAATATCTTTTATGATAATTAAAGAGACTTACGTTATGATTATGTGGTGGGGGGGTGTTCTTATTGTTAGATTCCCCCCCCCCTCCCCCCTCCCCCGCAGTTCTCTTTCTCAAAGAATGAAGTGAGGGTACACTGATAGCTCTGAAATGAGTTCAACAATTACGTAAGAAAAAATATAAATAATATACTCAGAGTTGGTATCATTCTGCATTCAAACGCTATTTCTGTATTTAAACCTCCTCTGTGCTATCTTCTTGTAGCTTTGTATACACATACTGCCACTTTATGGACAGATATAAATGTCCTTGCAACAAGAGGTTTTGTTTTTATACAGTAAAAGCTCAACAGTAAACACCATGGTGCTCTCTCCTAAAATCTCCATTTATGGAGAGGAAAATTAATAAGAAGAGCTTGAGCAATCTAGAAACACCTTTTTTTCTTTTTTTGTGAATTCCTATCTGTGAATTGAAATGCCAATTGAAGATCTTTTTTGCATCCCTCCATTCTCCATAGGTTGATCACTCGGAAATCTGCATTTCTATGCCCATAGAAATTTCCTTTGTAGCCTCTGTATCGGTAGGTGAATGATCTTTGAGAACTGCTGCATCATTGGTTGAAAAAGAAAGAAAGAAAGAAAGAATTGTTGTGGTTGTATATTTTATTCCTCAAATGCTATGCATTTACTCTCTCTACTGAGTGTATATACTTTTGCAAAAGTTCTACTGGGTGTATTGATACGTAACATGGCTAGAGAAGCAATGGATCGAGAAGAGAAAAGAAGCTCAAGACAGTCGTGAGCAGTTGGAAAGGGAAGCCAGTTTACAAGCGGACATGTGAAGACGAGTTGTGGAAGTTATTGGTGTTAAGACCGGTTCTATGGTCACTAACGGTAGAGCCGACAGACCAGCAGAAATGAGATTGTAATGACATGAGATGAGAAAAAAAAGGTAGTAAATGAAGAGGAATTCATGTGATTGTGGCCGTAATACCCTGGGAATTTAGCTGTAATGGAAATTGGGGAGTGGGATCCTATAAATAGGGGTGTTTTGTACCTGAGCGGGATCATTGGATAATATCATTTTTCAGTTTCTTACCATTCTTCTTTGCCATGTCCTCTTCCGCTCCTGCTGCTTCTTCTCTCCCTCCGTCTACTTCTGCTGCTACTCTGTTTTCCTCTTCCTCTTCTTGCTCTACTCTCAACTCCTCTGGAGTTCTTGATGCTTTCCCTCCTCTATAGAAAGCCCCGAGTGGGAAGAAATTTGTTGCAGCTACTCTTGTCTCACATTGTTTTGTCATCTCTAATGAGGTCCAAGGCAAGAATCCAAGAGAGGTAACATGTATATGTTAATTAACAACAGATGATGCATCAACACTCTTGGTCACATGGTTCTGTTTAGATTCTGTTCTGTCTAACTTGGATGCCACGGACCCAGAGACCGTGTTCAGTCTTCTGTTCCAGGAACGTGTTCACACGATAGACTGCGTCCTAATGGACCTCATTCTGAAAGCGACGGTTTCTCTCACTGCGTTCTTCATGATCGTGGCCAGTCTCATGACCGTGTTCTATCTAGATCCTGATAAGTCGCACCCGTGTTCATGACCGCATTCTATAATAAATCTGTCAGGCTGATTTTGTTGACTTTAAGAGATTTTGGCCATGTTTCAGCTGGATAGTTTAATTTTGAACATCCTAAAGCGCAAGCTTGTGTGCCTTTTTCCAGGGATTTTGACCTTCTATTTTATGATTATGTTAAAAGTTAATTTGATTTTCTCATTCTATGGAATTGTGATGGTATGAAAATCACAAAATCTCCTTCTTAATTTTTTAGTTTACGAAGAATTCTATTTTGTGCCATCATGGATGAAAAATCTAAATTAGAAGCATTTATTATATTCATCTTGAAGATAAATAAATAATTTTAAAGTGTACTTTTATCATGTAGATGTTCCTTGAGATTGAAGCTAGATGATGGCACAACAAGCATCCGGGTTACATTTTTCAATAAAGAAGTTGAAAAGGTTGCAAGTGTCCCAGTAGACACATTACATAAAACAAAGGAATGTCTTAAATAATAAAATAATTTTTTGTGCATGCAATTCTGATATCTATTTTTTCTATAAAAAATTAAAGTTACATAATTCAAAAGAATTATAGATAGATACTTGACAAAGTAATTCACATTGACAATAAAAGTTGCAAATAGACCAGGAATCACTTTTGGAGTAAATTATACGCGCATTGGAGTTCATGAAACAAAACATCTAATAGAGAATGACTTAGATGACGAATTATGTGAAACCAAAATCGATGTAGACTAAGGATTGCTAAAGACAAAAAGAGGAAAAATTATCTTAGAAAATAAAGAATCAGATACTGAATAGCAATCCTTATATAACTATGTTAAATGTTATTAAAGTTTAGGATAATATACAAACCTTATTGACCTTTTTGCAAGCTCAATGTACAAAAAATATAAATAGTTATGACGTTTGTACTTATCTTTTATGTTAACTTATCAAAAATTTATTAGTGCAATACATGCTTCGTATTTTAACTTTGCAACATATGTTATTATAGGCATAATTGCCCATATGACTTACAATTCTTTGGTGTAAATATTTCTTTCATTTTCTTTTTTCTGTTGAGTGGTTAAATGTGCCTTTTTTTCCTAAAATTCTTGAAATGTTCATTCTATTCTTCTTGTCAGGCATATCTACCCATATGCCTTACAATTCAGACATATCAAGAATCTTGTTATAACTTTCATGCTTAAGTCTAGTACCAAATATGTGTAGGCTTTACACAAATATACAACACTATCTTTTCAAATAAAAGATAATAATTGTCTACACTCTTGAAATAGAAATTACAGCGCACTTTTCCAACTAGAAAAGGCCTCTTTTCTTGGCCTTGTTGGTTTAGGGACCTGTCAATAAATCTAAGAATGTCACCTAGATGACGAAGATACATGGATCCTTCATTTCAGAAATGAAATTTCATATTAAATGGGCGCTCACTGATGGCAAATCACAAATAGCCAGTAATTAATGGACCATCGATATCTTCTTCTCCTGACTTCACAATTCACATGTCTGTTTGCATACCCTAATATGCATCAAGTTGGAGAAATAACGAAATTGGTTACATGCAACAATTCCAACTAACAGGTCAAGATGCTCATTAGGCGCCATTGAATCAACTTCCCGAAGAAGACTCTCCTCAAGTTTCTTTTTTCTTTCCCCTTTTTTAATCTAAAAAAAAGTTGTCAAAGGAAAGCATAAGTTGGAATGTGAAAATAGCTTCTTGGTGGAGGTTGTCATTTGGAGTTTCCTGAGAATTGACTTCACATGGCCCTAGAAGATTGGTCACACTATATCTGGTAAGTGGGAACAAAAAAACTAATATCAACAGGTAGATCAACCAAGCATGTCGAGTTATGTTCTCATTTGCTTGGTATAAGTTCAAATCTAATTGCTATCTTCTATCTTGTTGTTATTCTTAGTATGGATTTAACTTAAGAATATAAGGCTAATTCATGCACATTTGTTTTCTAGCAATTGCTCTTCAAATTGCGGAGTTACTCCTTAGACAATGATAAATAATTTTTTAATGTCTAAATCTTTGTTATTTAACATAAAAAATTATAAAATAAATTCACACGGGAAGCGCATTCCTTTGACTAATATATTCCTTCTTTTTTAACAACATATCTTTTTTTCCTATTGTTGGCTAAGCATACGGAATATTCCTACCCATTTTAACAACAAATTTTATCTTCCTACTGTCAGCTAATCACATGAAGTTTTCAGAAGATTGAAAAGACTCTTGGACAAAGATTAATATTTGAGGGACTAAAGCATAAATACCCTTAGTTATAAGGACTAAAATGTAAAAATTCTTAACTGAAAATATATGACGATGTGAAACCATAGAGTTATGACTGGCCGTTGTTGCAGGCTGAAGTTGCCGGAGGAGTGCGCAAGGATGGTTTCGTTCGTTATCATATAAAATCGGTTCAACATTTAAAGGACGGGGGAGATTAGTAAGCATAGGTGTGGAACGTACGAATAGATTGGATAGAAGGCATCCACAATAAAGAGACTTAAACAGGGGTTTGGACTACGAAGTTCACCGAAGTACCAACTGCATCGAAGTCTCACCCCCTGTAATGCAGACCTGTCATCGATGTTGTAAAGTCCTAGGCAAAGGAAGACAACAAACCATTTTGACTTCCTAGTTCGACAATCGGCGGACCACCGCATCCTTACGGTGATCATATTCTAACTGATGGTTATTTTAACATGTTGCATACATGTGTAATTCAACAATTGACATTTCTATTTGCTGAAAATTTCACAGTCCAACCATAAATGCAACATAAAAAAGGGGAACTAAAAGAAATAAAGCTATCAACCACTCAAAGGATATAATGGAGTTAGGTTTTCAAAAGAAAATACAACCATTAAACATCTCATTTATGCTTTGTAGTCACAATTAGGGCATAAAAGCATAAATAATAGTTGAGTATTTTAAATTACAAATGAAACACCATTCAGGTGATATTTAATAACGAATGACGCATCACTGAGGTGCAATGACCCAAGCAAGCAACTTGTGCAGGGTGCCTACTTAACACCTTTTAAAACATTCCACGAAGTCCACTTAGCACCGTTCAAAACCATTCTACGAAGCCTACTTAGCACCTATACCACCCAAATGATGATTACACAATGGGCATAAGACAAGTAAGAAAAGAGGGTGATGAAACAAGAAGAAAACAAGGATGTGGAAAGAAGTACAACAATCTCTTCATATATCTGCAATTAATTTTTTTCTTATGATTAAATGAAAAACATGCTACCCAAGATAATTAGTAGTTTGACAATGCAGACTTCTTCCAGATATCCAGTTTACACTGAAACATACATGTGCATGCACCCACATGCATACAACCCCTGCTCCTCTTTTTCAGAAGCACTAAAGGGGAATGGACTTCCTCTGGCCCCTCTACAGTTCAGGCAGGCATTGTAAAGGTCAACCAAAATATATTAAACTAATGTCAAGTAGGCGTGTAGTTCATGCAAGTCAATTTTTAGAAGGTGATTTTTTTGGGTCAGGGTATCTACACGCCTGAGCAATCACTCGAATATTTCCCTGCCCATAAGGACACTTATTCCGCCTATTCAGGCGACCATTCAGGCTTCGGACGTCCCACTGTAGGGAATAAATTTCCCATGGGCCCTGCAAGTCAACTATATGACCACATTTCTCCACAACTCTCGACGCATACAACCAGTTGCAAAACAATGACCTGCAGTAGCTGAGCTCAAGCTACAGTGATAAAATTATATTGAAGTCAAGTAAATGGAACATGGAATGAGGGTGAAATTAGACATTCGTGAAAGGAGAAAATTACAAACAAGTAAAAGATAATTTCTCTATCAAACTATTATAATTATGGATTCATTAGTTGCCACATTCCCTGGTAGTGAACATCGAATCAATTAGCCAAACATTTGGATCATTCAACTAGATAGGTTGATAAATATGTGTTTTGGGATCTTTTATGGGTTTTTTTTATGTATCCTTTAGAGAAGGAAAATTTTTTCTTCCCAGACTAAAACGTAATATTCTAGGAATCAATAATTTTTCTGTGTTCACGGTTTATTAGCAAGAAGCAAATCTTGTGTGAGTTAATGCTAAATCTCAGCCGTTGTTAATAGAGGGAGAGAGGCATCAATGGAGAATAAGAGAGATGTTTGGTCTCTTATCTCGGGGGAGAGAACAAGTAGGTCTTAGGTCTAGAGATAGGGATTTTTCTGAATTAAATTTTCTCACCTAAGGAACTAGAAAACTTTTCATAATTATTTTTCCTAAGTGCCTGACCATTAGGAAGCAACTTTCCCAAGAAGTAGACTTTTCCATCTAATTTAATAAAATCCCAAACCCTCGCTATGTAAGAATAAAGAGCAGAAAGAACTGATAGACATTAACATCAATGGCTCAGACATGAAATTTGATCGAGGGTGGTATCTTGTAATATATAATCTCCTTGTGTAGTCATGTAGTTCGTAGTTGATGAGGAATCTCTTCTCCCCTTTTTAATTGTATAACCTCTATTTATTTATCAATAAAATTAGTGGTACAATTTACCACTTTTCCAGGGGAAAAGAACACTTAATAAATACACAATATAAATGTAAAACCATGATGCAGGAAAATCATACGGAGGATAAATGTGTAAGACTTTAAAGACACATGCCTGTGGTCAACAATATCATCAGCCACATTGAAAAAAAAATCTTGCATGTAATAGAATCAACAATATCAAAGACACATGCCTATGGTCAAAAATATCAAAGACGCATGCCTATGTTCATATAAGAATTCTTGTATGTATCCCCATGTCAAGTTCACCTGCAAAAAAGTCATGGAAAGAAACTCAAATATGAGATGATATAAAATGATAAATTTATAATAAGAGACAACTATAAAACAACATTTCCATCAGCACCTGCTTTTCCCACGGTGCAGGTAAAACGCCACCACTGCAGCCGCCACTGTCACCACTCTCCACAGAACTGTCACACCCACCACCTCGTGACCTAGCCTCTCTTCCAGGACCCTCCCTAACTCTCTTTCAAGTGACTCGATCTTGACTTCAAGCTCGCCGTTCTTCTCCTTTAGAGCCCTCTTCTATGCCTCCAGTCGCTCGATCTTGACTTCAAGCTCACCGTTCTTCTCCTCCAGAGCCCTCTTTTGTGCCTCCAGCCGCTCGACGGAGAGCTTCAGCACGTCTTCGGACTTCTTCGCCTCCGAAAGCTTGGCCTCCACCTCCGAGGCCTCCCTCTGCAACTTCTCCACCTCGACGACGACGTCATTCTCGTCGGACTCCGCCGCGGTGAGGTCCTACCGCAGCCCAAAGACGGCCTCCTCTAGGCGGACGACCTGGTTGAGGGTGGCCTCCAGCGCCCGCAGATCCGACTCGACCCGGGCGGCCGCCTCTCGCCTCTCCGTTCGGAGGGAGGATAGGAGGATCAAGGACCCGAGGGAGTTAGTGGAGCCATGGAGCTCCTCGGTGGTGCGGAGCGTGGCCCCCTGGGCGACAGTGGCGTCGGGGTTGCTTTAGAAGCCTTCGACGGCGGCTGTGATCGAGTAGTTAGGGGCGAGCGTGGCCGCCTGGGCGACGGTGGCGTCGGGGTTGCTTTGGGTGACGGTGGCATCGGGGTTGCTTTGGAGGCCTTCGACGGCGACTGCGGTCGAGTAGTTAGGGGTGAGCGTGGCCGCCTGGACGACGGCGGCGTCGGGGTTGCTTTGGAGGCCTTCGTCGGCGACTGCGGCCGAGTAGTTAGGGGCGAGGGTTTCATCTTCCATGGCGAGGGCGGCGAACTAGGTACCGAGAAGAGAGAGAGAGAGAGAGAGAGAGAGAGAGAGAGGGGGGGGAGGGGCGACGAAGTGGGAGACAAGAAGAGAGAGTGAGAACTGAAACCAGTCAAAAGAGGAGGGCGGGAGCGGGTGGGGGACCGACTAACGATATAAAGATGGGACCTGAGGAAGCACACTGACTAGAAGTGGGAGACAAGAAGAGAGAGAGAGAGAGAGAGCGAGCAAGGAGGGGCGACGAAGTGGGAGACAAGAAGAGAGAGAGTGAGAACCGAAACCAGTCATAAAAGAGGAGGGCGGGAGCGGGTGGGGGACCGACTAACGATATAAATATGGGGCCTGAGAAAGCACACTGACTACAGGATTTCACCCCCTTGAAAATAATTTTGATCTAACTACTCGGCCGCAGCAGCCGACGAAGGCCTCCAAAGCAACCCCGACGCCACCGTCGCCCAGGCGGCCACGCTCGCCCCTAACTACTCGATCACAGCCGCCGTCGAAGGCTTCTAAAGCAACCCCGACGCCACTGTCGCCCAGGGGGCCACGCTCCGCACCACCGAGGAGCTCCATGGCTCCACTAACTCCCTCGGGTCCTTGATCCTCCTATCCTCCCTCCGAACGGAGAGGCGAGAGGCGGCCGCCCGGGTCGAGTCGGATCTGCGGGCGCTGGAGGCCACCCTCAACCAGGTCGTCCGCCTAGAGGAGGCCGTCTTTGGGCTGCGGTAGGACCTCACCGCGGCGGAGTCCGACGGGAATGACGCCGTCGTCGAGGTGGAGAAGTTGCAGAGGGAGGCCTCGGAGGTAGAGGCCAAGCTTTCGGAGGCGAAGAAGTCCGAAGACGTGCTGAAGCTCTCCGTCGAGCGGCTGGAGGCACAAAAGAGGGCTCTGGAGGAGAAGAACGGCGAGCTTGAAGTCAAGATCGAGCGACTGGAGGCATAGAAGAGGGCTCTAAAGGAGAAGAACGGCGAGCTTGAAGTCAAGATCGAGTCACTTGAAAGAGAGTTAGGGAGGGTCCTGGAAGAGAGGCTAGGTCACGAGGTGGTGGGTGTGACAGTTCTGTGGAGAGTGGTGACAGTGGCGACTGCAGTGATGGTGTTTTACCTGCACCGTGGGAAAAGCAGGTGCTGATGGAAATGTTGTTTTATAGTTGTCTCTTATTCTAAATTTATCATTTTATATCATCTCATATTTGAGTTTCTTTCCATGAATTTTTTGCAGGTGAACTTGACATGGGGATACATACAAGAATTCTTATATGAACATAGGCATGCGTCTTTGATATTTTTGACCATAGGCATGTGTCTTTGATATTGTTGACTCTATTACATGGAAGATTTTTTTTCAATTTCTTGTTTAGGATGTGAATTTTTCAATGTGGCTGATGATATTGTTGACCATAGGCATGTGTCTTTAAAGTCTTACACATTTATCCTCCGTATGATTTTCCTGCATCATGGTTTTACATTTATATTGTGTCTTTATTAAGTGTTCTTTTTCCCTAGAAAAGTGGTAAATTGTACCACTAATTTTATTGATAAATAAATAGAGGTTATACAATTAAAAAGGGGAGAAGAGATTCCTCATCAACTACGAACTACATGACTACACAAGGAGATTATATATTACAAGATACCACCCTCGATCAAATTTCATGTCTGAGCCATTGATGTTAATGTCTATCAGTTCTTTCTCCTCTTTATTCTTACATAGCGAGGGTTTGGGATTTTATTAAATTAGATGGAAAAGTCTACTTCCTGGGAAAGTTGCTTCGCAATGGTCAGGCACTAACGAAAAATAATTATGAAAAGTTTTCTAGTTCCTTAGGTGAGAAAATTTAATTCAGAAAAATTTTAGGTGAGAAAATTTAATTCAGAAAAATCCCTATCTCTAGACCTAAGACCTACTTGTTCTCTCCCCCGAGATAAGAGACCAAACATCTCTCTTATTCTCCCTCTCTCCCTCTATTAACAACGGCTGAGATTTAACATTAACTCACACAAGATTTGTTTCTTGCTAATAAACCGTGAACACAGAAAAATTATTGATTCCTAGAACATTACGTTTTAGTCTGGGAAGAAAAAATTTCCCTTCTCTAAAGGATACATAAAAAAAACCCATAAAAGATCCCAAAACACATATTTATCAACCTATCTAGTTGAATGATCCAAATGTTTGGCTAATTGATTCGATGTTCACCACCAGGGAATGTGGCAACTAATGAATCCATAATTATAATGGTTTGATAGAGAAATTATCTTTTACTTGTTTGTAATTTTCTCTTTTCATGAATGTCTAATTTCACCCTCATTCCATGTTCCATTTACTTGACTTCCATGTAATTTTATCACTGTAGCTTGAGCTCAGCCACTGCAGGTCATTGTTTTGCAACTGGTTGTATGCGTCGAGAGTTGTGGAGAAATTTGGTCATATAGTTGACTTGCAGGGCCCATAGGAAATTTATTCCCTACGGTGGGACGTCCGAAGCGTGAATGGTCGCCTGAATAGGCGGAAACAGTGTCCTTATGGGCAGGGAAATATTCGAGTGATTGCTCAGGCGTGTAGATACCCTGACCCAAAAAAATCACCTTCTAAAAATTGACTTGCATGAACTACACGCCTACTTGACATTAGTTTAATATATTTTGGTTGACCTTTGCAATGCCTAGCTGAACTGTAGAGGGGCCAGAGGAAGTCCATTCCCCTTTAGTGCTTCTGAAAAAGAGGAGCAGGGGTTGTATGCATGTGGGTGCATGCACATGTATGTTTCAGTGTAAACTGGATATCTGGAAGAAGTCTGCATTGTCAAACTACTAATTATCTTGGGTAGCATGTTTTTCATTTAATCATAAGAAAAAAATTAATTGCAGATATATGAAGAGATTGTTGTACTTCTTTCCACATCCTTGTTTTCTTCTTGTTTCACCACCCTCTTTTCTTACTTGTCTTATGCCCATTGTGTAATCATCATTTGGGTGGTATAGGTGCTAAGTAGGCTTCGTAGAATGGTTTTGAACGGTGCTAAGTGGACTTCGTGGAATGTTTTAAAAGGTGTTAAGTAGGCACCCTGCACAAGTTGCTTGCTTGGGTCATTGCACCTCAGTGATGCGTCATTCGTTATTAAATATCACCTGAATGGTGTTTCATTTGTAATTTAAAATACTCAACTATTATTTATGCTTTTATGCTCTAATTGTGACTACAAAGCATAAATGAGATGTTTAATAGTTGCATTTTCTTTTGAAAACCTAACTCCATTATATCCTTTGAGTGGTTGATAGCTTTATTTCTTTTAGTTCCCCTTTTTTATGTTGCATTTATGGTTGCATTGTGAAATTTTCAACAAATAGAAATGTCAATTGTTGAATTACACATGTATGCAACATGTTAAAATAACCATCAGGTAGAATATGATCACCGTAAGGATGCGGTGGTCCGCCGATTGTCAAACTAGGAAGTCAAAAGAGTTTGTTGTCTTCCTCTGCCTAGGACTTTACAGCATCGATGACAGGTCTGCAATACAGGGGGGGAGACTTCGATTCAGTTGGTACTTCGGTGAACTTCGTAGTCCAAACCCATGTTTAAGTCTCGTTATTGTGGATGCCTTCTATCCAATCTATTCGTACGTTCCACACCAATGCTTACTAATCTCCCTCGTCTTTTAAATGTTGAACCGATTTTATATGGCAACCGATAACGAACGAAACCATCCTTGCGCACTCCTCCTCCGACAACTTCAGCCTACAACAACGGCCAGTCATAACTCTATGGTTTCATATCGTCATATATTTTCAGTTAAGAATTTTTACATTTTAGTCCTTATAACTAAGGGTATTTATGCTTTAATCTCTCAAATATTAATCTTTATCCAAGAGTTTTTTCGATCTTCTGAAACCTTCATGTGATTAGCTGAAAGTATGAAGATAAAATTTGTTGTTAAAAGGGGTAAAAATATTTCGTAAGTTCGTGTGCTTAGCCAACAATAGGAAAAGAAGATATGTTGTTAAAAAAGAAGGAATATATTGGTCAAAGGAACACGCTTCCCACGTGAATTTATTTTATAATTTTTTATGATAAATAACAAAGATTTAGACATTAAAAAATTATTTATCATTGTCTAAGGAGTAACTCCGCAATTTGATGAGCAATTGATAGAAAACAAATGTGCATGAATTAGCCTTATATTCTTAAGTTAAATCGATACTAAGAATAACAACAAGATAGAAGCTAGCAGTTAGATTTGAACTTATACCAAACAAAAGAGAACATAACTCGACATGTGAGATCAGTTTTTTTGTTCCCACTTACCAGATACTATGTGACCAATCTTCTAGGGCCGTGTGAAGTCAATTCTCAGGAAACTCCAAATGGCAGCCTCCACCAAGAAGCTATTTTCACATTTCAACTTATGCTTTCCTTTGACAGCTTTTCTGTAGATTAAAAAAGGGGAAAGAAAAAATAAACTTGAAGAGAGTCTTCTTCGAGAAGTTGATTCAATGACGCCTATTGAGCATCTTGACCTATTAGTTGGAATTGTTGCATGCAACCAATTTGGTTATTTTGCCAACTTGATGCATATTAGGGTCTACAACCAGACATGTGAATTGTGAAGTCAGGAGAAGAAGATATCGATGGTCCATTAATTACCGGCTATTTGTGATTTGCCAACAGTGAGTGCCCATTTAATATGAAATTTCATTTCTGAAATGAAGGATCCATGTATCTTCGTCATCTAGGTGACTTTCTTAAATTTATTGACAGGTCCCTAAACCAATAAGGCCAAGAAAAGAGGCCCTTTCTAGTTGGAAAAGTGCGCTGTGATTTCTATTTCAAGAGTGTAGACAATTATTATCTTTTATTTGAAAAGATAATGTTGCACATCTGTGTAAAGCCAACACATGTTTGGTACTAGACTTGAGCATGAAAATTATAACAAGATTCTTGATATGTCTGAATTGTAAGATATATGGGTAGATATTGTAAGGCCCGTGCCTTAATGGATCCTTAACGGATTTTGTTCTTGTGTTTGTTCTGGAATTTCTGGCTATTTTTCTGGATTTTTAGGAATTTATCTGGTATTTTTCCGGATTTATTTGGAGCTTTGAGGGTTATTAGAAATTAATAAGATTTTAATATATATTTTAATTTTATTTTTTTTCTTATAATCTCTCACCCTCACCCCCTCTCTCTCCCTCGTCGATCTCACTCTCCCTCACGCACTCTCTCTCTAGCCGATCGCCTCTCCCCCTCTCTCTTGGGATTCGGGCGAGACGACGTCGGTTCGAAGCGTGGTTGGCGCCGTTGGATTCCTTGCGTCGAGTGGAACGCGTGGGTACTCATCTCGGCGTGGTTCGGTGATCGTGGGAGCGAGGTGGAGCGTGAAGGCCCCGTGACCCTTCCTCCTTGCATGCGGCCATTTCGTCGGTTTCGGCTCGCAAAAGGTAGGGGGATGGAATTCTGATCTGGCTAGGATCATTTCCTATAGCTCGTTCTTTCGATTAGAGCCCCGTAGCATGCATAATGGTTATTTTTCCTATTTGTGGGGTTTTGGCTAAATTCTTGAGTTTAATGCTTTATGGGCTTTGCATGTGATGTATCTAGGTGTTAAATTGTTGCTTGAGTTGCATGGATTGACAGGATACAGGTTTTCACGTTGTTACCCGACGATTTTTATCGTCCGGGAGGGCTCCGGTTTTCAAACCGAACCCGCCCGTGTTCCAGGTGGTGTGACGGCCCTGCCAGGAACCGTCACACGCCTGACGGCCCTTAGAGGACGCGTCGTTTCCAAACAACGGCCCGTTGAGGGTGCGTTATTTGGAGAGTAACGGTGGGGTTCCCATCCGTTACTCGGCTTGCTTTGTGCGTTGACCAGGTGAGGCGGTGCGCCCGGCGGCCTGTCGACCGGCCGTCGCTTCCGTCCGACGCGCCTGGGCGAGCGCATCGTTTCGCCTGCGGTGGGTTTTTGACCGCGGCACGTTGGTTTTAGGCCTCGGGTGGATGTAACGGCGGTGATCCAACGCGTTGCATCGATGTAACGCGCTGGGCCCCTACCGTTACATTCCCTTTTGGGTCCTTTGGGCTGGAACTCTGGTGGAAGTAACGGATGGAGACAGACGCGTCGTTTTTGGTGTAACGCGCCAGTCCCCGACCGTTACTTTCATGTAGCGCGTGGGCATCCGACCGCCGCTTGCCTGTTGGGTTCTAGCTGTTACCAGCCTTTTCGTTATGCGTGCCATTCCATATATATGCCATATTTATATTATTTTGTTGTTCGATAGCATGTTTCTCATACCAATAGAGTAGCTTTTCTCTCCATGCAATGGAGCCACTGTTGTTGCCCTATGTCTGTTGAGTACCGACCCGCTTGGGGATAGCGGAGGGGTGTTTCCCATACACGGTTTGTAAGCCAGTTCCGTGGGCTCCCAGCCAATGGTAGCGTCCTACCAAGGGAGAAAACTAGCTAGAGGGTCTGACTCAGGCTAGAGTCAGTGTGTGCACACGTGGTCGGAGACTGTGGACTGACACCGACGGGTGCCACTCCGACTGGTCACTTGGTTTGGTACTGTTTACGCGCTCAGCTTGTCGTTTACCGACTGCGAGTGCTTGAGACGCAGTGTAAGTCGTCAGTGGACGCTTCTGGTTTCTGCTCCAGTGGTTGTCCTTCCTTATTGTTTGGATTAGTTAAGGCTTATTCTATTTTGGTAGATTTAGTTTTAGTCGCTTACATTTATTTAGCTTTGGCATGTGTTAGCTGTTCTACCTGCGTAGTTAGAGTTTACAGCTTTGCTTGAGTAGTTTATTCATGCCATTGCCTGTCATTTTAATTAAATGCATGCTCTAATTGCCGTTATTTATGCATGTATGCTTGTTTAGTGCGAGGTAGGGATCCGCGTGACCCCTACTGAGTCTGGCTGTGACTCACCCTTCTCCTTTCAGGTGAGCCGCGCCCGTCGTCTCCCGGTGCTTCGTGAGCTGTTTCGGAGACCGCGTCTAGCTGCCAGCTTTAGTCGAGCCGCCTTTTGAGGCTTTTGTTGTACTTTTGCCGGGGTATGCCCCGTGTAGTTGTACTCTGGTGGACTAGTACTCTTGTTTATCTGGACTAATATATATATATATATCACTCTGATTATTTTGGATTGCTTCCGCACTTGTGTTAATTTTATTACGTAATTGTAATCTACACGTTCCAAATTCCAGTTCCTTATACATTCCCTCGACATAACCCTACTAACCCTTCAGGGGCCTCATCAGCCTCTTGGGTGGCTTCCCCAGTTCTTGGTATCGGTGTATCGATGTTATCGGTATATCAGCATCCTGAACTCTGGGTCGTTACAGTTGGTATCAGAGCGGATGTTTGAGGAATTGTATAAGGAATTGAAATTTGTGTTTGTCCAGAGCTAGTCCTGTGTCGTCTATTGCTGGCTTAGGGTGTTTTCTGTATGATTGATGGATTTTGTTGTTGTTTTATGATCTCGGCAGAGTAATTATGCCGCCTCGTCGAGGAAGACCTCCTCGAGTTCCTCGTGCTCCTCGAGATGCGCCCAGGGAAGATAGCGGTTCTGCACCTCCTCCTGCAATTCCTGCTGTTCCTGCTATCCCAATTGTTCCTCCTCCAGCGCCGATTGTTGCTCCTCGGGTTGAAGTGCCTGGAAGTCGAGGCAAGGCTTTGAAGGAATTCCTGATGTTCAATCCGCCTCCTTTCGATGGTCAAGCTGATCCAGAGGTTGCGAGGCAATGGCTGGATGCTATTGAGCGTGTATTTGTTTCGATGGAATGTGCTGAAGATGAGAAAGTTATGCTTGCCGCTTTTTAACTCCACGGTACAGCCATTACGTGGTGGAAAGCCGAGTGGCAGATCGCTTTTCATT
Source organism: Amorphophallus konjac (assembly GCA_022559845.1). Classification (NCBI taxonomy): domain Eukaryota; kingdom Viridiplantae; phylum Streptophyta; class Magnoliopsida; order Alismatales; family Araceae; genus Amorphophallus; species Amorphophallus konjac. The sequence continues at coordinate 448,435,392 of CM040118.1, forward strand.
CAAGACCTCTTCGGCAGATCACATGGGCAGAGTTCGCAGCTGCTTTCGAGCGTGCCTACACTCCTGCCTGTTTGCAAATGGCAAAGATGTATCAATTCATGGAGCTGACTCAAGGCAGTATGACTGTGCTTCAGTATCGGAATAAGTTTATGGAATTGGGTCAGTATGCGCCCCATGTGCTGGCTAGTGAAGCTTTGAAGACACAGCAATTCTTGCGAGGTTTGAGGCCAGAATTGAAGATGCCCCTCATTGCAAGTCGTGTTGCAGATCTTGATAGTACGTGCCAGACAGCTGTGGCACTTGAGCTGGAGATGACGAGACCGGGTGGATATCCTCAGGCAGGGTCAGTTCAGCCCGCAGTACAATCTCAGCAGGTGTACCGACCGCCAGTGCCAGGTGCTCCCTCAGTCCAGTCAGAGGTTAGCAGTGCTTCCTCTCCTTCCAAGACCAAGTTCAAGAGGTTCAAAAATGAAGTTTTTCCAACAGCCGTCCGGTACAGATGCAGTTCAGCAGCCGACAGCACCTTCTACTCAGACTCGTCAGAGCTCAGCTGTCAGTCAGCCATGGACGTGTCGGAGATGCGGTGGTCATCACAAGGGCCAGCCGTGTTCTCTTCCCGTTGTTTGCTTTCGATGTGACCAGTCGGGTCATGTGGTTCGGGATTGCCCGCTGAGGCCGAAATAATTGCAAATTCCTCAGTTTTCTCAACCACAGCAGCCGCAATTCAGACCTCCTCCTGCACCGCAAGCTCCACAACAGTTCTTTTCTCAAGCGTCGGCGTCTTCTCAACAATCCTCGGCCGGATCAAAGAAGCAGAAAGGCAAGGTTTCTCATGTGACTAGAGCTGATGCTGTTGCGTCCCATCTTGTGGAAGGTACGATTATGCTTTATGGTCATTCAGCTCGTGTCTTATTTGATTCTGGTGCTTCTCACTCTTTTATTTCTGAGGATTTTATGGCATGTATTGAGGAACCGACTTCAGAGATAACTTGTGAGATGTATGTAGAGATGCCTTCGGGAGATTTCATGATTACACCTCTGTGTTTGGAAGAGACTCCTGTTATGATCGATAATCACCAGTTGCCGGCGAGATTATATGCATTGCAGCTGGCAGATTATGATGTTATTCTGGGAATGGATTGGTTGGAGCATTATGGAGCTGTGGTTAACTGCAGATCGAAGAAAGTCTATTTTCAGCCACAGGGGAAATCAGCTTTTTATTTCCAAGGTATTCGATCCCGATCTTCTCGTATGATTATTTCTGCTATTCGAGCCTATAGGTTGCTTAGTGCAGGTTGCCAGGGGTTTCTTGCTTCTGTGGTTGCTGTTGAAAAACCACAGCGGGATGTCTGTGATATTCTTGTTGTTTGTGAGTTCCCTGATGTGTTTCCTGACGAGTTGCCAGGCTTGCCTCCAGAGCGAGAGATAGAGATGGTGATTGAACTGATTCCAGGTACATGCCCGTTAGCAAAGGCACCGTACCGAATGGCTCCAGCTGAATTGAAAGTACTACGTGCACAGCTACTTGAATTACTGGAAAAAGGTCATATTCGCCCCAATTTTTCTCCGTGGAGTGCCCCGATGCTATTTGTGAAAAAGAAGGATGGAAGCCTGAGGCTTTGTATTGATTACAGGCAATTGAATCAGGTGACTATCAAGAATAAGTATCCGCTTCCCAGGATTGATGATTTGTTTGACCAGTTACAGTCTGCTACTGTCTTTTCACGGATTGATCTCCGGTCTGACTACTTACAGTTGCGAATCCGGGAATCTGATGTGGAGAAGAGAGCTTTCAGCACTCGATATGGTCACTTTGAATTTCTGGTGATGCCGTTTGGTTTGGCTAATGCCCCAGCAGCTTTTATGGACCTAATGCAGCGTATCTTTCGTCCATTTCTTGATCAGTCTGTGGTGATCTTTGTTGATGATATTTTGATCTATTCCGCCTCTGATGAAGATCATGTGCAGCATTTGAGGATCGTTCTGCAGACTCTAAGGGATCACGAGCTTTATGCGCAGTTCAGTAAATGTGAATTATGGCTTCGGGAGATTCATTTTCTTGGTCACGTGATTTCTGGTGACGGAGTGGTAGTAGACCCTGCAAAGATTGATGTTGTGTTGAGCTGGCAGAGGCCTAGAACTGTGACAGAAATACGAAGCTTCCTAGGTTTGGCTGGGTACTACCGCAGATTCATCCAAGATTTTGCGAAGATTGCAGCCCCGATGACTAGACTGACTCATAAAGATGTACCTTTTGTCTGGTCGGATCAGTGTGAGGCTAGCTTTGTTGAATTGAAAAGGCTATTGACTTCTTCTAATGTGTTGACTTTGCCTTCGGACTCGGGTGGTTTTCTGGTTTGTACTGATGCTTCTCGAGTAGGTCTGGGTGCAGTGCTGATGCAACATGGTAAAGTTATCGCATATGCATCTCGGCAATTGAAATGACATGAAGAGAATTATCCCACTCATGATCTGGAGCTAGCTGCAGTTATTTTTGCCTTAAAGATCTGGAGACATTATCTGTATGGCGAGAAATTTCAGATTCTTACTGATCATCAGAGTTTACAGTATATATTCTCCCAGAAAGATCGGAATCTCAGGCAGAGGCGATGGATGGAATTCATGAAAGATTTTGACTTTACACTCTCCTATCAACCGGGCAAAATGAATGTTGTGGCTGATGCTCTGAGCAGGAAAGTGCAGGTCTGTCATTTGTTGCTTCATGAATGGAAATTGTGGAAATGGCTTCCGAGCGAGGCATTCAGTGCAGAGTTTCCTGCTGATCCGAAGATGGCAGTTTGTGCTAGTTTGATTTTGGGTTCAGCTCTATATCAGCAGATTAAAGAAGACCAGCAAGCTGATTCTGATTTGGCCCGTGTTATATCAGGATATAATGTGGAATTTGATGACGAGCTGGTTGTCAATTTCCAGGGCAGATGGTATGTTCCCGTTGATGATGATTTGAGGCATGAGGTTCTGAATGAAGCCCATGGTTCCCGTTTTGCTATTCATCCAGGTGTCACCAAGATGTATCAGAATTTGAAAAAGCAGTTCTGGTGGCCAGGTATGAAGAAAGACGTGGCTATATTTGTTTCTAAGTGCTTGACTTGTCAGCAAGTTAAAGCCGAACATCAAAAGTCAGGTGGTTTGCTTCAGCCATTAGAGATTCCGATGTGGAAATGGGACCATGTTACTACAGATTTTGTGGTGGGTTTGCCTCGAACTTCTCAAGGTTTTGATGGTATCTGGTTGCTTGTCGACAGATTGACTAAAACTGCCAGGTTATTGCCGATTAAAATTACTTGGAGTGTGCAGAGATTGGCCGAGCTATATGTGTAGAAGATCGTGCCACTGCATGGAGTTCCTGTTTCACTTGTGTCAGATCGTGACCCACGTTTTACCTCCGGCTTCTGACGCAGTTTCCAGAAGGCTTTGGGCACTGAGTTAGCATTCAGTTCAGCGTATCACCCTCAGTCAGATGGACAGTCGGAGAGGACTATTCAGACTTTAGAGGACATGCTGAGATTGTGTTGCCTTGATTGGCAGGGTTCGTGGAGTCAGCATTTGCCACTTGTTGAATTTGCCTATAATAACAGTTTTCACTCCAGTATTGGAATGGCTCCTTATGAAGCACTGTATGGTCGTCCTTGTCGTACTCCCTTGAACTGGTTTGATGTTGGGGACAGATTGTTGACCGGACCTGACATGGTGCAGCAGTGTTCTGATGTGGTTCGTCTGATCAGGCAGAGATTGTTGACGGCTCAGAGCCGACAGAAGAGTTATGCAGATCAGCGCAGACGTCCACTACAATTTGAGCCAGGAGATATAGTGTTTGTTAAAATATCTCCGATGAAAGGTGTTTCCAGGTTTGAGAAGCGTGAAAAGCTTAGTTCGCGGTATGTTGGCCCTTTTCCGATCGTTGAGGCTATTGGTCAAGTAGCTTATCGTCTGCAACTACCTGCGGCCATGCAACCTATTCATGATGTGTTCCACGTATCTCAGTTGAGGAAATATGTGCAAGATGCTTCTCATGTTCTCGATGATTCAGTTTGGCCTGAGGTGACTGCTGATTTGTCTGCGCCAGAGTTCCCTATTAGAATTGAAGACCGTCGTGAGCAGCGGTTGAGAAATAAGATTATTCCTCTGGTAAGAGTTGCTTGGCAGCGTCACTCTGGTAATGAGTCCACTTGGGAACGCGAAGATGAGATGCGTCAGCTTTTTCCTTTCTTATTCCAGTCAGTTTCCTCCTTTTTCCGTTGTTGTAAATTTCGAGGGAGAAATTTTTATTAGGAGGGAGGGACTGTAAGGCCCCTGCCTTAATGGATACTTAACGGATTCTGTTCTTGTGTTTGTTCTGGAATTTCTGGCTATTTTTCTGGATTTTTAGGAATTTATCTGGTATTTTTCCGGATTTATTTGGAGCTTTGAGGGTTATTAGAAATTAATAAGATTCTAGGGGTTTTTAGAATTTTTGGGATACAACCTGCTCGGCGTTCATGTGAATATCAATGGCTCACAGAGTCTTATGGAGGACTTAGTGAAGAAGCTACAGTTCGACAGAAGGAATATTTGGCGGAGAGTTCTAACTTCCGCATAGAAAAGATCTTTTTGCGAGCACCCAAAAAATCAGTGTGCGGTAGATGCGTGCCACCAGAGTCTGTGATTCACAAAAGTTTCTTTTGTCTAGTCAAAGGGAACAAATGCATTGTTATGTTAAAGGGAGTTGCAGTTAAATATGTCAAATAATAAAATTCTTAATTATGTAATATTGGAAATTAACCTTATAGAGGTGGGAGTTAAATGCATAAGTTCACTTACCAATGTGAGCTTATGTGACAATATAGACAGATTTTGCATGTGGAATTGACACATTGGAATGACACACATATGCAAAAGACAAACTGTCACATAATATATTGGCAAAAGTTACGAGGACTGGAATTTCAAACGGAAAAGGTTTAAATGAAAAGTTATAGGGCTAAAAGCCCAGATGAGCTAGCCGCATATGGATTGCTCCTTTGGGTGGGTGCATGAGATCAATGTCACCCAACCACTAAATTTGCAACTAAGTTGTGTGTTTTGTGGGGGAGGGGAGGTCTACTGCATAACATATAACATGTGTAACACATAAACATATAATGTTTACAATTTTTATAGACTTGCCATGTATGAAATATTGACAAACAAAATCAGTAATTATTTCTGATCCTTTGTCTAGCATAATATTGTTGAATGTAAGTACTCTAGACCAACTTTTGGCTGGGAGCAAAGAGGAGATTGACCTGGCTAATGAGATCCTTTACAGCAAAAGATGCAACTGATTTGGGTGGAAAAATCACGTAAACTTTGACTATCCTGGATGTAAATATAATGATTCATGAATAATTCATGTACTTTAATATCAAAAAAGGACAAGAGATAATTATATGTTTCTTCCATTGAAACAAAATATAGCTTATGGTTATGAAATATCTGATTTTAAAAACTCGTGTTTTACAATGTAAAAGGTTTTCTGTCAAAAATTCATTGAAGCAAGTTAAAACTCGGAAGCTAAAGATGTTAAGCATTAAACAAATGGGAACCATAGAATAATTAAAATCAGAGAAAAAGGTGGAAGAGGTAATTTGGGGAAGAAAGTAAAAAGAGTCTTTTTTCCCTTGTCTGGTCTAGGTAGCATCGTGAAAGATGCCCTAGATTATTCTAATTTTTGACAATTAGTGTTTCTTCCTCAAATATTGTTTGAGTGACACGTTCCCTAAAAGCGTAACATTACTTGTTCAAAATGTAAAATTGTGGCCTGTAAGGTTATTTTTCTTATTACCGAGTCAGTTTGTTTTCCTTCTCTTTTCAAATGAATGCAGATTTTGTTAAACTTATATTTGTACTTTTTTCCCCTTTTTGATAGTAAGATGGCACAATAGACAATTATTGCAATCCTTTTTTCTTAGTTTACATTGCAGAACTAGTATATACAACATTAAACTTGTTTAGATGGTAAAATCAGTCAATATGTCAGTCTATGTGTAACAGTCCTGCATCCAATGTGATCACCCTTTTTGCATTTATTTTGAAAAATAGAACTCACCGATTTTGTTAAGTTGCTCTGATATGGCTGATCTGAGACTGCTTCCGGGAAATGTAGAAATCTTGAGATCAGGCCACTGAAAAACATTGAATAAAATTATTAAAAAAAGGATTAAAGGGAAACATGATAGACCTTTAGCAATGTGACTTTTGTGTTTGCTCATGTTCTTATTGTATAATTGTCTTTTATATGGACATAAAAGAATGAAAACAATCTTTGTTTTTGCATCATTAACCCTCTCATCTGAAAGATATAGTGGAAGAATGTTTTCCTTTCCTTAGAATGGAAGACTGTGTGACTCTCAGCAGGAAACATAATGCCATTTTTTTTATGTTGTCTGTTTTGTAGCCCAATGGGAAAGGAAGTAGCTGCTACTCATGAAATGGACAACAATCTTGACGGTAAAGACACTCAAGCAACTGATAGTAAATATAGAGAATACGAAGGAAAGGAATGTGATGGAGAAAGTAATTCCACAGCAAGTGTTTTTGTCTTTGGAAGCAGGTCAAAGAAAAGTGATGTTCTTGATTTAAATGCTTCTGATGGTACTGACGAAATCTCCATGACAAATGCATTTGGTATCAAGGCATATTTCCTTACTTCCAAACTCAAGCCAAATTAAATTACAAAATCCTCCTCAGAATGTTATCCCTCTTGACAAGAATGAGAAATGTTACCTAAAGACTTTCTAATAAAGGACACCAAACAGTGAGCATAAAACCCAAGCAGACATTCATCAAGGAATAAAGGGGAAAGATATGGGAGTCAAAAAAATGAGCATGGTGTTCAGTCGGCTGATAGCATTACGTCAACCTCCCAATTGCTAATGTCATAAACTCAACAAACATCAATTAATAAATGTTGACTCTGCTATTAAACTCTACAAAAAAATGCAGGCTTTGTCTGTTTCTCCAAATGCGTCTACGTTTAACACCATTCTGGTCGACTATCTGATGCTATCAGCATGTTAGACAAGTTCAAAGAGGAGCAATGATTTATACCCACATCTGTGACTTACAATAGTATCATTGATGGCTTTGTAAAGAAAGGTAAGATCAGCTCAAACTTTGTGAAGAAACATGATCATAAAATTTTATCTTGTGATTGTTCTGTTTGAGTAGATATCTGACCAGCTTGCTTTAGCCTATCTCCTTGTATTTCATCTCACTCTACTGAAGTTTGAAACAATTGAAGCAATTGATTAACAATAAAAAGGACGAGGGATAATTACATTTTCCCACCCTCCACTATCGAACAGTTGCATTGCATATAAGAAGCAATGTACCTTAAATCCTTAATATCTTAAAAATAATAACTTGTCAGAAGTTACGTCTATGCTGCTTCACTATCACATGCTACTCATTCTTGTGGTGCTAGTTGGGTCCCTGGCTGCTGGACCAGAGATATCCTCTAGCCTGAGAAGCATAGGCTTTGTGCTCAGGAAGGAATGAAGAGCCAAGTGCAGCAGCAGCAGCAGAGATATTCTGAGTTTCTCTTAGCAAATATCTTTTATGATAATTAAAGAGACTTACGTTATGATTATGTGGTGGGGGGGTGTTCTTATTGTTAGACTCCCCCCCCTCCCCCGCAGTTCTCTTTCTCAAAGAATGAAGTGAGGGTACACTGATAGCTCTGAAATGAGTTCAACAATTACCTAAGAAAAAATATAAATAATATACTCAGAGTTGGTATCATTCTGCATTCAAACGCTATTTCTATTTTTAAACCTCCTCTGTGCTATCTTCTTGTAGCTTTGTATACACATATTGCCCCTTTATGGACAGATATAAATGTCCTTGCAACAAGAGGTTTTGTTTTTATACAGTAAAAGCTCAACAGTAAACACCATGGTGCTCTCTCCTAAAATCTCCATTTATGGAGAGGAAAATTAATAAGAAGAGCTTGAGCAATCTAGAAACACCTTTTTTTCTTTTTTTGTGAATTCCTATCTGTGAATTGAAATGCCAATTGAAGATCTTTTTTGCATCCCTCCATTCTCCATAGGTTGATCACTCGGAAATCTACATTTCTATGCCCATAGAAATTTCCTTTGTAGCCTCTGTATCGGTAGGTGAATGATCTTTGAGAACTGCTGCATCATTGGTTGAAAAAGAAAGAAAGAAAGAATTGTTGTGGTTGTATATTTTATTCCTCAAATGTTATGCATTTACTCTCTCTACTGAGTGTATATACTTTTGCAAAAGTTCTACTGGGTGTATTGATACGTAACATGGCTAGAGAAGCAATGGATCGAGAAGAGAAAAGAAGCTCAAGACAGTCGTGAGCAGTTGGAAAGGAAAGCCAGTTTACAAGCGGACATGTGAAGACGAGTTGTGGAAGTTATTGGTGTTAAGACCGGTTCTATGGTCACTAACGGTAGAGCCGACAGACCAGCAGAAATGAGATTGTAATGACATGAGATGAGAAAAAAAAGGTAGTAAATGAAGAGGAACTCATGTGATTGTGGCTGTAATATCCTGGGAATTTAGCTGTAATGGAAATTGGGGAGTGGGATCCTATAAATAGGGGTGTTTTGTACCTGAGCGGGATCATTGGATAATATCATTTTTCAGTTTCTTACCATTCTTCTTTGCCATGTCCTCTTCCGCTCCTGCTGCTTCTTCTCTCCCTCCGTCTACTTCTGCTGCTACTCTGTTTTCCTCTTCCTCTTCTTGCTCTACTCTCAATTCCTCTGGAGTTCTTATGCTTTCCCTCCTCTATAGAAAGCCCCGAGTGGGAAGAAATTTGTTGCAGCTACTCTTGTCTCACATTGTTTTGTCATCTCTAATGAGGTCCAAGGCAAGAATCCAAGAGAGGTAACATGTATATGTTAATTGACAACAGATGATGCATCAACACTCTTGGTCACATGATTTTGTTTAGATTCTGTTCTGTCTAACTTGGATGCCACGGACCCAGAGACCGTGTTCAGTCTTTTGTTCCAAGAACGTGTTCACAAGATAGACTGCGTCCTAATGGACCTCATTCTGAACGCGACGGTTACCCTCACTGCGTTCTTCATGATCGTGGCCAGTCTCATGACCGTGTTCTATCCAGATCCTGATAAGTCGCACCCGTGTTCATGACCGCATTCTATAATAAATCTGTCAGGCTGATTTTGTTGACTTGAAGAGATTTTGGCCATATTTCAGCTGGATAGTTTAATTTTGAACATCCTAAAGCGCAAGCTTGTGTGCCTTTTTTCCAGGGATTTTGACCTTCTATTTTATGATTATGTTAAAAGTTAATTTGATTTTCTCATTCTATGGAATTGTGATGGTATGAAAATCACAAAATCTCCTTCTTAATTTTTTAGTTTATGAAGAATTCTATTTTGTGCCATCATGGATGAAAAATCTAAATTAGAAGCATTTATTATATTCATCTTGAAGATAAATAAATAATTTTAAAGTGTACTTTTATCATGTAGATGTTACTTGAGATTGAAGCTAGATAATGGCACAACAAGCATCCGGGTTACATTTTTCAATAAAGAAGTTGAAAAGGTTGCAAGTGTCCCAGTAGACACATTACATAAAACAAAGGAATGTCTTAAATAATAAAATAATTTTTTGTGCATGCAATTCTGATATCTATTTTTTCTATAGAAAATTAAAGTTACATAATTCAAAAGAATTATACATAGATACTTGACAAAGTAATTCACATTGACAATAAAAACTGCAAATAGACCAGGAATCACTTTTGGAGTAAATTATACGCGCATTGGAGTTCATGAAACAAAACATCTAATAGAGAATGACTTAGATGACGAATTATGTGAAACCAAAATTGATGTAGACTAAGGATTGCTAAAGACAAAAAGAAGAAAAATTATCTTAGAAAAAAAAGAATCAGATACTGAATAGCAATCCTTATATAACTATGTTAAATGTTATTAAAGTTTAGGATAATATACAAACCTTATTGACCTTTTTGCAAGCTCAATGTACAAAAAATATAAATAGTTATGACGTGTGTACTTATCTTTTATGCTAACTTATCAAAAATTTATTAGTGCAATACATGCTTCGTATTTTAACTTTGCAACATATGTTATTATAGGCATAATTGCCCATATGACTTACAATTCTTTGGTGTAAATATTTCTTTCATTTTCTTTTTTCTGTTGAGTGGTTAAATGTGCCTTCTATTCCTAAAATTCTTGAAATGTTCATTCTATTCTTCTTGTCAGGCATATCTACCCATATGCCTTACAATTCATACATATCAAGAATCTTGTTATAACTTTCATGCTTAAGTCTAGTACCAAATATGTGTAGGCTTTACACAAATATACAACACTATCTTTTCAAATAAAAGATAATAATTGTCTACACTCTTGAAATAGAAATTACAACGCACTTTTCCAACTAGAAAAGGCCTCTTTTCTTGGCCTTATTGGTTTAGGGACCTGTCAATAAATCTAAGAATGTCACCTAGATGACGAAGATACATGGATCCTTCATTTCAGAAATGAAATTTCATATTAAATGGGCGCTCACTGATGGCAAATCACAAATAGCCAGTAATTAATGGACCGTCGATATCTTCTTCTCCTGACTTCACAATTCACATGTCTGTTTGTATACCCTAATATCCATCAAGTTGGAGAAATAACGAAATTGGTTACATGGAACAATTCCAACTAACAGGTCAAGATGCTCATTAGGCGCCATTGAATCAACTTCCCGAAGAAGACGCTCCTCAAGTTTCTTTTTTCTTTCCCCTTTTTTAATCTAAAAAAAAGTTGTCAAAGGAAAGCATAAGTTGGAATGTGAAAATAGCTTCTTGGTGGAGGCTGCCATTTGGAGTTTCCTGAGAATTGACTTCACATGGCCCTAGAAGATTGGTCACACTATATCTGGTAAGTGGGAACAAAAAAACTAATCTCAACAGGTATATCAACCAAGCATGTCGAGTTATGTTCTCATTTGCTTGGTATAAGTTCAAACCTAATTGCTAGCTTCTATCTTGTTGTTATTCTTAGTATGGATTTAACTTAAGAATATAAGGCTAATTCATGCACATTTTTTTTCTAGCAATTGCTCTTCAAATTGCGGATCTACTCCTTAGACAATGATAAATCATTTTTAATGTCTAAATCTTTGTTATTTAACAAAAAAAATTATAAAATAAATTCACACGGGATTCGCATTCCTTTGAGTAATATATTCCTTCTTTTTTAACAACATATCTTTTTTTCCTATTGTTGGCTAAGCACACGAACTTACGGAATATTCCTACCCATTTTAACAACAAATTTTATCTTCCTACTGTCAGCTATTCACATGAAGTTTTCAGAAGATTGAAAAGACTCTTGGACAAAGATTAATATTTGAGAGATTAAAGCATAAATACCCTTAGTTATAAGACTAAAATGTAAAAATTCTTAACTGAAAATATATGACGATGTGAAACCATAGAGTTATGACTGGCCGTTGTTGCAGGCTAAAGTTGCCGGAGGAGTGCACAAGGATGGTTTCGTTCGTTATCGGTTGTCATATAAAATCATTTCAACATTTAAAGGACGGGGGAGATTAGTAAGCATAGGTGTGGAACGTACGAATAGATTGGATAGAAGGCATCCACAATAACGAGACTTAAACAGGGGTTTGGACTACGAAGTTCACCGAAGTACCAACTGCATCGAAGTCTCACCCCCTGTAATGCAGACCTGTCATCGATGTTGTAAAGTCCTAGGCAAAGGAAGGCAACAAACCATTTTGACTTCCTAGTTCGACAATCGGCGGACCACCGCATCCTTACGGTGATCATATTCTAACTGATGGTTATTTTAACATGTTGCATACATGTGTAATTCAACAATTGACAGTTCTATTTGCTGAAAATTTCACAGTCCAACCATAAATGCAACATAAAAAAGGGGAACTAAAAGAAATAAAGCTATCAACCACTCAAAGGATATAATGGAGTTAGGTTTTCAAAAGAAAATACAACATTAAACATCTCATTTATGCTTTGTAGTCACAATTAGAGCATAAAAGCATAAATAATAGTTGAGTATTTTAAATTACAAATGAAACACCATTCAGGTGATATTTAATAACGAATGACGCATCACTGAGGTGCAATGACCCAAGCAAGCAACTTGTGCAGGGTGCCTACTTAACACCTTTTAAAACATTCCACGAAGTCCACTTAGCACCGTTCAAAACCATTCTACGAAGCCTACTTAGCACCTATACCACCCAAATGATGATTACACAATGGGCATAAGACAAGTAAGAAAAGAGGGTGGTGAAACAAGAAGAAAACAAGGATGTGGAAAGAAGTACAACAATCTCTTCATATATCTGCAATTAATTTTTTTTCTTATGATTAAATGAAAACATGCTACCCAAGATAATTAGTAGTTTGACAATGCAGACTTCTTCCAGATATCCAGTTTACACTGAAACATACATGTGCATGCACCCACATGCATACAACCCCTGCTCCTCTTTTTCAGAAGCACTAAAGGGGAATGGACTTCCTCTGGCCCCTCTACAGTTCAGGCAGGCATTGTAAAGGTCAACCAAAATATATTAAACTAATGTCAAGTAGGCGTGTAGTTCATGCAAGTCAATTTTAGAAGGTGATTTTTTTGGTCAGGGTATCTACACGCCTGAGCAATCACTCGAATATTTCCCTGCCCATAAGGACACTTATTCCGCCTATTCAGGCGACCATTCAGGCTTCGGACGTCCCACTGTAGGGAATAAATTTCCATGGGCCCTGCAAGTCAACTATATGACCACATTTCTCCACAACTCTCGACGCATACAACCAGTTGCAAAACAATGACCTGCAGTAGCTGAGCTCAAGCTACAGTGATAAAATTATATTGAAGTCAAGTAAATGGAACATGGAATGAGGGTGAAATTAGACATTCGTGAAAGGAGAAAATTACAAACAAGTAAAAGATAATTTCTCTATCAAACTATTATAATTATGGATTCATTAGTTGCCACATTCCTGGTAGTGAACATCGAATCAATTAGCCAAACATTTGGATCATTCAACTAGATAGGTTGATAAATATGTGTTTTGGGATCTTTTATGGGTTTTTTTTATGTATCCTTTAGAGAAGGAAATTTTTTCTTCCCAGACTAAAACGTAATATTCTAGGAATCAATAATTTTTCTGTGTTCACGGTTTATTAGCAAGAAGCAAATCTTGTGTGAGTTAATGCTAAATCTCAGCCGTTGTTAATAGAGGGAGAGAGGCATCAATGGAGAATAAGAGAGATGTTTGGTCTCTTATCTCGGGGGAGAGAACAAGTAGGTCTTAGGTCTAGAGATAGGGATTTTTCTGAATTAAATTTTCTCACCTAAGGAACTAGAAAACTTTTCATAATTATTTTTCCTAAGTGCCTGACCATTAGGAAGCAACTTTCCCAAGAAGTAGACTTTTCCATCTAATTTAATAAAATCCCAAACCCTCGCTATGTAAGAATAAAGAGCAGAAAGAACTGATAGACATTAACATCAATGGCTCAGACATGAAATTTGATCGAGGGTGGTATCTTGTAATATATAATCTCCTTGTGTAGTCATGTAGTTCGTAGTTGATGAGGAATCTCTTCTCCCCTTTTTAATTGTATAACCTCTATTTATTTATCAATAAAATTAGTGGTACAATTTACCACTTTTCCAGGGGAAAAGAACACTTAATAAATACACAATATAAATGTAAAACCATGATGCAGGAAATCATACGGAGGATAAATGTGTAAGACTTTAAAGACACATGCCTGTGGTCAACAATATCATCAGCCACATTGAAAAAAAATCTTGCATGTAATAGAATCAACAATATCAAAGACACATGCCTATGGTCAAAATATCAAAGACGCATGCCTATGTTCATATAAGAATTCTTGTATGTATCCCCATGTCAAGTTCACCTGCAAAAAAGTCATGGAAAGAAACTCAAATATGAGATGATATAAAATGATAAATTTATAATAAGAGACAACTATAAAACAACATTTCCATCAGCACCTGCTTTTCCCACGGTGCAGGTAAAACGCCACCACTGCAGCCGCCACTGTCACCACTCTCCACAGAACTGTCACACCCACCACCTCGTGACCTAGCCTCTCTTCCAGGACCCTCCCTAACTCTCTTTCAAAGTGACTCGATCTTGACTTCAAGCTCGCCGTTCTTCTCCTTTAGAGCCCTCTTCTATGCCTCCAGTCGCTCGATCTTGACTTCAAGCTCACCGTTCTTCTCCTCCAGAGCCCTCTTTTGTGCCTCCAGCCGCTCGACGGAGAGCTTCAGCACGTCTTCGGACTTCTTCGCCTCCGAAAGCTTGGCCTCCACCTCCGAGGCCTCCCTCTGCAACTTCTCCACCTCGACGACGACGTCATTCTCGTCGGACTCCGCCGCGGTGAGGTCCTACCGCAGCCCAAAGACGGCCTCCTCTAGGCGGACGACCTGGTTGAGGGTGGCCCTCCAGCGCCCGCAGATCCGACTCGACCCGGGCGGCCGCCTCTCGCCTCTCCGTTCGGAGGAGGGATAGGAGGATCAAGGACCCGAGGGAGTTAGTGGAGCCATGGAGCTCCTCGGTGGTGCGGAGCGTGGCCCCCTGGGCGACAGTGGCGTCGGGGTTGCTTTAGAAGCCTTCGACGGCGGCTGTGATCGAGTAGTTAGGGGCGAGCGTGGCCCGCCTGGGCGACGGTGGCGTCGGGGTTGCTTTGGGTGACGGTGGCATCGGGGTTGCTTTGGAGGCCTTCGACGGCGACTGCGGTCGAGTAGTTAGGGGTGAGCGTGGCCGCCTGGACGACGGCGGCGTCGGGGTTGCTTTGGAGGCCTTCGTCGGCGACTGCGGCCGAGTAGTTAGGGGCGAGGGTTTCATCTTCCATGGCGAGGGCGGCGAACTAGGTACCGAGAAGAGAGAGAGAGAGAGAGAGAGAGAGAGAGAGAGGGGGGGGAGGGGCGACGAAGTGGGAGACAAGAAGAGAGAGTGAGAACTGAAACCAGTCAAAAGAGGAGGGCGGGAGCGGGTGGGGACCGACTAACGATATAAAGATGGGACCTGAGGAAGCACACTGACTAGAAGTGGGAGACAAGAAGAGAGAGAGAGAGAGAGAGCGAGCAAGGAGGGGCGACGAAGTGGGAGACAAGAAGAGAGAGAGTGAGAACCGAAACCAGTCATAAAAGAGGAGGGCGGGAGCGGGTGGGGGACCGACTAACGATATAAATATGGGGCCTGAGAAAGCACACTGACTACAGGATTTCACCCCCTTGAAAATAATTTTGATCTAACTACTCGGCCGCAGCAGCCGACGAAGGCCTCCAAAGCAACCCCGACGCCACCGTCGCCCAGGCGGCCACGCTCGCCCCTAACTACTCGATCACAGCCACCGTCGAAGGCTTCTAAAAGCAACCCCGACGCCACCGTCGCCTAGGCGGCCACGCTCCGCACCACCGAGGAGCTCCATGGCTCCACTGACTCCCACGGGTCCTTGATCCTCCTATCCTCCCTCCGAACGGAGAGGCGAGAGGCGGCCGCCCGGGTCGAGTCGGATCTGCGGGCGCTGGAGGCCACCCTCAACCAGGTCGTCCGCCTAGAGGAGGCCGTCTTTGGGCTGCGGTAGGACCTCACCGCGGCGGAGTCCGACGGGAATGACGCCGTCGTCGAGGTGGAGAAGTTGCAGAGGGAGGCCTCGGAGGTAGAGGCCAAGCTTTCGGAGGCGAAGAAGTCCGAAGACGTGCTGAAGCTCTCCGTCGAGCGGCTGGAGCACAAAGAGGGCTCTGGAGGAGAAGAACGGCGAGCTTGAAGTCAAGATCGAGCGACTGGAGGCATAGAAGAGGGCTCTAAAGGAGAAGAACGGCGAGCTTGAAGTCAAGATCGAGTCACTTGAAAGAGAGTTAGGGAGGGTCCTGGAAGAGAGGCTAGGTCACGAGGTGGTGGGTGTGACAGTTCTGTGGAGAGTGGTGACAGTGGCGACTGCAGTGATGGTGTTTTACCTGCACCGTGGGAAAAGCAGGTGCTGATGGAAATGTTGTTTTATAGTTGTCTCTTATTCTAAATTTATCATTTTATATCATCTCATATTTGAGTTTCTTTCCATGAATTTTTTGCAGGTGAACTTGACATGGGGATACATACAAGAATTCTTATATGAACATAGGCATGCGTCTTTGATATTTTTGACCATAGGCATGTGTCTTTGATATTGTTGACTCTATTACATGGAAGATTTTTTTTCAATTTCTTGTTTAGGATGTGAATTTTTCAATGTGGCTGATGATATTGTTGACCATAGGCATGTGTCTTTAAAGTCTTACACATTTATCCTCCGTATGATTTTCCTGCATCATGGTTTTACATTTATATTGTGTCTTTATTAAGTGTTCTTTTTCCCTAGAAAAGTGGTAAATTGTACCACTAATTTTATTGATAAATAAATAGAGGTTATACAATTAAAAAGGGGAGAAGAGATTCCTCATCAACTACGAACTACATGACTACACAAGGAGATTATATATTACAAGATACCACCCTCGATCAAATTTCATGTCTGAGCCATTGATGTTAATGTCTATCAGTTCTTTCTCCTCTTTATTCTTACATAGCGAGGGTTTGGGATTTTATTAAATTAGATGGAAAAGTCTACTTCCTGGGAAAGTTGCTTCGCAATGGTCAGGCACTAACGAAAAATAATTATGAAAAGTTTTCTAGTTCCTTAGGTGAGAAAATTTAATTCAGAAAAATTTTAGGTGAGAAAATTTAATTCAGAAAAATCCCTATCTCTAGACCTAAGACCTACTTGTTCTCTCCCCCGAGATAAGAGACCAAACATCTCTCTTATTCTCCCTCTCTCCCTCTATTAACAACGGCTGAGATTTAACATTAACTCACACAAGATTTGTTTCTTGCTAATAAACCGTGAACACAGAAAAATTATTGATTCCTAGAACATTACGTTTTAGTCTGGAAGAAAAAATTTCCCTTCTCTAAAGGATACATAAAAAAAACCCATAAAAGATCCCAAAACACATATTTATCAACCTATCTAGTTGAATGATCCAAATGTTTGGCTAATTGATTCGATGTTCACCACCAGGGAATGTGGCAACTAATGAATCCATAATTATAATGGTTTGATAGAGAAATTATCTTTTACTTGTTTGTAATTTTCTCTTTTCATGAATGTCTAATTTCACCCTCATTCCATGTTCCATTTACTTGACTTCCATGTAATTTTATCACTGTAGCTTGAGCTCAGCCACTGCAGGTCATTGTTTTGCAACTGGTTGTATGCGTCGAGAGTTGTGGAGAAATTTGGTCATATAGTTGACTTGCAGGGCCCATAGGAAATTTATTCCCTACGGTGGGACGTCCGAAGCGTGAATGGTCGCCTGAATAGGCGGAAACAGTGTCCTTATGGGCAGGGAAATATTCGAGTGATTGCTCAGGCGTGTAGATACCCTGACCCAAAAAAATCACCTTCTAAAAATTGACTTGCATGAACTACACGCCTACTTGACATTAGTTTAATATATTTTGGTTGACCTTTGCAATGCCTAGCTGAACTGTAGAGGGGCCAGAGGAAGTCCATTCCCCTTTAGTGCTTCTGAAAAAGAGGAGCAGGGGTTGTATGCATGTGGGTGCATGCACATGTATGTTTCAGTGTAAACTGGATATCTGGAAGAAGTCTGCATTGTCAAACTACTAATTATCTTGGGTAGCATGTTTTTCATTTAATCATAAGAAAAAAATTAATTGCAGATATATGAAGAGATTGTTGTACTTCTTTCCACATCCTTGTTTTCTTCTTGTTTCACCACCCTCTTTTCTTACTTGTCTTATGCCCATTGTGTAATCATCATTTGGGTGGTATAGGTGCTAAGTAGGCTTCGTAGAATGGTTTTGAACGGTGCTAAGTGGACTTCGTGGAATGTTTTAAAAGGTGTTAAGTAGGCACCCTGCACAAGTTGCTTGCTTGGGTCATTGCACCTCAGTGATGCGTCATTCGTTATTAAATATCACCTGAATGGTGTTTCATTTGTAATTTAAAATACTCAACTATTATTTATGCTTTTATGCTCTAATTGTGACTACAAAGCATAAATGAGATGTTTAATAGTTGCATTTTCTTTTGAAAACCTAACTCCATTATATCCTTTGAGTGGTTGATAGCTTTATTTCTTTTAGTTCCCCTTTTTTATGTTGCATTTATGGTTGCATTGTGAAATTTTCAACAAATAGAAATGTCAATTGTTGAATTACACATGTATGCAACATGTTAAAATAACCATCAGGTAGAATATGATCACCGTAAGGATGCGGTGGTCCGCCGATTGTCAAACTAGGAAGTCAAAAGAGTTTGTTGTCTTCCTCTGCCTAGGACTTTACAGCATCGATGACAGGTCTGCAATACAGGGGGGGAGACTTCGATTCAGTTGGTACTTCGGTGAACTTCGTAGTCCAAACCCATGTTTAAGTCTCGTTATTGTGGATGCCTTCTATCCAATCTATTCGTACGTTCCACACCAATGCTTACTAATCTCCCTCGTCTTTTAAATGTTGAACCGATTTTATATGGCAACCGATAACGAACGAAACCATCCTTGCGCACTCCTCCTCCGACAACTTCAGCCTACAACAACGGCCAGTCATAACTCTATGGTTTCATATCGTCATATATTTTCAGTTAAGAATTTTTACATTTTAGTCCTTATAACTAAGGGTATTTATGCTTTAATCTCTCAAATATTAATCTTTATCCAAGAGTTTTTTCGATCTTCTGAAACCTTCATGTGATTAGCTGAAAGTATGAAGATAAAATTTGTTGTTAAAAGGGGTAAAAATATTTCGTAAGTTCGTGTGCTTAGCCAACAATAGGAAAAGAAGATATGTTGTTAAAAAAGAAGGAATATATTGGTCAAAGGAACACGCTTCCCACGTGAATTTATTTTATAATTTTTTATGATAAATAACAAAGATTTAGACATTAAAAAATTATTTATCATTGTCTAAGGAGTAACTCCGCAATTTGATGAGCAATTGATAGAAAACAAATGTGCATGAATTAGCCTTATATTCTTAAGTTAAATCGATACTAAGAATAACAACAAGATAGAAGCTAGCAGTTAGATTTGAACTTATACCAAACAAAAGAGAACATAACTCGACATGTGAGATCAGTTTTTTTGTTCCCACTTACCAGATACTATGTGACCAATCTTCTAGGGCCGTGTGAAGTCAATTCTCAGGAAACTCCAAATGGCAGCCTCCACCAAGAAGCTATTTTCACATTTCAACTTATGCTTTCCTTTGACAGCTTTTCTGTAGATTAAAAAAGGGGAAAGAAAAAATAAACTTGAAGAGAGTCTTCTTCGAGAAGTTGATTCAATGACGCCTATTGAGCATCTTGACCTATTAGTTGGAATTGTTGCATGCAACCAATTTGGTTATTTTGCCAACTTGATGCATATTAGGGTCTACAACCAGACATGTGAATTGTGAAGTCAGGAGAAGAAGATATCGATGGTCCATTAATTACCGGCTATTTGTGATTTGCCAACAGTGAGTGCCCATTTAATATGAAATTTCATTTCTGAAATGAAGGATCCATGTATCTTCGTCATCTAGGTGACTTTCTTAAATTTATTGACAGGTCCCTAAACCAATAAGGCCAAGAAAAGAGGCCCTTTCTAGTTGGAAAAGTGCGCTGTGATTTCTATTTCAAGAGTGTAGACAATTATTATCTTTTATTTGAAAAGATAATGTTGCACATCTGTGTAAAGCCAACACATGTTTGGTACTAGACTTGAGCATGAAAATTATAACAAGATTCTTGATATGTCTGAATTGTAAGATATATGGGTAGATATTGTAAGGCCCGTGCCTTAATGGATCCTTAACGGATTTTGTTCTTGTGTTTGTTCTGGAATTTCTGGCTATTTTTCTGGATTTTTAGGAATTTATCTGGTATTTTTCCGGATTTATTTGGAGCTTTGAGGGTTATTAGAAATTAATAAGATTTTAATATATATTTTAATTTTATTTTTTTTCTTATAATCTCTCACCCTCACCCCCTCTCTCTCCCTCGTCGATCTCACTCTCCCTCACGCACTCTCTCTCTAGCCGATCGCCTCTCCCCCTCTCTCTTGGGATTCGGGCGAGACGACGTCGGTTCGAAGCGTGGTTGGCGCCGTTGGATTCCTTGCGTCGAGTGGAACGCGTGGGTACTCATCTCGGCGTGGTTCGGTGATCGTGGGAGCGAGGTGGAGCGTGAAGGCCCCGTGACCCTTCCTCCTTGCATGCGGCCATTTCGTCGGTTTCGGCTCGCAAAAGGTAGGGGGATGGAATTCTGATCTGGCTAGGATCATTTCCTATAGCTCGTTCTTTCGATTAGAGCCCCGTAGCATGCATAATGGTTATTTTTCCTATTTGTGGGGTTTTGGCTAAATTCTTGAGTTTAATGCTTTATGGGCTTTGCATGTGATGTATCTAGGTGTTAAATTGTTGCTTGAGTTGCATGGATTGACAGGATACAGGTTTTCACGTTGTTACCCGACGATTTTTATCGTCCGGGAGGGCTCCGGTTTTCAAACCGAACCCGCCCGTGTTCCAGGTGGTGTGACGGCCCTGCCAGGAACCGTCACACGCCTGACGGCCCTTAGAGGACGCGTCGTTTCCAAACAACGGCCCGTTGAGGGTGCGTTATTTGGAGAGTAACGGTGGGGTTCCCATCCGTTACTCGGCTTGCTTTGTGCGTTGACCAGGTGAGGCGGTGCGCCCGGCGGCCTGTCGACCGGCCGTCGCTTCCGTCCGACGCGCCTGGGCGAGCGCATCGTTTCGCCTGCGGTGGGTTTTTGACCGCGGCACGTTGGTTTTAGGCCTCGGGTGGATGTAACGGCGGTGATCCAACGCGTTGCATCGATGTAACGCGCTGGGCCCCTACCGTTACATTCCCTTTTGGGTCCTTTGGGCTGGAACTCTGGTGGAAGTAACGGATGGAGACAGACGCGTCGTTTTTGGTGTAACGCGCCAGTCCCCGACCGTTACTTTCATGTAGCGCGTGGGCATCCGACCGCCGCTTGCCTGTTGGGTTCTAGCTGTTACCAGCCTTTTCGTTATGCGTGCCATTCCATATATATGCCATATTTATATTATTTTGTTGTTCGATAGCATGTTTCTCATACCAATAGAGTAGCTTTTCTCTCCATGCAATGGAGCCACTGTTGTTGCCCTATGTCTGTTGAGTACCGACCCGCTTGGGGATAGCGGAGGGGTGTTTCCCATACACGGTTTGTAAGCCAGTTCCGTGGGCTCCCAGCCAATGGTAGCGTCCTACCAAGGGAGAAAACTAGCTAGAGGGTCTGACTCAGGCTAGAGTCAGTGTGTGCACACGTGGTCGGAGACTGTGGACTGACACCGACGGGTGCCACTCCGACTGGTCACTTGGTTTGGTACTGTTTACGCGCTCAGCTTGTCGTTTACCGACTGCGAGTGCTTGAGACGCAGTGTAAGTCGTCAGTGGACGCTTCTGGTTTCTGCTCCAGTGGTTGTCCTTCCTTATTGTTTGGATTAGTTAAGGCTTATTCTATTTTGGTAGATTTAGTTTTAGTCGCTTACATTTATTTAGCTTTGGCATGTGTTAGCTGTTCTACCTGCGTAGTTAGAGTTTACAGCTTTGCTTGAGTAGTTTATTCATGCCATTGCCTGTCATTTTAATTAAATGCATGCTCTAATTGCCGTTATTTATGCATGTATGCTTGTTTAGTGCGAGGTAGGGATCCGCGTGACCCCTACTGAGTCTGGCTGTGACTCACCCTTCTCCTTTCAGGTGAGCCGCGCCCGTCGTCTCCCGGTGCTTCGTGAGCTGTTTCGGAGACCGCGTCTAGCTGCCAGCTTTAGTCGAGCCGCCTTTTGAGGCTTTTGTTGTACTTTTGCCGGGGTATGCCCCGTGTAGTTGTACTCTGGTGGACTAGTACTCTTGTTTATCTGGACTAATATATATATATATATCACTCTGATTATTTTGGATTGCTTCCGCACTTGTGTTAATTTTATTACGTAATTGTAATCTACACGTTCCAAATTCCAGTTCCTTATACATTCCCTCGACATAACCCTACTAACCCTTCAGGGGCCTCATCAGCCTCTTGGGTGGCTTCCCCAGTTCTTGGTATCGGTGTATCGATGTTATCGGTATATCAGCATCCTGAACTCTGGGTCGTTACAGTTGGTATCAGAGCGGATGTTTGAGGAATTGTATAAGGAATTGAAATTTGTGTTTGTCCAGAGCTAGTCCTGTGTCGTCTATTGCTGGCTTAGGGTGTTTTCTGTATGATTGATGGATTTTGTTGTTGTTTTATGATCTCGGCAGAGTAATTATGCCGCCTCGTCGAGGAAGACCTCCTCGAGTTCCTCGTGCTCCTCGAGATGCGCCCAGGGAAGATAGCGGTTCTGCACCTCCTCCTGCAATTCCTGCTGTTCCTGCTATCCCAATTGTTCCTCCTCCAGCGCCGATTGTTGCTCCTCGGGTTGAAGTGCCTGGAAGTCGAGGCAAGGCTTTGAAGGAATTCCTGATGTTCAATCCGCCTCCTTTCGATGGTCAAGCTGATCCAGAGGTTGCGAGGCAATGGCTGGATGCTATTGAGCGTGTATTTGTTTCGATGGAATGTGCTGAAGATGAGAAAGTTATGCTTGCCGCTTTTTAACTCCACGGTACAGCCATTACGTGGTGGAAAGCCGAGTGGCAGATCGCTTTTCATTCAAGACCTCTTCGGCAGATCACATGGGCAGAGTTCGCAGCTGCTTTCGAGCGTGCCTACACTCCTGCCTGTTTGCAAATGGCAAAGATGTATCAATTCATGGAGCTGACTCAAGGCAGTATGACTGTGCTTCAGTATCGGAATAAGTTTATGGAATTGGGTCAGTATGCGCCCCATGTGCTGGCTAGTGAAGCTTTGAAGACACAGCAATTCTTGCGAGGTTTGAGGCCAGAATTGAAGATGCCCCTCATTGCAAGTCGTGTTGCAGATCTTGATAGTACGTGCCAGACAGCTGTGGCACTTGAGCTGGAGATGACGAGACCGGGTGGATATCCTCAGGCAGGGTCAGTTCAGCCCGCAGTACAATCTCAGCAGGTGTACCGACCGCCAGTGCCAGGTGCTCCCTCAGTCCAGTCAGAGGTTAGCAGTGCTTCCTCTCCTTCCAAGACCAAGTTCAAGAGGTTCAAAAATGAAGTTTTTCCAACAGCCGTCCGGTACAGATGCAGTTCAGCAGCCGACAGCACCTTCTACTCAGACTCGTCAGAGCTCAGCTGTCAGTCAGCCATGGACGTGTCGGAGATGCGGTGGTCATCACAAGGGCCAGCCGTGTTCTCTTCCCGTTGTTTGCTTTCGATGTGACCAGTCGGGTCATGTGGTTCGGGATTGCCCGCTGAGGCCGAAATAATTGCAAATTCCTCAGTTTTCTCAACCACAGCAGCCGCAATTCAGACCTCCTCCTGCACCGCAAGCTCCACAACAGTTCTTTTCTCAAGCGTCGGCGTCTTCTCAACAATCCTCGGCCGGATCAAAGAAGCAGAAAGGCAAGGTTTCTCATGTGACTAGAGCTGATGCTGTTGCGTCCCATCTTGTGGAAGGTACGATTATGCTTTATGGTCATTCAGCTCGTGTCTTATTTGATTCTGGTGCTTCTCACTCTTTTATTTCTGAGGATTTTATGGCATGTATTGAGGAACCGACTTCAGAGATAACTTGTGAGATGTATGTAGAGATGCCTTCGGGAGATTTCATGATTACACCTCTGTGTTTGGAAGAGACTCCTGTTATGATCGATAATCACCAGTTGCCGGCGAGATTATATGCATTGCAGCTGGCAGATTATGATGTTATTCTGGGAATGGATTGGTTGGAGCATTATGGAGCTGTGGTTAACTGCAGATCGAAGAAAGTCTATTTTCAGCCACAGGGGAAATCAGCTTTTTATTTCCAAGGTATTCGATCCCGATCTTCTCGTATGATTATTTCTGCTATTCGAGCCTATAGGTTGCTTAGTGCAGGTTGCCAGGGGTTTCTTGCTTCTGTGGTTGCTGTTGAAAAACCACAGCGGGATGTCTGTGATATTCTTGTTGTTTGTGAGTTCCCTGATGTGTTTCCTGACGAGTTGCCAGGCTTGCCTCCAGAGCGAGAGATAGAGATGGTGATTGAACTGATTCCAGGTACATGCCCGTTAGCAAAGGCACCGTACCGAATGGCTCCAGCTGAATTGAAAGTACTACGTGCACAGCTACTTGAATTACTGGAAAAAGGTCATATTCGCCCCAATTTTTCTCCGTGGAGTGCCCCGATGCTATTTGTGAAAAAGAAGGATGGAAGCCTGAGGCTTTGTATTGATTACAGGCAATTGAATCAGGTGACTATCAAGAATAAGTATCCGCTTCCCAGGATTGATGATTTGTTTGACCAGTTACAGTCTGCTACTGTCTTTTCACGGATTGATCTCCGGTCTGACTACTTACAGTTGCGAATCCGGGAATCTGATGTGGAGAAGAGAGCTTTCAGCACTCGATATGGTCACTTTGAATTTCTGGTGATGCCGTTTGGTTTGGCTAATGCCCCAGCAGCTTTTATGGACCTAATGCAGCGTATCTTTCGTCCATTTCTTGATCAGTCTGTGGTGATCTTTGTTGATGATATTTTGATCTATTCCGCCTCTGATGAAGATCATGTGCAGCATTTGAGGATCGTTCTGCAGACTCTAAGGGATCACGAGCTTTATGCGCAGTTCAGTAAATGTGAATTATGGCTTCGGGAGATTCATTTTCTTGGTCACGTGATTTCTGGTGACGGAGTGGTAGTAGACCCTGCAAAGATTGATGTTGTGTTGAGCTGGCAGAGGCCTAGAACTGTGACAGAAATACGAAGCTTCCTAGGTTTGGCTGGGTACTACCGCAGATTCATCCAAGATTTTGCGAAGATTGCAGCCCCGATGACTAGACTGACTCATAAAGATGTACCTTTTGTCTGGTCGGATCAGTGTGAGGCTAGCTTTGTTGAATTGAAAAGGCTATTGACTTCTTCTAATGTGTTGACTTTGCCTTCGGACTCGGGTGGTTTTCTGGTTTGTACTGATGCTTCTCGAGTAGGTCTGGGTGCAGTGCTGATGCAACATGGTAAAGTTATCGCATATGCATCTCGGCAATTGAAATGACATGAAGAGAATTATCCCACTCATGATCTGGAGCTAGCTGCAGTTATTTTTGCCTTAAAGATCTGGAGACATTATCTGTATGGCGAGAAATTTCAGATTCTTACTGATCATCAGAGTTTACAGTATATATTCTCCCAGAAAGATCGGAATCTCAGGCAGAGGCGATGGATGGAATTCATGAAAGATTTTGACTTTACACTCTCCTATCAACCGGGCAAAATGAATGTTGTGGCTGATGCTCTGAGCAGGAAAGTGCAGGTCTGTCATTTGTTGCTTCATGAATGGAAATTGTGGAAATGGCTTCCGAGCGAGGCATTCAGTGCAGAGTTTCCTGCTGATCCGAAGATGGCAGTTTGTGCTAGTTTGATTTTGGGTTCAGCTCTATATCAGCAGATTAAAGAAGACCAGCAAGCTGATTCTGATTTGGCCCGTGTTATATCAGGATATAATGTGGAATTTGATGACGAGCTGGTTGTCAATTTCCAGGGCAGATGGTATGTTCCCGTTGATGATGATTTGAGGCATGAGGTTCTGAATGAAGCCCATGGTTCCCGTTTTGCTATTCATCCAGGTGTCACCAAGATGTATCAGAATTTGAAAAAGCAGTTCTGGTGGCCAGGTATGAAGAAAGACGTGGCTATATTTGTTTCTAAGTGCTTGACTTGTCAGCAAGTTAAAGCCGAACATCAAAAGTCAGGTGGTTTGCTTCAGCCATTAGAGATTCCGATGTGGAAATGGGACCATGTTACTACAGATTTTGTGGTGGGTTTGCCTCGAACTTCTCAAGGTTTTGATGGTATCTGGTTGCTTGTCGACAGATTGACTAAAACTGCCAGGTTATTGCCGATTAAAATTACTTGGAGTGTGCAGAGATTGGCCGAGCTATATGTGTAGAAGATCGTGCCACTGCATGGAGTTCCTGTTTCACTTGTGTCAGATCGTGACCCACGTTTTACCTCCGGCTTCTGACGCAGTTTCCAGAAGGCTTTGGGCACTGAGTTAGCATTCAGTTCAGCGTATCACCCTCAGTCAGATGGACAGTCGGAGAGGACTATTCAGACTTTAGAGGACATGCTGAGATTGTGTTGCCTTGATTGGCAGGGTTCGTGGAGTCAGCATTTGCCACTTGTTGAATTTGCCTATAATAACAGTTTTCACTCCAGTATTGGAATGGCTCCTTATGAAGCACTGTATGGTCGTCCTTGTCGTACTCCCTTGAACTGGTTTGATGTTGGGGACAGATTGTTGACCGGACCTGACATGGTGCAGCAGTGTTCTGATGTGGTTCGTCTGATCAGGCAGAGATTGTTGACGGCTCAGAGCCGACAGAAGAGTTATGCAGATCAGCGCAGACGTCCACTACAATTTGAGCCAGGAGATATAGTGTTTGTTAAAATATCTCCGATGAAAGGTGTTTCCAGGTTTGAGAAGCGTGAAAAGCTTAGTTCGCGGTATGTTGGCCCTTTTCCGATCGTTGAGGCTATTGGTCAAGTAGCTTATCGTCTGCAACTACCTGCGGCCATGCAACCTATTCATGATGTGTTCCACGTATCTCAGTTGAGGAAATATGTGCAAGATGCTTCTCATGTTCTCGATGATTCAGTTTGGCCTGAGGTGACTGCTGATTTGTCTGCGCCAGAGTTCCCTATTAGAATTGAAGACCGTCGTGAGCAGCGGTTGAGAAATAAGATTATTCCTCTGGTAAGAGTTGCTTGGCAGCGTCACTCTGGTAATGAGTCCACTTGGGAACGCGAAGATGAGATGCGTCAGCTTTTTCCTTTCTTATTCCAGTCAGTTTCCTCCTTTTTCCGTTGTTGTAAATTTCGAGGGAGAAATTTTTATTAGGAGGGAGGGACTGTAAGGCCCCTGCCTTAATGGATACTTAACGGATTCTGTTCTTGTGTTTGTTCTGGAATTTCTGGCTATTTTTCTGGATTTTTAGGAATTTATCTGGTATTTTTCCGGATTTATTTGGAGCTTTGAGGGTTATTAGAAATTAATAAGATTCTAGGGGTTTTTAGAATTTTTGGGATACAACCTGCTCGGCGTTCATGTGAATATCAATGGCTCACAGAGTCTTATGGAGGACTTAGTGAAGAAGCTACAGTTCGACAGAAGGAATATTTGGCGGAGAGTTCTAACTTCCGCATAGAAAAGATCTTTTTGCGAGCACCCAAAAAATCAGTGTGCGGTAGATGCGTGCCACCAGAGTCTGTGATTCACAAAAGTTTCTTTTGTCTAGTCAAAGGGAACAAATGCATTGTTATGTTAAAGGGAGTTGCAGTTAAATATGTCAAATAATAAAATTCTTAATTATGTAATATTGGAAATTAACCTTATAGAGGTGGGAGTTAAATGCATAAGTTCACTTACCAATGTGAGCTTATGTGACAATATAGACAGATTTTGCATGTGGAATTGACACATTGGAATGACACACATATGCAAAAGACAAACTGTCACATAATATATTGGCAAAAGTTACGAGGACTGGAATTTCAAACGGAAAAGGTTTAAATGAAAAGTTATAGGGCTAAAAGCCCAGATGAGCTAGCCGCATATGGATTGCTCCTTTGGGTGGGTGCATGAGATCAATGTCACCCAACCACTAAATTTGCAACTAAGTTGTGTGTTTTGTGGGGGAGGGGAGGTCTACTGCATAACATATAACATGTGTAACACATAAACATATAATGTTTACAATTTTTATAGACTTGCCATGTATGAAATATTGACAAACAAAATCAGTAATTATTTCTGATCCTTTGTCTAGCATAATATTGTTGAATGTAAGTACTCTAGACCAACTTTTGGCTGGGAGCAAAGAGGAGATTGACCTGGCTAATGAGATCCTTTACAGCAAAAGATGCAACTGATTTGGGTGGAAAAATCACGTAAACTTTGACTATCCTGGATGTAAATATAATGATTCATGAATAATTCATGTACTTTAATATCAAAAAAGGACAAGAGATAATTATATGTTTCTTCCATTGAAACAAAATATAGCTTATGGTTATGAAATATCTGATTTTAAAAACTCGTGTTTTACAATGTAAAAGGTTTTCTGTCAAAAATTCATTGAAGCAAGTTAAAACTCGGAAGCTAAAGATGTTAAGCATTAAACAAATGGGAACCATAGAATAATTAAAATCAGAGAAAAAGGTGGAAGAGGTAATTTGGGGAAGAAAGTAAAAAGAGTCTTTTTTCCCTTGTCTGGTCTAGGTAGCATCGTGAAAGATGCCCTAGATTATTCTAATTTTTGACAATTAGTGTTTCTTCCTCAAATATTGTTTGAGTGACACGTTCCCTAAAAGCGTAACATTACTTGTTCAAAATGTAAAATTGTGGCCTGTAAGGTTATTTTTCTTATTACCGAGTCAGTTTGTTTTCCTTCTCTTTTCAAATGAATGCAGATTTTGTTAAACTTATATTTGTACTTTTTTCCCCTTTTTGATAGTAAGATGGCACAATAGACAATTATTGCAATCCTTTTTTCTTAGTTTACATTGCAGAACTAGTATATACAACATTAAACTTGTTTAGATGGTAAAATCAGTCAATATGTCAGTCTATGTGTAACAGTCCTGCATCCAATGTGATCACCCTTTTTGCATTTATTTTGAAAAATAGAACTCACCGATTTTGTTAAGTTGCTCTGATATGGCTGATCTGAGACTGCTTCCGGGAAATGTAGAAATCTTGAGATCAGGCCACTGAAAAACATTGAATAAAATTATTAAAAAAAGGATTAAAGGGAAACATGATAGACCTTTAGCAATGTGACTTTTGTGTTTGCTCATGTTCTTATTGTATAATTGTCTTTTATATGGACATAAAAGAATGAAAACAATCTTTGTTTTTGCATCATTAACCCTCTCATCTGAAAGATATAGTGGAAGAATGTTTTCCTTTCCTTAGAATGGAAGACTGTGTGACTCTCAGCAGGAAACATAATGCCATTTTTTTTATGTTGTCTGTTTTGTAGCCCAATGGGAAAGGAAGTAGCTGCTACTCATGAAATGGACAACAATCTTGACGGTAAAGACACTCAAGCAACTGATAGTAAATATAGAGAATACGAAGGAAAGGAATGTGATGGAGAAAGTAATTCCACAGCAAGTGTTTTTGTCTTTGGAAGCAGGTCAAAGAAAAGTGATGTTCTTGATTTAAATGCTTCTGATGGTACTGACGAAATCTCCATGACAAATGCATTTGGTATCAAGGCATATTTCCTTACTTCCAAACTCAAGCCAAATTAAATTACAAAATCCTCCTCAGAATGTTATCCCTCTTGACAAGAATGAGAAATGTTACCTAAAGACTTTCTAATAAAGGACACCAAACAGTGAGCATAAAACCCAAGCAGACATTCATCAAGGAATAAAGGGGAAAGATATGGGAGTCAAAAAAATGAGCATGGTGTTCAGTCGGCTGATAGCATTACGTCAACCTCCCAATTGCTAATGTCATAAACTCAACAAACATCAATTAATAAATGTTGACTCTGCTATTAAACTCTACAAAAAAATGCAGGCTTTGTCTGTTTCTCCAAATGCGTCTACGTTTAACACCATTCTGGTCGACTATCTGATGCTATCAGCATGTTAGACAAGTTCAAAGAGGAGCAATGATTTATACCCACATCTGTGACTTACAATAGTATCATTGATGGCTTTGTAAAGAAAGGTAAGATCAGCTCAAACTTTGTGAAGAAACATGATCATAAAATTTTATCTTGTGATTGTTCTGTTTGAGTAGATATCTGACCAGCTTGCTTTAGCCTATCTCCTTGTATTTCATCTCACTCTACTGAAGTTTGAAACAATTGAAGCAATTGATTAACAATAAAAAGGACGAGGGATAATTACATTTTCCCACCCTCCACTATCGAACAGTTGCATTGCATATAAGAAGCAATGTACCTTAAATCCTTAATATCTTAAAAATAATAACTTGTCAGAAGTTACGTCTATGCTGCTTCACTATCACATGCTACTCATTCTTGTGGTGCTAGTTGGGTCCCTGGCTGCTGGACCAGAGATATCCTCTAGCCTGAGAAGCATAGGCTTTGTGCTCAGGAAGGAATGAAGAGCCAAGTGCAGCAGCAGCAGCAGAGATATTCTGAGTTTCTCTTAGCAAATATCTTTTATGATAATTAAAGAGACTTACGTTATGATTATGTGGTGGGGGGGTGTTCTTATTGTTAGACTCCCCCCCCTCCCCCGCAGTTCTCTTTCTCAAAGAATGAAGTGAGGGTACACTGATAGCTCTGAAATGAGTTCAACAATTACCTAAGAAAAAATATAAATAATATACTCAGAGTTGGTATCATTCTGCATTCAAACGCTATTTCTATTTTTAAACCTCCTCTGTGCTATCTTCTTGTAGCTTTGTATACACATATTGCCCCTTTATGGACAGATATAAATGTCCTTGCAACAAGAGGTTTTGTTTTTATACAGTAAAAGCTCAACAGTAAACACCATGGTGCTCTCTCCTAAAATCTCCATTTATGGAGAGGAAAATTAATAAGAAGAGCTTGAGCAATCTAGAAACACCTTTTTTTCTTTTTTTGTGAATTCCTATCTGTGAATTGAAATGCCAATTGAAGATCTTTTTTGCATCCCTCCATTCTCCATAGGTTGATCACTCGGAAATCTACATTTCTATGCCCATAGAAATTTCCTTTGTAGCCTCTGTATCGGTAGGTGAATGATCTTTGAGAACTGCTGCATCATTGGTTGAAAAAGAAAGAAAGAAAGAATTGTTGTGGTTGTATATTTTATTCCTCAAATGTTATGCATTTACTCTCTCTACTGAGTGTATATACTTTTGCAAAAGTTCTACTGGGTGTATTGATACGTAACATGGCTAGAGAAGCAATGGATCGAGAAGAGAAAAGAAGCTCAAGACAGTCGTGAGCAGTTGGAAAGGAAAGCCAGTTTACAAGCGGACATGTGAAGACGAGTTGTGGAAGTTATTGGTGTTAAGACCGGTTCTATGGTCACTAACGGTAGAGCCGACAGACCAGCAGAAATGAGATTGTAATGACATGAGATGAGAAAAAAAAGGTAGTAAATGAAGAGGAACTCATGTGATTGTGGCTGTAATATCCTGGGAATTTAGCTGTAATGGAAATTGGGGAGTGGGATCCTATAAATAGGGGTGTTTTGTACCTGAGCGGGATCATTGGATAATATCATTTTTCAGTTTCTTACCATTCTTCTTTGCCATGTCCTCTTCCGCTCCTGCTGCTTCTTCTCTCCCTCCGTCTACTTCTGCTGCTACTCTGTTTTCCTCTTCCTCTTCTTGCTCTACTCTCAATTCCTCTGGAGTTCTTATGCTTTCCCTCCTCTATAGAAAGCCCCGAGTGGGAAGAAATTTGTTGCAGCTACTCTTGTCTCACATTGTTTTGTCATCTCTAATGAGGTCCAAGGCAAGAATCCAAGAGAGGTAACATGTATATGTTAATTGACAACAGATGATGCATCAACACTCTTGGTCACATGATTTTGTTTAGATTCTGTTCTGTCTAACTTGGATGCCACGGACCCAGAGACCGTGTTCAGTCTTTTGTTCCAAGAACGTGTTCACAAGATAGACTGCGTCCTAATGGACCTCATTCTGAACGCGACGGTTACCCTCACTGCGTTCTTCATGATCGTGGCCAGTCTCATGACCGTGTTCTATCCAGATCCTGATAAGTCGCACCCGTGTTCATGACCGCATTCTATAATAAATCTGTCAGGCTGATTTTGTTGACTTGAAGAGATTTTGGCCATATTTCAGCTGGATAGTTTAATTTTGAACATCCTAAAGCGCAAGCTTGTGTGCCTTTTTTCCAGGGATTTTGACCTTCTATTTTATGATTATGTTAAAAGTTAATTTGATTTTCTCATTCTATGGAATTGTGATGGTATGAAAATCACAAAATCTCCTTCTTAATTTTTTAGTTTATGAAGAATTCTATTTTGTGCCATCATGGATGAAAAATCTAAATTAGAAGCATTTATTATATTCATCTTGAAGATAAATAAATAATTTTAAAGTGTACTTTTATCATGTAGATGTTACTTGAGATTGAAGCTAGATAATGGCACAACAAGCATCCGGGTTACATTTTTCAATAAAGAAGTTGAAAAGGTTGCAAGTGTCCCAGTAGACACATTACATAAAACAAAGGAATGTCTTAAATAATAAAATAATTTTTTGTGCATGCAATTCTGATATCTATTTTTTCTATAGAAAATTAAAGTTACATAATTCAAAAGAATTATACATAGATACTTGACAAAGTAATTCACATTGACAATAAAAACTGCAAATAGACCAGGAATCACTTTTGGAGTAAATTATACGCGCATTGGAGTTCATGAAACAAAACATCTAATAGAGAATGACTTAGATGACGAATTATGTGAAACCAAAATTGATGTAGACTAAGGATTGCTAAAGACAAAAAGAAGAAAAATTATCTTAGAAAAAAAAGAATCAGATACTGAATAGCAATCCTTATATAACTATGTTAAATGTTATTAAAGTTTAGGATAATATACAAACCTTATTGACCTTTTTGCAAGCTCAATGTACAAAAAATATAAATAGTTATGACGTGTGTACTTATCTTTTATGCTAACTTATCAAAAATTTATTAGTGCAATACATGCTTCGTATTTTAACTTTGCAACATATGTTATTATAGGCATAATTGCCCATATGACTTACAATTCTTTGGTGTAAATATTTCTTTCATTTTCTTTTTTCTGTTGAGTGGTTAAATGTGCCTTCTATTCCTAAAATTCTTGAAATGTTCATTCTATTCTTCTTGTCAGGCATATCTACCCATATGCCTTACAATTCATACATATCAAGAATCTTGTTATAACTTTCATGCTTAAGTCTAGTACCAAATATGTGTAGGCTTTACACAAATATACAACACTATCTTTTCAAATAAAAGATAATAATTGTCTACACTCTTGAAATAGAAATTACAACGCACTTTTCCAACTAGAAAAGGCCTCTTTTCTTGGCCTTATTGGTTTAGGGACCTGTCAATAAATCTAAGAATGTCACCTAGATGACGAAGATACATGGATCCTTCATTTCAGAAATGAAATTTCATATTAAATGGGCGCTCACTGATGGCAAATCACAAATAGCCAGTAATTAATGGACCGTCGATATCTTCTTCTCCTGACTTCACAATTCACATGTCTGTTTGTATACCCTAATATCCATCAAGTTGGAGAAATAACGAAATTGGTTACATGGAACAATTCCAACTAACAGGTCAAGATGCTCATTAGGCGCCATTGAATCAACTTCCCGAAGAAGACGCTCCTCAAGTTTCTTTTTTCTTTCCCCTTTTTTAATCTAAAAAAAAGTTGTCAAAGGAAAGCATAAGTTGGAATGTGAAAATAGCTTCTTGGTGGAGGCTGCCATTTGGAGTTTCCTGAGAATTGACTTCACATGGCCCTAGAAGATTGGTCACACTATATCTGGTAAGTGGGAACAAAAAAACTAATCTCAACAGGTATATCAACCAAGCATGTCGAGTTATGTTCTCATTTGCTTGGTATAAGTTCAAACCTAATTGCTAGCTTCTATCTTGTTGTTATTCTTAGTATGGATTTAACTTAAGAATATAAGGCTAATTCATGCACATTTTTTTTCTAGCAATTGCTCTTCAAATTGCGGATCTACTCCTTAGACAATGATAAATCATTTTTTAATGTCTAAATCTTTGTTATTTAACAAAAAAAATTATAAAATAAATTCACACGGGATTCGCATTCCTTTGAGTAATATATTCCTTCTTTTTTAACAACATATCTTTTTTTCCTATTGTTGGCTAAGCACACGAACTTACGGAATATTCCTACCCATTTTAACAACAAATTTTATCTTCCTACTGTCAGCTATTCACATGAAGTTTTCAGAAGATTGAAAAGACTCTTGGACAAAGATTAATATTTGAGAGATTAAAGCATAAATACCCTTAGTTATAAAGACTAAAATGTAAAAATTCTTAACTGAAAATATATGACGATGTGAAACCATAGAGTTATGACTGGCCGTTGTTGCAGGCTAAAGTTGCCGGAGGAGTGCACAAGGATGGTTTCGTTCGTTATCGGTTGTCATATAAAATCATTTCAACATTTAAAGGACGGGGGAGATTAGTAAGCATAGGTGTGGAACGTACGAATAGATTGGATAGAAGGCATCCACAATAACGAGACTTAAACAGGGGTTTGGACTACGAAGTTCACCGAAGTACCAACTGCATCGAAGTCTCACCCCCTGTAATGCAGACCTATCATCGATGTTGTAAAGTCCTAGGCAAAGGAAGGCAACAAACCATTTTGACTTCCTAGTTCGACAATCGGCGGACCACCGCATCCTTACGGTGATCATATTCTAACTGATGGTTATTTTAACATGTTGCATAGATATGTAATTCAACAATTCACAGTTCTATTTGCTGAAAATTTCACAATCCAACCATAAATGCAACATAAAAAAGGGGAACTAAAAGAAATAAAGCTATCAACCACTCAAAGGATATAATGGAGTTAGGTTTTCAAAAGAAAATACAACTATTAAACATCTCATTTATGTTTTGTAGTCACAATTAGAGCATAAAAGCATAAATAATAGTTGAGTATTTTAAATTACAAATGAAACACCATTCAGGTGATATTTAATAACGAATGACGCATCACTGAGGTGCAATGACCCAAGCAAGCAACTTGTGCAGGGTGCCTACTTAACACCTTTTAAAACATTCCACGAAGTCCACTTAGCACCGTTCAAAACCATTCTACGAAGTCTACTTAGCACCTATACCACCCAAATGATGATTACACAATGGGCATAAGACCAGTAAGAAAACAGGGTGGTGAAACAAGAAGAAAACAAGGATGTGGAAAGAAGTACAACAATCTCTTCATATATCTGCAATTAATTTTTTTCTTATGATTAAATGAAAAACATGCTACCCAAGATAATTAGTAGTTTGACAATGCAGACTTCTTCCAGATATCCAGTTTACACTGAAACATACATGTGCATGCACCCACATGCATACAACCCCTGCTCCTCTTTTTCAGAAGCACTAAAGGGGAATGGACTTCCTCTGGCCCCTCTACAATTCAGGCAGACATTGCAAAGGTCAACCAAAATATATTAAACTAATGTCAAGTAGGCGTGTAGTTCATGCAAGTCAATTTTTAGAAGGTGATTTTTTTGGGTCAGGGTATCTACACGCCTGAGCAATCAGTCGAATATTTCCTTGCCCATAAGGACACTGTTTCCGCCTATTCAGGCGACCATTCAGGCTTCGGACGTCCCACCGTAGGGAATAAATTTCCTATGGGCCCTGCAAGTCAACTATATGACCACATTTCTCCACAACTCTCGACGCATACAACCAGTTGCAAAACAATGACCTGCAGTGGCTGAGCTCAAGCTACAGTGATAAAATTACATGGAAGTCAAGTAAATGGAACATGGAATGAGGGTGAAATTAGACATTCATGAAAGGAGAAAATTACAAACAAGTAAAAGATAATTTCTCTATCAAACCATTATAATTATGGATTCATTAGTTGCCACATTCCCTGGTAGTGAACATCGAATCAATTAGCCAAACATTTGGATCATTCAACTAGATAGGTTGATAAATATGTGTTTTGGGGTCTTTTATGGGTTTTTTTTATGTATCCTTTAGAGAAGGGAACTTTTTTCTTCCCAGACTAAAACGTAATGTTCTAGGAATCAATAATTTTTCTATGTTCACGGTTTATTAGCAAGAAGCAAATCTTGTGTGAGTTAATGTTAAATCTCAGCCGTTGTAAATAGAGGGAGAGAGGCATCAATGGAAAATAAGAGAGATGTTTGGTCTCTTATCTCGGGGGAGAGAACAAGTAGGTCTTAGGTCTAGAGATAGGGATTTTTCTGAATTAAATTTTCTCACCTAAGAAACTAGAAAACTTTTCATAATTATTTTTCCTAAGTGCCTGACCATTGGGAAGCAACATTCCCAGGAAGTAGACTTTTCCATCTAATTTAATAAAATCCAAAACCCTCGCTATGTAAGAATAAAGAGCAGAAAGAACTGATAGACATTAACATCAATGGCTCAGACATGAAATTTGATCGAGGGTGGTATCTTGTAATATATAATCTCCTTGCGTAGTCATGTAGTTCGTAGTTGATGAGGAATCTCTTCTCCCCTTTTTAATTGTATAACCTCTATTTATTTATCAATAAAATTAGTGGTACAATTTACCACTTTTCTAGGGGAAAAGAACACTTAATAAAGACACAATATAAATGTAAAACCATGATGTAGGAAAATCATACGGAGGATAAATGTGTAAGACTTTAAAGACACATGCCTATGGCCAACAATATCATCAGCCACATTGAAAAATTCACATCCTAAACAAGAAATTGAAAAAAAAATCTTCCATGTAATAGAGTCAACAATATCAAAGATACATGTCTATGGTCAAAAATATCAAAGACGCATGCCTATATTCATATAAGAATTCTTGTATGTATCCCCATGTCAAGTTCACCTGCAAAAAAATCATGGAAAGAAACTCAAATATGAGATGATATAAAATGATAAATTTAGAATAAGAGACAACTATAAAACAACATTTCGATCAGCACCTGGTTTTCCCACGGTGCAGGTAAAACGCCACCACTGCAGCCGCCACTGTCACCACTCTCCACAGAACTGTCACACCCACCACCTCGTGACCTAGCCTCTCTTCCAGGACCCTCCCTAACTCTCTTTCAAGTGACTCGATCTTGACTTCAAGCACGCCGTTCTTCTCCTCTAGAGCCCTCTTCTATGCCTCCAGTCGCTCGATCTTGACTTCAAGCTCGCCGTTCTTCTCCTCCAGAGCCCTCTTTTGTGCCTCCAGCCGCTCGACGGAGAGCTTCAGCACGTCTTCGGACTTCTTCGCCTCCGAAAGCTTGGCCTCCACCTCCGAGGCCTCCCTCTGCAACTTCTCCACCTCGGCGACGGCGTCATTCCCGTCGGACTCCGCCGCGGTGAGGTCCTACCGCAGCCCAAAGACAGCCTCCTCTAGGCGGACGACCTGGTTGAGGGTGGCCTCCAGCGCGCGCAGATCCGACTCGACCCGGGCGGCCGCCTCTCGCCTCTCCGTTCGGAGGGAGGATAGGAGGATCAAGGACCCAAGGGAGTCAGTGGAGCCATGGAGCTCCTCGGTGGTGCGGAGCGTGGCCGCCTGGGCGACGGTGGCGTCGGGGTTGCTTTAGAAGCCTTCGACGGTGGCTGTGATCGAGTAGTTAGGGGCGAGCGTGGCCGCCTAGGCGACGGTGGCTTCGGGGTTGCTTTGGAGGCCTTCGACGGCGGCTGCGGTCGAGTAGTTAAAGGGCAGCGTGGCCGCCTGGGCGACGGCGGCGTCGGGGTTGCTTTGGAGGCCTTCGTCGGCGGCTACAGCCGAGTAGTTAGGGGCGAGGGTTTCATCTTCCATGGCGAGGGCGGCGAACTAGGTACCGAGAAGAGAGTGAGTGAGAGAGAGAGAGAGAGAGAGAGAGAGAGCAAGGAGGGGCGACGAAGTGGGAGACAAGAAGAGAGAGTGAGAACTGAAACCAGTCAAAAGAGGAGGGCGGGAGCGGGTGGGGGACCGACTAACGATATAAAGATGGGACCTGAGGAAGCACACTGACTAGAAGTGGGAGACAAGAAGAGAGAGAGAGAGAGCGAGCAAGGAGGGGCGACGAAGTGGGAGATAAGAAGAGAGAGAGTGAGAACCGAAACCAGTCATAAAAGAGGAGGGCGGGAGCGGGTGGGGGACCGACTAACGATATAAAGATGGGACCTGAGGAAGCACACTGACTACAGGATTTCACCCCCTTGAAAATAATTTTGATCTAACTACTCGGCCGCAGCAGCCGACGAAGGCCTCCAAAGCAACCCCGATGCCGCCGTCGCCCATGCGGCCACGCTCGCCCCTAACTACTCGGCCGCAGCCGCCGTCGAAGGCCTCCAAAGCAACCCCGATGCCGCGGTCGCCCAGGCGGCCACGCTCCGCGCCACCGGGGAGCTCCATGGCTCCAGTGACTCCCTCGGGTCCCTGATCCTCCTATCCTCCCTCCGAATCGAGAGGCCAAAGGCGGTCGCCCGGGCCGAGTCGGATCTGCGGGCACTGGAGGCCACCCTCAACCGGGTCGTCCGCCTAGAGGAGGCCGTCTTTGGGCTGCTGTAGGACCTCACCGCAGCGGAGTCCGACAGGAATGACGCCGTCGCCGAGGTGGAGAAGTTGCAGAGGGAGGCCTCGGAGGCGGAGGCCAAGCTTTCGGAGGCGAAGAAGTCCGAAGACGCGCTGAAGCTCTCCATCGAGCGACTGGAGGCACAGAAGAGGGCTCTAGAGAAGAAGAACGGCGAGCTTGAAGTCAAGATCGAGCGACTGGAGGCATAGAAGAGGACTCTGGAGGAGAAGAACGGCGAGCTTGAAGTCAAGATCGAGTAACTTGAAAGAGAGTTAGGGAGAGTCCTGGAAGAGAGGCAAGGTCACGAGGTGGTGGGTGTGACAGTTCCGTGGAGAGTGGTGACAGTGGCGACAGCAGTGGTGGCGTTTTACCTGCACCGTGGGAAAAGTAGGTGTTGATCGAAATGTTGTTTTATAGTTGTCTCTTATTCTAAAATTATCATTTTATATCATCTCATATTTGAGTTTCTTTCCACGAATTTTTTGCAGGTGAACTTGACATGAGAATACATACAAGAATTCTTATATGAACATAGGCATGCGTCTTTGATATTTTTGACCATAGGCATGTGTCTTTGATATTGTTGATTATATTACATAGAAGATTTGTTTTCAATTTCTTGTTTAGGATGTGAATTTTTCAATGTGGCTGATGATATTGTTGACCATAGACATGTGTCTTTAAAGTCTTACACATTTATCCTCCGTATGATTTTCCTGCA
The DNA here is from genome assembly GCA_022559845.1 of Amorphophallus konjac. Taxonomy (NCBI): domain Eukaryota; kingdom Viridiplantae; phylum Streptophyta; class Magnoliopsida; order Alismatales; family Araceae; genus Amorphophallus; species Amorphophallus konjac. The sequence continues at coordinate 448,474,640 of CM040118.1, forward strand.
TCATGATTTTACATTTATATTGTGTCTTTATTAAGTGTTCTTTTCCCCTAGAAAAGTGATAAATTGTACCACTAATTTTATTGATAAATAAATAGAGGTTATACAATTAAAAAGGGGAGAAGAGATTCCTCATCAACTACGAACTACATGACTACACAAGGAGATTATATATTACAAGATACCACCCTCGATCAAATTTCATGTCTGAGCCATTGATGTTAATGTCTATCAGTTCTTTCTGCTCTTTATTCTTACATAGCGAGGGTTTGGGATTTTATTAAATTAGATGGAAAAGTCTACTTCCTGGGAAAGTTGCTTCCCAATGGTCAGGCACTTAGGAAAAATAATTATGAAAAGTTTTCTAGTTCCTTAGGTGAGAAATTTTAATTCATAAAAATCCCTATCTCTAGACCTAAGACCTACTTGTTCTCTCCCCCGAGATAAGAGACCAAACATCTCTCTTATTCTCCATTGATGCCTCTCTCCCTCTATTAACAACGGCTGAGAATTAACATTAACTCACACAAGATTTGCTTCTTACTAATAAACCGTGAACACAGAAAAATTATTGATTCCTAGAACATTACGTTTTAGTCTGGGAAGAAAAAATTTCCCTTCTCTAAAGGATACATAAAAAAAACCCATAAAAGATCCCAAAACACATATTTATCAACCTATCTAGTTGAATGATCCAAATGTTTGGCTAATTGATTCGATGTTCACTACCAGGGAATGTGGCAACTAATGAATCCATAATTATAATGGTTTGATAGAGAAATTATCTTTTACTTGTTTGTAATTTTCTCCTTTCATGAATGTCTAATTTCACCCTCATTCCATGTTCCATTTACTTGACTTCCATGTAATTTTATCACTGTAGCTTGAGCTCAGCCACTGCAGGTCATTGTTTTGCAACTGGTTGTATGCGTCGAGAGTTGTGGAGAAATGTGGTCATATAGTTGACTTGCAGGGCCCATAGGAAATTTATTCCCTACGGTGGGACGTCCGAAGCCTGAATGGTCGCCTGAATAGGCGGAAACAGTGTCTTTATGGACAGGGAAATATTCGAGTGATTGCTCCGGCGTGTAGATACCCTGACCCAAAAAAATCACCTTCTAAAAATTGACTTGCATGAACTACACGCCTACTTGACATTAGTTTAATATATTTTGGTTGACCTTTGCAATGTCTAGCTGAACTGTAGAGGGGCCAGAGGAAGTCCATTCCCCTTTAGTGCTTCTGAAAAAGAGGAGCAGGGGTTGTATGCATGTGGGTGCATGCACATGTAAGTTTCAGTGTAAACTGGATATCTGGAAGAAGTCTGCATTGTCAAACTACTAATTATCTGGGGTAGCACATTTTTCATTTAATCATAAGAAAAAAATTAATTACAGATATATGAAGAGATTGTTGTACTTCTTTCCACATCCTTATTTTCTTCTTGTTTCACCACCCTATTTTCTTACTTGTCTTATGCCCATTGTGTAATCATCATTTAGGTGGTATAGGTGCTAAGTAGGCTTCGTAGAATAGTTTTGAACGGTGATAAGTGGACTTCGTGGAATGTTTTAAAAGGGGTTAAGTTGGCACCCTGCACAAGTTGCTTGCTTGGGTCATTGCACCTCAGTGATGCGTCATTCGTTATTAAATATCACCTGAATGGTGTTTCATTTGTAATTTAAAATACTCAACTATTATTTATGCTTTTATGCTCTAATTGTGACTACAAAGCATAAATGAGATGTTTAATAGTTGCATTTTCTTTTGAAAACCTAACTCCATTATATCCTTTGAGTGGTTGATAGCTTTATTTCTTTTAGTTCCCCTTTTTATGTTGCATTTATGGTTGAATTGTGAAATTTTCAGCAAATAGAAATGTCAATTGTTGAATTACACATATATGCAACATGTTAAAATAACCATCAGGTAGAATATGATCACCGTAAGGATGCGGTGATCCGCCGATTGTCAAACTAGGAAGTCAAAAGAGTTTGTTGCCTTCCTCTGCCTAGGACTTTACAGCATCGATGACAGGTCTGCATTACAGGGGGTGAGACTTCGATTCAGTTGGTACTTCGGTGAACTTCGTAGTCCAAACCCCTGTTTAAGTCTCGTTATTGTGGATGCCTTCTATCCAATCGATTCGTACATTCCACACTTATGCTTACTAATCTCCCCCGTCCTTTAAATGTTGAACCAATTTTATATGACAACCGATAACGAACGAAACCATCCTTGCGCACTCCTCCGGCAACTTCAGCCTGCAACAACGGCCAGTCATAACTCTATGGTTTCACATCGTCATATATTTTCAGTTAAGAATTTTTACATTTTAGTCCTTATAACTAAGGGTATTTATGCTTTAGTCCCTCAAATATTATTAGTCAAAGGAATGTGCTTCCCGTGTGAATTTATTTTATAATTTTTTATGTTAAATAACAAAGATTTAGACATTAAAAAATTATTTATCATTGTCTAAGGAGTAACTCCGCAATTTGATGAGCAATTGCTAGAAAACAAATGTGCATGAATTAGCCTTATATTCTTAAGTTAAATCGATACTAAGAATAACAAGATAGAAGCTAGCAGTTAGATTTGAACTTATACCAAACAAAGGAGAACATAACTCGACATGCTTGGTTGCTCTACTTGTTGAGATCAGTTTTTTTGTTCCCAATTACCAGATACTGTGTGACCAATCTTCTAGGGCCGTGTGAAGTCAATTCTCAGGAAACTCCAAATGGCAGCCTCCACCAAGAAGCTATTTTCACATTTCAACTTATGCTTTCCTTTGACAGCTTTTCTGTAGATTAAAAAAGGGAAAGAAAAAAGAAACTTGAAGAGAGTCTTCTTCGAGAAGTTGATTCAATGACGCCTAATGAGCATCTTGACCTGTTAGTTGGAATTGTTGCATGCAACCAATTTGGTTATTTTGCCAACTTGATGCATATTAGGGTCTACAACCAGACATGTGAATTGTGAAGTCAGGAGAAGAAGATATCGATGATCCATTAATTACCGGCTATTTGTGACTTGCCAACAGTGAGTGCCCATTTAATATGAAATTTCATTTCTGAAATGAAGGATCCATGTATCTTCGTCATCTAGGTGACTTTCTTAAATTTATTGACAGGTCCCTAAACCAACAAGGCCAAGAAAAGAGGCCCTTTCTAGTTGGAAAAGTGCGCTGTGATTTCTATTTCAAGAGTGTAGACAATTATTATCTTTTATTTGAAAAGATAATGTTGCACATTTGTGTAAAACCTACACATGTTTGGTACTAGACTTAAGCATGAAAGTTATAACAAGATTCTTGATATGTCTGAATTGTAAGACATATGGGTAGATATGCCTGACAAGAAAAATAGAACGAATATTTCAAGAATTTTAGGAAAAGAAGACACATTTAACCATGCAACAGAAAAAAGAAAATGAAAGAAATATTTACACCAAAGAATTATAAGTCATATGGGCAATTATGCCTATAATAACATATGTTGCAAAGTTAAAATATGATGCATGTATTGCACTAATAAATTTTTGATAAGTTAGCATAAAAGATAAGTACAAACGTCATAACCATTCATATTTTTTGTACATTAAGCTTGCAAAAAGGTCTATAAAGTTTGTATATTATCCTAAACATCAATAACATTTAGCATAGTTATATAAGGATTGCTATTCAGTATCTGATTCTTTATTTTCTAAGATGATTTTTCTTATTTTTATCTTTAACAATCCTTAGTCTACATCGATTTTGGTTTCACAGAATTCATCATCTAAGTCATTTTCTATTAGATGTTTTGTTTCATGAACTCCAATGCACGTGTAATTTACTCCAAAAGTGATTCTGCTCTATTTATAACTTTTATTGTCAATGTGAATTACTTTGTCAGGTATTCGTATATAATTCTTTTGAATTATGTAATCTCAATTTTCTATAGAAAAAAATAGATATCAGAATTGCATGCACAAAAAATTATTTTATTATTTAAGACATTCCTTTGTTTTATGTAATTTATCTACTGGGACACTTGCAACCTTTTCAAGTTCTTTATTGAAAAATGTAACCCGGATGCTTGTTGTGCCATCACCTAGCTTCAATCTCAAGTAACATCTACATGATAAAAGTATACTTTAAAAATATTTATTTATCTTCAAGATAAATATAATAAATGCTTTTATATGGATTTTTCTTCAATGAGGGCACAAAATAGAATTCTTCGTAAACTAAAAAATGAAGGAGATTTTGTGACTTTTATACCATCACAATTCCATAGAATTAGAAAATCAAATTAACTTTTAACATAATCATAAAATAGAAGGTCAAAATCCCATGAAAAAGGCACACAAGCTTGCGCTTTAGGATGTTCAAAATTAAACTATCCAGCTGAAACATGGCCAAAATCTCTTCAAGTCAACAAAATCAGCCTAACAGATTTGTTATAGAATGCGGTCATGAACACGGGTGCGACTTATCAGGTTCTGAATAGAACACGGTCATGAGACTAGCCACAATCATGAAGAACGCAGTGAGGGTAACCGGCGCGTTCAGAATGAGGTCCAGTAGGACGCAGTCTATCGTGTGAACGCGTTCCTGGAACAGAAGACTAAACACGATCTCTGGGTCCGCCACATCCAAGTCAGACAGAACAGAATCTAAACAGAACCATATTCTGCAGTTTCAAAGGACGGTTGAACCCCTTCTTACACTAGTAGGACGAGATTCTAGGGGTTTTTAGAATTTTTGGGATACAACCTGCTCGGCGTTCATGTGAATATCAATGGCTCACAGAGTCTTATGGAGGACTTAGTGAAGAAGCTACAGTTCGACAGAAGGAATATTTGGCGGAGAGTTCTAACTTCCGCATAGAAAAGATCTTTTTGCGAGCACCCAAAAAATCAGTGTGCGATAGATGCATGCCACCAGAGTCTGTGATTCACAAAAGTTTCTTTTGTCTAGTCAAAGGGAACAAATGCATTGTTATGTTAAAGGGAGTTGCAGTTAAATATGTCAAATAATAAAATTCTTAATTATGTAATATTGGAAATTAACCTTATAGAGGTGGGAGTTAAATGCATAAGTTCACTTACCAATGTGAGCTTATGTGACAATATAGACAGATTTTGCATGTGGAATTGACACATTGGAATGACACACATATGCAAAAGACAAACTGTCACATAATATATTGGCAAAAGTTATGAGGACTGGAATTTCAAAGGGAAAAGGTTTAAATGAAAAGTTATAGGGCTAAAAGCCCAGATGAGCTAGCCGCATATGGATTGCTCCTTTGGGTGGGTGCATGAGATCAATGTCACCCAACCACTAAATTTGCAACTAAGTTGTGTGTTTTGTGGGGGAGGGGGGGTCTACTGCATAACATATAACATGTGTAACACATAAACATATAATGTTTACAATTTTTATAGACTTGCCATGTATGAAATATTGACAAACAAAATTAGTAATTATTTCTGATCCTTTGTCTAGCATAATATTGTTGAATGTAAGTACTCTAGACCAACTTTTGGCTGGGAGCAAAGAGGAGATTGACCTGGCTAATGAGATCCTTTACAGCAAAAGATGCAACTGATTTGGGTGGAAAAGTCACGTAAACTTTAACTATCCTGGATGTAAATATAATGATTCATGAATAATTCATATACTTTAATATCAAAAAAGGACAAGAGATAATTATATGTTTCTTCCATTGAAACAAAATATAGTCTATGGTTATGAAATATCTGATTTTAAAAACTCGTGTTTTACAATGTAAAAGGTTTTCTGTCAGAAATTCATTGAAGCAAGTTAAAACTTGAAAGCTAAAGATGTTAAGCATTAAACAAATGGGAACCATAGAATAATTAAAATCAGAGAAAAAGGTGGAAGAGGTAATTTGGGGAAGAAAGCCCTTCCTTTTCAACAAAACTACAGTAGCAAACCCTTCTTTTCAACATAACAATAGTAGCAATTCTTTCCCTTCAACATAACAACAGCCGTAGCCTCTTCCTTTCAACACAAGCACAACAACATTAATAGAGCAGCAAAGGTAACAGTGTTCCCATTTCTCTCCTTCGCAAGTCAACAGCAACAAAAGTTAACAAAAGCCAGCAATAACGGCAAGTGAGACAGCACCCCATCCCCATTTCCCGGTGGTGTCCACTTTATTCTCTTTTTGCTTTTTTATTTTGTTGTGTTTGTGCCTTTTTTGAACAACAGTAATAGGGGTACACTGGAGGTCACAACATGCACAGTATAGAAACAACCGGTGAAAGCCTGTAACAGCAACCAGGGGTCACAGCATGCACAGCAATCGGGGGTCCCATTTTTTTCTTCTCTTCTACCACCGGGGCTCTATTCCTTCCTCCTTATTTTAATTATGGCATCAACAGTAACTGGTGCGGAGCCAACAGGTGGCAGAGAACATGCATTGTGTCATGCCTTGCCAAGATCTCCATGTGATGCAGTTTTTTTTTATGCCCCTGGCAATGCAGAGATTACTAATTCTGGTAGTGCCACATGCATATCAGACCTTGATGCCTCTGATAGCTCGGCTGTCATATCCTTTTGCCGGGAGTGGGGAGTTGGGCTTATAGTTATTGGTCCAGAGGCCCCTTTAGCTGCTGGTCTTGTCAATGACCTTGTTAAAGCTGGCATTCCTACATTTGGCCCTTCAGTAGAAGCTGCAGCATTGGAGGGATCAAAGAACTTCATGGAGAGGTTGTGTGATAAATTTGGAATTCCAACATCAAAGGTTGTTGTCACCTCTTCTCATGAACTATCATGTTTATGTGCTTGGCAAAACATTCATGGGCCTTCAAATGTTAACAGCTTAATTTTATCTAGCGGGTGTACATGACTTTGTGCCGCTCTTCTTATGTTCGATGAAATGTCCACGGGTATCTTTATGACGACGATGGTCGAGCATCGCTTCATGTAATACCATAAAGCATCTTAATTTCTGAAATTTACTGTAATTATCAGAAGTTATGAATTTTGTGGGGTTCAACAGCGACCAAGGCGAGCTTGGGGTCCTCGAGTGCCTAAGCGCTTAGGCGCCTGCCTAAGCGGCGCTTAGGCGTTTGCCTAAGCGGCGCTTAGGCGTTAAGTGTTAGAGTGTGGAGCCCGAACTCGCCATCGTGCCCCCGGAAGAAAATTTATGTTTATAACAGGGGCAATAAAATATCAAAATAAAGTACTAACCTAATGTTTGTCAATTTCTTCCACAAATATGCAAATCATACTCGGAACAACATACATATAATATAAAGTAGATACCAAAAGAAAAAGACATCTCCCATTATCACATACAATCAATAATAAAGTAAACAAACACATAACTAAAGAAGTACCATAGATGACATACAAAATTCAAATTAAAATTTAAAATATTTAATTAAATAATGAAGACAGAAGGGGGCCGCCTAGGCACCGCTTTGGGCGCCTAGGCCACCAAAGCGGTGCCTTGGCCCGCCTTTGTTCAGCCTAATAAGGCGTCTAGGCGCCTTGACCTAAGAAAACCGCCTTCCCGCCTAGGCGCCGCTTAAGCGGCGCCTAGGCGGGTGCCTTGACAACTATGGCATGAACCAACAGATAACTGGGAGGACGAGGAAGGATTCACCGTGGCATTGTATTAGTTGCCATGTTCCTTACTCATGTGCATATGAATTGACTAGTCCCATACCTGACCATGATTGCAATGGCTGAAACATAGAAAAGGAAGAACATATTCATTTGTCTTTTTCCTACTGTGTCTATGCTCGGCCCATAGTTGTCAAGACGACAAGGCGACCAAGGCGAGCTTGGGGTCCTCGAGTGTCTAAGCGCTTAGACGCCTGCCTAAGCAGCGCTTAGACGTCAAGTTCATAAAAAATATCATCATTAATATATACGTAATTTTTATATATAAATTAATCATGATTATTACAAATATGGGAAACAACACTAGTATGAACATAGAAATAAAAATTAATAGAAATGACATTGCAATAAAATATCAAAATTTATTTTGGGATAAAATTAACAATAAAAATTAGACTTTCAGAATAAATAAAATACTAACCTGATGTTTGCCAATTTCTTCCAAAAATATACAAATCATACTCGAAACAACATACATATAATATAAAGCAGATACGAAAAGAAAAGACATCTCTCATTATCATTTATCACGTACAATCAATAATAAAGTAAACAAACACATAACTAGGGAAGTACCATAGATGACCACTGTAAAAAAAATAAGACATACAAAATTAAAATTTAAAATACGTTATTAACAAATTAACCCCATTATTAATTGAAAAGGGGAGAAGGCAGGATAGAGAGAGAGGGACTAAGAGAGAGAGTTGTGAACTGTGTGTGTGTGAGAGAGAGAGAGAGGAGGAAGGGTGGGGGAAAGAGAGAAGGGGGCAAGGGGAGAGAAGAGATAGACAGACAGAGAGAGGGGGCAGGAGAGAGAGAGAGGGTGGGTCCCACTGTGAGTGTGAGAGAGAAATAGAGAGAGAGTGTTAGAGTGTGGAGCACGAACGCGCCATCTGCGCCCTCGCACGCGGATCGACCGCCTAGGCGCCGCTTTGGGCGCCTAGGCCGCCTCAGCGGCGCCTAGGCTTCGCGAAACCACCTTCCCGCCTAGGCGCCGCTTAAGCGGTGCCTAGGCGGGCGCCTTGACAACTATGGCTCGGCCCTCCGTTATTCTACTTCAGTTTGTTTGATAACCCCATTTTCCTCTTCTTCCCTTCAGAGGACATCTCTATAGCTTTAAAACCTTCCAAAAGATCTGAAAAGAAAAATGGGAAAAAGTTCAAACCAATTTAGCATAGGTGCAGCAGGCCATGTTAAGCTTTGGTTACAAAACTGACTAATCCATACCTTCATCTTTAGCCATGTCAAGAAAGGCCTGAAGTTCTAAGGCTTGCCAGTAATACATCATACCTCTGACTATTTTTTGAAAGCAGATAGAAAACCAACATTTGGCGCATAAAATGGGGAGCCATGGATTACCTGTCCTTGTCAAAGTCTGGCCTCTGTATGATGCCCAAAGACGAAGCTCTTCGTCTAGTTCTTCTCCCCTGCTTTAAGGGTCTTCTTCTGATTTACAATCCACTCGCTGAAGAAAGTTATTCCATTCATCTATACACAGTGGCAAGAAAAAATCATTCCACATGCAGAAGATGCAATCAGCATAATTAACTGTCATGATACAACTATTCTAATGTCATGTGGTGAAGGAAACCTGGATAGATTTTCTGTAAGTAAAATAGGATAGAAACACCATCTTCATTGGGATACTCAAGATTCTGTGAGGAGAAAAGAGCGTCTTCCTCGTAGTAAGGGGTCAGGACACTGGAACAGAAAATGCAAAACAATAAACAATAGCATTCATAAAAATAGGGAGAAATACAAGATTATGGGAAAGAACAAATCAGTTATCCAGTACATTTGTTTGAAGGAAAGGAAATGATGTCCAAGTAGGTTGAAAAATAGGCACAAATTTTGTAGTGAAACCATAGTGCAATGAGCCAGTAAAAGTAGTTAAAACATGCACAATATACCAACTAAAACTATGGAAGGGAGAAGAGCAACATGCACAAAATTTGTAGTAAAACCATAGTGCAATGAGCCAGTAAAAGTAGTTAAAACATGCACAATATACCAACTTAAACTATGGAAGGGAGACGAGCAACCATGTAGCTGAAGTGGTTAATTTCTTTCTTTTTTTGCAATTTTGTCATCCATGACCATTTCTATCCTGTTACCAAGACCACAAAATATAAACTTCTCATTTTCTTACATTGTCTTCTAGATTTCATTACTCCACCGCCTTTATGTAATTCTTTTTCCCCAATCACCAAACACTTTTTCAGCTGCCCCATGACAGAATGGTCAGGGTGACTCCCTCCACTATTCCCACCTGGAGCTCACCGGCCATAGCTACTCCCCACCCCCTACCCGGCGAAGGAAAAAGGGTTCTTTTTCAACTCACAGTCTTTCCCATTACTATCTTTAGCCATGTCCACTGCTATTGGAATCTGGCCATAGAATTATGACCAAGCAAATTAAAGATCAATAAAAAAAATTACAAGCAGAAGATCTATAAGGAACATAACCAGCAAAAGAAACCTTGCTAGCTAGCAAGAACGGTGGCCACTGAATAAGCTCTAAATCACGATCTGCCCAATACGGAACAAGCAAGAGGTCCCTCTCCCTGGGCACCAACCATCATAAAATAATGAATGGCAAAAGTAATTATCAGCTCAGGCATATTAATTGCCATAACTTCACTCTCTATCGCTTGTTGAGCTACTATAAGGAACGACATCTACCTGTTGTCCATCAGATCTTCTTTCCTGAAGCTAGTAATTATTTTGTTCCATAACTGAGAAAACTTTGCTGCCTCTAATTCCTTGGTACTAGCTGGAATCTGAAATGTGCAACATATCAACACTTAATAGCAATCTGAAGAACATATCCTAATTTTGGGAGAAAAGGCAGCAGCACAAGAGAAATGGGTAACAGACACCAGCATACCTTAGCAAATTTACGAGATAAAGTAGCCTTTAACCCCTCTTTTGGGCTGCTTCTGACTTATCCACTGGAACCAAATGCGCATTAAAAGCTCCAGGAAGTGACTCAAAACAAGATCGTAGCATTCCTAATGTTCGAATCTACACTCAACCCCCCACAAAAAAAGGAAAAAAAATATGCAACAGCCAATCAGAAATAGCAAACTGCAACAATCTGGCACAAGAAATTTTATTTTGTATATTCTTAAATTTTAGTAGACTGCTGGTTGACACCATCACTGCGACTCCACATTAAAAGGAGAAACAGCTGCCAGCAAGCCATAGCCAGCAATTTAATGAATTGTGTAGATGTTTTTTCCCCAAGGAAAAGGAGTTGTGCAGATGTTGAAAATCTCATGGAATATAGAATCCATAATTGTAAGCTACTCCAAACTGCACTGCACCCCTCTAACCCAGAAAGCATACAAACATTTAGTGTGCCAATGCATAAAGAAAGAACTGTTAAAGGCTTCCAACTTCCAGCAATACTATTCTGTGTATGCATACATTTGCTTCTATAATGTCAGTTCAAAATTGAAAAAACAAAAGAAATTTAGCAACTGCAGATCGGCAAAAGTATGCTAGGAAAAGAGAAATGGTTGGGGAAGAATAACCTCTCCAAGACGACAAAAAGCTCCATAAATTCCACCAAACAATGTGGAAAAAATTGCATACCAGATCTGAGTATCCATGAAATATACCTGAAAAGCATCACACACATAAGAAAGATAATGAATAACACAACAAAGAAGGCTCATAATTGACCAGAAGCCATACAAGAATAATTGCGGCCCACAGGGCAATCACGACGCCAATGTTGTTCTTAGCTGCAAAAAACAAAATGGCACAATATCAATAATCTGTCCTCTTACTGAAATTCACCCATTATCATCAAATAATTACCTCGCGGAAAGAATTCGTGCCATTGAAAAGTTGTTATTGGATACTTCATAATGTCTTTTGTTGGACCCACAAGTGGCTTTATCTTGCATTATAGAACCATGAAACGAACAATTATGGAAAACATGTTTTGAACATATTCAAATTCCAACTGTAGGAGAAGAGCAAAACAGAATTCAGAAACAAAAAAAAAAGATCAAAACCAGGAACTGCTAACAAGTCACCTGATATCATTGTTTTCACCTAGTCGAGGCAAACTGTTGGCGCCTCGCCTTGTCTCATCACCTAGGCGAGTGCCTCAAGCGCCTTTGATAACATAGGTTTCTCCAATATTCAAGTTTAATTATGATTTAGCTTTATCGACTAAAAATTATATAGGTTGAAATGCATCCAAATTAACACACATCATACACATGGAGACAATACACATAAAATCTCACCAATAAATCTACTCTTAATTAATTTTCACAAAGGCCCGAATGGATGATCTTGAGGGTAGGAAGGCTCCTCTAAGGCAATTCAGCATGTCCTCATCATGTGCAAATGTAATGAAACCACTTCACTGAATTTCTTTATATGTATCTGCAATCACAATTACTTGACCTCATCTGTAACAAGCTCTTTGTAGACAGACTTTCCAGTTTTTAAGCATGATTTTTTCAGGCTCAGTATTGATTAATCTTATCATTCCAACACCCCTGTCTGTTGAACTCATTTAAGTTCAAAATCTTTTAGAATGACTACAGCTAGCTAACAAGAAGACAATCAAAATCAGTCCAACACCCCTGTCCGGTATCCTCCTCCCCCTCCGGCCTCCCTCCCCTCTCCTATGTGACCTCCCCCCTCCCCCTCCGGCCTCCCTTCCCCCTCTCCTGCGACCTCTCCCCTCCCCCTCCGGCCTCCCTCCGGCCTCCTCCCTCCCCTGCGACCTCCTCCCTCCCCAGCCCTCCGGCCTCCCTCCCCCCTCTCCTGCGACCTCCCCCCTCCCCCTCCGGCCTCCCTCCTCCTCCCCTGCAACCTCCCCCCTCCCCAGCCCTCCGGCCTCCCTCCCCCTCCCCCTCCGGCCTCTCTCTCCGGCCCCTCGCCCTCCTCTTCATCGCCTTCAACGCCGCGGGCGGGCTCGGCACCAGAGGCTGAGGCGGTGGATGTACCGACGGCTGGGGTACTCGTTCCCGGTGGAGGTGGCAGAGAGGGCGGCGGGGTTGGCGCTGGAGTGCGTGCGGACGGAGGCTCCGCGACGGCCGGACATGGTGAGGGTGGCTAGGAAGCTGTCCAGGCTGCTCCTGCAGTCGAGGGCCTGGGCGGAGAAGGTCGGCATTCCCGCCAGTGTCGATGCCTCTGGTCCTCGGCTCCCTGGTCGTGACTTATAAATTTCTCTTTCATTCTTCTCCTCCGTCTCGCGCTCGTGATGGGGACGGCGACCTCCCCAAGAGCTCGATATCAGCCACCCGCAAGCAGATCTCGGCCACACCTGCCCCATGCGCCAGATGGTGACCGACGAGGCCATCGCGGTGCTCTCCTAGAGGCTCTGAAACCTGCGCTCGATCTACCTCTCGGGGAACCATTTCATCTCCGACAACGCCCTGGTTTCGCTCGCCTTGAACTGCCCGATGCTCACCGAGATCGTGGCTCACGATTGCAGTTTCATTGGAGGGACAGGAATCGCTTTCGCTCTTCGCCGATGCCGGAATCTCACTTTGATCTCAGAACAGCCGAGGCAGGCCGATGCTGTGGGTTGTGCGATCGGTGATGGTCAGATCGGATCGGAGGCAGTTGGTGATGGAGAGAAAGCGGCGGCAGACGAGAGAGAGAGAGAGGGATATTTTAATCTTATTACATATAATTGATGAAATATTCTACGTAATATTTTTTTTGACGGTAATAAATAATAAGGATTTATTTATAAAATATTGATAATTATAAAAATTATTAAGATAATACTCAGAATCGAAGGATTAATCGATAATTCGATAAATTTGTAAGAATTAATATGTAAAAATCCCTTAAATAATATATACTTTTATATCATTGTTTAGTTAACATATTCACTCCTATTATACCTAGTAAATAATAATAATAATACTAATACTAATTTAAATTCATCACATAATATTGTCATTTCATCTTCACTGGTATCTGTCATCTCATATAAATAGTTGATTATTTGAATATTATTTACCTTTGTTTAAATTTAGCAAGATACAACCTTATTTGTTGCATGCATGTTAAAAAATTATAACAATTGAAATTAAATTTACTACCAAAGAAATTTAAGTTACTATTTCACTGAAACATAGTCCAATTTCAATATCTAGCTCTAAAATTCTAATGGCTAGCAAACTCATTGCTTCTGAATTGGCTAAGTTGGACAAGTTGAATGGTACTAATTATGATATGTGACATAATAAGATTATGTACGGCCTGATGTGGGGATGGATTTTCAGAAAATCCTTGATTAATCGCCAAAAATAGAATGACCATGGGGCCGCTAGAATATGTGAAAGACGTGATTGCATGCGAGCACACAATAGGGTAGCATTTATTTATTAGGTCGGCTCCCGGTACAGGGCGGAGAACCTAGGTCCGAGGACCATCATCACGTATAGTGAAAGCCTCCGGCCGGGCGTAACCCGCCCTTCTGCCAATCACCGTTTGATATACCGAAGATTCAGCTCATGCCAGCATGCACCAAGGTGATATATATATACATGAACATATATAATGCATACAATAAGAGCATGATAGAAAATATGTTTAAATTAATCAATTTCTTTTTACCTGACCCGTGGTCAATTAGGTTGACCAATCCATGTCATAGAAGGCAAGGATTGCCCCGAGAATGAGTGCGGGGTTAAAACGGCGCAAAAGGAAACAACTGGCTCAAATCCGGCGCGGTCAAGCGTAGGTATAGGCTAAAACGGCGCGGGGTAGCGCAGGTAAAAATGCTAAAACGGCGCGGTATGGAGTGATGGGCTAAACCGGCGCGATGGGCTTTGGGCACGCCAGAATAGGGCGCGCCGGAATAGAACCATTTGAAAATTTGTTGTTTTGAGTCTAAAGCTAATACGGCACGAGGGGGCAGCGCGCCGTATTAGGGCGCGCTGGATTAGGAGCGCGCCGGATTAAGCTATTTTCTGGCCAATTTTAATCCGTTTGAATTTCAGAGTTGCTTGTTAGCCCCTTTAACAATAATTGGGTTAATTAATTATTGAACTGGAGTCATGGATGCCCCAGAGGCAGAGTCATGAGTTCGTGCGAGGTTCATACTCAAGTACGGAGGTTCATTCTTTCCAAAGTATACCTCATTAAGTCCAAATTATGGGAATAACTTATTAGTTAAAACCTGGCGAAAATTGGGCAGCATCTCCCCATCCTCGGAGGATTGCGGGGGAGAAGCGGGGACATACTCACGTGTGGAGTAAGCCCCTAACAAGTCGAGAAGCACAACAGCGCCCAGCAGACCCAAACGGACAGGAAACCCGGAGGGCTAGCCTATGAGGGGCACCATCATTCCGTGGGTTAAAACGTGATCAGATGAGATGACCAATAAGGGAAGGAAACCCCGAGGGCTAGCCTACGAGGGGCACATGACCCATGGCCAAATCACGATCCGAAGGGACAACCAGTAGGGAAGGAAAACCCCGAGGGCTGACCTACGAGGGACACACATCCCATGGTCACCACGATGTCCCTAAGGACTGTGGGTTTGATATCGGGCTTGACCCTGTTAGTGTTCACCCTATGGCCCGTAGGGGTTCTCATCACTCACAGATGAGACCCTTTGACCAAGTGGTGTTTCGAAGAAACCAATGGGGTATGTCCCCCTCCCCGGATCATTGAAGCAGAGTTATCAACAATAACCAAGCTAAGACATTCTAGATCATAGACGGAATAAGAACATGGCATCATACAATGACCAATGAGTTAGAGAAGCGATGCTCACAGGGGTTAACAGGTTGATGCACACGGGGCTAAAGGGATTAGCACTCACGGAGATCAGTAGTTAGCATGCAGATTAGGGGATTAGCAGATCAACGCCTACAGAGGGTTAATGGCTTAGCCCACGAATTAAGATGACCAAACATGAGACATTCATCCGAACAACTGGCATACAATTGGCATGGAATGAATGCACATGCTCTGGAGGTGGCCCCATTCCCTCTGGGCTATGGAACAGTGCAGAGGGGTATCGGGGACCGACCTCGAATTAAAATGGACAGAGGTGCACACACATGTATGCCTCTAATCACAATACCCACAGCATATACGTGGAGCAAAGCACGGTCGATTGCATTAAAGGAGAGGAGCCCCGGGGAAGGGGGAAATAGTTTATATAGCCTGTATCGATTTCGGGGCATGGTCGGTGCCATGAAACAAAGCACAACACTCATACGCACGCGAAACAGACGGATTGAGAGGGAGGAATAGAGGGAGCATGCACAGCATACGGATTGAGAGGGAGGAATAGAGGGAGCATGCACAACATAATATCATTCAGATCATCAACATATCATTCATCCCACAATGGGAGGCAAAAGACACAATACATTAGCATTCGGCGCCGACGTTGCCGCACGGTCGCCATCTCCTTAGTTGTAGGGAAGAGAGATTACAGAGGAGGAGAAGGGATGAAAGATGGTGAGGGGAGGATGGGCTCATATCACCCCCCCCTTCACTTACATTATATCAGGAGAGGAAAACAGAAGGGGAATCGACAGGAGGAAAACCACGGAAATCCACCTAAACTGCTTCTCCCAAAACAGAGTATCGGATCTGGCTCTTCTTCTCCGGCTCCGGAGGGCTTCAAGCGAATGGACAGAGGAGGGTGGCGGCGGCTCTCAGTGGAAACCCTTCTTCTCCCCCAAGACTTCTCTCTCTCTTCGTATTGGCTCTCTTCTATTTTCTTTCTATTTTTTTTCTCCACTTCCCCTCGTCCCCTCGAACCAAATAGCATGGCAGGAATATATATAGCTGGGCTTATTACGGAGTGGAGAATGGCACGCCAGGAAGTCTTCCATTCAGCATTTGGCGCGCTGGATAAGAGGGCACCGGGAAGAGGGGCGCGCCGGTGAAAGGGCGCGCCGGATAAGGGCCTCCCCTTGCTTTTGCGCGTCGGATAAGAGGGCACCTGGAAGTGGAGTGTGGGCATGCCGGATAAGCTTGTTCCGTCGCGTTTGCTCTGGTGTGAGTCAGACTGTGGACCTCGGACTGGCTCCGGGAGTTGTCATGATCCTTCATCTCGTCACGGCTTCGTAAAACCGCTACGAGAAGTATTGGTAAAGCCTTCGGGTCGCTGAACGGCCAGTTCCGGAACCATTTGCACCTTTGGTTCGGACACTCGGGTTTCTTGCTGACATGGCCTTCGGCACTGTGATTTGTGCTGTCGGGCCAGCTTCACTTGTATTTGTAACTTTTCGATTGCTCCTTCGGGGATGGTCCCGAATATTCATCTTTTGTTCGGCTTCCACCATTATTTTTCTTCTTTTCTTTCTTTTCTTCTCTGTCGGCACGAGAGCAGTTGATCAGAACCTAAGACCTGCAGAAGCAGAAGTTAAGAAAAATTAGGAATATTTTTTGTGTCAACAAATGCCCCCCACCCGCGGGTGTCACGACAGAGGGACGAAAGAGCGGGACGTGCGGGTGTAGCCCATAGCCCGTTTGAAAATACTGCATGTGTCTTTTTATTATTATTTATTCTTTTTATTTATTCCATTTCCATTCATCATCATTCATTCATCATCATTTTTTTATTTCATCATTCACTTTTATTGTCCTTTTTTTTTTTTATAGCTATAGTCTCATCCACGCACACAGGCATTCAACGACCACAAGGATAGAATAGCTATATGTAGCATAGTTCCCCTATATTAGGGATAGAATAAGGACAGCGCCCACGATTCACGGACAGAGTGCGACTCACGAAGCACAATTAAGAGAGATGTGCATACGTAAAGGGGACACTGCATAGAACGTAAGCGTAGCATAAACCACAATCTACACCCAGGACTATTCCTCCATAGTGTGAAAGTGCAATTATATGGGTAGTGAACCCTAGACATAGGGACGTGCAGACGTTCTGAGTAACACTCAAGGATTACTTTATCGCCTACACATACATTCGGGGCTCTCGGCTTTTGGTAGCTTCGCACAACCCCCTTTTATTCTTAATTTTGAACTTCACCGTTCGACGTGAGTTTCCTCATGTGTCTCAATGGAGATTCCCGACTACTAGGATTCGTCCTTTATTATGATACTATTGTGGATTTCACCGCTTGACGCGAGTCTCCTCATTTGTTTCAGTGGAGATTTCCGGCTACTAGGATTCATCCTTATTTTAATTGTGGAGTTTGCTGCACCGTTTTCGCGCGAGTCTCCTCATTTGTTTCAGTGGAGATTCCCGGCTACTTGGATTTACATTCCACTTACCGTTATCATCATTTTTATTATTTTTATTATTTTTTTTTTAAAGGGGGCAAGCAGCTTTTTCCTCACGATCACCCTTTGCGCGAGTGTAGAGATTTAAGCGTCCATGAAGTGTTAAGAAGAATTTATGCCGTCCCTATGACTAAGGACCATTGCTCATATTATGTGCGAAGTGTAGGAGTTTTGTATAGGGTGTATTCAGCGAGTTATGCTAGCGACATGGCTACGACTCTTCCTCTAGTCGTATGCACTCACCGAGAATTGATTTTTCGTTCCTTAGTGTATGCCGTGACGCACACATATCCTGAATCGGGACAACGTTATTTAGCAAAGGAGTACGCGGCCTTAGAAATTTGACGGAAGCGTATTAATATTATATTTCAGGCAGACATCCACGTGAGGCAAACAAGCACACAAATCACGTCATGATTATCATTTTTTATCCTTTTCTTTTCTTTCTCTTTTCTTTCTTCTTTTCCTTTCTTTCCTTTCTTTTTTTCTTTTCTTCTTCTTCTTTTTTTCTTTTTTGTTTCTTTCTCTTTTTTTTCTTTTTTTCTCTACTTTTTTTCTTCTTTTTGTTTTCTCTTTTCTAAAGGGCTTAATGGGCATGCCCGCAAGTTGGTGATTCTGACGTCGGGAACCCGATGCCATGGCAGTGGAGAGAAGGAGTCATATGTAGTGGTAAATCCCTAGAGGGATCACGGGTTGGTATGAAATCAAAGGAGGTCTTTTCGTTCGTTAGTTTGGACAACAGTTCTGAGCCAAGGGTAAGAGGTTTGTCGGCTTAGACCGAAGGTCATGCCGCCATATGACTTGGCTTAGACGTAAGGTCATGACGCCAAGGGAGAATATGTAATGGCTTAGACATAGAGTCATGACGCCGTACAACTTGGCGTAGGCGTAAGGTCATGACGCCAAGGAAGAACATTTGCCATACAACTTGGCCTAGGTGTAAGGCCATGATGCCAAGGCAGAATATTTAACGGCTTAGACATAGAGCCACGACGCCGTACAACTTGACTTAGGCGGAAAGCCATGACGCCAAGACAAAATATTTAACGGCTTAGACGTAAAGTCATGATGCTGTACAACTTGGCTTAGGCGGAAGGCCATGACGCCAAGGCAGAATATTTACCGGCTTAGGCGGAAAGCCGTGACGCCGGACAAGAATATTTAACGGCTTAGACATAAAGTCATGATGCCGTAGATAGAAGGCGTCTTTTTGTTCTTCAACTGGATGGAAGGGTAGAGTCACAAGTAGAAAGGATCTTTTGTTTCCTGGCTAGGCGGAAGGCCCAAGCCAAAGGTGAAGGGATCTTTTGTTGACTGACTGGACGAAAGGTCTGAGTCGGAGGTAAAAGGGTCTTTTTGTTATGTGGTCGGACGGAAGGTCCGAGCCAAAGGTGAAAGGGTCTTTTTGTTGATTGACTTGACGAAAGGTCCAAGCTAGAGGTAAAAGGGTATTTTTATTGTGTGCTCGGACGGAAGGTCCGAGCCAAAGGTGAAAGGGTCTTTTTGTTGACTGATTAGATGAAAGGTCCGAGCCAGAGGTAGAATATGAACGTTAACCTGACGGGATGTCGGAGTCAACAAACCTTGCCTAGGCGGTATGTCTAGGAAAGGGTAGAAATAAAGCATTGTTGTCGTCTCGACGTCATGTCGAACACAACCAACCTGGAAGAGACGAAGGGTCTGGGCCAGGGCAGAATATGGTCGTTGACTTGACAGACTTGCCAAAGTCAACAAACTTGGAAAAGGCGTGAGGCCTGAACCAAAGGCAGAATATAACGTAGGTGTTGGCTTCACTTCCTGTCCAAGTCAATGAACTCGGCGAAGGCGTGAGGCCTAAGCCAAGGGTATAATGTAGGATAGGTGTTGACTCGACATCATGTCGAAGCCAACGAACTTGGCAGAGATGTGAGGCCTAAGCCAAGGGTAGAATATGGGATACGTGTTGACTCAACGTCATGTCAAAGTCAACGAACTTGGCAGGGGCATGAGGCCTGAGCTAAGGGCAGAACATAGGATAGGTGTTGACCCGACAGAACGTCGAAGTCAACGGGCCCTGCCCCGATAGAAGATTTGGGGTGAGGATTGACCAGAATGCAGACATATGAGAGGCCCAGACCCAGGGCTAGATATCAATGTCAACCAGACGAAATGTCAGAGCCAACCAACCTCGCTCAGACGGAGGGTCCGAAACAAGGGTAGAACGTGTAGATGAAGATGTCATCCCGACGTCTTGTTGAAGTTGACCAATTTGGCGAGGACGTGGGGTCTAAGCCAAGATAGAATATGGACGTTGACCCGTGGAGATGTCGAGATCAACAAACCTTGCTCAGATAGAAGGTCTAAGACAAAGTACAGGAATCTTTTATTGGTTTATTAGTTTGGATTGACCGAGTTTATTGAATTTGTTTAGTCTATTAAATTTATTGGTTTATTGGTTTTGTTGAGTTTTTTTAAATTCATCGGATCTATTAATTGAATTTGTTGGGGTTTATTTGATCTATTGAGTTTATTGATTTGATGAGTCGATTGACTCGTTGGGTTTATTAGGTCTGTTGGATTTTATCGATTCATTGAGTTTATTGATTTGTTTGGTTTTATTGGGTTTATCGGGTCTGTTAAGTTTGTTGATTTATTGAGTTTATTGATTTATTGAGTTTATTGTAATTTTTTTGGTTTATCGATTTATTGAGTTTGCTGGTTTGTTTTGATCTATTGGGTTGATTGGGTTTATTGAGTTTGTTAGGTTTATTGAGTTCATTAGATTTATAGGATTTATTGATTTTGTTGAGTTCGTTGAGTTTATTAAATTTATTGTGTTTATTGACTCATTATGCTTATTTTAGATTGTCATTTTCTTTTTTTCATTTTTTGTTTGTTTCTTTTTTTGTTATTTTGTTGTTGTTGTTTTCTTTTCTCTTTTTTTTTGGTTTTTTTTTGGGCTCCCTGACGCAGACTCATCTACGGTGCGGGATATTTTTGTCCGGTGGGACTATTGATGAAGTTGACGATTTATTCTGCTGGTGGGGCTAGGGATTGATGTCCAAGAGCCCGACGGACCTTGCGAGGGCGGAGTGCCTCAGACCAGGGAAACGAGTTTTATGAATCCCATCCCAGTGGGACAAAGGGTAATTTTGGGGCTCGGCGAGGGCGGAGTGCCTCAGGCCAAGGAAAAATATTTTATGAATCCTATCCAGTGGGACAAATATCATTTTTGAGCTCGGCAAGGGCAGAGCACCTCAGGCCAAGGAAAGATTTTGTGGACTCGGCCCGATGGGACAGAAGATAATTTTTGAGTTCGGCTGAGGCAGAGCGCCCCTGGCGAAGGGAAAGCTTTATGGACACAGCCCGACGGGACTGATGGCCAAATTTTGAGCTCGACAAGGGCAGAGTGCCTTATGCCAAAGAAAAAGATATTTTATTGTGCCGACATTGGGCAAGGTATCCAAACCGGCAGTGATAGGAGAGTCCCATGGGACAAATATGGTATTGTCGTGGCCAAATGCCGAAAGGCCATGAGAGTGCATTGGCTGGGAGCGTAGGTCCCAGATCAAGGGTGGAGGATTAGTCCCGGTGGGACGAGTAGGGAGTACCCCGTAGGATAGGAGGGCGGCAAGGCACCACGAATTCTGGTGGGACCAGGGGTGCTGAGATAGGCCACAAAAAGTCGAAAGGCGCTTATTTGTTGGCTTGATGAGGAGAAAGGAGCCGAGGGTGCAGACAACTCAGCAGGACCTGTTCTTTTCATTCCCCAATAGGGTTTGGACCCGTATTTGAAATGGGAGGCCTAGTGGCCAATGAAAGTTCTTTAGCGTAGGTGGGACTGTTGATCAATCATGATCCCCCTGGGAGTATTTAGTGACAGCTATACATCAGATCAATAGCTATCTTCTTTTGTCATTGATTTCTTTAAAAGATGCTCCAAACAGCTTCGGTTTGGGACTCCGGCGCTTACGCCAAGTGTCCTCCCCTTGACGTTTATTCTTAGAAGCTGCAGTTGCAGGGCCCTCCCACCTCCACAGATGATGTAGTCATTTCATTATTCCTTGGGCATTCACCATGCAATGCTACTAAGGAGTCTTCTGCCCATGGGGAGGATGGGGAGGCCTTGCCGACCTTATAAGTTCCTCCCCCCCCTTTTTTGCATTCATGCTTCCTTTTTGAACGGACAGCTCGGATGATGCTGATAGTGCAGTGTAGTGCAAAGCCACTACCCTTCATCCATTTATTTTTAAACAGACCAAGGTGAGTGCACAGGAGAGCGCTCACCCCCTCAAAGAGGGGATGAGTGGTTCACTCCACCATACCAACCCCACAATGGTAGTTTTTTTATTTGACACGGACCAAGACATGGGGGAAGTGATATCTCCCTTGACAGATGCAGCCATAAATGCTTCCTTCAAAAGAAAAAAAAAATTTTCTCCTTTTTTTTTGGAAGACTCGACCTTCTGAGAGACAACATTTCAGATTCAATAGGTGGAGCCTTATGTCTATAAATGCAAATTTCATTTGCCCTCATTTTTGCTAATTTTTTCTCTCCTCTTTTTTTTTGGGTGCCTGCCCCCAGAACAAGACCTTTCCTTTCTTTTTTTTCTTTTTTTCTCTTTCCTTTTTTTAATTTGCCATTCTTCTTTTTGTTGGCAAACATATGCATTCAAGCTATGCGGGCTTGCTAGACATCGACTTCAGCCAGATTTGCAAGGAGCAGTTGAGGCGGTAACGCCGCTCGGGGCTACTCTTTTAAGGACATATATTTGATGAGGGCACGGTGGGTCCACCTTATACTCGCCCAATTGTAGTTCACCTTTCTTGATCAGGCCTTCAATAATGTCCTTGAACACATAGCAATCCTCAATGGGATGCCCCAACATTTGGTGATAAGGACAGAATCGTGGATCGTCTTTTCTTTCGGCATCGCCTGGCTTCTTCGGCTCCGGAAGCGCTACTTTGCCGTATTCACGGGCCCACTCAAAAAGTGCCCTAGTCTTGTCCTTTGGAAAGGAATATAGTTTCATCATTTTGCCCCTTCATGAGGGCCCTTGTTTTGCCGGATCAGCGGAAGATGCCTCTTTTATTTTCTTCTTCTGTTGCTCGAAGGCTTCAAAATTTGAGGCACAAACTTCTTCTTGTGATGGAGGTTTATTGATTGGTTTATTCTTTTTGCTCGAGGCCGTATAGGCCAAGCGAAGCCTTGCCAGAACTGCTTCGACATTGGCTGCGACATCACTTAGTTGTTCAAAGGTCGTGACTTCAATGTCAATGACCCATCGTAGAATTTCTATTCTCAAATTTTCTTTGCAAATTTGAACAGAGTCCCCATAGCTCGGCGGATGTCTGCATCTTTCATGGAGATTCCTCCACCTTCTTATGTAGTCCATGATAGACTCATTATCATTTTGTTTGGCTATTTGTAATTCGGCCTGGGTGACTTCCTCTTCGACCGTCTTCGTATTCATTATTTGTTTTGCCTTCAGCTCGTTTGACTGCATGCGCGGTCTCATTGGCACCATCTTTGGAGATGCTTTAGTTGCCCCCTGACGTGCCCGGGAGACTATATGTTTGAGTGGTTGAGGGAGGATATCCCCTGTAAGACCATGTGCTATTCGAGGTATGACTGGTCGTGCCGAAGCTTCAGGTGAGCTAGCACTACCTTGTGTCGCCTCATGTAGATGTCTTGCCAGTTGCGGCATAGGTGGACTTAGATTCATTTCATTCAGCTGCCTTTGCAGCATTTCAATTTCTAGCTGCTTTTGGTATAGCAGTGCTATCACAGCGGGGCCTTGCCAAGAGGCACTGGGAGTGCTACCTTCTGCCTTTGATTTGACTGGGGTGAGTGGCATCCCGTCATTGTTGCTAGACGCATCCAGTTCCTTTGAGATGAACTCCCTAGGTTTTATGCCTCCGAGCCGAGAATGAACGTGGTATTGTCTCCCCCTGTTGGCTGGCGGGTGTCTTGATATTCTCCCGGATCCGCATCACGGTGGGAGGCAAAATCTTCAGCCTGATTTGTTTCTTTCGGCACAAAGCAAATCTCTTCTTCTTCTTCGTCAGCATCTTGAGTCACACTGAATGATGCTGACAGCATGTTGCAGGAGAGAGCAACATATTTTATTTTGGCCTTTGTATTCTTCTTTTCCTTCTCCCATATGGTTGGCATCTGCCCCCGCAGTGGGTCGTTCGGTGCATTGAACACCCTTGCCTTTTCTTTAATTCCTTTTGTTAGCCCGTGAGACTTATTGTGTCCTTGAGGGGCATGCTCTCTGACTTGCATAGGCTGGCTCTTGAGCTGCTCCTGCTCGTCTAGCCTGTCTGTAACAGTTTGTAGCCGTTCCACGGCTGAGTTGATTTCTTCATGCACCCGCGCCAGGGCTTGTTTCTTTGTGTTGTCCACTAGCCTTCTGATAGCCGCAGGAGGGGCTATTTGATGCCAAGCAGGAGATATAGGGGGCAGAGCGGGCCGGGCCATGGCTCCACTAACATGGACTCTTGGAGTCGGAAGGGATGCTGATCTTGTTCTTTTCTCTATTGACGATGCTTGCCAATTTCTTTGCTTTTCTTCAGGCGCTAGGGCACAGTCTTCATTGGTGTGTTGGCTGCAAGCCTCGGGCACTTCCTTGGGCAGTTGCCGATATATGGATATCATATTAATTGATGCCCCAAGGGTAGACATTTCATGAGGGCATGGGGGGTCGACATTGTACTCCCCCATTTGTAGCTCCCCCTTTTTGATTAAGCCTTGGACGATGTCCTTGAATATCTGACAGTCCTCAATAGAATGTCCAAGGATTTGATGATAATGGCAGAAGCAAGGGTCATCTCTTCTTCTGAGGTCATCAGGCCTTTTTGGCTTCGGAAGAGTAATCTTGCTATATTTGACTGCCCACTCAAACAGTGCTCGAGTCTTATCCCTTGGGAAAGCATAGAGCTTCTTTTCTTTATTCTGTTGGGGATGCCGTTCTTGACATTCAATAGACTCCTTGAGAGGAGAATTATGTGCCCATTTGTGCCTTTTCGCCTCAATGCCAATAGCGTGGACTGCTGTAAGCATCGGCTGCTTATTAACCTGCCTGGCTTGGTGACTTGGATCGACAGGAAGTGAGGGATATCTCTCGAAGAAGTCCTCCACTTCCATGGCAACATCAATTAATCGGTCAAAAGACCGTATTTCTATTCCGACTATCTTTTCCAAGATCTTTTTCTTTAGATTTTATTTGCACATCTGTGTTGCATCTTCTGGATGCGGAGGATGCCGGCACCTCATGCTGAGATCCCTCCATCTTTTGATATATTCTGCAGCCGTTTCATTATCTTCTTGCTTGGCCGCAAACAGCTCAGCCACAGTCACTTCTGCCTCGATGACGTGGAATCTTTCACTGAATTTCTACTGCATGTCTGGCCAATCTTGAATAGACCCGGTCGACAAGTCAGAATACCATTCAAAGGCGGGTCCTGTCAGTGAAGACCCAAAGAACTTGAGCAGGTAGGACTCGTCCACCGCCAAGTCACCCATGACTGTCATATAATGTGCAATATACTTTTTCGGGGAGCCCTTCTCGTTGTATTTGTCAAATTTTGGGAGTTTATTGATGCCGGGCAGCAATCTTTTGGCATCATGGTAGGCTGGATATGGTACTTCATATATGTCGAAGGGGGCGTAATCATCACCACCCCTCTTTGCCAGCCTTGCCTCAATCACCTACTCCACCATCAACTTGTTCATCATAACTGGATCTGCTGGTTGAGGGTAGAGGTGGGCGGGCTGTATCGATAATGCGGCCGAAGTCATAGCATTGGATGGTAAAGGCTCCAACATGGGAGCCTGCCGCTGCATCTGAAGGGGCATTGGCCGTGCTGGCTGGAGCCACTGGGAATAATGCTGGGGAGCAGCCCAGCTCTGATCTGCAGATTGTAGAACAGCCGGTGAAGGAGCACCCGTGGGGTCGGAACCTTCCCGTGATGGCTCAGCTCGTGCCCCCGGCTCCTCGGGCGCCATAGCATGTTCGGCCTTTTCATTTAGTTGTTTCTTCAGCAGTTCTATCTCTTGCTGGTACTTTTGTAGTGCCATCAGGACGGCAGGGTCTATTGTTGTCTTATTGCTGATGCCCTCGAGCGTGTTGCCCAAAGGACCTTCAATTGAAGGAGGTAGAGATGCTCCTTCTTGCTCAGACGCCACTATTCTGTCGGTGACAGTAGTGATGTTTTCTTCAGCAAGCTTCTTGCCCTTTGTGGTTTGCAGTAGCTCAGCCTCATTTTTACCCCGTCTTGTCACCATGTCTATTCTTCTGGCAATCTCGGCCGACTCTTCTTGTTCATTTGGTAGGGGACCAGGTGTACTCATCACCCCTGTCATATTGCAAGTAAGAACTTGCATTCTTCTTTTATGCCTTCTGACTCCCCTTCGGGCCTGATGAGAGAAAGTCGATTCTTCATATGTAGAAGCTCTTTTCATCTTTTCATTGTGTGAAGGCTTTTCAAGGCTTCTAGCCTCAGCTTGTTTCTCCTCTTCATTACCCCCCATGGGTGATATTTTATCTTTTTCTTCCTCTTCAGTCCTGATGACACGAAGCGATCTTTGTCGGCCCAGGGCAAGACTCCCGAGGCTATGGAAGTGTTCCCGGACTATCTTTGTCATGTCTTCTTGACTGCACTCTAGAGAAATAGCAGGAGGTAGCACTTGAACTTGGCGGATGGCGTATGTGAAAGCCGTATCAATTTGGCAGCTAGAATGGAATTCCTTGATAATTTGGAGATGTGGGCTTGTCTTGCGGAGACCCTGATGGCAGGTGGAGGAGTTGCAACCACGGTCTCTTCTGCATGCATGGCCTTTTTTCCCCCTCTCTTGGGGATCTCAGCATAATTTTTGAAGCCTTGCGAAGCTAGTGCAGGGCCTTGGATCCTCTTGGGAACCTAGATTTACTTAAACTTTGACTAGTTTGGGGTCGGCCTCCCTTGCTTGTTGTCATTAAAATTCACCCTCTGACTTGCTAGCACTTGGAAGGTGTTGTGAGTGGGCACAGTCAGGATGATCCGACCTGGCAGAACTTCGGCGTCGCGGCCATTGAAGTAGACTCGGATGCCCCCGATCAACATGGACTTCCCAGAGGGTGAAAGTTGGCTCTGAGGAGCAGCATCAATTCTTCCTCCAGAGCTCTTTTTGTTGTCCCCAGCATGCCTCTTCTCATGTGCCGCAGTTGGGCAAACAGCATGGTGGACGTGGCAGCTCACGATCACCGGAGTTTTCAGTACAGTTTTATTAATTCGGCCCTCATTTCGGCGGGCTACAGTTTTGTTGTTCTTCAGCTTCGCGGGTTCAGAACTCTCTACGTCCAGAAGACCCGTGAATGTAACTCCCAAGAAGTTGGGGAAGCCAACGACCGGGGAAAAGTTGCCAAAGGTAGTGGGTACGGCAAGGTAGCCGTATGCAGCATGGTCAGCCACGATTTAGTCACCGAAAACAAGTCCAGATAGTCCGCTCGCCATCACTTCAACCTACAAAGAGGAGAAACAAGATGAATGAATAATTAGCATTTGAAATAGTTCAATGGGGGCCCCATGGTCCTTCTATTTTGGCGAAGAGATGAAAGGAGGCTTGGTCCCACCGGGCGTGCCAGGTTGTGGGGATGGATTTTTGTTGTTATTAAAAATATTTCATGATGATTTATTTGGTTTATTTATTAAATATTTTATTTGCGTAGGACGTGCCAGTCACTGAGTGACGAGTTTATTATGCGCACCATCTGACTAACCAGATGATTATAGGTGATCGTGTCGGGACCCAAAACCCGCCGTACCATAAAGGCTACGGCGTTAATTATATCTTTACAGAAGAGAGAAAACCCTTGATTAATTGCCAAAAATAGAATGACCATGGGGCCGCTAGAATATGTGAAAGACGTGATTGCATGCAAGCACACAATAGGGTAGCATTTATTTATTAGGCCGTCTCCCGGTACAGGGCGGAGAACCTAGGTGCGAGGACCATCATCACGCATAGTGAAAGCCTCCGGCCGGGCGTAACCCGCCCTTCTACCAATCACCATTTGATATACCGAAGAGTCAGCTCATGCCAGCATGCACCAAGGTGATATATACATACATGAACATATATAATGCATACAATAAGAGCATGATAGAAAATAGGTTTAAATTAATCAATTTCTTTTTACCCGACCCGTGGTCAATTAGGTTGACCAATCCCTGTCATAGAAGGCAAGGATTGCCCCGGGAATGAGTGCGGGGTTAAAACGGCGCAAAAGGAAACAATTGGCTCAAATCCGGCACGGTCAAGCGTAGGTATAGGCTAAAACGGCACGGGATAGCGTAGGTAAAAATGCTAAAACGGCGCGATATGGAGTGATGGGCTAAACCGGCGCGATGGGCTTTGGGCACGCCGGAATAGGGCGCGCCGGAATAGAACCATTTGAAAATTTGTTGTTTTGAGTCTAAAGCTAATACGGCGCGGGGGGGGGGGGTAGCACGCCGTATTAGGGCGCGCCGGATTAAGCTATTTTCTGGCCAATTTCAATCCGTATGAATTCCAGAGTTGCTTGTTAGCCCCTTTAACATTAATTGGGTTAATTAATTATTGAACTGGAGTCCTGGATGCCCCAGAGGCAGAGTCATGAGTTCGTGCGAGGTTCATACTCGAGCACGGAGGTTCATTCTTTCAAAAGTATACCTCATTAAGTCCAAATTATGGGAATAAGTTATTAGTTAAAACCCGGCGAAAATTGGGCAGCATCTCCCCATCCTCGGAGGATTGCGGGGGAGAAGTGGGGACATACTCACGTGTGGAGTAAGCCCCTAACAAGCCGGACAGCACAACAGCGGCGAACAGACCCAAATGGACAGGAAACCTCGAGGGCTAGCCTACGAGGGGCACCATCATTCCGTGGGTTAAAACGTGATCAGATGAGATGACCAATAAGGGAAGGAAACCCCGAGGGCTAGCCTACGAGGGGCACATGACCCATGGCCAAATCACGATCCGAAGGGACAACCAGTAGGGAAGGAAAACCCCGAGGGCTGGCCTACGAGGGGCACACATCCCATGGTCACCACAATGTCCCTAAGGACTGTGGGTTTGATATCAGGCTTGACCCTGTTAGTGTTCACCCTATGGCCCGTAGGGGTTCTCATCACTCACAGATGAGACCCTTTAATCAAATGGTGTTTCGAAGAAACCAATGGGGTATGTCCCCCTCCCCGGATCATTGAAGCAGAGTTATCAACAATAACCAAGCTAAGACATTCTAGATCATAGATGGAATAAGAACATGGCATCATACAAGGACCAATGAGTTAGAGAAGCGATGCTCACAGGGGTTAGCAGGTTGATGCACACGGGGCTAAAGGGATTAGCACTCACGAAGATCAGTAGTTGGCATGCATATTAGGGGATTAGCAGATCAACGCCTACAGAGGGTTAATGGCTTAGCCCACGAATTAAGATGACCAAACAAGAGACATTCATCCGAACAACTGGCATACAATTGGCATGGAACGAATGCACATGCTCTGGAGGTGGCCCCATTCCCTCTGGGCTATGGAATAGTGCAGAGGGGTATCGGGGACCGACCTCGAATTAAAATGGACAGAGGTGCACACACGGGTATGCCTCTAATCACAATACCCACAACATATACGTGGAGCAAAGCATGGTCGATTGCATTAAAGGAGAGGAGCCTCGGGGAAGGGGGAAATAGTTTATATAGCCCGTATCGATTTCAGGGCATGGTCGGCGCCATGAAACAAAGCACAACACTCATACGCACGCGAAACAGACGGATTGAGAGGGAGGAATAGAGGGAGCATGCATAGCATACGGATTAAGAGGGAGGAATAGAGGGGGCATGCACAACATAATATCATTCAGATCATCAACATATCATTCATCCCACAACGGGAGGCAAAAGACACAGTACATTAGCATTCGGCGCCGACGTTGTCGCACGGTCGCCATCTCCTCAGTTGTAGGGAAGAGAGCTTACAGAGGAGGAGAAGGGATGAAAGATTGTGAGGGGAGGATGGGCTCATATCATCGCCCCCCCCTTCACTTACATTATATCAGGAGAGGAAACAGAAGGGGAATCGACAGGAGGAAAACCACGGAAACCCACCTAAACCGTTTCTCCCAAAACAGAGTATCGGATCTGGCTCTTCTTCTCCGGCTCCGGAGGGCTTCAAGCGAATGGACAGAGGAGGGTGGCGGCGGCTCTCAGTGGAAACCCTTCTTCTCCCCCAAGACTTCTCTCTCTCTTTGTATTGGCTCTCTTATATTTTCCTTCTGATTTTTTTCTCCACTTCCCCTCGTCCCCTCGAACCAAATAGCATGGCAGGAATATATATAGCTGGGCTTATTACGGCATGGAGAATGGCACGCCTGGAAGTCTTGCATTCAGTATTTGGCGCGCCGGATAAGAGGGCGCCGGGAAGAGGGGCGCGCCGGATAAGGGCCTCCCCTTGCTTTTACGCGTCGGATAAGAGGGCACCGGGAAGTGGAGTGCTGGCGCGCCGGATAAGCTTGTTCCGTCGTGTTTGCTCGGGTGTGAGTCAGACTGTGGACCTCGGACTGGCTCCGGGAGTTGTCCTGATCCTTCATCTCATCGCGGCTTCATAAAACCGCTACGAGAAGTATTGGTAAAGCCTTCGGGTCGCTGAACGGCTAGTTTCGGAACCATTTGCACCTTTGGTTCGGACACTCGGGTTTCTTGCTGACGTGGCCTTCAGCACTGTGATTTGTGCTGCCAGGCCAGCTTCACTTGTATTTGTACCTTTTCGATTGCTCCTTTGGGGATGGTCCTGAATATTCATCTTTTGTTCGGCTTCCACCATTCTTTTTCTTCTTTTCTTTCTTTTCTTCTCTGTCGGCACGAGAGCAGTTGATAAGAACCTAAGACCTGCAGAAGTAGAAGTTAGGAAAAATTAGGAATATTTTTAGTGTCAACACCTGATCCATGACAATATAGAATATGCCAGTGATAGCATTGTCTCAGAACTTAGTGAGAATCTCTCGGAAGGGGATAGAAGAAAAAGGGAGCAATGGTTATCTGATGATAGAAAGGCTAAGAGCTTAATGTTAATGTTCATGGAGGACAATCTCATCAAGTATTGTGAGACTTATGAGACTGCCCAAAAATTATGGAATGCTATCAAGGAGAAGTATGACACCACTACAGAGGTAAATACTTAACTCATGTTGCACCGATATAACTCTTGCTGCATGCAAGAGGGAGATAGCGTAATTGAACATATGAATAAAATGATAGTCATGGCCAAAGACCTAGCTAGTAGCGGATCTGAAATTCTTGAAAGGATACAAGTTGTTACTATTTTAAATAGTTTGCCACCCTCTCTAGATATGGTTGTCACAACTCTTAGATTAAGTAGTACCATTCTCCGTGTCACTGATTTGCCAACTAGGTTAACGATAGAGCAGGACATTCTAGCTAGAAGGAAAGAATTAGAGCTAAACTTGCAGGAAGCAAATGCCATCCACCAGAAGCCTAAACATGAAGCCCACAAATCCTAGAATCGAACTGTTGGACCGAATAGGGCACAGTCCAAGAACAAGGCACAACATAAAGGCAAAAAGGTTCCTCCAGGTGCTTGTTACACTTGTGGCAAGTTTGGTCATTTCAACGCTAATTGCACACAAGGGAAGCATGGAAAAAAGGGTAAATACCCAGAGCAAGGAGGAACAAGCAAAAAAGAATTCATCGGGGTGACCAAGTGCAATGTTGTGTTAGCAGACACCAATGAATGGTGGGTTGATTCTGGAGCAACTTGTCACATTGCAAAGACAAAGAAAGGGCTTGTGTCGCTGAACAAGCTGAAACCCGGAGAAAAAAGGATATACATGGGCAATAACACCTACCTGGACGTGGAAGGTGTTAGCACTTATCGGCTAGATGCTGGGGACAACATTATGGTCCTCAAAGATGTGTTTTATGCGCCAGGCATTAGACGCAATTTGATATCTATTCCTGCATTGATGAAGAATGGTCTTGAAGTTCGCTTTTATAATAAGCGTGTGTTCATTGGAAAGGATAAGAAAGTCCTTGTAATGGGAAAATTTGTACCTAAGCATAATCTTTTCTGTATTCTTGTCATAGACAATGAAATGAATAACAGTGAGATTATTTCGGATTATTCTTTGTCTTACATATCTGAATGTAATCTATGGCATTTTAGATTAGGTCATCCTAGTAAATCTAAAATGGAACAAATGATAAAACTGAACCTACTGCCCATTTCAAAGATAGAAATGTCACATTGTGAACATTGTTTAGTCGGAAAAAATGACTAAGAAATCTTTTGCAATAGGACATAGATCAAAAGAATTATTAGAGTTGATCCACTCAGATATTTGTGACCCTCTAAGTGTGAAAACATATGAGAACAAGGAATATTTTATAACGTTCATAGATGCTTTTTCTAGATATGCCTTTGTATATCTTATTTCTGCTAAATCAGAAGCACTTAGTTGTTTTAAGAAATATAGAGCAGAAGTAGAAAGGCAACTGGGTAGAAACATTAAGGTGTTAAGAACTGATAGAGGTGGAGAATACAATTCAAAAGAATTTGAGTTATATTGTCAAGAGCATGGAATTAAGAGGCATGTTACTATGCCTTATACGCCACAACAGAATGGTGTAGTAGAAAGAAAGAATAGAACATTGATGAATGTTGTTAGATGTATGATATCACATTCACGTCTCCCTAAGAAATTTTGCGGAGAGGCATTGCTCACGATAAATTATACTCTGAATAGAATGCCCACCAAGTCTATAGAATGTACACCTTATGAATTATTGAATTGGAGGAAACATGATTTGAGTCATCTCAAGAAGTGGAGATCAATTACCCACGTTCTCATTCCTAGCCAACTTAGAGATAAATTAGACTTTAAGACATTAAAATATAAATTCATAGGTTATTGTGAAAAATCATCTGGATATAAATTTTTTCATAAAGAAAAAGGGATCATTAAGTATAGGGATGTAACATTTCTAAAAAAATCTAGAGGAAAAGGAATATCATGAACATGAGAAGGAACCTCTGCATGTAATAGATGATGACTATTACGATGATATCTCTAGAAATGATCCGGAAATTGAGGAAGAACCTCAGAATATGGAAAATGAATTAATACCTATGAATGAAATACCAAATGTACAACCTGCAATTGGCAACAAGAGACTTAGAACTCTACCAGCATGGATTGATGATTATCACTTGTACTCATGCGAGCCTTCGTGTCTAACAGTAGACATAAATGAGGAAAATCACATAGATCCCATGAGTTATACTAATGGAATGAAATCTCAAGAATCCGATTTATGGCTAGAAGCCGTGAAAGATAAAATTGATTCTATTAAAAGGAACAATGTGTGGGAAGTATATGAATTACCTAAAAATAGGAAGGCTATAGGATGCAAGTAGGTGTTTAAGAAAAAATTTCGTATCGATGGATCTATTGATAAATATAAGGCCCGGTTAGTTATCAAAGGATATAATCAGAAGGCATGTATAGACTTTCAAGAAACTTATTCTACTGTAGCTAAGTTTGCATCTATAAGGATGATCTTAGCAATTGTTGCATATTTTGACGTAGAACTTTTTCAAAAGGATGTCAAGACTGCATTCCTCAACGGAGAGTTAGAGGAAGATATATATATGTTACAACCTGAGGGATTTCAGGTAGATGGATAGGAGAATAAAGTTTGTAACCTAAAGAAATCACTGTATGGTTTAAAACAGTCTTCTAGACAATAGTATCTCCAATTTCATGACGTGATTATTCAACTCGGATTTGTTCCAAATCAGTTGGACAATTGTGTATATGTCATGAAGAGTGGGAGCAAGTACATGATGTTATCTGTTGGGTCCCATGATCAATGACACCCAAGA
Organism: Amorphophallus konjac; assembly: GCA_022559845.1. NCBI lineage: Eukaryota > Viridiplantae > Streptophyta > Magnoliopsida > Alismatales > Araceae > Amorphophallus > Amorphophallus konjac. Next base: position 448,508,453 of record CM040118.1, read on the forward strand.
GGGGGGTGAATTGGGTGATAACAAATTTTAAGGAAACTCTTTCCCTTTTAACAAGTGTAAAGAAACAACAAATAAAACATCAAATATGTTGAACATGCAAGATAGATTGCAACCTACACTAACCCCCACACTAGACGATAAGACGAAAGCTGCGTGGTGGGGTAAACTCCTTACAATAAGATTAAGGAAGTTGATTATGCCAAGAAACAGATTCTCTCAATCTCACCGATCCCACACGATCATATAAAAGGATTCAACAATCACACCAAGCCAACGCACAAAGCAAACAACAATGCACAGGGATTTTAAGGTGGTTCGGGACCACGACGGGCTCCCTACGTCCACCCCTCACCAAACCTGGTGAGACTTCACTCGGGGATAAATCCCCAACACGGAGACGACGCTCCAAACACACACGGGGATGAATCCCCACACACACATGGGGACACGCCCCAACACACACACACAGACGGAGACGAAGTCTACCACACGATCTGACGACCGGATCACAAACACACACACGATCCGACGACCGGATCACAACACACACATACACGCTGCAACAACCGCAGCATAATAACACAAACACGATCGCACGAAGATGATCAAACACGACCGTATACACAAACGGTCACACACACGAGTATCTCTATTATTCAGAAAATAAACACAAATACTCAAGCATGCTCAAACCCAAAATATAGATCATAGAACATATCACAAAGAACTGATAGAAGACATAGAAGAAGTCCACCTTTGATCTTCAAGGCCGGTTGATGATGTTCCTTGAACCACGAGTTGGAGAGAAGCCGGATGAAGACGATTCTTACGTCCTCTTGATCCTCTCATCAATCCGCTCCTTTTCTTCTTCTTCCACGTGCTCCAGATCTTCACGGATGTAGATGATATCCTCCTTGAAAGAGCTCCACCACGTTTTCCCCCTTTTCTTCACCTATACGAAAGAACAAATGAGCATTAGGGTTAGTCACATCCCAAATTCGTAACTCTTATATAAGCAACTCAAGGGGTGGAGAAAAGACTCATAAAACCCTCCTAATACAAGTTAAAAACACCTTAATAACAATAGAAACTAATAGGGGGTAGTATGGTAATGTTTGAAAGGGTTTTCAAAGGGTTTTAAACACTTTCGGAAGTCCCGTCCGGAAGGGGTCGACCCTTGGGGTCGACCCTCGGGCAACAGGTTGCTGGAATACACAAAAAAACACCCTGTGTTACAGGGGTCGACCCTTGGGGTCGACCCTTCCAGACAGATTACACAAAAAATAGCTCTGCGCACTTCGGCGACATGAATTAATTCTCCTAGCTCCGAACTCCGATCGAAGCGAGACTGGAGGCGTTGGAAAGAGGACTCCCAGAGATACAATATAAAATTTTTAGAGGGAAGATCCAACGGTTGGATTGAAAATGATGAAGACTGTAAGATAGTTTGAGTTTGAAAATAACTAAAACCTCCATCAAACCAAAGGGAAACAATTGATTAAATGTTACCATAATCCCATGAAGATCAACAATGATTTTGCATCCTGAAAAACATGATAAACCAAAAGGTTAGATCAAGATCAAAATATATGGGTCATGCATTAACATATGAAGCTAGTTTTGAGACCAAGACCCAAATGACATGAAATATGATTACGAAAGCATTAGCATGAGGCATATAAGAATCTACACGAAAGATCTGTATGAAAGCACTTGAGAACCCATTTTTTCAACTCAAGATTATTAGAGTATCACCATGGATTCTAATATAAATTCTTACCTTGAATCCATCACAATGTAGGAAACATTAACCTGCACTTTCTGGGAATTTAGAGGCAAGTTAATATTAAACCAATGAATCTGAAGATCTCGACTTCAACCCAATTCTCCCACAAACCATTTCAAAGCATTTAAGCCATATGATTAGAATGACTAGGAGCCATCACTCATGCATTCATCATATACAAGAACCAGAGGAAATCCTCAACAGAGCATGTAATGAAATGGCTATGCATTTACACAACACAAGGTCATGCAATCAATTTCATATCCATAAGGACTCAACCATTTCACTGAGAAACATAGTCTTCACATGAAACCTCCAAAGACTAATGTGCAGCATGCATGATTCAATCATCAACATACTTAGTAAAGCAAACTGCAAGATAAGATAGCCACATGTGAGTTCATTTATCATGAAGATGTTTTCCACTAATCAAGCACACAATATGTCACATAGTTTAGTTATCATCAAAGCCATAGCTCACAATCTCTATCACACACAAAGTTTAGTTATCATCAAAACCATAGCTCAACAATCTCCCCCTTTTTGATGATGACAAACTTAGTGATGAATGATGACAATCTTGAATGATGATAATCTAAGTGAAGATGACAAACGAGTGGCATGTTGTTCTCCCCCAATCATGAAACCCCAATCATGAATCCAGCAAGCATGAATCACATGAAATATTTCTCCCCCTTTGACATTATCAAAAAGTGGGGTAATGCCAATCATACTCCCTCATGAAGAAGAAACAGAGGAGATGCACATTGTAGCATGATAAATGTGCAAGGAACAGTAACCTACATTTGAAATTTTGATGAAGCAGGAGTAAGTTATAAATAAGTGGGTTCATGGAAACTATGAGATACACCAATTGTGGACTAAAGAACCAATTGTTGGGTAGAGAGGATATCAAATGTTGATTACTTGGTTGTGCCCAATCTTTCTCCCCATTTGCCAAGCAAACACAAGAATTTATTGAGCAAGTAAATAGCACGGGAAGTTCACTCAATTTTTGGTTTTCAGTATTTTCCAGATTTTTAATTTTTGATTTGTGATTTGAAATGCATGAGATGCAACTTATGCATGTGATGGCATGTGAGATGCATACACAAGCAAACAACACTGCTCCCCCGTACTTATTTAAGAAGGGATGGGTATAAGAAAGATGCAAGAGAGTCATGGTAATCAGAATACACATGTGTAGCACATGGGAGATTTTCTAATCATATAGGAGATTAATGCAATTGCTAATGCAGTCAATCAACTTTCTGAATACATATTAAATCAAATTCTTAAATGTGTAAGTGAGTAACATGAAAAGTGATAGTTTCAATATGGATATTCAGATTTTCAGATCAACACAGGGAGACATTTTACAGACTGTACTTCAATTTGAGAGCAGCGAATTGGAGGCTTCGCTCTACCACAATGAGTTTTCACCATCATTTTTTCAACTCAACCAATATCACATGATAGCTAGAATTTTTCAAGAGTGATCAGGTTCAAAATGATCCCTTTTTACGCGAGTAGACGCATGGAGCTCATGCCAGAATCCCCGGTTACTCAGAATACTGAACCATTTCACCTCATTTTGAACAGAGGTATTAGTCCACCCTTTCAGATATGAACCACATCACGTCTTAGGTGACATGTGCCCAGTTTACTCAGTAAGACCAAGCATTGCTCTGCCGTTCATTTTCATTGCAGATTTTTCAACAAAGATAGGTAGGCAGCTTTTTCCTCAACTGTCTCTTCAACATACATGCAGCAAGTTTAACATCTCGAGAGTGTTGAAAAGAAATTCATATATCCTTATCTTTAACACTCATTTTCATATTTTGTGCAAGAAATGTGCGAATTTGATTCAGCATGTATACCGAAAATATCATGAATACATAACAATACAACTCCCCCTAAATAGATGCACTTTTACTCCCCCCCAAAGTGTACAACATGAAGCACACTGATAATGACTTCAAATGCAACATTATTTATCAAGAAAGTATAAGGTCATAGAAATTTCAAGGATGGGGGTGAATAGCATATAATAACACACAAGCACACATTTGGAGTTTATGCAAATGCACTATGACATGCATGTGAGCAATGTGATGTCAATTTGATACCAATTGAATGGATGCCAACAGAATGAACTAAGTGCAACTAATGCATGAGTTCTAATGCAATGCAGAAATTAACATGGGTGCAAAGTGTGTGTATTTGGTTTTTCATTTAAGTGAACTAAATGCACCTAATGCATTGGATTCTGATGCATGCAGCCTATAGCTGTATGAGAATGAAAGATAGGATGCATAAAGAAGATGAGAGCTTTCATTTCTAAGCCAGTGTGACAGAAATCTTATTGAGTTCATCCACATTCAATCCATGAATCAGCAAACATTGTTTATGACAAGACCTTTATGAATGAGGGTGCATAAATGATCAAAAGTAAGCAGTGCAACCCAAATTTCAGAATTGTTCAAAAATAGATTTTGAAAGGTCTTTCACAAGAAATGAGAGTTCATCCAAAAGTCAAATGTATGGATCATATAATCACAAACATATTTTCAAGTCACATAACTCATCTCAAGGATTCATTCAACAATTAATCAATCACAAACCAATCAAGATCTGGTACGAGGCGGAGATTTTAGTCCAAAGACCCAACTCAACGCATAGGGAATGCTTCCAAGTGGATATAATCCACTCTTTCACAAACGCCATTTGATATACCAGACATGCAATTCAATTCAAGTGTCATACAGTAACCAACCACTTCAAGCACAACTCTCAAGGTTTTCACTTGGTTAAATCAATTAAGTATGATCATCACATCAAACTAGATTCAACCAATTTGTCACAGCATGCTAGTGGATGACCACTCAAGTTTTTAGAATTAATACTTGTCATCTAAAGGTATCACGAAGTGGCAACAAGACCATTGCATGATTTAATAAGGTTGAATTACCTTGGTTCAGGAGACAAGATTGGAAGCCTTCAATCACTGAAATTGCCAACCTCACGGAGGTTGATATTTCAGATTTTGCTTTCTTACCTTTGCCTTGAGAATCCTTTTTCTTCCAAGTCTTTCACCTATTGAACCATCCTTTGTTAATTGAGATGCGCACTTTTCATACCATGTCTTGGGTACTATCAAGATCACTTCCTATCTCCTAGTGGTGGATTGAGGAAATTTATATCGTTTTCATCCTTGCAAGGTATTCCTCATTTGATTCAAACTTGGTCACGGCCAGCCCATCAGCATTTGATTTTGGGAGTGTAATCTGCATTCAAGAACAACAAGAATTGATTTGTCAATTTTGATTCATATTTATTAACTATGGCATCACACATTATTTTAACAACCAAAGTCCTCTAGATAGCTCAAGATGCAATGCATGACTCATGTGTGAACCTTAAACACTAAGCTCATATGAAGAATGTGGTTGCTCCCCCTTAGTGTGTGCAAGAATGCAAGATGTTCAGTAACAATCCAATGTCATATGCAGCCTTTTAAGTAAACGACTCATAGTACTAGGCGGAGAACTTAGATCCAAAGATCACCTCACGCGTAGTGATAGCTTTCAGACAGGCATAACCTGCCCTTCCACATGTCACCATTTGATATACTATGTAGTCAAGGGTGATGAAGGTAGGAGGAATGCTATGCATTATGACATGACTTCACAATGTTCAACTTATGCAAGACAATATGTGAAAGGGTGTATGCAAACATGAGGGTGCATGCAAGCTCAACAAATGTAGTGAATTTTATTGATGGTTTCAAAGCACCACTTTAACAAGATGCTATATGAGGATGATATGCACAAGTGTATGCAACTATCTATGGATGGAATGCATGAACAAACATGTGCATTAACACAAGACAATTCAGCACAATATGAATCAAACAATGACATAATTACTGAAGAGAGAGAGAGGGATATCACCTGAATTTTCAAATTTCAGTTTTGGTTTTTTCTTTTAACCTGATTTATCCCACTTGTGTGCCTTACCTTCGTAAGAAAAATAGATTTCATATTTTACATTCCCAAGGCACACCTGCAAAACAAATTTTTCATTTGGCATTCTTAGGTACCCAAACCATCTTAGGTCCTTGTGGGTTAGCAGCATCTTTGGCACGTGGCTTCCACTTCATAACAACATTCAAATCATCAATTTTCTTCAGAAAACAATCATGCACCATATGTCCAAATTTACCACAGTAGTTGCAACATGACTTTGAGTTCTTAAAAGCACGAGGATTCTTTGAAGCATGTGACGTCACATTCACTCTTCTCATTTGGTTTACCATTTTGTACATTTGAGCATGATGTGTTGAATGAAAACTCTTTTTCTTTGTTAGTAGCCAGCAGTGTGAAATTGTATGACCTCTTTTACCATAGTGATTGCAATGCATGAGAGATTTTGTGGTGAATACTTTCTTTGCATTTTTCAAACCAGCCTGATTTCTACAAGCTCTCAAATCATCATTCTTCATAATGAAACAATCATGTATCATGTGTCCAAGTTTTCCACAGTAAAGACAAGACATGTTTCTTTTGTTGGATGCATGGGATTTTATATGAATGTTTCTAGCATGCACATTCTGGACATTCGCACCCTTTTTCAGTTTTGATTGAGTTCTCGACATGGTGTGTTCATGGGAGTGAGATGTGGAGGTGCTGGGTGCACAAGTGGTATGAACAAAAGAAGTGTGTAGCTTACTCTCAAATTTCTTTTTGTTCACAGGATTAAAACCCAGCCTTCCCTTTGAAAGTTCACTCTCATGCCCAGCAATTTATCCAAGTTTTCTTGACCATTCACAAATTTAGACAATGAAGCATTCAAGTCAGAAATTTCTTTTTCAAGAGATGAAATGTGTAATTCAGAATTGGCAAGTTCTTCTTCACAAGTGGAAAGACTGACATTTAACACGACATTGGTTTTCCTAAGACATTCAACTTCTTGCCTTATTTCATTCACATCTTCACACTCTTCCAAAGCCACATATTTTCCTTTTTCTAAAAACAACAATCTTTCAGACATGGCATTGTTCAACTGTTTCAATTCATCATTTTCTTTTTCAAGTCTCTTATCATGAGCAAATTCAATTTGGCCAATGTCCATAAGACAAACTCTCTCTCTCAGCTCTTTGTTTTCATTTTTCAAGGTAGAGATTTGATCTTTGTGAATTTCAATGTCAAACATGTAACCATCAATCAATTCCTTAAGGTGTGAGCATTCTTTGCAAGAGGAATCACTTCTATTTTGACCAACATTCTTTTTCAATTTTTTGTTTTCAGATTTTAACTTCTTGTATTTTTCAGCAAGCTCTTCATAAGCATTCAACAATTCTTCGTAGTTAAAATCATCTTCACAATCAGAGTCAGAATTTACCTTTGAGCTTGATCCACTTTGCTGATCACTCCCTTGTTCACTCGTGCCTGCTACAAGACATCTGTCTTTAAGCTCCTCATTGAGGTCTGTTAATCCATCCAATATTTCCTTTGCGGATCTGCAATGGGAGACAAAAGGAAAATAGTTAGAATCAACTGCAGCAGTAAGCAACTTCAAAACCAAGCAATTCTGATCATGTATGTGCTTTTGATTTTCAGTCCAGACACTTTTGTCTTTAGGCAATTCATGAGGACCATGTGAAATAAGCTTCCATAGCTTAGGGTCGTATGAATTAACTAGACTACACATCCTTCCTAACCACAAATCAAAATTACAGCCATCAAACACGGGTGGAGAGTTCAAGGTGTACATCATGGTGGTCATTGATCCGGATCACTCTAGATTGTTAGATCTATGAAATTAGAGCCTTAGCTCTGATACCAATTGTTGGGTCCCATGATCAATGACACCCAAGAGGGGGGTGAATTGGGTGATAACAAATTTTAAGGAAACTCTTTCCCTTTTAACAAGTGTAAAGAAACAACAAATAAAACATCAAATATGTTGAACATGCAAGATAGATTGCAACCTACACTAACCCCCACACTAGACGATAAGACGAAAGCTGCGTGGTGGGGTAAACTCCTTACAACAAGATTAAGGAAGTTGATTATGCCAAGAAACAGATTCTCTCAATCTCACCGATCCCACACGATCATATAAAAGGATTCAACAATCACACCAAGCCAACGCACAAAGCAAACCACAATGCACAGGGATTTTAAGGTGGTTCGGGACCACGACGGGCTCCCTACGTCCACCCCTCACCAAACCTGGTGAGGCTTCACTCGGGGATAAATCCCCAACACGGAGACGACGCTCCAAACACACACGGGGATGAATCCCCACACACACACGGGGACACGCCCCAACACACACACAGACGGAGACGAAGTCTCCCACACGATCCGACGACCGGATCACAAACACACACACGATCCGACGACCGGATCACAACACACACACACACACACGCTGCAACAACCGCAGCACAATAACACAAACACGATCGCACGAAGATGATCAAACACGACCGTATACACAAACGGTCACACACACGAGTATCTCTATTATTCAGAAAATAAACACAAATACTCAAGCATGCTCAAACCCAAAATATAGATCATAGAACATATCACAAAGAACTGATAGAAGACATAGAAGAAGTCCCCCTTTGATCTTCAAGGCCGGTTGATGATGTTCCTTGAACCACGAGTTGGAGAGAAGCCGGATGAAGACGATTCTTACGTCCTCTTGATCCTCTCATCGATCCGCTCCTTTTCTTCTTCTTCCACGAGCTCCAGATCTTCACGGATGTAGATGATATCCTCCTTGGAAGAGCTCCACCACGTTTTCCCCCTTTTCTTCACCTATACGAAAGAACAAATGAGCATTAGGGTTAGTCACATCCTAAATTCGTAACTCTTATATAAGCAACTCAAGGGGTGGAGAAAAGACTCATAAAACCCTCCTAATACAAGTTAAAAACACCTTAATAACAATAGAAACTAATAGGGGGTAGTATGGTAATGTTTGAAAGGGTTTTCAAAGGGTTTTAAACACTTTCGGAAGTCCCGTCCGGAAGGGGTCGACCCTTGGGGTCGACCCTCGGGCAACAGGTTGCTGGAATACACAAAAAAACACCCTGTGTTACAGGGGTCGACCCTTCCATGGGTCGACCCCAGGGGTCGACCCTTTCAGACAGATTACACAAAAAATAGCTCTGCGCGCTTCGGCGACAGGAATTAATTCTCCTAGCTCCGAACTCCGATCGAAGCGAGACTGGAGGCGTTGGAAAGAGGACTCCCAGAGCTACAACATAAAATTTTTAGAGGGAAGATCCAACGGTTGGATTGAAAATGGTGAAGACTGTAAGACAGTTTGAGTTTGAAAATAACTAAAACCTCCATCAAACCAAAGGGAAACAATTGATTAAATGTTACCATAATCCCATGAAGATCAACAATGATTTTGCATCCTGAAAAACATGATAAACCAAGAGGTTAGATCAAGATCAAAATATATGGGTCATGCATTAACATATGAAGCTAGTTTTGAGACCAAGACCCAAATGACATGAAATATGATTACGAAAGCATTAGCATGAGGCATATAAGAATCCACACGAAAGATCTGTATGAAAGCACTTGAGAACCTATTTTTCCAACTCAAGATTATTAGAGTATCACCATGGATTCCAATATAAATTCTTACCTTGAATCCATCACAATGTAGGAAACATTAACCTGCACTTTCTGGGAATTTAGAGGCAAGTTAATATTAAACCAATGAATCTGAAGATCCCGACTTCAACCCAATTCTCCCACAAACCATTTCAAAGCATTTAAGCCATATGATTAGAATGACTAGGAGCCATCACTCATGCATTCATCATATACAAGAACCAGAGGAAATCCTCAACAGAGCATGTAATGAAATGGCTATGCATTTACACAACACAAGGCCATGCAATCAATTTCATATCCATAAGGACTCAACCATTTCACTGAGAAGCATAGTCTTCACATGAAACCTCCAAAGACTAATGTGCAGCATGCATGATTCAATCATCAACCTACTTAGTAAAGCAACCTGCAAGATAAGATAGCCACATGTGAGTTCATTTATCATGAAGATGTTTTCCACTAATCAAGCACACAATATGTCACATAGTTTAGTTATCATCAAAGTCATAGCTCACAATCTCCATCACACACAAAGTTTAGTTATCATCAAAACCATAGCTCAACATTATCCTTGTATGTGGATGACATTTTACTCGCCGGAAATGACATGGAAATGTTGAATAAAATCAAAGCTGAGCTCAGTGTGAAATTTGAGATGAAGGACATGGGTGAGGCATCATATGTCATTGGTATATAAATCTTGAGGGATAGAAAATCTAAAATGTTGAGTATAAATCAGGAAAAATATTTACACTCAGTACTCAGAAGATTTGAGATGTAAAATTGCAATCCAGCACCTACACCGTTAGTCTATGGTAAACGGTTGTGCAAAGAAGAAGGACAAAACACGCTGGATGTACCATATGCACAAGCAGTAGGAAGCTTGATGTATGCTATGCTATGTACTAAGCCTTACATAGCATATGCAGTAAGCTTAATCAGTAGATATCAAACACATTGGGAAGATATTAAAAAGATTATAAAATATTTAAAAGGAACTTTGCACCACAAGTTAGTGTAGATCTATTTAAAAATCTACTTAAATTAAAATAAAAAGAATATGGTAAGAAAAGGAAGGGAAAAAGAGGAATAGGGAGCATACGTAGGATGCTAATGTGGAGTGTGTGATCGCCAGAGACCGTGGGCCTCAAAAGATGTAAGCAATAAATAAAGGAGGGATCGCGATAATTACCTTTGAAGCGTGGGAGATGTGAGAGTTTACCTTCTCTTCCAATCGGCCGGCCGATGAAGAGAGTCTCTTTAGATTACCCTTGCAAAAAGACAACAACCAACAGATAAAAGATGGGAATTAGAACCCAAATGTGTAGTATCAAATCCAAACGTGATATAAACATGAAAGCATGAAGTCGAACACACCTGTTGGGTGTTGGCCCTTAAATCCCTATGCGAAGGGAGGGATAAAATATGATGTTTGAAAACATAAAAAGGGTGCGTGCAAGTGTTGCACTGGAGGATTCCGCAACGCAGTTGAGAGAGAGTTTAAGTGACAGCAGAGTAACAAAGTAACACGGATGCATGCATGCAAAATGCAGTTTAAAAAAAAGAAGAACAGATATCGGAGAAAGAGTAGAAGAGGAGCATGTGGGGTTGATTCTCCTGCGAAGGCTTTGGATCAACGTTCGGGAGGAAGCCTCCAAAAGGATGAAGCTTTTAGACTCGGGGAAGGCTTCTCCTTGAGCCTGAGATCCGGCAGCACCTCCCCTCTACGATGAAGTTGGCCTCCTTAGCAAAGAACAGTAGGGGCTTATTTATAGGGGAAGAATTGCGAGTTTAATCCACGAATAATTAGGATAATCATCTCTGGTATGAGATAATCATCGGCAAAAGTCCTCCAGATTCTGGAAGGCCACCGGAAACCCTTCCCCAATTGAGAAAGATTCCAAAAACGGGAAAGAGGGAGCTGCGGTTGCATTCGGAAACCTTAAAGAAATGGCGTCAGACGTGGTGGTCGCCCATTAAATGGGCGTCCACCCAAAGAGTCGCCCATACCAAGCCATTTTTATGAAAATTAGAAAATTTCAAAATTAGGAAAGAAATCGCGTCTTGGGTCCTAGACGCAGATTATCAATTTATGCGAATTTTGGTCGGATTAAGAATATTTGAAAATGGCAAGGAAATACGCGTCTGGGGTCTTGGACGCGTTCATGAATGGGCGTCGAGCCGAGAGGATGCCTTTTCTTGAATCATTCAGGAAAGTGAAATATTACCAAAAATCGAAAAGGAAATCGCGTCCACTTGAGCGGACGCGATTCAAGAAATTACAAATTTTTGTTAAATGGGCCAAAAAATAGAAAGGGAATTAACGACAGCGACCAGGTCACTAATCAAAGAATTAGCGCCTTTGGGAGAAGTCGTTCATTCCTCAGGAATACAAGGTTCAAAAATGGGAGAATTGAAGAATACGCGTCTTCCGTACCAGACGCGGCCATGAATATGCGTCCACTTGGTTGGACGCGTCTCCAGAAATGAGCGCCCACTGGAAAAGGCGTTTAATTCAATAATTATCAGGAACAAATAATATGCGTCCACTTGGTTAGACACGTTTAAGAATGTGCGACTTTCAAGAAAGTCGTTAATTCAAAATAATTTAATGAGGCTACTAAATAGGAAAATAAATACGCGTCAGGGACCCTTGACGCGATTTTAAAATGCGTCTGCCTGGACAGTTGCTCATTTGAAAATGAGGAATTGGCGACCACTGGCCTGTCGCTGTTTCAGAAAGGCCTTGAAAAATTAGAGAAAAGCCCAGGAAAAATGTGGGAAAGCTGAATTTTCAAAAAAATGAGGAAAACCACTCAAATGAGTCGATTTGAGGGCAAATTGGGCATTACAATGTAATATGAGATGTACTCAAGATGATGTCATACGTAGGATGCTAATGTGGAGTGTGTGATCGCCAGAGACCGCGGGCCTCAAAAGATGTAAGCAATAAATAAAGGAGGGATCGCGATAATTACTTTTGAAGCGTGGGAGATGTGAGAGTTTACCTTCTCTTCCAGTCGGTCAGCCGAAGAAGAGAGTCTCTTTAGATTACCCTTGCAAAAAGACAACAACCAACAAATAAAAGATAGGAATTAGAACCCAAATGTGTAGTATCAAATCCAAACGTGATATAAACGTGAAAGCATGAAGTCGAACACACCTGTTGGGTGTTGGCTCTTAAACCCCTATGCGAAGGGAGAGATAAAATATGATGTATGAAAACATAAAAAGGGTGCGTGCAAGTGTTGCACTGGGGGAGTTCTCAACGCGGTTGAGAGAGAGTTTAACTGACAGCAGAGTAACAAAGTAACACGGATGCATGCATGCAAAATGCAGTTTAAAAAAAAAAGAAGAACAGAGATCGGAGAAAGAGTAGAAGAGGAGCCTATTATTGAGCGGGGAGAGAAATGCCGAAATCCCAGCGCAGGGTTCCTATTAATAAAGGGCTGCATAGCAAGCCTAAAGACTCTTTTTTTTGTTTCTTTTTGACATTGATTTTAATAAAAGACCTAAGATACGATTTAAAACAACCACTCTTAATCATGTTAAGAAGCACTTCATTTTGAAAACCATGCGTAGAAGATGAATGAGTGTGGGAGATGGATTTTTATTAAGACAGATATTTTTATGGGTTTATTTAGATTATTTATTAGAGGTTTATTTGCGTGGGGCGTGCCAGTCACTGAGTGACAAATTTATTATGCGCACCGTCTGACTAATCAGACGATTATGGGTGATCGTGTCAGGACCCAAAACCCGCCGTACCATGAAGGCTACGACGTTAATTACATCTCTCCAGAAGAGAGAAAACCCTTGATTAATCGCCAAAATAGAGAGGCCATGGGACCCGTAGAATATGTAAAAAGATGTGATTGCATGCAAGTACATAATATGATAGTATTTGTTTATTAGGCCAGCTCCCGGTACGAGGCGGAGAACCTAGGTCCGAGGACCATCATCACGCATAGCAAAAGCTTCCGGCCGGGCGTAACCCGACCTTCCGCTAATCACCATTCGATATACCGGAGAGTCAGATCATGCAGGCATGCAAGGTGATTAGTGTTATTGTTTATTGCCTATTTGGCCATTTATTTGTAAATTTAAGGAAGACTTTGGCAATCCCTGTCACTCGCAGGGTTGTCATCAGTCATTGTCTTTTTATTTTGAGACTGCACATAACGTTACGGTGCATACATATGGGCCCATGAGGTGGGCCGAGTATGACCGTATTCGGGCAGACTCGTGTATCATCGGGACAATGTATGCCGGGGTATGGCAAATTTGATATTTGAAAAATGAGGGGACATGGTTAAAACCCGGTCAAAAATGAATTGAATTCAACGGCTTATCGGCCCAGGACAAGGTCGTGCCGTGGCCATAATGGGGTTAACCCCGAGATATAGGCACGACCTGTCAGGGGGTCATCAATCTTCTCATGCCCGGAGTCTAGAGGAGGTGAGAGCTCCGGAGGGGACACGACCATGTTCATTATTCTTTATTTATTCTTGTTATTATTTTGAATGCATGAATGTAATTTATTTATTATTTATTTATTTATTTGGTATTATTTTATTTGGTATTATTTTATTATTTTTATTTTATTTTATTGGATGCATGCATCTTTTATTTCTTTTATGGACATTGATTTGGTAACTATTCATTAGTCAATTCTCCGTTGTTTGTTTATCATTTTATATTATTATTATTATTATTATTTATTTGACCATGATTTATTTATTGTGTTTTCTTTTATATTTCTCACTTTTAATTTCTCGCTCCTTTTTTATATCCTTTCCCCTTTATTATTTGTTTGTTTTTATTTTAACAACTTTCTTTATTTCCTCATTTTTAGATGAGAGTCTTTATTATTCATTTTTCCTTATATATACACATTAGATATGAGGGTTGGACGTATATGTTGGTGTATGTTGTTTGTGTTAGTTTTATTGTGTTTTATGTAAAGCATGTGCATGTGTGTGTTAAAGTATGTCCATGTGTGTGTTACGTGTTTTACGCAAAGAGCGTGCATGTGTTTATGTGTGAGTTGTTGAGTGTGTGTTACGTGTTACGTGTGTGTTGAATATGAAGTGAGATGGCAGGAGGGGAAAGCATGCACAGAAGATAAAACGGCGTGCGTGTGTGCATATGGTTAAAACGGCGCGGCCGTGTATGAAGTTTAAAACGACGCGCATTTAGTTTTGGCCTTATTTGAAACGGCGTGGGTTTGGATGAAACTTCGTGGTTAAAATGGCGTGCAAATGTGTGAGCACGCCGGATAACGGTGTTATTCTTTTTGTTTCATTTATTTTATTTTGTTTTGTTTATTTTATTATTTATTATTTTTATTTTTAGTTGTTGTTTGTTTGTTTTATTATTTTTTATTTCATTGTTTATTTATTTTTTATTTATATTCTCAGTTTTACAAATGGTTAATCCGGCAGCATCTCCCCTAAACTCGGGGTGTCTGGGAAAAGTGGAGGCATACCAACGGCATGGGGTAAGCTCCTTAAAGGCCGGGAGGCCAGACACGGTGACCAACGGACCCGAATGGACGGAGACCCCGAGGGCGAGCCTACACGGGATACCGTTGTGTCCATGGGTTATCCAAATCGGGGTAGTGTTCGCCATTAAGGCGGTTTAATATTCACTCGGAGAGTGATCATTTAAAACGGCACGAGGAACAAAGCCTTAAAACGGCGCGGTTGAACCGGCGTGGAACGCTTAGGAAAAGGGCTTAAAACGGCATGGGGAACCGTAGGTGTAGGCTTAAAACGGCACCACAAAAGGTGAAAAGGAGGAGGTTAAAACGGCACCACAAAAGGTGAAAAGGAGAGGGTTAAAGCGGCGCCACGGGAGGTGAAGAGGGGAGGTTAAAACGGCGCCATAGAAGGTGAAGAGAAGGCCTTTAAAACGGCGCCACAAAAGGTGGAGAGGGGGAGGCCTTAAAACGGCATGCCCCTTTGAGGGCGCGCCGTTTTAAGCCGCGCCGGTTGTCAGTGGCGCCGGTTTAGCCCTATTTCATGGAAACCGAGGTTCTATTGGTTTATTTTTGGACTTATTAAGATGTTTTGGAAGATTTTGAAAGTTTATTGAGTCAGTCATTCATCGGATCGGTCCCAGGCCGTCCGGAAATCAATCATAGGCCCGCGCAAGGTTCACACTCGAGCGCGGCGACTGTTCCGAGTCAGGTCGGTTAGTTTATTAAATGGTTTATTTAACTCATTCGAGCTGAAATTTCGGCAGCATCTCCCCGTCCCGGAGGACTTGTCGGGAAAAAGCGGGGAGTACTCACGAGACGGAGCAACCCCTAAAAGCCGAGTGGCACAACGGCGGTCGGTAAATCCGAACGGATAGGAAAACCCCGAGGGCTAGCCTACTAGGGGCACCAAGTCCGTGGGTGGATAGTAGACGGGTAGCGCGACTCATAACGGGAGCGAAGACCCCGAGGGCTAGCCTACGAGGGGCATGCGACCCGAGTCGGTACCACGTCTAAGTCGGGACGACCGATAGAGAGGGAAAACCCCGAGGGCCAGCCTACAAGGGGCACCCATCTCACGGCCACCACAAGGTCCATTAAGACGGTGGATTTAGATCTGTTGGGGTCGACCCATATTAATATCCACTCATTAGCCCATAGGAAATTCGTCACTAACAGACGGATCCCTGTAGACAGAGTGATATCATGGTGAAACATTGGGGAATGTTCCCCTCTCCCCGGTCACCAAATCTCCTCGAGAGAACAGTAACACAGCGTGGATGTAGATCGTTCTCAGTTAGTAAACTGATTATGATGCCTATATATATATATATATGTATAGGGGTTAACATGTTAACAGAGTGATTACCGAGCTAACGTTGGGGAAGACCATGATGCAGGGAAGCCAAGCATTAAGCTTATAGGGGCGGCCTCATTGCCTTCTGTTCATGATCAGGAACGGAAGGGGGGACAAGAGGACGGCCCCAAGATCAATCAGGGAGACACACATGCATACATCTCTGGCGATGAAACCCTCGACATTCTAACGGAAAGAACCCCGGGGAGAGGGGAGATTGCTATAGCCCATGGTGTACCAGGGCGTATCCGGCGTCGGAGAAGACGGGTACTGAAACAATATGCGCAGGGAAACGATTAAATACACGGACAGAGGAAAGATGAGTAACTGGGAAAGATGGAAACGGCGCCGAGCACAACCACAGTTCATCCATTCGATGCACGGTGAGTGGGGATATATATATACATACGTTCATTCCGGCACCGGCACTGTTGCGCGGCGCCATCCCACTAGCCACAGAAAGAAAATGTAGGGGGGGTGAGAAGAGATGATGCAGGAGAAAGCGAACAACATTGATCCCTCGAATCATTAGTGCATTTGTGTACACCATTCATTCCATCAATAAGGAAAGACGTACATATTGCATATATCGGCGCCGGCGTTGTCGCTCGGTCGTCGTTAACATCGAGTGAAAGAGGAAGTCACAAGGGAGAAAATGGGTAGCAGAGATGGTGAGGGGGGAGATAGGCTCGTATCATCGCCTCTCCCCCCCTCACTTACATTATATCAGAAGAGAGAAACCAAAGAGAATCGTTGGAAGAAACCCGCGAAACCCACCTAAGCTTCTTCTCCAAAACAGAGTATCGGATGACGGGATTCTCTTCTCTGGCTCCGGAGATATTCAGGCAAGCAGACGGGGAAGACGGCGGCGAGGGCCCTCAGTGGAAACCATGCTTCTTCCCCAAGGTTCCCCCCTCCCTCGGACGAACGGGCTCTGATTGGCTCTCTTCAGATCCTTCTCTCGTATTGGCTCTTTCTATTTTTTCTTCTCTTCCTAGTTGGTCGAACAACTGTTGCTTTATAGCAACCAGTTAATCCGGCGCCACGGAGGGGCGCGTCGGTGAACATGGCGCCGGGGAAGGAGCTTCTGCAAAGCTTTTGCGCGCCGGAATTGGTGGCGCCGGGGAAATGTTCCCCAATTGGTTTTGGCGCGCCGGAATTGGTGGCGCCGTTTTAAGGGGCGCCGATGACCTTTGTGCGGCGTTTTAGCTTGTTTGCTCGGCGCGGGTCAGCCGATGGGTCCGGGGATAGTTCCGGAAGCCCCCGTTGACTCTTCCTCGCGCCACGGTCCTTGGAAAACCTTGACGGGGCGTTGACGAAGCTCTTGATACGATGAATGGCCTTAATCAGAACTTCGTGTGTATTCGGCTCGAGCACGCGGGTCTTCCGCTCACATGGCCTTCGGTACAATAATTTGTGATGCCGGGCCGGCTTCACTTGTATTTGTAGCTTTTTGGTTGCTTCTTCGGGGATGGTCCCGAATAATCTTCTGCGCTCTCGGACCTTGCTTTAGTGGCTGTTCATTGAAGCCGAGCATCTTTTCTTTTCTTCTTTTCTATGGTCTCATCTTTTGTTCAGATTCCGTCATTCTTTTTCTTCTTTTCTTTCTTTTCTTCTCTGTCGGCTCATGAGCACCAGATCAGAACTCACAACCTGCAGAAGCCGAAGTCAGGAAGTATTAGGAATATTTTTAGTGTCAACAAATGCCCCCCACCCGCGGGTTTTGCAATTGAGAGGCGAGGGAGCGGGGCCTGCGAGTGTAGCCCATTGCCCGTTTGAAAATATTGCCTGGGTCTTTTTATTATTTATTCCATTTCTATTCATCATCATTCATTCATTTCTTATTTCATCATTCATTTTTATTATCTTTTTTTTTATAACCTCATCCAAGCACGCAGGCACTCTTCGACTGCAAGCATAGAGTAGATATATGGAGTATAGTTCCCCTATAGCAGGGATAGGATAAGGACAGCGCCCCCGATTCACAGACAGAGTGCGGCTCACGAAGCATAACTAAGGGAGATGTGCATACGTAAAGGGGACGCCGCGTAGAACATATGCATAGCATAATCACAATCTACACCCAGGACTCTTCCTCCATAGTGTGAAAGTGCAATTATATGGGTAGTGGACCCTAGACATAGGACGTGCAGACGTTCTGAGTAACACTAGAGGATTATTTTATCGCCTACACATACATTCCGGGCTCTCGGCTTTTGGTAGCTTCGCACAACCCCCTTTTATTCTTAATTTCGAACTTCACCGTTCGACGCGAGTTTCCTCATGTGTCTCAATGGGATTCCCGGCTACTAGGATTCGTCCTTTATTATGATACTACTATGGATTTCACCGTTTGACGCGAGTCTCCTCATATGTCTCAGTGGGGATTCCCGGCTACTAGGATTCATCCTTATTTTAATCGTGGAGTTTGCTGCACCGTTTTGCACGAGTCTCCTCATTTGTTTCAGTGGGGATTCCCGGCTACTTGGATTCACATTCCACGTACCATTATCATCATTTTTCCATTTTTTTTAAGGGGGCGGCAGCTTTTTCCTCACGATCACCCTTTACGCGAGTGTAGAGATTTAAGCGTCCATGAAGTGTTAAGAAGAATTTATGACGTCCCTATGACTAAAGACCATTGCTCACATTATGTGCGAAGTGTTGAAGTTTTGTCTAGGGTGTATTCAGTGAGTTATGCTAGCAACATGGCTACGACTCTTCCCCTAGTCGTATGCACTCACCGAGAATTAGCTTTTCATTCCTTAGTGTATGCCGTGATGCACACATATCCTGCATCAGGACAACGTTATTTAGCAAAGGAGTACGCGGCCTTAGAAATTTGAATGAAGTGTGTTAATACTATATTTCAGGCAGACATGCACGTGAGGCAAAGAAGCACACAAATCACATCATGATTATCATTTTTTTTCTTTTTTTTTTTCTTCTTTTCCTTTCTTTGCTCTTTTTTTCTCCTTTTTTTGTTTCTTCTTTTCATTTTCTCTTTTCTAAAGGGCTTAATGGGCATGCCCGCAATGATTTTGGCGTCGGGAGCCCGATGCCATGGCAGTGGAGGGCAGGTGTCATATGTGGTGGTAAATCCCGGGAGGGATCACGGGTTGGTATGAAGCCAAAGGAGGTTTTTTCGTTTGTTAGTTCGGACAACAGTTCCGAGCCAAGGGTAAGAGGTTTGTCGGCTTAGACCAAAGGTCATGACGCCGGATGACTTGGCTTAGACGTAAGGTCATGACGCCAAGGGGGAATATGTAATGGCTTAGACATAGAGTCATGACGCCGTACAACTTGGCTTAGGCGTAAGGCCATGATGCCAAGGTAGAACATTTAACAGCCTAGACATAGAGTCGTGATGCCGTACAACTTGGCTTAGGCGGAAGGCCATGACACCAAGGCAGAATATTTACCGACTTAGGCAAAAAGTCATGACGCCAGACAAAGATATTTAACGGCTTAGACGAAAAGTCATGACGCCATACAACTTGGCTTAGGCGGAAGGCCATGACGCCAAGACAGAATGTTTACCGGCTTATGCGGAAAGCCATGATGCCGGACAAGAATATTTAACGGCTTAGACATAAAGTCATGATGCCATACAACTTGACTTAGGCAGAAGGCCATGACGCCAATGTAGAATGTTTACCGGCTTAGGCGGAAAGCCATGATGCCGGACAAGGATATTTAACGGCTTAGACATAAAGTCATGACGCCGTACAACTTGGCTTAGGCGGAAGGCCATGACGCCAAAGCAGAATATTTACCGGCTTAGGCAGAAAGCCACGATGCCAGATAAGAATATTTAACAGCTTAGACATAAAGTCATGACGCTGTACAACTTGGCTTAGGCAGAAGGCCATGACGCCAAGGTAGAATGTTTACCGGCTTAGGCGGAAAGCCATGATGCTGGACAAGAATATTTATCGACTTAGACATAAAGTCATGACGCCGTACAACTTGGCTTAGGCAGAAGGCCATGATGCCAAGGCAGAATGTTTACCGGCTTAGGCGGAAAGCCATGATGCCGGACAAGAATATTTAACGGCTTAGACATAAAGTCATGACGCCGTACAAGGATATTTAACGGCTTAGACGTGAAGTCATGATGCCGTACAGCTTGGCTTAGGCGGAAGGCCATGACGCCAAGGTAGAATATTTAACGGCTTAGACATAAAGTCATGACGCCGTCGATAGAAGGAGTCTTTTTGTTCCTCAACTGGATGGAAGGGTAGAGTCACAAGTAGAAAGGATCTTTTGTTTCCTGGCTAGGCGGAAGGCCCGAGCCAAAGGTGAAAGGGTCTTTTTGTTGACTGACTGGACGAAAGGTCCATGCCAGAGGTAGAGGGGTCTTTTTGTTGTATGGTCAGACGGAAGGTCCGAGCAAAAGATGAAAGGGTCTTTTTGTTGACTGACTGGACGAAAGGTCCAAGCCAGAGGTAGAAAGGTCTTTTTGTTGTCTGGCTGGACAAAAGGATCCAAGCCAAAGGTGAAAGGGTCTTTTTATTGACTGACCAGACGAGAGGTCTGAGCCAGAGGTAGAATATGAACGTTAACCTGACGGGATGTCAGACTTAACAAACCTTGCCTAGGCGGTATGTCTAGGAAAGGGCAGAAATAAAGCATTGTTGTCGTCTCAACGTCATGTCGAACACGACCAACCTGGAAGAGACGAAGGGTCCGGGCCAGGGCAGAATATGACCGTTGACTTGACAGACTTGTCAAAGTCAACTAACATGGAAAAGGCGTAAGGCATGAACCAAAGGCAGAACACAATATAGGTGTTGACTTAACGTTCTGTCAAAGTCAACGAAGTTGGCGAAGGCGGGTGGCCTAAACCAAGAGCATCATGCAGGATAGGTGTTGACTCGATGGAATGTCGAAGTCAACGAACTCGGCAAAGGCGTGGGGCCTAAGCCAAGGGTATAATGTGGGATAAGTGTTGACTCGACGTCATGTCGAAGTCAACAAACTTGGCGAAGGCATGATGCCTAAGCCAAGGGTAGGATATAGGGTATAAATGTTGACTCAACGTCCTGTCGAGGCTAACGAACTTGGCAAAGGCGTAAGGCCTAAGCCAAGGGAAGAATATAGGATATGTGTTGACTCGACGTCCTGTCGGAGCCAACAAACTTGACAGAGACATGAGGTCTAAGCTAAGGGCATAATGTAGGATAGGTGTTGACTCGACGGAATGTCGAAGTCAATGGCCCTACCCGATAGAAGGTTTGGGGTGAGGGTAGACTAGATTGTAGACGTATGAGAGGCCCAGACCCAGGGCTAAATATTGATGTCAACCCGACGAGGTGTCGGAGTCAACCAACCTTGCTCGGACGATAGGTCTGAACAAGGTAGAATATGTAGGTGAAGATGTCAACCCGACGTCATGTCGAACTTGACCAACTTGGCAAAGACGTGAGGTCTAAGCCAAGGTAGAGTATGGACATTGACCCGAGGAGATGTCGGGATCAACAAACCTTGCTCAGACAGAAGGTCCAAGACAAAGCGAAGAGGTCTTTTATTGGTTTATTAGTTTGGATTGACTGAGTTTATTGAATTTGTTGGGTTTATTGAGTTTACTGGGCTTATTGGTTTCATTGAGTTTGTTAAATTCATCGGATCTATTAATTAAGTTTGTTGGGGTTTATTTGATCTATTGAGTTTATTGATTTGATGAGTTGATTATCTTGTTGGGTTTATTAGATCTGTTGGATTTTATCGATTCCATTGAGTTTATTGATTTGTTTGGTTTTATTGGGTTTGTTGGGTTTGTTGCGTTTGTTGGATTTTGTTGGTCTTACTGACTTATTAAGTTCATTTCAAACCATTGTTTTCATTTCTTCATCGTTTTGATTTCTTTCTTCTTTTTGTTTCCTTTTTGTTATTATTATTTTGTTATTATTTGTTATTTTTTTTTTGTTGGGCTCCCCGACGCAGTCTCGTCTGTGATGCGGGATATTTTGTCCGGTGGGAATATTGATGAATTTGACTATTTATTCTATTGGTGGGGCTAGGGATTGATGTCCAAGAGCCCGGCGGGCCTGGCGAGGGCGGAGTGCCACTAGGCCAAGGAAAGGGTAGCTCGGTCAGGGCGGAGTACCACTAGACCAAGGAAAGGGTAGCTCGGTCAGGGCGGAGTGCCACTGGACCAAGGTGAGGGTAGCTCGATTAGGGCGGAGCGCCACCGAACCAAGGTGAGG
This sequence comes from Amorphophallus konjac, assembly GCA_022559845.1. Classification (NCBI taxonomy): domain Eukaryota; kingdom Viridiplantae; phylum Streptophyta; class Magnoliopsida; order Alismatales; family Araceae; genus Amorphophallus; species Amorphophallus konjac. Next base: position 448,530,933 of record CM040118.1, read on the forward strand.
GTAGCTCGGTTAGGGCGGAATGCCACTAGACCAAGGAAAGGGTAGCTCGGTCAGGGCGGAGTGCCACTGGACCAAGGTGAGGGTAGCTCGATTAGGGCGGAGCGCCACCGAACCAAGGTGAGGGTAGCTCGGTTAGGGCGGAATACCACTAGACCAAGGAAAGGGTGGCTCGGTCAGGGCGGAGTGCCACAGGCCAAGGTGAGGGTAGCTCGGTTAGGGCGGAATGCCACTAGACCAAGGATAATTTTGGGGCTCGGTCGAGGGCGGAGTGCCACAGGCCAAGGAAGAGGGCTTTATGAATCCTACCCAATGGGACGAAGCTTATTTTCGAGCTTGGCGAGGGCCACCTCAGGCCAAGGAAAAGACTTTGTGGACCCAGCCCGATGGGGCAGAAGGTAATTTTCAAGTTCGGCTAGGGCAGAGCGCCTCCGACCAAGGGAAAGCTTTTGTGGGCTCGGCCCGACGGGGCTGATGGGCAAATTTTGAGCTTGACAAGGGCAGAGTGCCTTATGCCAAGGAAATAGGCGATTTTATTGGGCCGACATTGGACAAGGAATCCAAATCGGCATTGATAGGAGAGTCCCATGGGACAAATATGGCATTGTTGTGGCTGAATGCCGAAAGGACATGAGAGTGCATTGGCTGGGAGCATAGGTCCCAGATCAAGTGTGGAGGGTTAGTCTTGGTGGGACGAGTGGGAGTATCTCCCGAGGATAGGAGGGCGGTAAGGCATCATGAATTCTGGTGGGACCAGGGGTGCTGAGATAGGCCACTAGAAGCTGAAAGGTGCTTATTTGTTGGCTTGATGAGGATAAAGGAGCCGAGAGTGCAGACAACTCGGGAGGACTTGTTCTTTTCATTCCCCAACAGGGTTTGGACCCGTATTTGAAACGGGAGGCCTAGTGGCCAATGAAGGTCTTTAGCGTCGGTGGGACTGTTGATTAACATGATCCCCCTGGAGTATTAGTGACAGCTATACATCAGATCAATAGCTATTTTCTTTCGTCATTGATTTCTTTAGGAGATGCTCCAAATAGCTTTGGTTCGGGCCTCCGGCGCTTACGCCAAGTGTCCTCCTCTTGACGCTTATCCTTAGAAGCTGCAGTTGCAGGGTCCTCCCACCTCCACAGATGATGTAATCATTTCATTATTCCTTGGGCATTCACCATGCAATGCTACTAAGGAGTCTTCTGCCTATGGGGAGGATGGGGAGGCCTTGCTGACAATATAAGTTCCTTTCCCCCCTTTTTGCATTCATGCTTCTTTTTTTTTTTAACAGATAGCTCAGATGATGATGATAGTGCAGTGCAATGTAAGGTCACTACCCTTCATCCATTTATATATATATATATATATATATATATATATATATATATATATATATTTAACAAACCAAGGTGGGTGCATAGGAGAGTGCTCACCCCCTCAGAGAGGGGATAAGTGGTTCGCTCCACCACGCCAACCCCACAATGGTAGTTTCTTATTTGGCACGGACCAAGACAGGGGGGGGGGGAGTTATATCTCCCTTGACAGATGCAGCCATCAAGGCCTCCTTCAAAAGAATTTTTTCTCTTCTTTTTTTTTGTGCCTGCCCCCAGAACAGGACCTTTCCTTTCTTTTTTTTTATTTTTTTTTTGCTTCATTTGCCATTCTTCTTTTATTTGGCAAGCATCCGCATTCAAGCTATGCGGGCCTGCTAGACATCGGCTTCAGCCAGATTTACGAGGAGCAGTTGAGGCGGCAGCGCCGCGCGGGGCTGCTCTTTTAAGGACAGATATTTGATGAGGGCACGGTGGGTCCACCTTATACTCACCCATCTGTAGTTCGCCTTTCTTGATCAGTCCTTCAATAATATCCTTGAACACATAGCAATCCTCAATGGGATATCCCAACATTTGGTGATAAGGACAGAATCGTGGATCGTCTTTTCTTTCGGCATCGCCTGGCTTCTTCGACTCTGGAAGCACTATTTTGCCATATTCACGGGCCCACTCAAAAAGTGCCCTAGTCTTGTCCTTTGGAAAGGAATACAGTTTCATCATTTTGTCCCTTAAGGAGGGCCCTTGCTTTGTCGGATCGGCGGAAGATGCCTCTTTCATTTTCTTCTTCTGTTGCTCGAAGGCTTCAAAATTTGAGGTGCAAACTTCTTCTGTGCCGAGGCTTGTTGATTGGTTTATTCTTTTGTCTCGAGGCCGTAGAGGACGAGCAAAGCCTTGCCAGAACTGCTTCGGCATTAGCTGCAATGTCGCCTAGTTGTTCGAAGGTCGTGACTTCAATGTCAATGACCCATCGTAGAATTTCTATTCTCAATTTTTCTTTACAGATTTGAATAGAGTCCCCGTAGCTCGGTGGATGTCTGCATCTTTCACGGAGATTCCTCCACCTTCTTATGTAGTCCATGACAGACTCATTATCTTTTTGTTTGGCTGTTTGTAATTCGGCCTCGGTGACTTCCCTTCGGCTGCCTTCATATTCATTGTTTGTTTTGCCTTCAGCTCGTCTGACTGCATGCACGGTCTCATTGGCACCATCTTCGAGATGCTTTAGTTGCCCCCTGACGTGCTCGGGAGACTGTGTGCTTGAGTGGTTGAGGGAGGATACCCCCTGTATGATCATGTGCTACTCGGGGTATGACTGGCCGTGCTGAAGCTTCAAGTGAGCTAGCACTACCTTGTGTCGCCTCATGTAGATGTCCTGCCAGTTGCGACATAGGTGGACTTAGATTCATTTCATTCAGGTGCCTTTGCAGCATTTCAATTTCCTGCTGCTTCTGGTTTAGCAGTGCCATCACAGCGGGGCCTTGCCAAGAGGGGCCGGGAGTGCTATCTTGCGCCTCCGGTCTGATTAGGGCGAGTGGCATCCCGTCATTGTTGCTGGACGCGCTCGGTTTCTTCGAGATGAACTCCCTGGGTTTTATACCTTCGAATGGAGGAGGAACGTGGTATTGCCACCCCTTGTTGGCTGACGGGTGTCTTGACATCCTCCCGAGTCTAGCAGCATGATAGGAGGCAGAAGCTTTAGCATGATTTGCTCCTTTTGGCATGAAGCAAATTTATTCATCTTCTTCATCAACAGCTTGAGCCATACTGGACGGTGCTGACAGCATGTTACAAGAGAGAGCAACATATCTTATTTTAGCTTTTGTATTCTCATTTTCCTTCTCCCATATGGCTGGCCTCTGCCCCCGCAGTGGGTCGTTCGGTGCATTGAACACCCTTGCCTTTTCTTTAATTCCTTTTGTTAGCCCGTGAGACTTATTGTGTCCTTGAAGGGCATGCTTCTTGACCTGCATAGGCTGGCTCTTGAGCTGCTCCTGCTCGTCTAGCCTGTCTGTAACAGTTTGTAGCCGTTCCACGGCTGAGTTGATTTCTTCATGCACCTGCGCCGGGGCTTGTTTCTTCGTGTTATCCACTGGCCTTCTGATAGCCGCAGGAGGGGCTATTTGTTGCCAAGCCGGAGCTATAGGGGGCGGAGCGGGCCGGCCCATGGCTCCACTAACATGGACTCTTGGAGTCGAAAGGGATGTTGATATTGTTCTTTTCTTTATTGACGATGCTTGCCAATTTCTTTGCTTTTCTTCAGGCGCTAGGGCACAGTCTTCATTGGTGTGTTGGCTGCAAGCCTCTGGCACTTCTTCAGGCAGTTGCTGACATATAGATATTACATTAATTGATGCCCCTGAGTAGGCACTTCATGAGGGCGCGGAGGATCGACTCTGTCCTCCTCCATTTGTAGCTCCCCTCTTTTTATTAAGCCTTGGGCGATGTCTTTAAATATTTGGCAATCCTCAATAGGATGCCCCAAGATTTGATGGTAAGGGCAGAAATGAGGATCATCTCTTCTTCTGACGTCATCAGGTCTCTTTGGCTTCGGAAGCCTGATTTTGCTATATTTGACAGCCCACTCGAACAATGCTCGAGTCCGATCCCGGGGGAAGGCATAGAGCTTCTTTGCTTTGTTCTGCGAAGGATGACTCTCTCGACATTCAGCAGGTTTATTGAGAGGAGGATTGTGCACCCATTTGTGCCTTTTCGCCGTGAGGCTGACAGCATGAACCGCTTTCAGTATCGGCCGTTTATTAACCTGCTTGGCTTCATAACTTGAGTCAGCAGAAATGGAGGGATATTTTGTGAAGAAATCTTCAACCTTTGTGGCAATATCACTTAATCGGTCAAAAGACCGGATTTCTATTCCAATCATCTTTTTCAGAATCTCTTTCTTTAGATTTTGTTTACATATTTGTATTGCGTCTTCTGGATGCGGAGGACGTCGGCATCTCATGCTGAGATCCTTCCATCTCTTGATATATTCTGCAGCAGGCTCGTCATCTTTTTGTTTGATCGCCAATAACTCGGCCATGGTCACCTCCGTCTCGGCGACGTGGAATCTTTCAGTGAATTTTTGCTGCATGTCTGGCCAGTCGTGGATAGACCCGGCTGGCAGGTCAGAGTACCATTCAAAAGTAGGTCCTGTCAATGAAGACCCAAAGAACTTGAGCAGATACGACTCGTCTACCACCAAGTCACCCATGACGGCTATATATTGTGTAACATGCTCTTTCGGGGAGCCCTGCCCGTTGTATTTGTCAAATTTTGGGAGTTTATTGACGCCGGGTGGCAATCTTTTGGCAGCATGGTAGGCTGGATATGGCAGTTCATATATGCTGAAGGGGGCGTAATCATCGCCACCCCTCTTTGCCAGCCTTGCTTCGATCACCTGTTCGACCATCAACTTGTTCACCATAGCTGACCCTTCTGGTTGAGGGTAGAGGTGGGCGGGCTGCATCAATAATGCGGCCGAAGTCATAGCATTGGATGGAAAAGGCTCTAACAGGGGAGCCTGCCGTTGCATTTGGGGAGGCATTAGCCGTGCTGGCTGAAGCCATTGAGAATAATGCTGGGGAGTGGCCCAGTTTTGATCAGCAGTTTGTAGAACGACTGGTGAAGGAGCGCCCCCGGGGTTAAAACCTTCCTGTGATGGCCCATTTTGTGCCCCCAGTTGCTCGGGCGCTACGACATGCTCAATCTTTTCATTTAATTTACTCTTCAGCAGCTTTATCTCTCACTGGTATCCTTGCAGCAACATCAGGACGGCAGGGTCCGTGGTTGTTTCATTACTAATGCTCTCGGGCATTTTGCCCAAAGAACTTTCGATTGAAGGAGGTGGAGATGCTCCTTCTTGTTCAGACGCCATCATTCTGTCGGTGACAGTAGTGATGTCTTCTTCAGCAAGCTGCTTGCCCTTTGTGGTTTGCAGCAGCTCAGCCTCAGCTTTGTCCCATCTTGTCATCGGGTCTCTTATTCTAGCAATCTCGGCTGGCTCTTCTTGTTCATTTGGTAGGGGATCAGGTGTACTCATCACCCCTGTCATATTGCAAGTAAGAACTTGCATTGTCCTTTTGTGCTTTCTGACTCTCCTTCGGGCCTGACTAGGGAACGTCGGCCCTCCATAAATTCTTTTCATCTTTTCATTTTGTGGAGATCTTTCAAGGCTTCTAGCCCCAACTTGCTTCTCCTCTTCATTCGCCCCCACGGGTGATATTTTGTCTCTTTCTTCTTCTTCGGCCCTGATGACACGAAGCAATCTTTGCTGGCCCATGACGGGACTTCCGAAGCTATGGAAATATTCCTGGACCATCCTTGTTGTGTCTTCCTGGCTACATTCTGTAGAGATGGCAGAAGGTAGCACTTGGATTCGGGCTGACGACATGTATGAAAGCCGTGCCAGTTTAGCCACTTGATTGAAATTCCTTGATAATTTGGAGACATGGGCTTGTCTTGTGGAGACCCTGATGGTGGGCGAAGGGATCACAACCATGGTATCTTCTGCATGCACAACCTTTTTGCCCCCTCTCTTGGGGACATCAGTAGAATTGCCGGAGTTCTGCGAGGCCGGTGCAATGTTTTGGGTTTTCTTGGGTACCCACGTTTGCTTAAACTTAGGCAAGTTCGGGGTTGGCCTCCCTTGATTGTTGTCATTAAAGTCCACCCTTCGGCCTGCCAGCACTTGGAAGGTGTTGTGAGTGGGCACAGTCGGGATGATCCGATCTGGCAGAACTTCGGCACCGCGACCATTGAAGTAGACTCGGATGCCCCCGATCAACATGGACTTCCCAGAATCTGAAAGTTGGCTTTGAGGATCAGCAGCAATTCTTCCCCTGGAGCACTTCTTGTTGCCCCCAGTGGGCTTCTTCTTATGTGCCGCAATCGGACAAATAGTATGGTGGACGTGGCAGCTCACGACCACCGGGTCCTTCAGCACAGCTTCCTTGACATGGCCCTCACTTCGGCGAGCCGCAGCTTTGTTGTTCTTCAGCTCCCAGGTTCAGAACTCTCCACGTCCAGGAGATCCGCGAATGCAACTCCCAAGAAGTTGGGGAAGCCAACGACTGGGGGAAGGTTGCCGAAGGTAGTGGGTACGGCAAGGTAGCCTTATGCAGCATGGTCTGCCACAATTTGAGGATCGAAAACAAGCCCAGATAGTCTGCTCGCCATCACTTCAACCTACAAAGAGGAGAAACAAGACGAATGAATAATTAGCATTTGAAATAGTTCAATGGGGGCCCCATGGTCTTTCTATTTTGGCGAAGAGATGAAGGGAGGCTGTGTCCCACCGGGCGTGCCAGCTTGTGGGAGATGGATTTTTATTAAGAATATATTTTTATTATGGGTTTATTTGATTATTTATTAGAGGTTTATTTACGCAGGGCGTGCCAGTCACTGAGTGACAAATTTATTATGCGCACCGTCTGACTAACCAGACGATTATAGGTGATCGTGTCGGGACCCAAAACCCGCCGTACCATGAAGGCTACGGCGTTAATTACATCTCTCCAGAAGAGAGAAAACCCTTGATTAATCATCAAAATAGAGAGGCCATGGGGCCCGTAGAATATGTAAAAGATGTGATTGCATGCAAGCACACAATATGGTAGTATTTGTTTATTAGGCCAGCTCCCGGTACGATGCGGAGAACCTAGGTCCGAGGACCATCATCACGCATAGCGAAAGCCTCTGGCCGGGCGTAACCCGACCTTCCGCTAATCACCATTCGATATACCGGAGAGTCAGATCATGCAGGCATGCAAGGTGGTTAGTGTTATTGTTTATTGCTATTTGGCCATTTATTTGTAAATTTAAGGAAGACTTTGGCAATCCCTGTCACTCGCAGGGTTGTCATCAGTCATTGCCTTTTTATTTTGAAACTGCACATAGCGTTACGGTGCATACATATGAGCCCATGAGGTGGGCCGAGTATGACCGTATTCGGGCAGACTCGTGTATCATCGGGACAATGTATGACGGGGTATGGCAAATTTGATATTTGAAAAATGAGGGGACACGGTTAAAACCCGGTCAAAAAGGAATTGAATTCAACGGCTTATCGGCCCAGGACAAGGTCGTGTCGTGGCCATAATGGGGTTAACCCCGAGATCTAGGCACGACCTGTCAGGGGGTCATCAATATTCCCATGCCCGGAGTCTAGAGGAGGTGAGAGCTCCGAAGGGGACACGGCCATGTTCATTATTCTTTATTTATTCTTCTTATTATTTTGAATGCATGAATGTAATTTATTTATTATTTATTTGTTTATTTGGTTTTATTTTATTATTTTTATTTTATTTTATTGGATGCATGCATCTTTTATTTCTTTTATGGACATTGATTTGGCAATTATTCATTAGTCAATTCTTTGTTGTTTGTTTATCATTTGTTTATCATTTTATATTATTATTATTATTATTATTATTTATTTGACCATGATTTATTTATTGTGTTTTCTTTTATATTTCTCACTTTTAATTTCTCCCTCCTTTTTTATATCCTTTCCCCTTTATTGTTTGTTTGTTTTTATTTTAACAACTTTCTTTATTTCCCCATTTTTAGATGAGGGTCTTTATTATTCATTTTCCCTTATATATACACATTAGATATGAGGGTTGGACGTATATGTCGGTGTATGTTGTTTGTGTTAGTTTTATTGTGTTTTATGTAAAGCATGTGCATGTGTGTGTTAAAGTATGTCCATGTGTGTGTTACGTGTTTTACGCAAGGAGTATGCATGTGTTTATGTGTGAGTTGTTGAGTGTGTGTTGAATATGAAGTGAGATGGCAGGAGGGGAAAGCATGCACAGAAGATAAAACGGCGTGCATGTGTGCATATGGTTAAAACGGCGCGGCCGTGTATGAAGTTTAAAATGGCGCGCATTTGGTTTTGGCCTTATTTGAAACGGCGTGGGTTTGGATGAAACTTCGTGGTTAAAACGGCGTGCAAATGTGTGAGCACGCCGGATAACGGTGTTATTCTTTTTGTTTCATTTATTTTGTTTTGTTTATTTTATTATTTATTATTTATTATTATTGTTTTTAGTTGTTGTTTATTTATTTTATTATTTTTTATTTCATTTTTTATTTATATTCTTGGTTTTACAAATGGTTAATCCGGCAGCATCTCCCCTAAACTCGGGGTGTCTGGGAAAAGTGGAGGCATACCCACAAATGGGGTAAGCTCCTTAAAGGCTGGGAGGCCAGACACGGTGACCAACGGACCCGAATGGACGGAGACCCCGAGGGCGAGCCTACGCGGGATACCGTTGTGTCCATGGGTTATCCAAATCGGGGCAGTGTTCGCCATTAAGGCGGTTTAATATTCACTCGGAGAGTGATCATTTAAAACGGCATGAGGAACAAAGCCTTAAAACGGCGCAGTTGAACCGGCGTGGAACGCTTAGGAAAAGGGCTTAAAACGGCACGGGGAACTGTAGGTGTAGGCTTAAAACGACACCACAAAAGGTGAAAAGGAGGAGGTTAAAACGGCACCACAAAAGGTGAAAAGGAGGGGGTTAAAACGGCACCACGGGAGGTGAAGAGGGGAGGTTAAAACGGCGCCATGGAAGGTGAAGAGAAGGCCTTTAAAACGGCGCCACAAAAGGTGGAGAGGGGGAGGCCTTAAAATGGCATGCCCCTTCGAGGGTGCGCCGTTTTAAGCCGCGTTAGTTGTCAGTGGCGCCGATTTAGCTCTGTTTCACGGAAACTGAGGTTCTATTGGTTTATTTTTGGACTTATTAAGATGTTTTGGAAGATTTTGAAAGTTTATTGAGTCAGTCATTCATTGGATCGGTCCCAGGCCGTCCGGAAATCAATTATAGGCCCGCGCAAGGTTCGCACTCGAGCACGGCGACTGTTCCGAGTCAGGCCGGTTAGTTTATTAAATGGTTTATTTAACTCATTCGAACTAAAATTTCGGCAGCATCTCCTCGTCCCGGAGGACTTGTCGGGGAGAAGCGGGGAGTACTCAAGTGGCGGAGCAACCCCTAAAAGCCGGGTGGCACAACAGCGGCCGGCAAACTCAAACGGATAGGAAAACCCCGAGGGCTAGCCTACTAGGGGCACCAAGTCCGTGGGTGGATAGTAGACGGGTAGCGTGACTCATAACGGGAGCGAAGACCCCGAGGGCTAGCCTACGAGGGGCACGCGACCCGAGTCGGTACCACGTCTAAGTCGGGACGACCGATAGAGAGGGAAAACCCCGAGGGCCAGCCTACAAGGGACACCCATCTCACGGCCACCACAAGGTCCATTAAGACGGTGGATTTAGATCTGTTGGTTTCGACCCATATTAATATCCACTCATTAGCCCACAGGAAATTCGTCACTAACAGACGGATCCCTGTAGACATAGTGATATCATGGTGAAACATTGGTGAATGTTCCCCTCTCCCCGGTCACCAAATCTCCTCGAAAGAACGGTAACACGGTGTGGATGTAGATCGTACTCAGTTAGCAAACTGATTATGATACCTATAGATATATATATATATATGTATAGGGGTTAGCATGTTAACAGAGTGATTACCGAGCTAACGCTGGGAAGACCATGATGCAGGGAAGCCAAGCATTAAGCTTATAGGGGCGGCCTCATTGCCTTCTGTTCATGATCAGGAACGGAAGGGGGGACAAGAGGACGGCCCCAAGATCAATCAGGGAGACACACATGCATACATCTCTGGCGATGAAACCCTCGACATTCCAACGAAAGAACCCCGGGGAGAGGGGAGATTGCTATAGCCCATGGTGTACCAGGGCGTATCCGACGTCGGAGAAGATGGGTACGGAAACAATATGCGCAGGGAAATGATTAAATACACGGATAGAGGAAAGATGAGTAACTGGGAAAGATGGAAACGACACCGAGCACAACCACAGTTCATCCATTCGATGCACGGTGAGTGGGGATATATATATATACGTTCATTCCGGCGCCGGCACTGTTGCGCGGCGCCATCCCACTAGCCACAGAAATAAAAACGCAGGGGGGTGAGAAGAGATGATGCAGGGGAAAGCGAACAACATTGATCCCTCGACTCATTAGTGCATTTGTGCATACCATTCATTCCATCAATAAGGAAAGACGTACAGATTGCATACATCGGCGCCGGCGTTGTCGCTCGGTCGTCGTTAACATCGAGTGAAAGAGGAAGTCACAAGGGAGAAAATGGGTAGCAGAGATGGTGAGGGGGGAGATAGGCTCGTATCATCGCCTCTCCCCCTCTCACTTACATTCCGACAAAGAAGAAAATTGGAGAGGATTGATCGGGAGAAGAAAACACGATGACCCACCTAAGAAACAACAGAGTCGGACTCTCCTTCTCCGGCGCCGGAGGATTTTCACAGAGCGGAGGATGGCGGCGGCAAGGCTCTCAGGTAGGGGAACTTCCTCCTCAAGAAAGCCCTCTCTTCAAGCAATGTAATTGGTGGAGTCTCTGTGGATCGATCTCTCTCTCTCCGTGCTTTTCTTCGTTTATTCCCCTTAGTTGGTCGAACAAGTGTTGCTTTATAGCAGCCAGTTAATCCGGCCACGGAGGGGCGCGCCGGTGAACATGGCGCCGGGGAAGGAGCTTCTGCAAAGCTTTTGCGCTCCGGAATTGGTGGCGCCGGGGGAAATGTTCCCCAATTGGTTTTGGCGCGCCGGAATTGGTGGCGCCGTTTTAAGGGGCGCCGATGACCTTTCGTGCGCCGTTTTAGCTTGTTTGCTCGGCGGGGGTCAGCCGATGGGTCCGGGGATGGTTCGGGAAGCCCCGTTGACTCTTCCTCTCACCACGGTCCTTGGAAAACCTTGACGGGACGTTGACGAAGCTCTCGATACGATGAATGGCCTTAATCAGAACTTCGTATGTATTCGGCTCGAGCACGCGGGTCTTCCGCTCACATGGCCTTCGGTACAATAATTTGTGATGCGGGGCCGGCTTCACTTGTATTTGTAGCTTTTTGGTTACTTCTTCGGGGATGGTCCCGAATACTCTTCTGAGCTCTCGGACCTTTCTTTAGCGGATGTTCATTGAAGCCGAGCATCTTTTCTTTTCTTCTTTTCTATGGTCTCATCTTTTGTTCGGCTTCTGCCATTCTTTTTCTTCTTTTCTTTCTTTTCTTCTCTGTCAGCACATGAGCACCAGATCAGAACTCACGACCTGCAGAAGCAGAAGTCAGGAAGTATTAGGAATATTTTTAGTGTCAACAATGAGATAATGATATCATAAAGCGCATGCTTAAGCCAATAAAATTACATTGCGACCTTGTTGAAGAAGCAGCTATCGTAGGTGATCTTGATCATCATGGGATTTATCCTCATTTGGCAGAGCAATGATTGGAAGTGGCTTAACAAGAAGAAGTGGTGTCCAGACCAGACACAGACGAATAAGGAGAAAAGGAGGAGAGGTGAGGGCTAGAACTCCCTCACTAAAGTATAGAGGCCCCGATCACATGAAAGGTCTACCGAAGAAAAGGGAATTAAGATGAAGAGTGAGGGCTGAAGCCTCAAAAAGAGTGGGAGAATGGGCAGATGCCCAAAGCAGTAGATGTGGGAGAAGTCGGGTCGGACCCGGGATCGGGAGGAATTAATAGGAGGAAATGATAGATGGAAAGTGGTGGATCCGGAGGATCCGAAGGTAAAGGAGGAGAATCATGGTAGGAAGAATGATCCGAAGGTTCCGGAGGAGGAAAAGGCTGAGGGACGCGATGCCCCAGGAGAAGGTATGGAAAAAGATGGTTTAAAAGGAAGAACAGAACAAAGGACACAATGTCCTGGAGGAGTAGAAAGATAAATCAGAGGAAAGGGAGGAGGTCCGTAGGTTCCGGAGGGAGAAGATAGAAAGGGGCGCGATGCCCTGGGAGATTGGAGGGAAGATAAGATGGAGGTGAATTAAAAGAGATAGAATGGGGAAGATCCAGAGGTTCCAGAGGAATAAAAAGTAGGGGCGCGATGGCCCGGGTGAAGAGATGGAGAGTTAAAGGAAGGAGAGTGAGGAGAATCCGGAGGCTCCAGAGGAGTGGAGTAAGAAGGGGCGTGATGCCCAGGGGGAAGATAGAAATTCAAAGATTCCGGAGGAGTGGGATGAGAAGGGATGCAATGCCCTAGAAGAAGGGATAAGGAGTAAGATAGGGAATCCGGAGGAGGAAGCTGTAAAAGGGCGCGAGGCCCTAGAAGGAGAGAAAAATCCATAGGATCCAGATATGGAGGTGTGGAGGGGCGTGATGCCCGAAGAGGGAGATCTGGAGGTTCCGGAGGAATAAAGTAGGAATGGGGGCGATGCCTCGGGAGAACTGGAGGTTCCAGAAGGATATGAAGAAGGAGGGCGCGATGCCCTGAGAGAAAACTGGAGGGGGCATGATGCCCGGCAAGTGTAAGGGGACCCGGAGATCCTGAAGAGGGAGGTGAATAAGAAGGGAGATGTGGAGGATCTTGAGGATCCGGAAGGCGGGGAAGATACGAGTTCAGAAACACAGGAAAGAAGGAATGCATGTGAATGCAATGCAATGGATGTATGGAATGCAATGAACACAAATGGTGAGAGGATGAGAACCCCCTCCTCACCCAACAGGTGGCCCATAAGGAGGAATCGGTGATAGACAAAAGTGTGGATGAAGTAGAATAGAAAATGGATAGGGTAGTGGAAGGCCCCCTAGCAACAGGATAACCGCCCCTCCATAGCAATGAAAGTGTGCAGTCAAACGGCCCAGTGGATAAAATTAATGCCCATGACAAAGCTTCAACAATGAATGATAACTCCCTTGGAAGGCGAAGAGCCATGAGGTGAGGGAGTTGGAAAGTTGTAATGGGAAGCTTTGTTTTGCCCAAGGATTGTGGTGTATGAAAAGCATTGAAAAAAATGGACATTCACCCCTTGCACGGAAGAATGGACTTGATATTGGAGGGTTGGAACAAGGGGCGCCTTGCCCGGCCCTTGGGCATGAACTTACATGGCATCAAATATTGATATTCTCTTTTAGTGAGCATTGGCGGGGACTTGGCCTCTTCAACCACGCCCGACACAAGAACATGGATTGGCATCCGGTAGATGAAGTCTTGCATCTTGACTAACATAACTGAGGCCAACTCCTTCTTGCCCGGCTCTTGCGTATCGTCCCTGGCACAAATACTTATAGAAGGACGCCGATTCCGAGTGGAGGCGGAAGGCGAAGTGGAGGCGGAAGGCTCAATAGATGGTGGAGATGTAATGGAAGGTGTTGGAGGAAGGACGAGTGTTGGTTCGAACATGTCAAGCTTCTCCCCTTGCTCAGAAGCAGACGGGGTTGACTCGAGTGTAAAAAGAGGTGAACCCTGCTCAGGATTAGTCACGGGTTTGGGTGAAGGTTTTGGTGGAGGAATATGCAAAGTTGGGTATGGTGTTAAAGGGATAATGGAGGCTTTAGGTGGCGGCAAAGGAAGGTTAATTGGAGAAGGTTTGGTGGTGGGTTCGGCGGAGGCCGATGTCATGGAGGTTAATGATGGTGTAATGGGGGGTTTAGTAGGAGATTTGGCGGAGGCCGGTGGCATGGAGGTTGATGGTGTAGGAGTTGGGGGTGTGATAATGGAGGGTTTGACACGTTGGAAACATCAGATTTTAGTGGCGGTGCGAGAGGTTTGAAGGGTAGGAGACGGGTCTTGATGCGCCGGCGTGGGTGATTGGAGTATTGACCCATCGTCGTAACAACAATAGGTCTCAAAAATGGGGGTTGGATTGGGGACGGTGGCATCGTCCTGAGCAGGAGGGTCTTCTGGCGGCAATGGAGGGAGAGGAAAACGGAGGAAACTCGGAATGGGTGCTTGCAGAACTTCATCTTGTGCCATCTTCAATTCTTCATTTGTCGACTCAAATTCTTCATTGTTGGGCTCAAGTGGACGCCATGGTGGAGGCATGTTAATGGGTGATGGAGGTGTGTAATGTTGTGGAGGATTCTGTGGATGTAAATGCGTATGCGGAGGCGGAGGGCCATATGAGTGAGTGGTGTGGTCAGGTGGAGGGCGGACGACGTCCACTTGATCCTTAAAACCCGCCGGCTCTTGCTCACTTGCGTTGATCCTATAATAATCTCTCCACTCCTTCCATTCTTTTTCCATCTTCATGATGTTGTTCATGAATGCGTGAAGAGGGTTGACTTGAGGAGGAGGAGGAGGAGACCGTGGGCTCGTGACCCTCTTTAATTGTTCCTCCAACGAAGTGATTTTATCAAGGAGAGTTTGTTGGAGGGGCATAACTTGAGGAATAGAGGGTTGGCATAGTGGCCTTGAAGGAGGGGTCGCATATAAAGGCCGTGGAGGGGGGTTAACGGGCTGACCCAAAGAAGGACCCGGACGGGCCGGGTTGCAAGGAATATATGGACCTTGGGGCCGTGAAAGAGGAGGAATAAAAGGAGGCGGGTGATGGGTCACTCAAGGAGGAATATGTGTAAAAGAAAGATGCGGGTGATGGGCCACCTGAGTGGGAGTGTGAATAGAAGAGGGAAGCGGGTGATGGGTCACCCGAATGGGATTGGAAGGAGGAGGAGAAGGAGAAGATGCACTGTCAACAGTAGCCTTAAAGGCTTGGATCTATTGAGGGGTGAGATGCACTATTGCATGTAAGATCTGATCGGCCTTCTCATTATGGGGAGGAGACGGTCCCGAGGGAGTAGTGGCTCGTGATTGAGGTAAGGGACCACAAGGTTGGAAATTTCCCATAGGTCGGGTAAAACCATGAGAATGAGGATGTGGTCCCTTAGAAAAATTGGGGTGAGAATTATAATGAATATGTTGAAATTGAGGAGTGTAAGATGTGCTAGGTTGGTCATCCTCATGATTATAATTGGAATTAAACATGTTGGTTTGATTATCAAAGCGAAACATCATACAAACAATCAGTATTTGATCAAAACAATTTGCAAAGATCAAACAAGTTTGAATGTTTAAGCTCGATTTTTTTTCTTCCTTGATGTGAATTAAAGATTTTAACAAAGCTTGATATGATCCACTCAAGGTAATAAGCCTAGTTTCAATATAGTTTGCTTCAATGCCAACTAGGTTGATTCTCATCACGTTTTGGGCCAATTAAATCTAGGGACTTCAAAAGGTACAACCTGCCCGGTGTCTGTGACGGAATCCACAGGCGCAAGGAATTACGGAGGCCTTAGTTTAGGAATTCTTGGTCCAATGAGACGGAGTGCTCAATGGAGGGTCCTTCTTTCACCAAGAGAGGGGTAAGACTCCTAGAAAGTGTAGGGAGAGGAGGTCTCCCAAGCCGAGATGCCTTGTGATGCAAGTGCTAATACAAGGGAAGAAATAGAACAACAGGATGAATGCTAATGCAAGAGATAACAGTATGAATGCTGATGCAACATGTAAAAAAGAACACCAGAATGAACACTAATGCAAAAGGTAACAGAATGAATGCTGATACAACAGGTAACAGAATGAATAATGTGAAAGGTAACAGGATGAATAATAATGCACGAGGTAAAAGAGAACAATAGAAAAGAATGTGCCTCTATGTCAAAAGTGTGACAGAGAGACAATGCAACAAGGAATTGGCGTCTTGATTAGTGGGCGCCCATTTAAGAATGGCCGTCCAATGATATGGACACAGATTCCTCTTTTTTTTTTTAAATCGGCCAGAAGATAGAGAAATGCAGAATAACCGATGTAAGAGAAAAAAATACTCACAAACTCGTGGCACAGCAATCAATCAAGGCACACATGCTCTCTGGGGAAGGGGAATGAGCGTCTCAATCAGTGGGCGTCCCTACATTGGCTCGCGTGGAACTAAGGTAAGAAGATAGTATTTCAGGTAAGTTCTTTAGAACTTTTTGTTCCTTATACATAGGACTAATCTTCCTCAAAATTTTGTGCAAGGAGATCAACTACACAAGGAGTTTGAAGCTTCCAAATTTGCTGGTTCGACCATAGCAACCCAGGAACCTGAACGAAAGTCTACTGAAGATCAGGAGATTAGAGCACCAAAATGAGATAATTAGCCTAAGTGTCTTTAGAACTTTCTGTTCCCCTTAGTTTCACCTTCTTACCCTCAAAATTTCACATCCTTAGGTCAAGAGATTGAGGAGTTAGAGCCACGTGAAGTTGCTGAAAAATCACAGGAATGGAAGAACTAGGGCGTGTCTTGCAGTCGCAAATTGAAAGTTGAAGGCCCAGTAAAGAGGGAGGTTATCTCATGAATGTCAAAAACTTCATGATAGGAGTAAAAGCCCTCTTGTTTTGCTCGATTTCATGCTTTATATGTAGAGAATTTCATGTTTTACTAGAACCTATGCACTTATATATCATTGTTGCGCGGGTTTTTATGCCGGTTAATCGGGGTGAAGGAAGGAATGCAGCGGGGAAGGAAAAATACGGGAGTTTGATGTATCTTAGGTATCCTCCTTACGGTTGCATGTCTCTCATGGCAGTACCAGGCACTCTCCTTTTATGGAAAGTCGAAAGGGGTTGAATGGCACAGGAATGTCGGGCTAAGGGTTAACTGGACAGGGTGCGGGCGTGCCAGTCGATCTCTCGACAATCACTCATGGAACCAAGGTTTGACCGGGGAAGCGCCACGAGGGCGTGGCACGTGGGCTCAGGTGATCGGGCGACACGTGGAGAGAAGGGGTTCCATGGGTGCGAGTGCGTAGGCGATTGCGGGAATCGTGTACGGGGCGTCTTTCCCCACCGGCCGTAAGCAACCGGTGTTTATTTACATCGGATTGAATCCGAATACCTTCGTTCCATGTTGAAGAAAAGTCTGTATATGTGTCTGAAGCCATGGGTGTAGGGCCGGGCGCATTCAGCAGCTAGGGGTACGTGTTAGACTGAGGGGCGTTCACTGGAGTTGGGGTATCGGGCACGAATGCCGAGTGGTGTGGGTAGGAAGCTGGAGGCCCGAATACGAGCGTATGCAATTCACTGGTTTTACGATGAGCCACATGGGCTTTACAAATGGGCTGAGGAGGCCAAAGTACAACGAGCGCAAGCCGCGGGACATTTCCGACACGTGAGTCGGCCCCCGGGTCATTGCGTGACAAAGCGAGTGTCCGCATGTTCTACTGGAACTCTTGATAGAGGAGTTGGTGTAGGTCCGGCTGCCTTGGTGGTCAGAACGGACATGGCTGGCACCTGGCGGAGGTCGAACACGGCTCAAGGCGAGCGGTCGGGACCGGGTCTCGGACGGTGAGTGTTGTCATGCTGGAGAGTCAAGGTCGGCCCCGGGACTATGATTCCCAGGCCAGAGGTCCGACTAGACTTGCTTCGTCAATTTGAGGGGCCGACTGGAGGATGAACGGTGGGCACGTGGATCCGTGTCAAGGGCCGACACGGTCGTTACGAGGTACCCTTCGTCACCGCGGTGAGTGCCGTAAGTCGACGTACACGGGCAAACCCGGGGCACGGGCGTATTCACCGTTGGTACGGTCATCTTACACGAGGCGGGGATGGAGTTGGCATGAGACGGCTAGGCACCGCGTGAGGGGAGTACGTGAGACATACCCTCGGTGTGTGTGAGACGACTAGCAAGTCAATCGCGCGCGCACTTGTCTTCTCGCGTTCCCGACCCTTGCCGAAGGCCTCGGGAGTCCGAGGGCGTGGCAGTTAGGCCGGGGAAGTTAGCTCGTCCGTGCGTTGCTTCCTTCCTTCACGTGTTGTATGCCTTCCTCCTTTTTTCTTTTGGTTGGTAAGGGGGGCAATTTATAGAAGTTGAAGGGGTGGGGTTTAGGCGGACCAAGTTGAGGGTCCAACTTGGTCTGGGTAAACCCCCCCAAATAGTGTTTTTATTTTTATTTTATGTGTGTGTTTATGTGTGTGTCGGAGTGGAAGGGGTGGGGTTTAGGCGGACCAGCTGGGGGGTCCAAGCTGGTCCGCCTAAACCCCCTCCCAAGGGGGTTTGGGCGGACCATGTTGGTCCTTTTCTTTGTTTTTAAAATCTTTTTTTTATTATACAAGGGTTTAGGCGGACCAGCCTGGGGGTCTAGGCTGGTCCGCCTAACCCCCCCCCCCTTGGGGGGTTTAGGCGGACCAGCTTGGAGGCCCAAGCTAGTCCGCCTAAACCCCTCCCCAAGGGGGGGTTTGGGCATACCAGGTAGAGGGAGAGAGAGGGAGTGGTCCCCCTTCTATAAAAACCCGATTTTTGTGTATTTAGCCCCACTTTGACTCAGTTCGAATGCTAGAAGACAAAGGATACAGGCTTGGACTGGCTGACTGGTTGCTTGTGCGCGTAGACCGAGGGATTGACGTGTGCGACTCCGCGTATTCCTGGGACTTCGTCTTCGTGAATTCTTCCATGTACGGGTACGAGGAACAAGCTTTACACGAACCTCGGACTGCATCTGCACGAACAGGGGCTGGGGAGGGCTGTCGGACCTCCGGGCTGAGGAGAGGGCGCGGCCCCCCGGGGAGTTTGCTCTCCCCGGGGGCGCGGCCACGCCCTAGGGCCCACGGGCCCCCGGGCAAAGCCGTAACCCCGGGGGATGGCCCCGGGGATCTTCCTTCATCGTCTGGGGATATCCCTTGGGGGATATGAAGTTTCGGGGTATTGAAATGGCCCATGGGAGCCATTGTTCTTCGAGTTGTAGTGACCGCTCGCAAGGTGTTCGGGCGAATGCCCGACACACCCCGGGTTGCCGAACGAGCCGCGTAGGTGGCCGACGGGCCTCGGATTTGGCCAAAGGCCAAAGGCAGAAGTCCGTAGGGGCTAGGAGGAGGCACCTTGGGTCGATGAGCCTTGCCTCGAGCTACGTGTCATGTTGTACGGCGGGTTGGCAGGGTAGCCTCGAGTTACCCCGAGAGCCAAGTTCGGTGGCTTGTCGCCACGTGTTTGAGGGTCGGGGGTGGCCCCGACTTGCTGGGGGGTCGTTGTAGGACCCAATTGGTGTACTGGGACCATGGGATGGCCCATGGGTTAGTGTAGAAAGGTTGAAACACGTGCGCCCACAAGGTGTTCGGCAGAATGCCGAACACACGTGTATGAGCCGTACACGCGTACTACGGGCCTCCTGAACCTGTGGTTGACCTATTCGGGTCTCCCTTTGACCTTGGAGGGTTGAGGGAAGGCATTCCGGGGTAGGGCCCTAGCCTCTTCACTGAGTGCCATGTGGCATGGCTTGTAGTCGGAGTGTCCCCGGGGCGGCCCGGGTGACCGTGTAGAGTACGGAGGAAATCCGCGACTTATGAATCGGGAGCGATCCCGATTGATTGCTAGGGCCATCGTGCAGCTCAGCCAACGTGCTAGGGCCATCGATCGGGCCCACTGGGTTGTCGGAGGGGCTGGGTAGCCCATGCCTTGAAGGTGTTCGAGGAAATTCCCGAACCCCTATCTCTGGGTATTTGGCTGGGGAAATAGTCCGAGTACAACAAATGCCCCCCACGGGTTGTGCGTCGGAGGCGGAGACGAGGGCGTACGGCCCGTGAACCTCTCCTTCTGAGTTGTTGTAGTTGCATTTTGACGCTTCATATATTTGTGATTTGCTATATTGTATATATTGAATTTTTGGCATACTGACCATTTTTGTGCTATGTCTTGCAGCTATGGCCCAATTTGGCAGGGACGAGAGGGTCCCGAGGCGTGTGGTATGGGAGGAGGACCACTGGGTGAGGAGGACAGTGGAGGACAGAGAGGTCCATGCCCCCTTTGGGCCAGTCGGTTGTTACCGCGGCCAGCAAGGAGCAGCTTGATGGTGGGCAGGCAGGTTTGGCAGAGGGCCCCGTCGGCGAGCGCGGCAACGGGGTCGGGGTTGTGGAGTTGGCCCGCGTGTCAAAGGCGGGCGGAATTTACAATAATGATCGCAACGGTGCCTATCCAATGGAGTTCCCTTTGGACCGTCACCTGTTTGAGTTTATCAGGCACTTTGTCCCGCTAGGCATGGAGGAGAGTGACTCTCGGGTTGTTGGAGACTGTCGCAGACTGGAGCGGGCGATCTTAGTGGGTCGAGATAGCTTGCACGGGATTGTCCTTTGTGGCTTCCCAAGCTTCTCTATGGATTACTGGAGGCAGAGTCAGTTTCCCAGTGCTGAGTGCCCGGGCTTCTTCAGCAGAGCAGACCAGTTTGGAGTTCATGCTGGAGTGATGGGTCCTGCCTCCTGGGATTTGCATGGACACCACCGAGCAGAGACAGAGGGCAGTCCAGGGTTAGTGCTGGAGCCATCAGGGTTGGAGTACGCTGGGGAGGGCTACGATGACCACAGCCTCTTTTCTAGGATTTTACGACAGAGTGCAGTCAGTTGGTATGGCCGTAGGGCGGTGATTCCGTCACATAGGTATCGCCAGGGGGCGGCTAAGTGGTTGATGGGCATAGTACATCACTACCGGGTGCTGCTAGACCGAGCCGACGTCAGATATGCTGTGACTGCGGCTCTGTACGGGTACCCTTGCTACTCGGGGATTTTACAGGCATTGGCGGAGCGCTTCAACCGTAGGTGGAACACCGTGGCAACGGCTGAGGGAGAGACCTCATTAGACTTGTGGTCTCTGTGGAGGATCTCTGGGTTGCTGATCAGCGGCGAAGGATACGAGGAGGTAGTACTGGATGACCTCCATCATAGCCATACTGACGGATATGGGAGATACCGGGTTCCTTACAGCTATCGGTATTTATTGAAGACTTGGAGGGACCTAGTCCTGGCTAGGAGAGAGAAAGTAGCGCAGACTCCGAGAGTGCCGCTGAACGCATGGGTCCGTCATTTCTACAACGGGCCTTTCTATTTTCACCAGGAGTTCGCCAGAGACCAGACTCCCTGGGAGGAGTATACAGCGGTGGAGTTGCGATTCAGGACGCATCCGAGGTATATCTACGCTCCACGGGAGGGGTGGAACCCCCACCTACTGCCGGATGTGACGCACTTGGCCGCGTACTTGGCGTACTAGCTGGCGACGTTCGTGGTCCCTCACGGGGAGGACGGCCTGCTGCGAGTAGAGCTACTGTGGCATGCGTGCCAATTAGCAGAGGGGCGGAGACTGGCCTTAGCCCCAGCGGCTTTGGCCAATGTTTACCAGGGACTGGGAGTACTCGCGGCGCACCCGGCGCCACGTGAGCGGAGCCTGCATCTGCCGACTCACTACCTCAGTGCATGGGCTGGGTTGCTATTCCCAGGGTTGGTGTTTCGCGAGACTGTGACGAACCAGGCGGCACCATTGTTGTTCAGCTTCACAGGACAGCCCGATGGGGACGCAGTGATGCAGCTGGAGGAAGCCAGGAGGGTCTTGTGTTACTTGCCCGGCATGGGCGAGGAGGGTGTCCCTTTTGACGGTGCTACCAGGTACTCCCACCTGATCATGGTGCCTTTGAATGGTGGGGCGGCCTGCGCCCTATCTTACCAGCCAGAGCCGGATCCGTCGTTTTACACAGAGTGGGTGATGAGCACCCGGCCGGCGGTGCTACCTTTACACCGGTCCGTGATGAGCTTCTTGGAGCCGTACTACCCGCACAGGTTCGCTCGGAACTTCGGGTACGACCAGGGGATCTCGCCGAACTAGGAGTTCCCTTTGGCGGGTCGTTAGTACAAAGGTCGGGACACACATTTGCTAGCCGCGGCGTGGTGGGACTTTTACTGTCGCCGAGAGCCGGAGCAACTGCCGACGCCTGGGCCGGGACGTAGGGGACGGTTTGACGTCCACTACGCCAGATGGTGGTTCGAGCATAGTCACCAGTACTGATAGAAGGCCTCGGCGATCCGAAAAGCCGAGGAGACCCGTCTCTTGAGGGAGGACCTGCCTCTCATCACATTGATGATGGGTATCTGCGGACTTGCTTTTCTCGGATCCGCCGGGAGGTGGAGAGGCTGGTGCAGCAGGCACCCCGGGGGAGCCGAGGCTCTTTGTCGATGGGGCGAGGTGGCAACGGGGCACTGAAGCCCCTCAGGCAGGCACGGGCGGCGCCTGGAGGTACCAAAGTCAGGGCACCTCGACTCGAGGCGTCGAGGACTTGGTGGACCCAGTTTCTAGCGGACTGTGGGTTTGAGCAGCGGGGTTCGCTGGACCCAGTGCTCCCTGAGGGGAGCTTTGCAGATACGGTAGTCGATGACTGGAGGCGTCACATCGCCCATGCGATCGGGTCAGTCGGGCCCATAGAGCTGGTGTCCCTTATCGAGTGTGCCTACACCCTGAGGGACGTGAAGGAGGCAGTTGCGAAGGCCGCACGGGTCGTGGGCTTGAAGCCAGAGCAACTAGTTCCTCTACCGCTGACCCCTTCGTGACTTCAGGTAAGACCTCTTAATTAGCATGCTAGCCCTGCTTCATAGTTTTCTAGGGCATATGGCTGACAGATCCTGTGTGATTGTGTTTATTGGCAGGTCCCGCGGCGGACATGGGTCATCCTTCCACTGGAACATCTTCTGGGGATAGTGACGGGGCCCTTCAGCCCCGAAGGAAGCTCCCCCGGGTGGAGACCGGAGTCAGGGAGGTTGGTGAGTCCTCTAGGGGACCCGTTTCCAGGGAGCATATTGAGGCAGAGCCGGCTCTGAGTAAGTGCCACATTCGCCTACTTGCTTTGCGTCGATTCAGCCTTGATGATTGGATAACCTTGTGCAATTGGATTTGCTTTTCACAGCGCCGCTGGAGGTCGGGGCTGATGCGGCCTTCTCGCCACCTTAGGAGGTTGACCCACTTCCTGACGACGGGGTCGATCACGAGATAGATATGGAGGGGCTCCTTCGTATGATGGATGAGACCGCCCCCAATGTTGAGGCCTTCCCCGATTTTGAGCCATGGAAGGCTTCAAAGGATGCTCATCCAGGTAAATAATTCTGGAACCGAACATGTTATGTTGACGGTTGCATTTGATTCTGGCAGTTGACATCGTTGTTGGTGTCATGCAGAGGTGGCTGGGACATCAGAGACCGTGGCTTCTCCTGAGATGCCAGGCAAGGTGCCCCCATCCGTTGATGGGCAGGAGCCCGGTGTGACACAAGATGGCTCGGGTGAGCACTGGATCGCTGCGGGGGGCATTGCCCTTCCATTGTATAGTCGCGGAGATGCCGATACTGACTGACTTTATGATGTCATTTGTTAGGTGAGGATCCAGCTGCTACTCTGGAGATGATTCAGGAGCTGGTCCGTACCGACCCTTCAGTGTCTCTTCCCTCCTTTGAAGGAGAGCCTGAGGGGAGGAGTACTTCGATACCGCCCGCGACCGAGGAAGGGTCTAGCTTGTTGCCGCAGCTATTGGCGGGGGTGGAGCGAGCTTCCCTGTCGACTGTGGTGTCAGCCTACACTGTGGGGCTGGTCGGGTCCTCGAGCATGGGACCCTTAGGTGCGTAGCTGGAGACTTAACCACTTTTGTTAGGCCTTTTTATGTTGACCGTCTTCTAGTGCTGAGGTCCTGTCGGTATTGTTTGCAGGTGTACCTTCGCCTCTAGAAGAAGGTGAGCTGCCCCGCGACAGGGCCGAGATGGTGGAGGAGGGGCCTACAAAAGTGGCTCCTGCTGAGGGCGACGAGAAGATCATCGATATCGAGAAGGTTTCGGAGGGGAGCGCTCCGGCGGGTGAGTTTTCTGTTTGTAACTCTTAGTTGGAGAGGCATCCTTATGTAGAGCTGGGTCTTGTGATGACCTTGTTTGCTGCGCTGGCTTGCAGGAGCTTCAGGTTCGGCCACCTCCGGGAGTTCATCGGGGACCTCATCGAGCTCTTCAGATGACGGCAGTTCGGAGATGGAGACAAAGGAGAGCTCGAGCTCGAGCTCCTCGTCCTCCGGGGCCTCTGCTGGTAGGGAGGTTCTGACGGGGACCCCTTCTAGAGGTATGCCTTGGTTCTCTCCATCCTTATTTGGTGCTTGTCAGCTCTATAAAGTAGAGTGCTGACGTTCTTGAGTTATTTGCAGCGTCAAATTCTGGGGAGGAGCACGTGTCGGCTCTTGGTGAGGGCGAGCAGGAGGAGCCCCGTGTCCCACCCGTGATTGCTGGGGATGGCCGGATTGTGGAGGAACCATTGCCCTCTCCGACCTCGACAGGTGATGCCGTGGAGGCAGAGGTACAGTTACTTTCCCCTACCCCGACAGACGATGCCACGGGGGCAGCTGGACTTGCTTCAGGTAAGGAGGCAAGACTTGTCTCCTTCTTTTTGTGAGGTTTTTCACCTTGTTTGTCGAAGGAAGTCTTTTATGTATTGCTTACTCCCTTTGGAGTTTGTTGGAACTATGCAGGTTCCACTGGAGTGTTGGCTGCGTCCGGAGACCTCTCCCTAGATTTAGGGGTCGAGTGGCCTCCAATCCCCTCTCCGCCAGAGCCGTTGCTGGAGGCGAGTGCAGGTGCCGCCCTACTCTAGCGGGTGCGAGGCTACTCACAGAGCAAGCCCCTCCTTTCTCCGGAGGACCTGAGGCAGCGGCTGAGGGAGTGCACCCAGGGCTATCACGCGCTCGGATTCCACGTGAGTTCTGGATGTCTGGGTTGGTTGGGATCTGGGCCGAGTACCTACGACTTCGTGAGGTGCAGGAGCAGAGGTCTCAGAGGCTAGCGGTGATCCGAGAGGCGCAGGAGCAGCGGGCTCGGCTCGTGTCAGCCGTAGCCGAGTAGAGGAGTCACGCCGAGGCGACCGCGTCAGCATCTCAGGAGCGAGCCGTACAGCTGAGGGAGGTGGAGAGCCAGGTTGAGGCCTTGAGGAAGGAGTGGGAGGAGCAACAGGCAGTCGCCGAGTGCGTCTGAGCCAAGTGGTAGGCAGCTGAGGCTACAGCCGGAGCCAGTGCTCAGCTCTTGTCCACCCTAGAGGTGGAGCTTGCAGCGGCGGACTGTCACCTTGCGGCGCTAGAGGGGACTGAGTCGGCACCCTGATTGTATCTTCCCCCTTTTTTGATGTCTGGAGTGTATGGATTTTGTTACCCTAAGGGCATGTCTTGGGCTCTTTTTACAGAGTATTAATGAACTCCAGATCCTTTGTTTACTGGGTTGTTCCCTCCCTTCTTTGATGGAATGGAATGATGCACGTGAACTGATGACCACTTAGTGTTAGTCGCGCTTGCTTGTCCTACGACGCATCGCCATGAGTGATGACAGGAACCGAGCTTAAGGAACTCGGTGTTAGAAGCAGGAGGTTGAGTACTGGGTAGTAGAGGAAAGAAGGGCTATATGTGGGGGCCAATCCTCCTGGGGGATGAAAGCCCACATACCGGGAACCAATGTAGGCCCGTAAGAACGGGGCAACTTGCATGATTTAGGGTTGCAGAGGTGATTCTGGAGGGTGTATATTGACCCTGAGCTGGATAGTGGAACATTGGCTAACATTGTGCCGTCAGCCAAAGAAAATGGAACTCGTACGTGTCTGGGAAACTGGGATCGAACTAGCTGGATGGCCTAGGCAGACATGGCAACCAAGTTCGGAACTGGAAAAGGGACTGTGACTGGGAAAGGGGACTGGCGTTGAAACCAGCTGGGTGATCTAGAAAGGGGCGATGGTTGAGAACTGGAACTGAGCCAGGTGACTTACCCGAAAGGGCGTTATAACCAAGACTGGAACTGGGGGTTGGGCGGCTAGCCCGCAAAGGCATCGTAGCCGAGGCTGGAGTTGAGGACTGGCGGCTGGGCCTGTGGAGGCGTTGTAGCCGAGGCCGGGACCGGAAGCTGGGCGGCTAGCCTGTGAAGGCGTTGTAGCCGGAACTGGAGACTGGGCGGCTGGCCTGTGAAGGCGTTGTAGCCGAAACTGGAACCGGAAGTTGGCGATTGGCCTGTGAAGGCATTGTAGCCGAGACTGGAAGCTGGAGACTGGCGGCTGGCCTGTGAAGGTGTTGTAGCCAAAACTGGAATTGAAAACTGGCGACTAGCCTGTGAAGGCGTTGTAGTCGAAACTGGAAACTAGAGACTGGCGGCTGGCCTGTGAAGGCGTTGTAGCTGAAACTGGAATTGAAAACTGGCGGCTGGCCTGTGAAGGCGTTGTAGCCGAAACTGGAATTGAAAACTGGCGGCTGGCCTGTGAAGGCGTTGTAGACAAAACTGGAATTGGAGACTGGCGGCTGGCCTGTGAAGGCGTTGTAGCCGAAACTGGAATTGGAGACTGGCGGCTGGCCTGTGAAGGCGTTGTAGCCGAAACTGGAAACTGGAGACTGGCGGCTGGCCTATGAAGGCGTGTGAAACTGAAAACTGGAGACTGGCGGCTAGCCTGTGAAGGTGTTGTAGCCGAGGCTGGAAGCTGGAAACTGGCGGCTGGCCTGTGAAGGCGTTGTAGCCGAAACTGGAAACTGGAGACTGGCGGCTGGCCTGTGAAGGCGTTGTAGCCGAAACTGGAATTGAAAACTGGCGGCTAGCCTGTGAAGGCGTTGTAGCCGAAATTGGAAACTGGCGGCTGGCCTGTGAAGGCGTTATAGCTAAAACTGGAACTGGAGACTGGCGGTCGGCCTGTGAAGGCGTTGTAGCCGAAATTGGAACTGAAACTGGCGATGACCGACCCTCGGGGGTGTAGTAGCCACCATTATCGTGAAGTGATGTTGAACTCGCCATCGGGACGTGTCATGGCTGATGGCTTTGTAAGTGAAAAGCGGAGAGGGAGAAAGTTATTTTTTTTCTCTTTACCAGCTCTACCCCCCTTGCGGGTTTTCGCCAGAGCTGGCCCACTTTAACTTTTTCTGGTGCGCCCTTGCGGGTTTTCACATTGAGGGGTTACTTGATTTTGCCTGGGGCGCCCTTTCGGGTTTTCACCTCAACTGGGTTGGTGGTAATTTTTGCCCTCAGTCGCCTCGTAGAGGGAGTTGACTAAGGCCGCCGGGGTATCTCTATTTTTAACCCCATTTTTTTTGTTTCTTTCTTTTTTGTTTTGAGACTATCGTCCATAGCCTATTGCTGTCAGGGGACGTAACCTGAGACTGGAAGGTGTGGGTGGCCGAATATTGTTCGACCACTCTTAAGGGTTTTTAGAAATCCTTAAGCCATGGTGGCGAAAGGCCACTTTGCCATGTCAAGGTATGACTGGGGTTGTGACTAGTGAATCTGGGGTTGTATGGGGAACTGGGATTATGATGAACTGGAAGGCTCTGGATTTACTGGATACGTGGGATGTGGGGGCAGGGAATAGTAAATGTCTGGGAATGTGTCAGGATGCAGGTTTACCGAGACGGTGACTGGAAGTTTGACTGTTACAGGGACTGGTTGAACCGTGACATTGAGGTGAGGGCCAGAGGTTGGCCAAGCTGAGCGGGAGTAATGCAGGGTTAACTGGGGGATTGAAGGGCTTGCGCCGTAGCAGTGTAAGTGGATTGGGGACTGGTTCTGGGTGAGGCTAGCGGCCCACCAAAGGACAGGTGGCAGGCCGTGTTGACTGGTAGGGAGAAGAAGATTTTCTCGTTATCGGCTCTACCGCCCTTTCGGGTTTTCGCTAGAGCCGACCCCCTTTAGCTTTTTCCGACGCGCCCTTGCGGGTTTTCACGTCGAGGGGTTTCCCAATTTTGCCTGAGGTGCCCTTTCGGGTTTCCACCTCAGCCGGGTTGTTGGCCTTTTTGCCCCCAGCCACCCCATTGTGGTGAGGATGACTGGGTCTGCCGGGGCATCTCTATTTTTAACCCCATTTTTTTGTTGTGTTGTTTTTTTTTTGACTTACCTGAGAGCCTGGGGGCTAGACTGGTGTCGGTGCAAAGGTGCTCGTGCTCCCATAGTGACGGGAACGAGGACAGGAGACCGATTCCCGTGGCTGCCTGGCGGTGATTCCGAGGAGCAGAGCTGGTTGGTTGACTGGGAATTGTAGACTGGAAGGATCGGCCGGTGGGATCCTCCACGGGGGATGATCTGCCTTATTGGTAGTAGCTGGGACGTGCGCCTCAGTCTGGCTGGCGCGCGAACTCATGCTCTGGAGCGTAATATAGCTTCATGTGTTTGCCGTTGAGAGGCGGGAATGGTATGTGACCCTTGTGATCAACAACCGTGTAGGCCCCACCCTCATAGACATTCTGGATGATGTACGGACCTCGCCAATTTGGCTGTAGTTTTCCACTAGAGCGCCCCGCCATGACCTCTTTTTCCTTGATCATGACGAGGTCGCCTTGCTTGAAAGCTCGCTGCCTAACGAGCTTATCATAGGCCCGGGCCATGCGGGCCTGGTATGCTTGTAGGTGTTTGTAGGCTTCGAGTCGCTTGCCTTCTAGGTCGGCGAGCTCTTCTAGCCTTCTCTGATACTCGTTTTCATTAGAACTGGCGAGGCCGGTGTGGACTGCCACGCGATAAGAGGCTAACTGGATTTCGATGGGGATAACCGCCTCTGACCCGTAGGCAAGGGAAAACGGCGAGCACCCCGTAGGGGTTTTGTAGACCGTCCGGTAGGCCCACAATGCCTCAAAGACCTTTTCACCCCAGTCGCGTTTCTGGTGGCTAACCATCTTAGCCAGGAGCTTACAGAGGGTTTTGTTGAAGGCCTATGCTAAACCGTTAGCCTGGGGGTTGTAGACCGAAGAGGTTCTCCAGTCGATTTGGAATTTGGCCGCTAACTGGTATACGGCCTTATTCTTGAAGGGTGTCCCGTTGTCGGACACTATGCGGCTGGGAGTACCGAATCGGTATATGATGTTGTGCCGGACGAATCTGGCAACGACTTCGCCGGTGACCTCTCGCAAGGGTAGAGCCTCCGCCCAACGAGAGAAGTAGTCAGTGGCGGCCAAGATGTATTTATGGCCCTTGGAAGATGGCGGGAAAGGCCCCGCGATGTCCATGCCCCACTCAGCGAATGGCCAGGTGGGGGCCGTAGGACGCAGTGGGTTAGGAGGTTTTCTGGGTACTGGGCCAAAGGCTTGGCACTGATGGCATGCGCGGGCATACTGGACGCAATCCGCGTACATGGTCGGCCAGTAGAAACCTTTGAGCTTGATGTTGTGCTTCATCCGATCTCCGGCCTGGTGTGCACCGCACAATTCGGAGTGGACCTCCTGCATGATGGCTCGAGCTTCCACCAGAGAGACACATCTCAGGAGAACCGACTTGTCCTTCTCATGGACGAGCCGATACAAGGAGTCGCCAATTAACTCGTAAGAGGTTGCCCGGTGGAGTAGCTGGACTCTTTGAGCTCGATCAGGGGGAAGCCACCCTTTCTTGAATTTGATGATAGGAGCACGCCAATCATCTTCTTCTGGAGGTGGGCTCTGGTCAAGGTTGTGGACCTCGTAGATGGTGAGACCGGTGCCACCTTCGAGTGAGCTTGGCATCAGTCTTCTGTGCTTGACGACGATGTCGACCTCGCCCTCGGGCGGGAGCTTGATGGCCGCGGCCAATTTTGCTAAAGCATCAGCCTGGGCATTGCTGCTTCTGGAATGTGATCTATTTCGAAGAAATAGAACTCTGGGTTAATCTGGTGACGGCGGTGTGGTATGGAACCAACTCTGGCTTCCGCACGTCATAGATGCCGAGGACCTGCCAGACTATCAGCTGGAGTCCCCGTAGGCTTTGAGGCATTTAATGCCCATGTGGAGAGCCATCTGAGCCCAATAAGTAGAGCTTCATATTCGGCTTCATTGTTGGTCAGGGACTTCATGAGGGCGCAAGAGTTGTACAGAACTCCACCCTGAGGAGTCAGGAAAATAATGCCGGCACCTGCCGTGGTGGCTGGATCCTGGTTGCTCCTGGTGATCCCTCGGGAAGCACCGTCGAAGTAGAGCTCCCAGCAAGGTATGCTGGCTGTGAGAGCGCTTTGCTGCCAATAATGCAAGACATCTCCGCTCTGTTCAACGGTTGTTGTGATTGAGTAGCTAGGGACTCCTCGTCCGAGAGCTCCGAGTTGAAGGGTGAATCATCTGGCACTGGATGGGCTGCCAAGAATTCAGCCATACCCTGTCCTTTGATTGCTTTTCTGGGGACATAGGTAATGTCGTACTCCATCAACAGGAGAGCCCACCTCCCCAATCTGCCTGAGAGGACAGGCCGTCGAAGGAGATACTTCAGAGGGTCGTGCTTGGAGATAAGCTCGACTTGGTGGGACAGGAGGTAATACCGCAGCTTCTTAACTGCGAACACTAATGCCAAGCAGACCTTCTCCATGGGGGAGTAGCGGTACTCGGCACCGATTAGTTTCGGCTGAGGTAATAGAGGGGCTGCTCTTTACCTTCTTCATTGATCTGCGCCAACAGAGCTCCTAGCGAAGCGTCCATGGCAGCAATGTAAAGGATGAGGGGTTTACCCTTGACTGGTGCTCCCAGACTGGGGGAGTAAGGAGGTACTCCTTGATTTGCTCGAAAGCCGCTTGGCATTCCGAGTCCCATGTGAATGGGGCGTCTTTCTTCATCAGCTTGCTGAAAGGCGTGCATCGACCGGAGAGGTTAGAAATAAACCTCCGAATGTAGGTCAGCCTCCCTTGGAAGGACCTAAGTTCGTGATGTTACTGGGCGGTGGAAGCTCCCGGATCGCTTTGATCTTGCTGGGATCCACCTCGATTCCTCGGTACCTGACGACGAAGCCGAGAAATTTGCCGCTGGATACGCCAAAGGCACATTTCATGGGGTTCATCTTGAGCCCATATTGCCGGAGACGCTCGAAGACTTGGCGAAGGTTCGCGAAATGGTCTTCTCACCTTTTGGTCTTGACGACGAGGTCATCGACGTAGCATTCGACGGTGTTGTGTAGCATCTCGTCGAATATTTTGGTCATAGCCCTTTGGTAAGTAGCACCGGCATTCTTAAAACGAAGGGCATGCATTTGTAATTGAAAATCCCCTTGGGGGATCTGAAGGCTGTGTGATTCTTGTCTTTGAGGGACTTCGGATTTGATTATAACCGGACGACCCATCCATGAACGACAGGGCTTCATGACCGGTGGTCATATCAACCATCATTTCAGTAATTGGAACTGGGAAGTCGTCCTTGGGACATGCTTTGTTGAGGTCTCGAAAGTCGACGCAGATGCGGACTTGACCATTCTTCTTCTTGACTGGGACTATATTGGCGAGCCAGATCGGGTACATGTACGGCTCGATGAAGTCGACCTCCACCATTTTGTGGACTTCAGCTGAGACCTGGAGTTCCAACTCATGACGCATGCGTCGCTGTGGTTGCTTGACCGGAGCGATTGAGGGAGAAATGGCCAGATCGTGCTCTGCTACGGAGGGGTCTAGCCCTGGCATCTCCGTGTAGGTCCAGGCGAAGCAGTCCTTGAACTCGAGCAGGAGTTGCTTGTAGCTCTGCTTCTTTGCCTCGGTGAGGAGGGCACTGACGAATGTAGGCTGAGGGGCTTCATCGTCGCCCAGGTTGATCTGCACGAGATCATCGACGGTCGCCTGGCCGCCATCCTCTAGCTCCGGAGGAGTGGGTTGGAGGTCGATGAAATCCTCATCATCAGTGTCGACTTCGGGTATTTCTTGGTTCTCGAAGCCACCGATTGATGCGGAAGGGACCAGAGAGTGGTTGCCACTGGAATCCATCGAGGATTGATCTGGACCGCCGGCCTTAGGCTGGCAGTCATCAACTGGAGTTGCTGAGGTCTCCTCAGGGTTGCCTGGCGAGACTGACAATCCCTCGCAGCTAGGACCGGCGAGATCCCCCCCCTCAGGAGGGTTTATTGTACTGGGTTCCTTGACTGGTTAAGAGACCGGAGACGCTTCTTCTGCTCCTTTGTCTCGACAGGGAGGTGAAGAAAGCTCCCCAACATCTTGAGCCGGGGTTTTCGACTTTGGCGAAGGTCGGGATCAGGATTTCCTCTCCCACATCTCCGGAGCTGTCGAATTTAGCTTCGACTCTTGCTTGGTCGTCGGCTGGTAGTGCCAAGCCTACGACGTTAACTGCATAGTGGACGCGAAAATACGGGTTCTGGTCATAGCCAAGGGCCCCTGGTATCCTTGTGGAAGGACGAGGGTTGCCCTCGGACCTGGGAAGGGTCCCACAGTCGTCGGAAGTATCATTGTTGGGCAGAGGTCTGCCACAGGGGAATGTGTTGTTTCAAACACATCTCTTGAATATGCGGCGACAGGTCGCCCCACACCTGAATTGCTTCAGGGGTATCATCGACTGGCCTAGACTAGCCGAAGTCGTCATCCGGCGGGGCTTGAGGGACCATGTCTCCTTTGTAGAAAACAATAGGTTTGTCCCTGTTAGCCTTCTTCTTGTTCCGGCGTTGTCGCTTGAAGGTGACAATGAATGTTGTCAGCGACTCGACGCTGTGCTCCTCGGATGCACACGGGAGCTGGATGCAATCTGGTGGCAGGCATATACTCTTGCCAATAGCCCGGCTAATGAGATTAGCCTCGAAGTCAATCTGGCCCCTTTCATGGCGATCTGGGGCTGACTTGGAACTGAGACACAACCGGTGAAGCTTGGCCTTTTCCTCGTCAACAAAGAAGAGGTCATCATCATCTTCCTCTGAGAGCCAACCGTTGCTTTTGCTCTTGATCACGGGGTATAGACTAATCCCCTTGAAGTAGAGCGCAGCGTCGGCTAGGTTGCATTCTGCTGGTGTAAACGGTGACAGGTCTGCAAAGACCTTATATTGCTCTCCGTCCTTGGCATATTTGATGCATTGGTGGAGAGTTGACGGGATGACCCAGTTTTCAATGAGCCAGGGTCTGCCCAACAGCATCTTATAAGACGTGTTGGAGTCGATGATGTAGAATGTTGCCTTGGAGGCAAAATCATCGAGCACCAGATCGACGTCTACCCGGCCGAGGACGTCCTCGGTGTTCTGGTTGAAGCCGGATATCTTGACCGCCTGGACCTTCTGGAGGTATGGAGTAAGATATAGAGACTTGAATGTCTTGAGCGGCATGATGTTAACAGCGACACTGGCATCCACTAGAATCCGGTTCACATCATGTCCGTTGATCTTCCCCTTCATATAGAGAGGACGGTTGTGGCACGGAGGAGAAAGCAGCATGTCTTTCTCCGTGAAGGTGATGGTGGCTGCGAAGGCTCCATAGGCAGCCGCCTTCATTTCCGCGGCATGCGCTTCATAAACTTCTGGCTCTTGGAGTATTTTGATAAGGGTCTCCCTCAGATCCTTATTCCAAGCGATGGCTTCCCAAATTGAGATGCTGGCGGGGAAGCGCTTCATCTGGTGGAGGACCTTCCGGTCAGCTCGGGCTCGAGCATCCTCCAGAGAAGGTAGTATGTCAGGTTGAACCTTCTGTGAGCTACCGTGCTGTTCCCCATCGGAAAGTTGCACTGCCTTGCCCTTATCACCGGGACCAGATTGACCTCGATCACTAGCGGGCTCTTGGAATAGGGATGCCAATGATGGCTCTTCTGGGGGTGACTGGCAGGCTGGCTCGTCCTTGCCGGATGGTCCCGCTTGCTCTACTGTGGAAGTTGGTACTGGTGCAGGGACTGAGAGGCTGGAAGTAGCCTCTTTGCTACCGGAAGGATCGAAGATGCCGAGTCCGCCCCGAATTTCTACTTCCGGAATGGCAGCTGGTTCCTCTCCTCGAAAGAGGATAACTCGCTCCGGATCGAAGGTGGACGGAGAGAGGGGTAACTCGGGAGTTCTCCCACGACCTCTACCACGGCCCCGGCCACGGCCGGTGTGCTCTGGAGCTGGCTGGAGCCCAAGGGGGGCGTTAGCCCTTTGTCTTGTCTGGGAGGCTATTGGATCTCCCCGCCGAGAAGCGTTGATATTGTCAAGAGGTGGAATGGCCACCATATTACAGGTGCAGCGTCAGAGCATTTCTTCTAGCTGCTCTGTGGTGATCTCCTCATCTTTATAGCACAAGGAGAGCTCGTCAGGGATCACGAGTCTTTCGCCGTTCTTGAGCTTTTGGATCATCTCTTGGACCCAATTTTTGAGGCGGGCTCGTTTCTGCATTTCTTCCCACGGGATGTAGCTGTCGAGTGGGAGAGCCCCGGTAGGACGAGGGGGAACATATTCCTCCAGGTCATCAATGAGCTGCTGGAGCCTTTGGAGAGGCGTTGGCTCAGCCGGGAATTGCAGGGTGGCTGCTTGTTCAGCCTATTTCTTGAGCCACCTTCTGAAGTTCTTCCTCCTATTTTTCTCTTGTCTCTTGGCGATAGCCGTCTCCAAGGGAGTAGGAGGGAGAGGTGCCAGGGCCGGAGTTGACAAATCATGGTGAGGATATCTCCGAGCTGATGTCTTTGCAGGGCGAGGTCGTTGACTCTTCCTCGCTCGAATTTTGATCCAGGCGCCTTTCGCTTGTTGTATCTGGAAGGTGGCATTAATCGCCTACTCGATCACCTCGAGCGGCAATTCCTGGTATGCCGGAATGCTGGGACTGGCATCCGAAGACGTGTTCACGGTTTGGTGCCTTACCCGCGGTGGCGGCGGGAGCCTACGAGGAGTCGGTAGGCTGGTACTGGCGTCCGAAGACGTGTGCACGGTTTGATGCCTTAACCGCGGTGGCGATGGAGATGTCTTCCGCTGAGCCGGTACGTTGGGACCGGTGTTGGAAGACACATGCGCGGTTTGATGCCTTACCCGCGGTGGTGGCGGAGATGTCTTTTGCTGAACCGGTACGTTGGGACCGGTGTTGGAAGACATATGCGCGGTTTGATGCCTTACCCGCGGTGGCGGCGGAGATGTCTTTTGCTGAACCGGTACGTTGGGACCGATGTTGGAAGACATATACGCGATTTGATGCCTTACCCGCCGTGGCGACAGAGATGTCTTTTGCTGAACCGGTACATTGGGACCGGTGTTGGAAGACATATGCGCGGTTTGAT
Source organism: Amorphophallus konjac (assembly GCA_022559845.1). NCBI lineage: Eukaryota > Viridiplantae > Streptophyta > Magnoliopsida > Alismatales > Araceae > Amorphophallus > Amorphophallus konjac. The sequence goes on from CM040118.1 coordinate 448,565,774, forward strand.
GCCTTACCCGCGGTGGCGACAACTTTTGTTGAGAAGCGGGTAGAGAAGGGCACTGGTCGTCCTGCTCCTTAGTCTTGCCTTTGCAACCATGCTGAGAGTTGGGCCTGGCAACCATTGACAGTGTCGCGGGACATTGTCGCTCTGCACAGTTATCCTGACTTTGCGGAATGGTGGAACCTTGTGGCAGTGGGCCCGCCACTTGAAGCGAAGCCGCTGAAGACTCTGAAGATGTCTTCTTTGCACTCCGAATTGCGTCAACAGGCAGGTGAGGTGGATCCGACGGCCACTCCGCTGAGGAGGTACATCGAGGCTGAGGCGGGGACTCACACTATTTTTGCTTTCCCTTCCTATCTGCGACTGTCGACGGCGGCGGTAGGATGGGAGGAGGACGAGAAAGAGCTGAGGAGCCCATCATCGTCTCGCCCACCAGACCGTCCTCTTGGCCGAGAAGGACCCGGAAGAGCATGGCATTGTCTTCTTCAGAAAAAGAGAGAGACTTTAGCTCCCGCCAGGACCGCCACTGCACGGTCGAGGTGGCTGAGGTTTGGCTGGCTAGCTGTGGATGTCTGGGAGCCCTCGAGGGCCGGAGGAGCAGGGGAATGGATGACGGTGACCGAAAAGTTGGTCGGCTCCGTCTCTTGACTGGCCTCCTGCTCTCTACGCCTTCGCAGTCGTTCGAGCGCTTCTTGGTTGTCAGTCCGGAACTCGAGCCATTCTGGAGGATGCTGGTAAGGCAGCCCGTGCCCATTTTATTGGGGAGAGTCTGGCCGCTCTGGCGCACTCTTGGCGATGCTCAGGGTCTCTTCGATAGCTTGCCAAAGCCTGACGAGCGACATGGAGTTTCCTTCCGCATCGATCTGCTCCCATTGGATCTGTTCCTGGATGAGGTATTGGACTTCGTCACAGGACTCGATCGGGTGGCAGATTCTGGCGTGGAAGGGGCAATACTAGGGATGACTATGATCCCAATGGGTGTAGCCAGGAGGCAAGTCGCGAGGCATGATTTGCCCAGTCTCGACGAGGATATCAAAGAGTCGCCGGGTTCTCTCCCTAGGGAAGGAGAGAGGTCTCTGATCATGCCAAGGCCTCCACCCTGGATACCAGATCAAACGTTCCCTTTGACGGGCGCTGGGCTCCTCTGATTCGTCATCAGAAAGAGAGAATGCGGCCATCATGTGGATGACATTGGCCGAGGGGTGAGCCACGCGTGCTGCTTTAGCTGGCCTGGCCCACGTATGTGGCTGCGGGGGATCGACGAGTCCGCTCTTCATCTTGACGAGGCCGTCTCGGATCAGCTTCTGTGCCTGAGTCTTGAAGACGTAGGAATCTTCAATTGAATGACCCAGCATGTGATGGTACAGGCAGTAACAGGGATCGTCGGTCTTCAGGGCCTCATCCGGCTTGCGGATTTTTGGCAGTTCGATAATCTTCTGAGCCATGCAGAGGTCAAAGCGCATCTTCGTATGTTCTTTCTTGAAGGAGAATGGTGTCTTCATACGCTCTGAGAAAGAAGGAGCAGTTGGCTTGTCCACTGGCTTTTTGTCAGAGGGGAGTACGTGAGACATACTCTCGGCGTGTGTGAGCCGACTAGCAAGTCAATCGCGCGCGCACTTGTCTTCTCGCATTCCCGACCCTTGCCGAAGGCCTCGAGAGTCCGAGGGCGCGGCAGTTAGGCCGGAGAAGTTAACTCGTCCATGCGTTGCTTCCTTCCTTCACGTGTTGTATGCCTTCCTCCTTTTTTCTTTTGGTTGGTAAGGGGGGCAATTTATAGAAGTTGAAGGGGTGGGGGGTGGGGTTTAGGCGGACCAAGTTGAGGGTCCAACTTGGTCCGGGTAAACCCCCCAAATAGTGTTTTTATTTTTATTTTATGTGTGTGTTTGTGTGTGTGTCGGAGTGGAAGGGGTGGGGTTTAGGCGGACCAGCTTGGGGGTCCAAGCTGGTCCGCCTAAACCCCCTCCCAAGGGGGTTTGGGCGGACCATGTTGGTCCTTATCTTTGTTTTAAAAATCTTTTTTTTTTGTTATACAAGGGTTTAGGCGGACCAGCCTGGGGACCAGACTGGTCCGCTTAAACCCCCCCCCCTTGGGGGGTTTAGGCGGACCATCTTGGAGAGGGAGTGGCCCCCCTTCTATAAAAACCCGGTTTTTGTGTATTTAGCCCCACTTTGACTCAGTTCGAACGCTAGAAGACAAAGGATACGGGCTTAGACTGGCTAACTGGCTGCTTGTGCGCGTAGACCGAGGGATTGACGTGTACGACTCCACGTATTCTCGGGACTTCGTCTTCTCGAATTCTTCCGTGTACGGGTACGACGAACAAGCTTTACACGAACCTCAGACCGCATCTACACGAACAGAGACTGGGGAGGGCTGTCGGACCTTCGGGCTGAGGAGAGGGCGTGCCCCCCCGGGGAGTTCGCTCTCCCCGGGGGCGCGGCCACGCCCTGGGGCGCACGGGCCCCCGGGCAAAGCCGTAACCCCGGGGGATGGCCCTCGGGGATCTTCCTTCGTCGTCTGGGGATATCCCTTGGGGGATATGAAGTTTCGGGATATTGAAATGGCCCATGGGAGCCATTGTTCTTCGAGTTGTAGTGACCGCTCGCAAGGTGTTCGGGCGAATGCCCGACACACCCCGAGTTGCCGAACAAGCGGCGTAGGTGGCCGATGGGCCTCGGATTTGGCCAAGGGCCAAGGGTAGAAGTCCGTAGGGGCTGGGAGAAGGCACCTTGGGCCGATGAGCCCTGCCTTGAGCTGCATGCGGCGTTGTACGGCGGGTTGGTAGGGTAGCCTCGGGTTGCCCCGAGAGCCAAGTTCGGTGGCTTGTCGCCACGTGTCTGAGGGTCGGGGGTGGCCCCGACTTGTTGTGGGGTCATTTTAGGACCCAATTGGTGTATTGGGACCATGGGATGGCCCATGGGTTGGTGTAGAAAGGTTGAAACACGTGCGCCCACAAGGTGTTCGGCAGAATGCCGAACACACGTGTGTGAGCCGTACACGCGTACTACGGGCCTCCTGAGCATGTGGTTGACCTATTCGGGTCTCCCTTTGACCTTGGAGGGTTGAGGGAAGGTGTTCCGGGGTAGGCCCCTAGCCTCTTCACTGAGTGCCATGTGGCATGGCTTGTAGTCGGAGTGTCCTCGAGGCGGCCCGGGTGACCATGTAGAGTGCGGAGGAAATCCATGACTTATGAATCGGGAGCGATCCCGATTGATTGCTAGGGCCGTCGTGCACCTCGACCAATGTGCTAGGGCCGTCGGTCGGGCCCACTGGGTTGTCGGAGGGGCCGGGTAGGCCATGCCTTGAAGGTGTTCGAGGAAATTCCTGAACCCCTATCTCTGGGTATTTGGCTGGGAAAATAGTCCGAGTACAACAATCATGCATGCATATTCTTAGCCCTAACTAAGTTAAAATGGAACCTTCTTGTCAATTCACAAAAAAACCCATGCATACTGTTAGTTTAACCTTTGTTCTATCATGTGGAAGTTTATATATGATTTCTAGACATGATGTGAGTTAAAACCTTAGAATCTTCTTATTCTATTTACTATTAGCAGTGCTCTGACGGATTATAGATCGACCGCCACAATCGTCTAGCGGTCTTACGATAAGCCGTCACTTGCTCTGTGAGACTTATTTTTCATATGAACTCTGACGGACCAAGATCAGAGCGTCACAACATTCTGACGGCTCCACGATAAACCATCACATTACTATGACGCACCAGACTTAGACCGTCAGAGTCTGTGTTCTGTCAACCCGAGACAGGATTAACATCAGTCCAATTAACTTATGTATGTAAGCCTAGTTAGCTAGATTTTAACATGTTTTCATGACTCGGAGTTTGTTTACTGTTTCATGATCCTAAATGCGTGGTTGTGAGTACTTAAACATATTTTTTAAGCATATGCTGTAGACACGCCAAAATTGATGCTATGTTGAGTAAATCTCATGTCACCATATGACGCCCCAAAGCGGACTTCAATATTGATTTAATATGAAGTTTTTCTATTTTTATGAATTATTTAGGTTTTTTTGGGTAATTGTAATTAACGCCCTAAGTGGGGGCGTCTTTTAAATTGACGGCATTGACGAGGGCGCCTCTTTTAAAAATGGACGACTATCAATACGGGCGTCATTTTCTGGATTTACTGGAAATTTCAAATCACAAATTAAATGAAAATTGAGGAATTGACGTCTCTCTTGAAGGCGTTGATTATTTGACGTATGTATGACAGGCGTCAGTTCATCATTTTAAATAAGGAAAGTTAATTGTTTCTATAATTAAATCCAGGAATTGACGACGTTATGGAAGTCGTTATTTAAATTAACGCCTTTGGTTGTGTTGTCATTTTTAATTGACGCCCTTCAAGGGGTCGTCATTTTCAATTCCGTCTCCCTTTTGTCTCCTTCTTTCCATTAATGATTCCTTCCCCGTTTTGAGCCTCCTGTTCGACTGGGAAGAGTGTTTCTTGATGGAGGATTATTACCTTGTTTTAATCCTTGTTTAGTAAGGATTTTTTGACCCTATAAATACACCTCATGGGTCTCTTCGCGCGAGGCATGAGAAGAAGAAGAAGGGAGAGAGCTGATGGAGAGGAGAGTGTTTTATTTGATTGCAGGTTGTTATTTTCTCTTCTTCCAGCGGATCCTGCTGCTTCCATGGCTAATTCTCCGCCGTCTGCTGCAACCATCGCATATTGAAGCCAACACTCTTTCTCCCTTTACTGCTGCACGCACAGCAGAAAGGAATCCTCTTCTTAGCTTGATTTAATTATTTTTATCAGTAGCATATCATCATCAGTGCATCTCCTTTTCTATCCCTTCCTCTAGTATTTTTCTAGATCCAACATCACATCTATCTTGTTGCATTAGCATATTCATCCATATTTTTCAAACCTTGTTGCTCCTCTTAGGGGTTTTAAAAATCAAAACACACAAGGTGTGTTCATGCTCAATTCGATTGATTTCATATTCTTAGAATGTTGATACTACACCCTTTTGGCTAATCCATATCTTTGCTTGTTTTGTGTGTTCTTACAAGGTAATCAAAGCTAAAAACCCCCTTCATCGGCCGGCCAGTAGAAGGAGGAAGAAAGGATTCACAATCTCCCCCGTTAAACACAAGGTACATGCGATCATCTTCTTCTTTGAGATAACCCCTCTGGCGATCACATTCACCCTTAGCATCCTACACATGCTCCCATTCATCCCCTTATATTTTCCATATTATTATTATTCTTTTTTCCTTAAGTGGATTTTTCATAATCTACAAATTGGCGATCACGGTGGGACTTCTTGTGTTTTTAGTTTGATTACCCCTCCCATGTGCTCCACGTAGCACACTCCCTTTGGCGCCCTCGCGTGCCCCTCCCATTGACACCCTCGCGTGTCCCTCCCATTGACACCCTTGCGTGTCCCTCCATTGTGCTCCACGTAGCACCCTCCCGTTGACACCCTCGCGTGTCCCTCCTTTGGTACCCTCGCGTACCTCTCCATTGTGCTCCACGTAGCACCCTCCCATTGGCGCCCTCGGTGCCCCTCCTTTGACACCCTCGCGTGTCCCTCCCTTGTGCTCCACGTAGCACACTCCCCATTGTGCACCGCGTGCACACCTCCACTGATTAGCCTTTGTTTGTGATTTCTGATTTCTGTCTGATTGCCAGGACTGTCGGTTCTTTGAACTGAAATAACGCCCTCCCTGCTGCCGTCATTTTATAATTCATGCCTTTTACAGAGGCGTCATTTCTTCATAAAACGCCTTACAGTAAGGCGTCATTTGCATTGTTACTGTTCACTCTGCCGTGCTTGATCACTGTGTATTTGTTTTGACGCCCCAATTCTCGGGCGTCATTTGCTCATTGGACGCCTTAGATCAAGGCGTCATTTTCTTCATTATTGGTGGTTTGGTTATTTCCTGAATATTGTTTACAGTGCTTCACATCCCTGCCCAGAGGTGTCATTTCCACTGTTCGCAGCAATTAGCGCCTGCAATCCAGGCGCTGTTTATTGATTTAGCGACCTTCCCTGGGTCGTCATTTTGTTCTGTGCCCGCAGAGCTGCTCATTCTGTCTGTTTACTTGACTGATTATATATCTGTTGTTTGATACTACATGTTTGCATTCATCTCTGCATACGGTTTGGGAGACCTCCTCTCCCCACACTTTTTAGGAGTTACACCCCTCTTGGTAAAGGAACGACCCTCCATTGAGCATTCCGTCTCTTTGGACCGGAAATTCCTAAGCCAAGCCTCCGTAAGACCTCGCACCCGTGGATTCCCTCACGGACGCCAGGCAGGTTGTACCATTGAAGTACCCGGAGTATAGTTGACCCACACGTTCGAAAGGAGAGAGAAAAATCTAGAAACCCGGAGATTATACCCGAATTTTCAACCAGGATCCACCTTCAAAAGAGAGAACCCAATATTGAACTCACCATAATTTTCAAAAAAAGATCTTAAAAGTTTGCGCTCATTACAACTTGTGTGTTTCTTTTGCTTGAGAAGGTGATATTCATTGATTATATCTCATTGCTAAAAATTCATTTCTTTCTCCTTAAGACTGAAATTGCGTTCAGGTAAAATTATCAATATGGCCAATTACGGGTACACTTATGACGGTTACGAGGAGGGTCACTCTGACCCGTTCTATGAGATTCCTTCTCAGGATTCTATTTATTATGAGGGAAACTATCATTCTTCTTCTAATCAGGTCCACATGGTGGATGCCACCACTACTGCTTTGGAGGTTGAGCCTTCTTCCCAGGCCCAACCTACTACTCAGAATACTCCCGGGGACACTTCCCCTTCTTTTAATTTTAATGAGTTTCTCAAAACTATTGCTCAGCTGGATGACTCCCAGCATCAGGCAGCTCAAGCCGCCCTCCTAAAAGGAAAGTTCATCCCGTCATCTTCTAACCCTCCCCAGGCCATGGGTGGCCACTCCGTTAATTCCCCCAACGACCCGGCGGTCGTCCCTAGGGTGCCCTCGCGCCCATCAACCCCTGTTATGACTATGCCGGCCCAACCGGCAAGTCACTCCGTTGCTAGGCCTCAACAACCTCTTGTTTCCCAAATTTTAAGAAGGCCTATGACAAACCAACACTCTTTTCATCAGGTCCCAGCCGAGTCTGATAGCCATGCTCTGCTCCTCCAAAAGATGGCTAGTATGGAGGAACAACTTAAGAGGGTCACTGCATCCAAGATTGCTCCTGAGATCATGCTTCCCCCTATGCCGGTTTTTCATCTACCACCGTCTGAAATGCCGAATTTCCGGCGGTATAATGGCACGGGCAACCCGAACATCCATTTGAAGGACTTTATGTATGAAGCATCATTTTGGCAAGATAATAAGAATTCGTTGGCTTATCTCTTTAGACGGTCTTTGGACGGCCCCGCACTAGAATGGTTTTATTCTTTGGAGCCGGCTGATGCCGACGATTTTGATATAGTTCAACGGAAAATCATATAGAAGTATAAGGACCGTGTGGGTCCCTCCTTGTCTGTTACTGATTTGGTTGCTGAGAAGATGAAGCCCGAGGAGGACTTCGTCTCATTTGCTGATAGGTGGAGGGCCATGGCCGAGAAGCTAAAAGACACATTGTCGGAGATGGAACAAGTCAAGATGATAATATCAAACTCCACTCCGCAATTCTGTCATATTTTGGCCATGAACAAATTAAGCACTATGGAGGAGCTCTATGAAAGAGCTAGATATATACAGATGCAAATGAAAGATTCGCCAATTATGGGCATGTTCGAGCCAAGGCCGAAGGTGATAAAGAGGAATGTCAACATTGGCAATACTGGTGCGACCACCGAAGGTATTGTTACTAACGAGCAGGTGGGCGCGTTCGGCAATTCCACACCCTTCCGCCACCCTCCAAACCAAGGGCCGTCACCACAATAGCCCGCCTTCCAGAGTCAAGTCCACCAGCCAAATAACAACCCTCCCCAGACCTTATGGCCTCCGCCACCTACTCAACAACAACCTCACTTTGCTCCACAAAATCAAATCCCACAATATCACCAAATGCCCCCACCGGCCAATTATGCACCACAACAATTTCAATAATCCAGAAGGCCATTGGGTGCTCGAAGGGCACAATACTCACCTCTACCTGAAAGCCTATTAGACATCTTTAATGCCCTCATGGCTGCCAACCTGCTCACATTGCCAAAGGAAAGAGCAATATGGCCGCAACATGTAGACACCTCCCGGTATTGCGTCTTCCACCGACAACCGGGGCACAATATTGATCATTGCTTTCATTTCAAGGATTACATACATGACATGAATGACCAAGGTGATATTGACTGGGATGAGATGAGGAAAGTTATTGCTACTCTAAAGGCCCGAAGGCCTCCTCGGCAGCCATCGGCTCAACAGCATCAGCAGCACGGTCAACAACAAGCCTTCCAGCAAGAAAAGGCTCCTACACCCCAACCTAATATGGGGATTATTAATAATCCGCTACCGGAGCACCCGGTTCCAAATCAATAAGTGAATCTTGTCACCTCAATCCATGAAGTAGAGAGAGGGCAAATTTGGCATAATGAAAATGCCTCTGTCGGGGCTATTAACCAAAATTCCAATCCACCACAACCACCGTCATTGTTAACAAGGCACCAGCCTATCCCTCCTTCCCAACCACAACGTCCCCTCATACGTTCTTCAGGGCCACTCACTGCGAACCTTATCCCTTCACGACCTCTTCTTTTACGCCAATCCATAAATTCTCCATCATCCCAAAATCTTCCACCAAATAGGCCTCCCCTTATCCGCCACTCGCCGGCAGCCGTCGCTCCTCCCGTTCCACCTCCAGCTACCACTACTATGATTCCAAGGCCCCTCCTTGTTACCCAATCCCCGTCACCACATTCTGATAACCCCCAGCCGGCAAGGCCTCTTATAAGAACCCCTCCTCTCACCATTCTTGCACCTACACCCAACACTACTCCCTCTATTTCCTCCACCCTTTTACCCACTCCAAGCCCGACAGAGGCTCCAAGAACGATGGTACTCCGTAGCGGACGGATGTTTCACCGAGTGTTTCCCCAGCGGGAGCAGGAGCCAACACAAGAGCAAGGAGAACAAGAACAAGAGTCTACACCGGGCACAGAATATGATTTATTGAAGCATTTGGACAAAACACCGGCCAGAATTTCTATCTTAGAATTAATCAAGAGATCTACCACACATCAACAAGCCTTGAAATAATATCTGCAAAGAGTAATGGTGAATGAAGATATTCCAGCCGAACAAGTCACCATTGTTTTAAATCCAGCTAACAATCAGCCGGCCATCACTTTTTATGAACATGAATTGGCTCCGCAGCCAGCTAGGAAGTATGCACTGTGCATCACCATTGATATCAATAAGATAGCCGTGAAATAATGTTTGGTTGATACTGGGGCATCCATTAATGTTCTGCCGCCAAGCACTTTGAAAATGTGTGGTACTCCAGAAAGTGAGATCATGCCATCCATAATTACCGTCACTGCTTATGACAATACTAGAAAGCCGCCATTGGGAATGGTCACTTTAAAAGTTGGTTTGGGTCCAGTCTCGGGCACAGTAGATTTCCATATTATGGACATGGACCCAACCTTTAATGGAATTTTGGGTCGCCCGTACATTCAAGAACTTGATGCTGTTCCTTCAACAAATCATCAATGTATAAAGTTTCCACACAAAGGGCGCATCATGAAAGTCACTAGCATGCCCATCTTGCCGACCGAAGACATACATTCTGCAACATCAGTGCCTTCTATGTGGCCTTCCAATAGGCCTTTGCTTTCAGTTTTGGATGTTGCCGATCTGCGGCAAGATTTGGTAAGACCATCCCCTTTAACCCTTCCTACCACTCAAATGCTACCACAACCATCCACAAGCAAGAAGAAGAAAGGTTTGATGAATACACCAGGATGGAACATTCTGATGAAAATGGGCTATAGAACTGGCAAAGGCCTGGGTGTCAATCACCAAGGGAAAGTCAAGCCTGTCAAGCCTCAAAAGATGACTCACCAAGGTGGCCTAGGGTACAAAGCACCAAACAAAGATGAAAAAGAGCCGTGGGCCGTCATGACTTCCACTCTCAAAACGGACCGACAACCTCTCACATGGACCCTACAGACACATTTTGTAACAGGGGGTATTCAAAATGATGATGAGCAGACAACGGTAATCACTTCTATGCTGGATTGCCAAGATGTGCATGCACGTCAGTTTGCTCGCCATATAGCACCGTTAGCCACATATAAAGCATTGGAGTCATTAAGGCCAGACAAGCGGAGAAAGATGGATGATCTTGAATGTGACTGGTATAGATGGTTCGACATGAATGATATCTCCATTGCCCTAAGTCGTCTCTTCATGCCGACTGATCCAGAATGGCCACCATTGATTCATGAGCTAATTGAGAAGCCAGCAGTGATTACAAATAAGAGGTAGCTTCTGAGTAACTATATAGATACTGGGGAGCCTGATGTGCTGTTTGAGGAGGGTTTCAATATAGACAGGCTGTGGGCCGGCCTTTTCTTTACCAAATCCATTCATCCAACGACTGTTGTCCATTTAATTGATCAAGTGTTTTTCTCAGATATTCCCAGACCGCCCGCGGTCTTAATAAAGTTTTCTCCAAATTCACTTCAAGTTTCTCTTCCGATCCCTCCCTTGCTCCTCGAGCAATTTTCAAAACTCTCCATTACACCCCCGCGTGGGTCATCATTCACCCAATCCTTTGATGATCTGTCAATTTCAACACTCCACCCTATTTTACCCTGTCATTGCTTTCTCCTTGAAAACGAAAAAAAAATGCCAAAATTCAAACTTCCCAATCCATCTCCATTGAGGAGACCTCCTATCTGCTTCCTGAGTGTGTCCCGATCCCGGGGCCGCTCTTCCCAGATTCATTAAGTGACCTCCCCTATCCCTCCGGTGAGGGGACTTCGTCTGTATCAGCTCCTGTACCCGCTTTTTCCTCTCCTCCTTCATTTTTATTGAATTCTAGTGATCAGGCTAGTTGTTCTTTCTCCTCTAGTGTTCAAAATCACGGGGTAGCTTCACATAGGAGATCCAAGGGTAAGCAGATTCCCCGTAGATTCTTGTTGGAGTTAGCTAGAAGATGCCGGGCATGTTTAGCGCTTCCCGATTTTTTGGAAAATCCGATTATCCTGCCAGAGATAGAATATGAGGATACCTGTGCTTTTGATGAGGGTTTTGGTGTTTATAAAATAATGAATGATGAAGACCCTATTGAAGAGGGGGATGAAGGTTATGAAGAATATGAGGACGAGGCTGATGCTTTTGCCAGTGGCATGAGGAGATTTGATGAACCATCAGCCTCAGTAGAAGAGCCTACCAAAGAAATAAATCTGGGTACGGAAGAAGACCCTAGGTTTATCCTCATTAGTAAGAACTTGCCGCCCTCCGAAGAGGAGGCGCTTATTTTGGTACTTCAAGAATACAAGGACACGTTTGCGTAGAGTTATGAAGATATGCCTGGACTAGACCCTGCGCTCGTTGAACATCGACTTACACTTAAGCCAGGGTCCATTCCAATCAAGCAGCGGTTGCGACGTTTCCACCCTAATATGGCGTTAAAAATGAAAGAAGAGGTCGATAAGCTTCATAAGGCTAGATTTGTTAGAGTTGTCCTCTATCCCAATTGGGTGGCTAACATTGTCCCAGTCATGAAGAAAGATGGAAAGGTTCGAATTTGTATAGACTTCCGGGACCTCAATCGCGCATGTCCTAAAGATGATTTCCCCCTCCCTCATATTGATGTTTTGATTGACAACACGACAGGATATGAGACTCTCTCCTTTATGGATGACTTTTCAGGTTATAATCAGATTCGCTTGGCTGAGGAAGATCAAGAGAAAACATCGTTCACTACACCATGAGGAACTTATTGCCATGTGGTCATGCCATTTGGACTTAAGAACGATGGAGCCACCTATCAGAGGGCTATGATGACTATTTTTCATGATATGATCCACATTTATATAGAGGTGTATGTTGATGACCTGGTAGTAAAATCAAGAACAAGGATTGAGCATCCCAGGGTTCTAACCAAAGTCTTGCAAAGGGCACGGGAGTATCAGTTGAAAATGAACCCTAAGAAGTGCGTATTTGGTGTTTCATCAGGGAAGTTGCTTGGATTCATTGTAAGTAAGAGGGGTATTGAGATTGATCCCAATAAGGCGAAGGCCATAAGAGAAATGCCTCCTCCCAGGAATTTGAAGGAAGTTCGGGGATTAATCGGGAGGTTACAATTTATCCGCCGATTTATCTCTCAGCATTCACAAAGATGCAAGCCGTTCTACGAGCTTACCAAGCCAGGAGTCAAGTTTCTTTGGGATAACAAGTGTCAGGCAGCTTTTGACGGATTGAAGGGTTATCTATCAAACCCCCCTGTCCTGAGACCGCCGGTTCCAGGCAAACTGCTTATTCTTTATATTTCTATCCTGGATGACTCTGTAGGCACTGTCCTAGCCCAAGTTGATGAAGAAGGAAAAGAGAGGGCAGCCTACTACTTGTCGAAACTTCTTAACCCCTGTGAGCAGAGGTACTCAGCCATAGAGAAGACTTGTGCAGCTTTAGTCTGGGTAGTTCAGAAACTTAAGCATTATTTTCTAGCTCACGAGGTTCATCTCATTGCTCGTATGAATCCAATCAAGTTCCTTCTTAAAAAATATGTTCTCACCGATCGATTAGCACGATGGCAAAGCTTCCTTTCTCAATTCGACATCATCTACATTCAGCAAAAAGTGATTAAAGGCTATGCCATAGCAGAACATCTTGCTCATCACCCTCTCCCTAGATTTGACCCTGTTTGCTCAGAGTTTTCAGATGAGGAACTAATGTCCGTCAATCAGTCCGACTCAATGTGGACGTTACATTTTAATGGAGCTTTGAATTCAAAAGGAAAAGGGATTGGCGTTGTTCTTCTATCACCGGAGGGTATCACTATTCCACTCGCCTCTCAGCTTGCATTTCCAGTTACAAATAATATAGCTGAATATGAGGCTCTTCTGGCCGGACTGGAGGCCGCTCATCAATTTGGTGTTACCCAATTACGAATTGTAGGTGATAGTCAGCTAATTCTTCGCCAAGTGCTCTCCAAGTGTCGCACGCTCAATCCTAAACTCAAACCCTATCAGGAATTGACCTCTGCTTATACCAAGCTTTTCACTAGATTAACCTTTGTCCATGTTGTAGATTCTAAGAAATCCACTTAGAACAATTAAAAGGAAAAAGAAAATGAATAGAAGAATGGGAAAAGAGGGAGAAAAGGGGAGCATGAGAGGATGCTAAGGGGAAGGTGATCGCCAGAGACGCGAGGGCCTCAAAGGATATAACAAATAATCAATGGAGGGATCGCGATATAAATACCTTAAATGCGGGGGAGATTGTGAGTGCACCTTCTCTTTCTATCGGCCGGCCGATGAAGAGAGTTTTCCTTGATTGATTACCCTTGTAAAATTAACAAACACCAATAAACAAACATGGATTAGAAACCAAGATGTGTAGCATCAAATCCAAATGTAAATATGGACATAGAAAGCATGGATATGAACACACCTTATTGGTGTTTGGCCTTTAAACCCCTATGCAAAAGGGTAGATAAAAGATGATGTATGATGAAGAATAGAGGGAGATGTGCAAGTGTTGCACTATGGAGATGTGCTAGAGTGCACAATAGGGGAAGATCTCAATAAAGAAATAAAAGAAAAAATGATATGATGCATGCAATTAACTAAAGCAAAAATAAGAGATAGGAGGGGAAAGCTTAGTGGTTTTATGCAATTTGGCTTCAAGCTAGGATGAAGATCTTCAATGGAGGAAGAAGATGATGTAGAACTCCATGGATGTAGAGGCTTCAAATCTTCAATAGAGGAAGAAGAACTCCATGGATGAAGCTTTTAGGTGCATGGGAGTCTTCTTCCTTGAGCCTTTGGTCCGGCAGTACCTCCTCTTGAATTGATTTTTATCATTTTTCACAAGGGAGAGAGAGATTCTATTTATAGGGTTGAAATTCGGAATTAATTCCAAGGGAAATTAGGAAAACATGTTTTAGTGGGATTTGGAATGAGATAAACATTAGGCAAGTGTCCCTTCAACATTGGAAAGTCATAGGAACCCTTTCCCAAGTGGAAAAGGAGGTTAAATGAGGAAATGAAGGGAAATTCGGAATTAATTCCAAGAGAAAATAAGAAAACATGTTTTAGTTGGATTTGGAAGAGATAAACCTTAGGCAAGTGTCCCTTCAACATTGGAAAGTCATAGGAACCCTTTCCCAAGTGGAAAAGGAGGTTAAATGAGGAAAGGAAGGGAAATTCGGAATTAATTCTAAGAGAAAATAAGAAAACATGTTTTAGTTGAATTTGGAAGAGATAAACCTTAGGCAAGTGTCCCTTCAACCTTGGAAAGTCATAGGAACCCTTTCCCAAGTGGAAAAGGAGGTTAAATGAGGAAAGGAAGGGAAATTCGGAATTAATTCCAAGAGAAAATAAGAAAACATGTTTTAGTTGGATTTGGAAGAGATAAACCTTAGGCAAGTGTCCCTTCAACCTTGGAAAGTCATAGGAACCCTTTCCCAAGTGAAAAAGGAGGTTAAATGAGGAAAGGAAGGGAAATTCAGAATTAATTCTAAGAGAAAATAAGAAAACATGTTTTCATTGAATTGGAAGAGATAAACCTTAGGCAAGTGTCCCTTCAACCTTGGAAAGTCATAGGAACCCTTTCCTAAGTGGAAAAGGAGGTTAAATGAGGAAAGGAAGGGAAATTCGGAATTAATTTCATACAAAATTAGAAAACCTAGTTTTGGTAGGATGGAAAGGGGGATCCTTCCTCCAAGTGTCCTTTCAATATTAGGAAGCCATAGGAACCCTCTCGCAAGTGAAAAAGGAGTGTAAGTGAGGAAGGGAAGGGGTGCTGATGGAGTTCGGAATTGAACAAGAATTGACGACCTTGGTCAAGGCGTTAATTGAAATCACGACTGAGACAAAGACGTTAATTCACGGATTTAATTTTAGCAATAAAAATTTTTTGTATTTAAAAATGATGAAGAGACGCCTGAGGGAGAGGCGTTATTTAAAAACATGACCCAAGGAGGGTCGTTAATTCTTATTTTTCTATTTTGGAAATCAGAAAATTCCAGAAACTGACGCCTTTACCTCTAGTCATCCTTTCTTCAAAACGCGTCTCAGACCAGGTCGTTAATTAAAACACGCCCCACTTCAAGTCATGAAATCCAAAAAATAGAGAAAACTGCCCAAAAAATCCAAAAAAATAGGAAAAAATAAGAAGAGGGAAAAAAAGGAAGAAATCCAAGAAAATTGGGGAAAATAACTCAAACAAAGTTAATTGGAGGGTCAAATTGGGGCATTACAAAGTAATACGAGATGCACTCATAGTAACGTCAATTTTGGCGTGTCTACAGCTGCCCCGCCTTGGCGTCTGCTTTGCAAGGGAGCAGAGCAAACTGAAAAGTAGATGCCAAGGTGTGATGAGACACGCAATCAACATCACTTGATGAGAATGAAATTAAAAGCTCGAGATGAAGCAATCCCGGGAAATTCAATGAAATCAACGATGTTTGGATAAGAGGAGGAGTGTGCACGCGGGCACGAAAGAGAATGATCAACTTCCAGCGCGGTGGAAGTACCCCAGGTCACAAACCTGTAGGTTTCACCATTGGGGAGCGGTTACCAGCCAATATGGACGTGCTGCAGTGAAGGTGGATCAAAGTAAAAGGATTGAGATAAGATGATAGAAATCCAAGCAAGGAGCTTTCGAGAAAATGACCCAAAACAATGACAAAACGAACTAAGGATTCCATCAGCAATGAATATCTCATATCTGGAAAGATTAAGATCAATTTGACTCTCCAAATCAGCTTATCAGAATGATTTTCCAAAAACTGTTTCAAACTCCTATATGAATGCATGCTGGGTTTAAAAGAAAAAATTAAAACAAATGAAAATATAAGATAATCAAGGATAATATTGTTAAACTACCAAGACTGGGTCAAGAAACCCATTCTGCGAGCCGATACTAAACCGAAACCCGTTTATCCACGCATCAACTCGCAAAGGAGAACCATCGTCCCCAGTCTTGGACGGCTCAACGGCCTATCCGTGTGACTAAGACTCCTCTGGAATCATCATTATTTTTAATGAAGGGGAACTCAAATCCCAGATTTACCAAAGTCACAAGGTCCTTGATATAATCTAGTAGCGTATGTAACATATAGTAGAATGCATACAGGGGGGATGGTGATAGCAATGAGCATGGGGGAACTGAGAAATGAGGTGCAAGCATCGTTTCTAAGAAATCCACTTAGAACAATTAAAAGGAAAAAGAAAATGAATAGAAGAATGGGAAAAGAGGGAGAAAAGGGGAGCATGAGAGGATGCTAAGGGGAATGTCATCGCCAGAGACGCGAGGGCCTCAAAGGATATAACAAATAATCAATGGAGGGATCGCGATATAAATACCTTAAATGCGGGAGAGATTGTGAGTGCACCTTCTCTTTCTATCGGCCGGCCGATGAAGAGAGTTTTCCTTGATTGATTACCCTTGCAAAATTAACAAACACCAATAAACAAACATGGATTAGAAACCAAGATGTGTAGCATCAAATCCAAATGTAAATATGGACATAGAAAGCATGGATATGAACACACCTTATTGGTGTTTGGCCTTTAAACCCTTATGCAAAAGGGTAGGTAAAAGATGATGTATGATGAAGAATAGAGGGAGATGTGCAAGTGTTGCACTATGGAGATGTGCTAGAGTGCACAATAGGGGAAGATCTCAATAAAGAAATAAAAGAAAAAATGATATGGTGCATGCAATTAACTAAAGCAAAAATAAGAGATAGGAGGGGAAAGCTTAGTGATTTTTTCCAATTTGGCTTCAAGCTAGGATGAAGATCTTCAATGGAGGAAGAAGATGATGTAGAACTCCATGGATGCAGAGGCTTCAAATCTTCAATAGAGGAAGAAGAACTCCATGGATGAAGCTTTTAGGTGCATGGGAGTCTTCCTCCTTGAGCCTTTGGTCCGGCAGCACCTCCTCTTGAATTGATCTTTATCATTTTTCACAAGGGAGAGAGAGATTCTATGTAATACCCCGATTATTTATTAAGTTTTATTGAGCTTTTATTAATTAAAAATTGAATTAAAATGAATTAATATTTGAATTTCGAAATATTAATATTTAATTCATTAGAAAATAGAACCTATAAAATTCGACTACCTTAGAAAAATCTGTAAAAATAGTAATTGCGTAAAAGATCATTTTTATAGCAATTTTGTCTTCTGGACTTGACTCAAATTAATTACGTAACCTTGTCTAATTAGAGGATTAATCCTGAATTTGACTTCCACCTACCCTTTACCTAATCGTAACTCAAAACGTGAAATTCAACCTTGTTACTCAACCAAATGATCTGAAATCAAGGGCAAATGGAAGGCCACGAGATAAGGAACATTTACCCTCAATCAATTTGAGATAAACCTAGCCCTAAAACGTGCTGCCGACATAGTTTTGGTCAAGTCAAGGATTTCGGCGCCGTTTTTAACACGTAACTTGCAGCGTCGAATACTCCCAACTCGGAAGGATCCAGAAGCCCCATAACCTATAGAAATGTAGCTCTTCGACTCTAGTTTCATTTGGTTGCTGTGGGGTACGTTGAAGTTACATATCCAAGGAGTTCTCGCTCGATTAGTGGAGGTGGGTCGGCAGGCCGTCGGCTTCCTCTCTTCCTTCCTTGTTCCAACGATTGAGGTAGGAATTCTCAACCAAACTTCGATCATGAGTATAGAAAATTGTTCCTCTCATCGAGCTCTATCCATTGGTGGCAAAAGCCCCAATTTTCATTAGGTATCCGTGGAGATATCGAGCTTTTTGTGAGGTGCTGTCAAGCTTGTTCTTTATTCTAGGGTTTCGAGTTCCCTCTTCAATTTGAGGTAGGATCTAACAACCAAATCCTAATTAACTTACATGAAGTAATCAGCATGTTGTTAGCTTTTATTCAACGTAGAAACCCCCAATTTGTATTGAGCATGCTTGGTGAATTTTGAATTTTTGTAGAAGCATGTATAGACCATGATTCATATAGTATTCCTTTAAGCCAGAGCTTGATTGCGGGCTTATTTTGAGTCATGTAACCTGATATTCATGTAGCATATCATACATGGTTGGATTCATGATCGAGTTAGCTTTCTTTTGACACCAAAATCCCCAAATTTGGTTTTGTATATCGAGAGAATTTGACAATTTAGTGGAAGTATGTCCTGAACTAGGACTCCTTGTGTTCTTCATAGAATAGGTTGTGATTCTGGTGAATTCTGATGAAATTCGTGTTTCCAAATTGTAGTTTTATGACCCTAATATGTCTAGCAAGATTCCTATAGCATGTGGTTTTAATTTCAACTCAATTGGACCTCATTTGGATGAGTTCATGTGTTTTCCGGAGTCAACTTGCGTTGCTGTTCTTGCAGGGGTCGACCCTAGGGGTCGACCCGTTTTCTGGGAAACCCAGCAGGCCCGAGGGTCGACCCCAGGGGTCGACCCATCCAACCCCTGCATGGGGGTCGACCCCAGGGGTCGACCCATGTGCTGGATTGAAGGGGTCGACCCCAGGGGTCGACCCACCCATGCGCTGGATTGAAGGGGTCGACCCCAAGGGTCGACCCATCCTTTAGAATTTGCTGGGGTCGACCCCAGGGGTCGACCCATTCAGCTACCAGACCCCATTTTTACAGGGGTCGACCCCAGGGGTCGACCCATGTACCAGAAGCCCGATTTTCATCATTTTGCGACCCGTGGATCGATCCGGATCATTAGGGGATCGACCCATTGAACTTAGACCAATTGAAAACTATACTTTTGAAGAACCAGTGACCTGTTCTGGAAACCTTATGATTTCAATTTACATTGGTTCCTACTTACAAATATAGTGTAAAAACATGCCGTTTACCATCTTCATTTCGACTCATACATTGGTTAAATAGAAACCCACATAATTAGTGGTTAATGGTGTAATTAAATCTCTGTTAATGCATTCTTTTTCCTTCCTGTACAAGCTTGTTCCTTTATCTTATCATCTTGAATCAGCTTTTGGCAATTGTCTTAATGCAAATGATAATGGATAATCTTTGACATATTAACTTGATAATTAGGATTAATATGTTGATTAGCTTGTTGGATAGCTGCTGTACTACAGTAGCGCAGCATGATTAACTCTTATTGTGACTTGGTTTTCAATCTTCTTGATGATTGTGCTTACCTTGAAATTCTGAAATGAATCTCCTTCCTACTTGAAATTGTTATTGCTACATGGTTCAAACCTTGGAATTCTGGCCATAAATTGTGGAAGTCTAGATTCGTGGGATATTTGATCCAAAGAAATCAATGCCTGGCAAACAATTAAGGGCTCGGTCTAGTCCTGGGAGGAGCGCCCGAACACTACGTGTACCCCCGGGGAGGTGATTGACTAGGTGTGGCATTTGGCACCAGTACTATGACATGAGCTAAATCTAGGACTGGCCACTACTCTCCACTACTCTCTACTACTTTTCACTTTCCACTCTTCACTGTTCTATACTCTACTTGTTGTTACTTACTTGCTGTTACTTGGACGTGGAAATAAAACTACACACGTGCTTGACATGACTTGAAATATCTTGATATGGCCAACTCTTTATCGTTATCTCCTGTAGTAAATTCTTGTCTTTGTTATTCCTCTTAAGTATTACCATTCTATTCCTTTATATTTCTTGATCTTGCGAGATCTTTAATTTTTGTTTCATTATATCATCATTATCCTTTTATTGCATTATCCTTTGTAGCATGATATTTTGAAAATGTAATTAAACTGCTAATCACTTATACCTATCTGTTATTTCCTACTGAGCGTTAGCTCATAGTTGTTGTTTCCCCCCTTTTCAGGCTTTCAGGTGACGCGCTTACCGATGGGGAAGGGCAGGAGTGATGTTTTGAGTGTATCAGTTAGTTGTGTTTAGAGTGTGTTGTGCTTCAGCTTTGTTATTGTGGTTTAGAGTTGTTATCCCAGTTGTATTGAGTTGATTTGAGGATTATGTACCAGTTATGTTTTGTTTAATGGTCAATAAGTTATTTCCATTTCTTAGCATTTGTATATATTTAGATTAGTTCTCTCTCTTTCCAGCTCGTTTCTAACTGTACGTCCCTATATTCCGCGTCGGGGCGTGACGGTTTAGTTGGTATCAGAGCCCTGGGTTTCATATTCCTAGGTTCCCTAAGTTTAGGTTTTCTTGCATTGCATCCCAATAATCGGTATATCAAAAGGTGTTGTCCGAACGTTAGGCTACGCCTATCGGGAAGGTCGCATACTTGCGCGAGTGGTCTTCGGACCGATTAGCTCCGCCAGGTACCGAGTTTTTGGTCGTGTTTAGGTGCATTAGACCTCTAACCTTGTTAAAGTCTAGAACCTGACCTGGTGAGATTGGGTAGAAACTTGGGTTAAGTTCGTTCCTTAATTGTATTATTATCTATTTTATTGGACCTAAGTAATCTATTTCTTGTGTAGATGGCAGCCGAACGTGCTGAATGGAGGAACCTGCAGCGCACGGTTCAAGGCCTGACTCAGGCGTTACATCAGGTAGCTCAAGCTGGAGCAGCGGGTCATGGCACCGGTGACTTATACTGGAACTTTCGAGGAATGAACCCGCCAAGATTTGCTGGTTCGACTAACCCCAATGAGGCCGAGCATTGGCTGCATGAAATGGGGAGAATTTTTGAAGTCATGCAATGCACTGACCAAGAGCGTGTCCTTCTTTCTACCTTCCAATTGGAGCGGGACGCGCGTACTTGGTGGGAATCCGTCAAGGCAACTCTAGGCGATCACCAAGTCGCATGGGAAGAGTTCGAGGAATTCTTCAACGACAAATATTTTTCCGATCGTGTACAAGAGAAGAAGGCGGCGGAGTTCGCGGCTCTAAAGCAGCGAAGCTTATCGGTGGCCGAATATGAAGCACAGTTCTCTCGGCTTTCGCGCTATGCTACTCACCTTATCTCCACAGAAAGGATGAAAGCTAAGCGATTTCTCAACGGGTTGAAGCTTCACTACATCAATCAACTGGCGCCGATGGAGATCTCTACTTATTCTGAGATGGTGAGAAAGGCACAAGTTCTAGAAGATACCTTAGAAATGACGGAGAGGATCCGTGGGCAAGGCATGAAAAAGGAACAACCAACTCCTAAACCCGGATTTGGCACTAGCAAAAAGAGGCCCATGAGTGGGTCTAGTTCGTGGACCGGACCGGGAACGTGGAAAGGCAAGATGCCAAGAAATGAAGAGAAGAAACACGGCCCTATTGTTCCATTCAAGGGCAAGTGCAAGTATTGTGATCGTCCAAGTCACAAGATGGAGGAATGCTGGCGCAAGCTAGGTGCGTGTTTACGATGTGGGAGTAGGGAACACCGTATCCCTGACTACCCTCTTCTATCGGAACAAGCTACACCGGCAAAACCTCAAGTTATCAAGAAGCCGCAAGGAAGGCTCCAAGCTTTACATGCGGATGAAACTGGGATTCCTGATGATGGCAGACTCGTCGAAGGTACCCTTACTATAATCGACAAGCCCGCATTTGTTCTGTTTGATACTGGTGCAACGCATTCTTTTATTTCCCGGAAATTTGCAAAGTCGTTATCTGTGGAACCTATTATGATGAATTCTCCATTAGTTATATCAACTCCTATTGGTTCTGGAGCGGCTATTCAATATTACTATCCTTCTAATAAGGTTATTATTGATGAACGAAATTTTCCAGCCGACTTAGTTTGCATGGATATGAAGGATTATGATGTAATCCTTGGAGCAGATTGGTTAGCCAAGTACGAGGCCAGTGTTCACTGCAGTTCTAGCTTAGTGACTTTTACTAGACATTCTGGTTTATCTTTTACGGGGATCAAGCACCATAACCCCGTATCGCTCATCTCTTCTCTTCGAGCCGACAAGCTGATGAGGCGAGGTTGCGAGGCTTTTCTAGCCTTTGTCCATGCTACACCGGAACAACGAGTTGAGATAAAGGACACTCCTATTGTCTGAGAATTCTCCGAAGTCTTTCCGGAGGAACTACCAGGACTTCCGCCTGAGCGGGAAGTTATCTTTTCTATTGATCTTTTTCCTGGCACGTCTCCTATTTCTAGAGCTCCTTACCGTATGTCCCCTGCGGAGCTAAGGGAATTAAAGTAACAACTGATGGAATTGCTCGAGAAGGGTTTTATTCGTCCGAGTACTTCACCTTGGGGAGCTCCTGTATTATTCGTCAAGAAAAAGGATGGTTCGATGAGATTATGCATCGATTATCGGCAACTGAACCAGCTAACTATCAAGAATAAATACCCATTGCCGAGGATTGATGAATTATTCGACCAGATAGCGGGAGCACATTATTTCTCTAAGATCGATCTTCGATCTGGATATCATCAGCTGAGGATTAAGGAAGATGATATTTATAAAACGGCTTTCCGCAGCAGGTATAGTCATTTTGAGTTTGTCGTTATGCCTTTTGGTCTAACGAATGCACCAGCAGCTTTCATGCAGTTAATGAATAATGCATTCCGGCCTTATCTTGATCAATGGGTCGTGGTATTCATTGACGACATACTAATTTATTCCAAGACTGAAGAAGAGCATGCCGAACATTTGAGGATGGCATTGAAGATATTGAAAGATCATCAACTATATGCCAAATTCAGTAAAATGTGATTTCTGGCTGCAAGAAGTGTCCTTCTTAGGACATATCATCACCAAAGAAGGTATTTCAGTTGACCCTTCGAAAGTGGAGGCAGTAAGGAACTGGGATCAGCCTACTACAGTGACCGAAGTGAGAAGCTTCCTAGGCCTGGCAGGCTATTATCGGAGATTTATTCAAGACTTCTCCAAGATTGCGGTACCTCTCACTCGATTGACCCGCAAAGACAACAAGTTTGAATGGTCCGAGGAATGTCAGCAGAGCTTCCAAACATTGAAGGATTGCCTCACTACTGCACCCGTATTGGCTTTACCTTCTGGCGACGGTGGTTTCGTGGTCTATACCGATGCTTCTGGTATTGGCTTAGGCTGTGTACTCATGCAGCATGGTAAGGTGATTGCCTATTCTTCTAGGCAGCTGAAGAAGCATGAAGAGAATTACCCCGTTCATGACTTGGAACTTGCAGCAGTTGTATTCGCCTTAAAAATTTGGAGGCATTACTTGTATGGAGAAACATTCACAGTATTTTCAGATCATAAGAGTTTGAAGTATTTATTTTCTCAGAAAGAACTTAACATGAGGCAGAGAAGATGGTTGGAGTACTCGAAGGACTTCGACTTCTCGATTGAATATCATCCTGGTAAAGGCAATGTGGTGGCAGATGCATTAAGCCGGAAGCCTGTGGCTAAATTATCAAGTCTCATGTTACAAGAGTGGAGGCTATTGGAACAGTTAGCTAGCCTGGATCTAAATGTTGATAATGATCGGGTTATAATTGCACAGATTCGACTTAAGCCCGAATTATTGATGGAGATCAAATCCTTGCAAGATATTGATCCCGAGCTGGTTGAGATCAAGGGAAGTTTGAGCAGTAGACCCGACTTCATGGTGGCTGACGATGGAAGATTGTTATTCCAGGGTAGAACTTGTGTACCTGATGAAGCTGAGTTAAAGAACAAGATTCTGGAGGAAGCACATAGATCCAAATATACTATTCATCCTGGAGGCACTAAAATGTTCAAGGATTTGAAAAGGTCCTTTTGGTGGCCAAATATGAAAAGGGAAATTGCAGATTTCGTGAGTAGATGTCTGGTTTGTCAACAAGTTAAGGCTGAACATTTCAGACCGGCAGGAAAGTTGAAACCACTTGACGTACCCCAATGGAAGTGGGAAAGCATTGGCATGGATTTCATTATGGGTCTACCTAAGATTCGTGGTGGATTTGATGCGATATGGGTGATCGTCGATCGCTTGACAAAATCGGCTCATTTCTTACCCATTAAGTCCAAGTGGACAATTGATGTATTGGCTGCTTTATATTTGAAGGAAGTGGTAAGGCTCCATGGTATACCTGTCAGCATTGTGTCTGATAGAGACCCGAGATTTACTTCACATTTCTGGAAGGGACTGCAAGAGTCTCTTGGTACTCGTCTGAATTTCAGTACTGCTTTTCATCCACAGACAGATGGACAGACTGAAAGAACCAACCAGATAGTGGAAGATATGCTGCGAGCTTGCATGATTGATTTCGGAGGCAGTTGGAGTAATCACTTGGCATTGATTGAATTCGCCTACAACAACAGTTACCAATCCAGCATACAAATGGCTCCATTTGAAGCTTTGTATGGAAGAAGCTGTCGTTCCCCGTTGTGTTGGGACGAGGTGGGCGAGAAGCAATGGCTTGGACCGGATCTTGTTTCAGAATCATCACAGAACATCCGTGTTATCCGAGACCGGTTACAACTGGCTCAGTCAAGACAGAAGAGTTATGCCGACACAAGGAGAAGAGCATTAGAATTTCAAGTTGGCGAGCATGTGTTTCTGAAAGTCTCTCCTTCGAGAGGGATTCGAAGATTTAGCATTCATGGCAAGCTGAGTCCGAGGTATATTGGTCCATTCGAGATCCTAGATAGAGTGGGAGAAGTTGCTTACAGACTGGCATTACCGCCTCAGTTATCTGGCGTACACAATATTTTCCATGTGTTTATGTTACGGAAATATGTGTACGATCCCACTCACATCATTCAACATGTGGATTTTGAGTTAATGGAAGATTTGACTTATGAAGAAAGACCTATCAAGATTCTAGACCGGAAACAGCAGCAACTCCGGAATCGGTCTATACCGATGGTCAAGATTCAGTGGAGTCGGCGTGGAACCGAAGAAGCTACTTGGGAATCGGAAGATACTATGCGGAAGCGGTATCCCGACCTATTCTAGGTGATCTATCTTTTCCTAACTTTCCGTATATAGTGCAGTGAATTTGGAGGACCAAATTCTTTAAGTAGGGGAGGGTGTAATACCCCGATTATTTATTAAGTTTTATTGAGATTTTATTAATTAAAAATTGAATTAAAATGAATTAATGTTTGAATTTCAAAATATTAATATTTAATTCATTAGAAAATAGAACCTATAAAATTTGACTACCTTAGAAAAATCTGTAAAAATAGTAATTGGGTAAAAGATCATTTTTATAGCAATTTTGTCTTCTGGACTTGACCCAAATTAATTACGTAACCTTGTCTAATTAGAGGATTAATCCTAAATTTGACTTCCACCTACCCTTTACCTAATCGTAACTCAAAACGTGAAATTCGACCTTGTTACTCAACCAAATGATCTGAAATCAAGGGCAAATGGAAGACCACAAGGTAAGGAACATTTACCCTCAATCAATTTGAGGTAAACCTAGCCCTAAAACGTGCTGCCGACATAGTTTTGGTCAAGTCAAGGATTTCGGCGCCGTTTTTAACACGTAACTTGCAGTGTCGAATACTCCCAACTCCGAAGGATCCAGAAGCCCCATGACCTATAGAAATGTAGCTCTTCGACTCTAGTTTCATTTGGTTGCTGTGGGGTACGTTGAAGTTACAGATCCAAGGAGTTCTTGCTCGATTAGTGGAGGTGGGTCGGCAGGCCGTCGGCTTCCTCTCTTCCTTCCTTGTTCCAACGATTGAGGTAGGAATTCTCAACCAAACTTCGATCATGAGTATAGAAAATTGTTCCTCTTATCGAGCTCTATCCATTGGTGGTAAAAGCCCCAATTTTCATTAGGTATCCGTGGAGATATCGAGCTTTTTGTGAGGTGCTGTCAAGCTTGTTCTTTATTCTAGGGTTTCGAGTTCCCTCTTCAATTTGAGGTAGGATCTAACAACCAAATCCTAATTAACTTACATGAAGTAATCAGCATGTTGTTAGCTTTTATTCAACGTAGAAACCCCCAATTTTTATTGAGCATGCTTGGTGAATTTCAAATTTTTGTAGAAGCATGTATAGAACATGATTCATATAGTATTCCTTTAAGCCAGAGCTTGATTGCGGGCTTATTTTGAGTCATGTAACCTGATATTCATGTAGCATATCATACACGGTTGGATTCATGATCGAGTTAGCTTTCTTTTGACACCAAAATCCCCAAATTTGGTTTTGTATATCGAGAGAATTTGACAATTTAGTGGAAGTATGTCTTGAACTAGGACTCCTTGTGTTCTTCATAGAATAGGTTGTGATTCTGGTGAATTCTGATGAAATTCGTGTTTCCAAATTGTAGTTTTATGACCCTAATATGTCTAGCAAGATTCCTATAGCATGTGGTTTTAATTTCAACTCAATTGGACCTCATTTGGATGAGTTCATGTGTTTTCCGGAGTCAACTTGCGTTGCTGTTCTTGCAGGGGTCGACCCCAGGGGTCGACCCGTTTTCTGGGAAACCCAGCAGGCCCGGGGGTCGACCCCAGGGGTCGACCCATCCAACCCCTGCATGGGGGTCGACCCCAGGGGTCGAGGGTCGACCCATCCTTCAGAATTTGCTGGGGTCGACCCCAGGGGTCGACCCATTCAGCTGCCAGACCCCATTTTTACAGGGGTCGACCCCAGGGGTCGACCCATGTACCAGAAGCCCGATTTTCATCGTTTTACGACCCGTGGATCGATCCGGATCATTAGGGGATCGACCCATTGAACTTAGACCAATTGAAAACTATACTTTTTAAGAACCAGTGACCTGTTCTGGAAACCTTATGATTTCAATTTACATTGGTTCCTACTTGCAAATATAGTGTAAAAACATGCCGTTTACCATCTTCATTTCGACTCATACATTGGTTAAATAGAAACCCACATAATTAGTGGTTAATGGTGTAATTAAATCTCTGTTAATGCATTCTTTTTCCTTCCTGTACAAGCTTGTTCCTTTACCTTATCATCTTGAATCAGCTTTTGGCAATTGTCTTAATGCAAATGATAATAGATAATCTTTGACATATTAACTTGATAATTAGGATTAATATGTTGATTAGCTTGTTGGATAGCTGCTGTACTACAGTAGCGTAGCATGATTAACTCTTATTGTGACTTGGTTTTCAATCTTCTTGATGATTGTGCTTACCTTGAAATTCTGAAATGAATCTCCTTCCTACTTAAAATTGTTATTGCTACATGGTTCAAACCTTGGAATTCTGGCCATAAATTGTGGAAGTCTAGATTCGTGGGATATTTGATCCAAAGAAATCAATACCTGGCAAACAATTAAGGGCTCGGTCTAGTCCTGGGAGGAGCGCCCGAACACTACGTGTACCCCCGGGGAGGTGATTGACTAGGTGTGGCATTTGGCACCAGTACTATGACATGAGTTAAATCTAGGACTGGCCACTACTCTCCACTACTCTCTACTACTTTTCACTTTCCACTCTTCACTGTTCTATACTCTACTTGTTGTTACTTACTTGCTGTTACTTGGACGTGGAAATGAAACTACACACGTGCTTGACATGACTTGAAATATCTTGATATGGCCAACTCTTTATCGTTATCTCCTGTAGTAAATTCTTATCTTTGTTATTCCTCTTAAGTATTACCATTCTATTCCTTTATATTTCTTGACCTTGCGAGATCTTTAATTTTTGTTTCATTATATCATCATTATCCTTTTATTGCATTATCCTTTGTAGTATGATATTTTGAAAATGTAATTAAACTGCTAATCACTTATACCTATCTGTTATTTCCTACTGAGCGTTAGCTCATAGTTGTTGTTTCCCCCCTTTCCAGACTTTTCAGATGATGCGCTTACCGATGGGGAAGGGCAGGAGTGATGTTTTGAGTGTATCAGTTAGTTGTGTTTAGAGTGTATTGTGCTTCAGCTTTGTTATTGTGGTTTAGAGTTGTTATCCCAGTTGTATTGAGTTGATTTGAGGATTATGTACCAGTTATGTTTTATTTAATGGTCAATAAGTTATTTCCATTTCTTAGCATTTGTATATATTTAGATTAGTTCTGTCTCTTTCCAGCTCGTTTCTAACTGTACGTCCCGATATTCCGCGTCGGGCCGTGACATTCTATTTATAGGGTTGAAATTCAAAATTAATTCCAAGGGAAATTAGGAAAACATGTTTTAGTGGGATTTGGAATGAGATAAACATTAGGCAAGTGTCCCTTCAACATTGGAAAGTCATAGGAACCCTTTCCCAAGTGGAAAATGAGGTTAAATGAGGAAAGGAAGGGAAATTCGGAATTAATTCCAAGAGAAAATAAGAAAACATATTTTAGTTGGATTTGGAAGAGATAAACCTTAGGCAAGTGTCCCTTCAACCTTGGAAAGTCATAGGAACCCTTTCCCAAGTGGAAAAGGAGGTTAAATGAGGAAAGGAAGGGAAATTCGGAATTAATTCCAAAAGAAAATAAGAAAACATGTTTTAGTTGGATTTGGAAGAGATAAACCTTAGGCAAGTGTCCCTTCAACCTTGGAAAGTCATAGGAACCTTTTCCCAAGTGGAAAAAGAGGTTAAATGAGGAAAGGAAGGGAAATTTAGAATTAATTCCAAGAGAAAATAAGAAAACATGTTTTAGTTGGATTTGGAAGAGATAAACCTTAGGCAAGTGTCCCTTCAACCTTGGAAAGTCATAGGAACCCTTTCCCAAGTGAAAAAGGAGGTTAAATGAGGAAAGAAAGGGAAATTCGGAATTAATTCCATAAAAAATTATAAAACTTAGTTTTGGTAGGATGGAAAGGGGGATCCTTCCTCCAAGTGTCCTTTCAATATTAGGAAGCCATAGGAACCTTCTCGCAAGTGAAAAAGAGTGTAAGTGAGGAAGGGAAGGGGTGCTGATGGAGTTCGGAATTGAACAAGAATTGACGACCTTGGTCAAGGCGTTAATTGAAATCACGACTGGGACAAAGGCATTAATTCACGGATTTAATTTTAGTAATAAAAATTTTCTGTATTTAAAAATGATGAAGAGACGCCTGAGGGAGAGGCGTTATTTAAAAACACGACCCAAGGAGGGTCGTTAATTCTTATTTTTCTGTTTTGGAAATCAGAAAATTCCAGAAACTAACGCCTTTGCCTCTAGTCGTCCTTTCTTCAAAACGCGCCTCAGACCAGGCCGTTAATTAAAACACGCCCCACTTCAAGTCATGAAATCCAAAAAATAGAGAAAACGACCCAAAAAATCCAGAAAAATAGGGAAAAATAAGAAGAGGGAAAAAAAGGGAGAAATCCAAAAAAATTGGGGAAAATAACTCAAACAAAGTTAATTGAAGGGTCAAATTGGGGCATTACAAGGTAATACGAGATGCACTCACAGTAACGTCAATTTTGGCTTGTCTACACATGTTCCTCGTGATCATAATATCTTGGCTGATGCTCTCGCTTCTCTTGCTTCTTCCTTGGCTTTCCCTCCCGAAAAGGATTCCCATTCTATTATTGTTCACAAGCGGCTCACTCCCGCTATTCAAGATACCACTTTCCTTAGGATTAAGGAAGAGGTGCTTAGGAAGGTTGAGCAAGGCAGGATCATTGAGAATAAGGAGGTCATGCTATTGGACTTAGAGGAAGAATTGGACGATGAAGAAAAGCCGTGGTATTATGAAATTGCTAAGTATTGCCAGGATCAATCATATCCTGAAGAAGCTACGGCTGAAGAAAAGAAAGCTATTAGAAGGGTTGCCCAGCGATACACCCTGATTGGAGGTGTGCTTTACAGAAGAGGTCTCACTAGAGTTATGTTAAGATGCCTAGATGATGATGAATCTTGGAAGGTTGTGGAAGAGGCCCATTCGGGTGTGTGTGGTGGTCATGTGAATAGCCAGATGTTAGCTAAGAAGATCCTTAGGCTAGGTTTCTATTGGCCCACTCTAGAAGAGGACTGTTCTATCTATGTCCGAAGGTGTGTTAAGTGCCAATTGCACGCCGACAAAATTCATTCTCCTGCTTCTTCACTACACCCTATCTCCTCCCCATGGCCTTTCTCCATGTGGGCTTTCGATATCATTGGACCTCTTGGTGATCCGACCCTCCTCACAAAACCAAAGTCATTCATACTCACGGCGACGGAGTACTTCACCAAGTGGGCGGAAGCAGAAGCTTACGTGGAGATAAAAGCATCAACCATCTGTAAGTTCATAATGAAGAATATCATCTCAAGGTTTGGCATCCCAAGTACCATCGTCACTGACAATGGACCCCAATTCATCTCTCAGGAGCTTAAAGATCTCTGCAGCAGGTATAACATTGCATTGCATCATTCATCTCCTTATTATCCGCAGGGCAATGGCCAAGCAGAGGCAACTAATAAAACTTTGATTAAAATTGTTAAGAAAACGTGTGAGTCTAATAAATTCACGGATTGGCCAGAAAAGCTGGTGGAAGCTCTTTGGGCCTATCGCACTTCCATTCGTACTCCTACTGGGCAAACCCCTTTCGCCCTAACTTATGGAATGGAGGCGGTAGTTCCTTATGAGATTCTTATTCCTTCTCTACGAGTACAATTGGACAAGGAGCTCCCTATTGATGAGCATCGCGAATCCCTCCTTGCTTAGTTGGAACTCCTGGATGAGAAGCGTTTGGTCGCTGCTGAGCATACGCGTATTTATCAAAACAGGCTTTCACGTTTTTACCAAAAGAAAGTAATTGAGAGAAAGTTCAAAATCGGTGAGATGGTAATTAAAAGAATCTTTGTAAAACCAGGTGGACCACGTTCAAAACTCCAACCTAACTGGGAAGGTCCTTTTGTTATAAAAGATGTTTATCCTGGCAATGCTTATAGATTGATTAATGCTGAAGGAGAAGAGCTAACTCATCCCTGGAATGGTCTCTATTTGAAGAAATACTACCCCTGAACCAAACCAAAAAAATAATAATAATAAAAGAAACAAAAAGAAGAAAAATAAAAAGTAATAAAAAGAGAGAAAAACAAGCAGAAAGAAAAAAAATCTTTGAGGCTGGTATAGTACGTGGGCCACGATATCGAAATAATCAAAATCCTTAATTCATTCTTCAGTCTCGACAGTTTAACTCTTGGGTCAATTCACGCACACACTACACGCTTTATTCTTAAACTCGAGCAGCCCGAAATTCGAGGAAAGTCTGACCCAAACTAAGAGTGTAAAAGCCTTACTTATTCTCTTCCTTTCGGCTCACGAGAGGGAATACAAGTCAGGGGTTACCAACCAAGCCTGCCCGCCGCCCTAGTAGGTGGAAGTCAGGGCCCAAAAGGGAATAAAATGCTTAAAGCCCAAGTACAATTAGGTCTTTATCTGTTTAAGAAAAGAAGAAAAGAAAAGGAAGTTATGATAAAAGAAA
Organism: Amorphophallus konjac; assembly: GCA_022559845.1. Classification (NCBI taxonomy): domain Eukaryota; kingdom Viridiplantae; phylum Streptophyta; class Magnoliopsida; order Alismatales; family Araceae; genus Amorphophallus; species Amorphophallus konjac. The sequence continues at coordinate 448,597,107 of CM040118.1, forward strand.
GCATGTCAAGAGGGCAAAGTCCCCGCAAGGAAAACCTTGGTCGTAAGCATGCATGAATAAGGGCAAAAAGAGCAACAAAATTTCCCTAAGCCAAAGACCGAATCTTAACAGGCATTAGGGCAGGGGAGGAGCGTGTCCCATTCTTGAAAACCATTCGTGAGCTTCCTTAATCATTCTTGTTTTCTCCCTCCATGGTGGGTTGTGAACTCGAAGAATGGCGAAGACCGACTAAGAAGGATGGGCTGCAAGATAATATGAGTAAACGCCTAAGTACAAGTCACGTTGACTCTTTTGTTAAGTCTTTTGAGAAAGTCTAATGAATTTTTGATTATGATGGTTAAGGTTTCAAAGCTCTATACTATGCTTACCTCCAAAGCAATTTTTTTTCAAATCAAAATTCATGCCTCTTAGAATAGGCATTCTTTTCAAAATTAACAACCCTATCGAAGGCGCCACTTTCAAAACGAAAATATAAAATATATATATATATATATAAATAATAACAAAAAAATTGTGGAATTTCAAGCCCTTTATTTCTCATATGCTTGGTTGCATCTTTTATTTCCAGTTGGCATTTGCCTGCTTGCACGGCGCATTTTATATCTATCATTTGCCTTCATTGATTAAAGGCTTGGCCCCTTGACCCGTAATCAAGGTCACAGTTAAGACATCCCTTGCTCATTGAGCAAGGGGCCAAGTCGAACAGATGAATTAACATGTTTGTTCAAGTGTGAGCTACAAGCGCAGGGCAAAAGTAAAAGGCGAGAAGGAAAAGAAGGTACAAGTACACAACTACACAAGTGCTCAGGTAACAAAAATCTCAATTTCATATATATATACATCATGAATGTCTGCGTACAGGTGTGAGGGTGAAGGAGTACAAGTAAGTCTCTCAGCTCTCGCCTCCACCCTCCTCTCTCCTACTCTCTGCCTCGCTCTCGTCCTCCTGACGAGGCTCTCGTAGAGGGGGCATGGACCCCCGGGAAGTAGCTAGAGCTCAAGCCGGCTCCTCTGCCTTGCTCCTCTGTCGGAGAGAGGAACCCGCCATAAAAGTAGAACTGGTGAAGGTGTACCCTGCAGCTCGCACCCGCTCTCGACCTCGCTGAAGCCGCTCCTCGGTCGCTCATAGCCTCTCCTGTGTAATGGCTATCTGGGCCCTCAAGGCTGTAAGCTCCCGATCGCAAGCTGACCGCTCCTCACGGTCCCGGGCAGGCTCCGCCTGGTGCTGCTCACGATCCCGGGCATGCTCCGCCTGGTGCTGCTCACGGTCCCAGGCACGCTCTGCCTGGTGCTCCTCACTCTCCCGAGCACGCTCTCTCCGCTCCATCTCGAGGGCGACTTGCAGCTCCGCCACGTCCTGAGGCAACTCCTCTCGCCGCCTCAAGGCCCGCTCCAGCTCCACGACCCGCTGCTCGCGGATCGCCAACTCTGTCCCGGCCAGGGCAGTCTGGGTAAGCGATGCATGTAGCTCCGAGGTCTGTAAACAGGTAAACAACTCATCAGTTCCACAGTTCAATAATTCATGAAATAGGCAATATACAACTGAAAATAAATAACTCACCCGAGAGGCCATCGCCTGCTGTCCCTCCGCGATGCAAGTAAGAGCGGCCCGGAGCTCCTCAGTCTGTAAACAACAATTTTCATGAGCATATCATATAAACAATTGAATGAAATTGAGTTTGAGTTTAAAGACGTACCCGTGTGGCGAGGGCGCGCTCTGCCGCCTCGGCCCGTGTCACTGCTCCTGCTAGCTGCTCTGCTAGTGCAGTCGCCTCTGCACTAGGCCCTCTCGAGCTAGAGGCCTCTCCCGTCTCTCTCCCTGCTGCTCCCTGCTAGGCACGCTGTATTTATTGAGATTGTCAGTGGCTAATCATCAATAAAATTTTTTTTTTGCATATAGGAATAAATTAAACACTCACCAGGGTCTCAAGGTCTGCCCGGGTGGCAGCCAACTGGGCCTCCAAGCTATGGAGGTGGGTCTGCATGTCCATCGCCACTATATCCCGTGCGTCCTGCATTCACCACATATCAGTCGCATAATAGATATACATAAGCATTTGCATTTAATTTAGAAATAAGTGCATTCATACATACCCCTAAGACCTTCATCTGGGGTTGGCCGGCGTAAACCTCCCAGTAGCGTCGGAGGTACTCAGAGCTGTCCGTCGCCTGTGAAGTGACCCGGGTCCCGCCACGCTGCCAGTCTGCATGCTGGTTCGAGAACCGCACTCTCCAGTCGATCACCTTCGTGCGACCGCACGTCTTCTTGCCTATCCCCCGCGGCTCTCCTACCTTGATCCACTCCTGGTGTAGGTCGAGGGTCCTCATCACCAGCCTAGGCCATAGCGGCTTAATCTCGTTCAGGCAATGAACCCAAAGCTTATGCCCGAAACGAGGTCGGCCCGCTATGACCCAGGGCTGGCCCTCATCGGTCATACCCTCATAGGGCCTCCACCTCACCTGCATTCACAAGCACACATATCAATCATCCATTATATCACATTCTATAATAAAACATAAAAAATTGCATCAAAAATACATACCAGTGAGGCGGGGAAGTCTCGAAACTCCCGTCGTAACACTCGCAACTCGTAGGCGAGTGGGGCTCCAATCACCACCGGTAGCCAGCGCCGTGCTAAGATAAAAGATCCCTCGTCTCCAGGCCATGGGTCAGCGCGCCCCATCGGCATGTACAAGTGGCTCCATATCTGCATTCATGCATCACATTAGCAAAGCATTCATATGCATGTGCATTCTAACAAGAAAACAACAAAGAAAGAAAATGCATACCTGAAGAAAAGGTGAAAAGACACTAACGGTCGTCTCTCGACCTGTCCCCGTGGACAGGTCGGCTATCAAGTGCGCCAGCAGCGCTGCTCCCCAGGCGTATCGGCCGACGCCCTCCAAGTCCTCGAGTATCCCCAGGAAGCGGTAGTTGATGACATCACCCTTCGTGCCGAGCAACAGCCTCCCGAGCATCAAAAATAGAAATCTCCTCAAGTCTCTGTCTACTCTCTCCCTGTCGGTTGGGTCCTGGCAGTAGGCATCCCTAGCCCCATCTATCAATCTCTGCGAAAACTACTCTAAAGACTCCCTGGATCTCTGCCTAGAGTCCCCCAATCCCATAGCTATGGTAAGGTCAGTGCGGAAGATGGTCCTACACTCGCTAGGTGTCTCGTAGACGGTCTCTAGCCCTAGCAGTCTCTGGGTAAGCTCGCTATAGTCGGGTAGGGTGATCCCGCTCACCTCCTCGCCATCTACCCTCAGCCTGGTAATCCTAGCCACATCCTCTAAGCTAGGAACCATATGCCCCCACGGCATCAGAAATGCCCTGCTAGACCTATCCCATCTCTCTCTGAGCACCTGGATCAAGGGTAGGTCGGGTCTGACTGGCTCAATGCTAAGGAAGGCCCCAAACCCCATAGCATCTATCCTAGCTCTCTAGAACTCGGGGAGCCCATAATAAGCTGCTTTGACCTGGACCCAAGAAATCCGTGTCCTCATCAACCCCTGCATGCATATAAAGAGAACATTTTGTTTAAGTTTTCATGTGGAAGTTCATTTGATGAGATATTTGCTGTTTGGTTAATGGACGACCTACCTAGGGTCGTGGTTTTCATAATTGACGCCCCTAGGGGCGACGTTATTTCCAAATGGGTTTCTGGTGATGTTGTGCGCTCATTAAATTAACGACCCAGCCTGGGTCATTGTTTATTTTAAAGACACCCCTATGGGAGGCGTTGTTTTGAAACTAATTTCCTAAATTCCGAGAGATTTTTAAATTGATGACCATCCCTGGGTCGTCAGTTGTTTAAGTAACGCCCTTGTGGACGTTGCTCAAAATGAGTAATTTTGGCACGAAAAGAAATTCTGGACATTTTTTTAATTGACGACCACTCCATTGGTCGTTGTTTATTGAATTAACGCCTCGATGAGGGGCGTGGTTTTCCTGAGGTGGTTAATGTTCGAAATTGAAATAAACAAAGACACATGCATTTTAAATGTAATAAAATCACAGGGAAATAACAGCATGGAGCTAAACATGATGAAATTTAAAATAACGACATGCTGCAGGGCGTGGTTTTCATGCGATTAATTATTTTCCAAAAAAATGAAAAAATGGAATTGACGACCCATTCTGGGACGTCGTTTTAATTAACGACACCCCTGGGGGCGTCATTTGTCTGGGTCACTGGTTTGCCCTCTCCCGAGAGCTATGGAAATGGAATAAAATGAAAATAAAATAAAAATAAAATGGAAAATGGGTGTGGGGAAGCCTACCTTCTGCCGTCTGGGTCCAATCAATCCCCCACGGAGGGGCTCCCTTGGCTGCCGTGGTCACCGGAGTTGGCCGGGCCGACGGGCAACCGCTGCCGCCACCGCCGCCGGTGGTTCCTCTCCTCCTTCTTCTTCTCCGTCGCCATCCTCTTCCTCATCTTCTCCCTCTTCTCCGTCTTCTCCATCCTCTTCCTCATCTTCTACCTCTTCACCTTCATCTCCTTCGTCTTCTTCTTCTCCATCCTCTTCACTGGCCGCCGCCGCTGGTGCGTCTTCGGCCGCCGCGGGGGGAAGCTCCTCCACGGCCGGCTCTTCTTCCAGGTCCACTACGGCCGGGGCAGACACCCTCAACCGCTTGTGAGCGCCGCCAGCCATAGGATTAAGCAGGGAGAGAGAGTAGAGAGAGTGAGAATGGGAGAGAGAGATGGGATGGGGGGTTTCGGTTAGGGTTTGCAGAAGAAGAAATGTGAATGAACGAAGGAAGAAGAAAGGGGGGAAATAGGGTTTAACGGTCGAGAATAATTGACGCCCGAGTGGAAGTCGTGTCTTGTTAAATTGACGGTTTGAGGAAAGGCGTGGCTTTTAGATTTGACGCCCTGAGGTTGGGCGTCATTTGTTATTTGCATGGGAATTTGTAATCGTCGTTAGGCGCATTAATGGGAACTGATTGATGTGAGTGGGCGTTATTATTGCCCCTTTTAATTTGACGATGACCAGAACGGGCATCCATTTTTGAACACGCGGCGTGAGAAAAGGCGTTGTTTTTCTGAGAAATTAAGGAATTGTTTTGAAGATAATTTGAATTGATTAACGCCTTATCTAAGGGCGTGAGTTAAGAAACGCCAGTGCCCTGGGCATCAATTACGATTTTGAAATGTAATGGACGGCATTAGCTGAGGCGTGGTTTCATAAATAGACGCCGTTGATGGAGGCGCTGTTAAGAACAGAAAGCCCGAAACTCATCTTTATCAGACAGAATTGCATAAATTAGAAGAGATGATCATTTTAATTCATTGTTTTGGCTCAAATAAGAATAGAATTTTTATTTCATTGAAAGAAATCATGATTACATTCTCTAAGCCACTGTTGGCCTCATCCTTTTGAGAGCCAGTACATAAGCTTTACATTTATCTTCTTCTTCTTCAACATGAGTCTTGGATCTGTGAAGAAGTCCCACCTTCCATTGATCCATTATGGTCTTGATTTTTTCATGATCTCCGTTTGAGGATAGTTCTCTTCTCTTGATTGGAGGAAGGTGAGAAGGTTCTTCGAAGAGATGTCGAGGAAGCCCGAGTTGTGGGAGGCACCGGTGTGCGTTGTAAAGGAAGAAGTCGGTACCACCAATTAAACGGAGCTCGATGCCGGAGGATAACCTTGAGTGAAGTTCTTGGGTTTTAAGAAAACCCGGTGTGCATGTAAAATTGCTCTTTGGCATTGATTTGAAGTAATCCCTCCATTCATTCCTCTTTTTGAGCTTGGGAACTCTATTGGTCACCCTTTCACATAGACCCAATGAGTCTGTCATATACCGAAGTGGGCTCTTGGAGAAGATTTTGGAGGCCGCTTGGTTTGCTTGACATGGATCAAATTTAAAGTGGAAGTCTATCCAACAAGCTAGAAGAAGCATTGACCCAAATAGGGGCCGCCCTAGTGAAGCCGAAGTGAGCCCATTGTATAGGTTGGCTAATATTACCCCACCTATTCTTTTTCCCTCCCACATGCTAGCTATAGCACTTAGGTGTTGCTTCTCTAAATGGTCTTCCAATGAAGGGAATAATATAGCTCCCGCTACACATATGACAAACCCTTTCATCACTCTCTCCAAAAGATCTTCATCTTCTTGAACCTTGTCCATGTTTTTGTATACCCATGAAGCCAACTTCAAAATGTTAATTCCCTTATTGGCCTTCATTTGATTCACCAAATTTGGACTTTGGACGAGACTCATGAGCATGTCATGGGCTTGTATGGGCTTGGTCATATGAGCCATCCTTGATTCCTCTCCTTGCTTCATCCTTTTCAAACCCAAGAGCATCTCCACTTCTTCTAGGAGTATGGTAGCTTCAAAAGTTGGGAAGAGGAATGTGTGAGTATGAGGGTGCCATAATTCTATAAGAGCTCCAATTGAAGCCCAATCTAGGTGAATGTCATTGTAATGAGTGGCATGGGTGATGAGGCCAAGAAGGTTCCATCTAGAGAGGAAGGATTTCATATCTAATGAAAGTTTTGAAAGTAATAAAGGAAGCCATTTGATTTTCAGAAATCTTCTTGGACCAAGAATAATGGGGTAATCCTAAAAACATAAAAACATTAAAAGAAAGGAAGAAGAAAGAGAATAACATCAGAAGTTTTGAAAAGAAAGAAAGTCAGAACAAAAATAAAAAGTTTAAGCACAAAGAACACATACTTGGTCTTTAGCAATTCTCCCACTGATATGGCCTGGCACTTCACAAATCCTTGGGAAACTCATCCTTGGCTTCTTGGAAAGCCTTTGTTGCATCATCTGGTTCATCCTTCTGATAGTGTTATGCTACTAATTCTTCTGCTTCGGTCTTCTGCTACTGCCTAACAGAAGATGGCTAAGGTACTCTATACTTCGATGTTCTGATGTTTGGAAACACCAACAGTTGCCCTATTTATAGTGTTTTGAACGTTAACGGGTATTACAGTTTGTGTTCGAATTAAACGATTTGCTGGAAGCTCAATTCCGAGCAGAAAATGGGGAAGTTAATAGACGACGCGCTCATTGGCGTCTTTTCTTGAATTGACGACATGACAAAAGTCGTCACTTATATAGCGCCTCCATGGAGGGCGTCATTTTCGTTCCAATTCCAACTCAGACCTTTAATGCAATTAACGCCCCTTTAGGGGTCGTCATTTCTTGTTTTGACGCCGACCAGAAGGGTCGTCATTTTCGAGCTTACGCTTTTGAATTACTGGATTATTCATGAACTTAAGTGCTGTCATATCATGATTAGATTGTTTATATCAAGCACTTATGATCATATTTTGTGCTAATAATCTTTTGAGCTTTGAAGTCCAGAAGTGCAAGTTGTGCAAGCCTGGAAGTATTTGCATAAGTTTAAGCATCATGGTTGCAAAGTTCTAAAGTCTGCACATTCTAAAGTATATACACTCTAAGCATTCCCTTCACAAGTCTGTACATTGCACTCACCCAAGTCCATACGTTCCATTCTCAAAGTCTGTACGTCCAAAGTCACTCCATTCTGAAGTCTGTACATTCGTTTCAAGCCTACATTCCATTCACAAGTCTACACATTCTAAAGTCTATACACTCTAAGCATTCCCTTCACAAGTCTGTATATTGCATTTCATAAGTCCATACATTTCATAAGTCCATACGTCCATTGCATAAGTCTATACATTTCATCCATCCAAGTCTATACATCCATATTCTCTTCACCAAGTCTATACATTCATATTCTCTTCACTAAGTCTGTACATCCCCAAGTCTATACATTCTACCCACCTAAGTCCATACATTCTCTGAGTCTATACATTCTACCCACCTAAGTCTATACATTCTCCGAGTCTATACGTTCCAAAGTCTATACACTCAATTCCATAAATCTATACATTGCTAAGTCTGTACATTCATAAGTCATAAGTCTACACATTCGTTCTTCATCCATAAGTCTATACATTCCAAAAGTATGTACGTTGCATAAAAATTTCAATAAATTCTTAAAAGTCCAATAAAAATCCAATAAAAATTCAAAAATTCTCATAAAATTTCATAAATTCTCAAAATTCCAATAAAAATTTCAATAAATTCTTAAAATTCCAATAAAATTTCATAAATTTTCAAAATTCCAATAAAAATTCATAAATTCTCAAAATTCCAATAAAAATTCAATAAATTCTCAAAATTCCAATAAAATTTCAATAAATTCTCAAATTTCCAATAAAAATTCAAAAATTCTCATAAAAATTCAAAAATTCCCAAAAAATTCTAAATAAATCCAAAAAAATTCTCAAATTCAAATCAATGTTGTTGAGTATGCTTTATGCATCTTTATATCATGGCTAATGAAATTTTGAGTACAGGTTAAGAAGCTCTTGGTCCCATCAACTGGGCCTCAGCATCCAAGTCCCACGGTGACTGTACCTCATTTCTCACATGCTCATGTTATCACCATCTTCCTATATGCTTCCTGTATGCATTGTTACTATAAGGTATCTACGCTATTATAGTATATCAAGGACCTTGTGGTTCTGATGAACTTGGAATTTGAGTTCCCCTTCATCAAAAATAGTGATAATTCCAGGGGAGTCGTGATCGCACGGATAGGCCGTTGAGTCATTTAAGGTTTGGGACGATGGTTCCACTTTCTGAGTTGATGCGTGGACAAACGGGCTTCGACTTAGTATCAGCTCAGAGATCTGGATTCTTGACCAAATCTAGATGGCTTAACAATATTATCCTTGATTATCTTTTATTTTAGTTTGTTTTAATTTTTTTCTTTTAGCCCAGCATGCATCATGTAGGACTTTGAGCTTAATGATGAAAATCTCCATATTACGCCAATAATGAAGGTCGCTCGCTCTTAACTGAGTTGACATGAGATATTCCATTCCAAATCAAGTACTTTATTCTCCTTGAAATCATTCAGGCTGGTCCCTCGAAAATCGTCCCTTTGCTGGATCTTTATCTCAACTCACTTTACTTTTCTGCAAATCCACCTTGGTTGTAGCACGTCCACATTGACTGGTAATCGCTCTCCAATGGTGCCTCCCTGTCGTGCCCTCGCGCACATTTTGTTTATCTAGTTTAGTCTTCTTTATCCAGCTAATCGATGCTTTCTTGGAATCACCCGGAGTTGTTTTATTCAGAATCTTGGAAAGATTTCCAAACGCTTAGTGTCGGAAGCGTGTCACATCACACCTTGGCATCTACTTATCAGTACGTTCCACCTCATTCCACTTGTTTCACTTTTGCTTCATTCCGTCTCACTCCCTTGCAAAGCAGACGCCAAGGCGGGGCAGCTGTAGACACGCCAAAATTGATGCTATGTTGAGTAAATCTCATGTCACCATATGACGCCCCAAAGCGGACTTCAATATTGATTTAATATGAAGTTTTTCTATTTTTATGAGTTATTTAGGTTTTTTTTAGGTAATTGTAATTAACGCCCTAAGTGGGGGCGTCTTTTAAATTGACGGCATTGACGAGGGCGCCTCTTTTAAAAATGGACGACTACCAATACGGGCGTCATTTTCTGAATTTACTGGAAATTTTGAATCACAAATTAAATAAAAATTGAGGAATTGACGTCTCTCTTGAAGGCGTTGATTATTTGACGTCTGTATGACATGCGTCAGTTCATCATTTTAAATAAAGAAAGTTAATTGTTTCTATAATTAAATACAAGAATTGACGACGTTATGGAAGTCGTTATTTAAATTAACGCCTTTGGTTGTGTCGTCATTTTTAATTGACGCCCTTCAAGGGGTTGTCATTTTCAATTCCGTCTCCCTTTTGTCTCCTTCTTTCCATTGATGATTCCTTCCCCGTTTTGAGCCTCCTGTTCGACTGGGAAGAGTGTTTCTTGATGGAGGATTATTACCTTGTTTTAATCCTTGTTTAGCAAGGATTTTTTGACCCTATAAATACACCTCCTGGGTCTCTTCGCGCGAGGCATGAGAAGAAGAAGAAGGGAGAGAGCTGATGGAGAGGAGAGTGTTTTATTTGATTGCAGGTTGTTGTTTTCTCTTCTTCCAGCGGATCCTTCTGCTTCCATGGCTAATTCTCCGCCGTCTGCTGCAACCATCGCATATTGAAGCCAACACTCTTTCTCCCTTTACTACTGCACGCATAGCAGAAAGGAATCCTCTTCTTAGCTTGATTTAATTATTTTTATCAGTAGCATATCATCATTAGTGCATCTCCTTTTCTATCCCTTCCTCTAGTATTTTGCTAGATCCAACATCACATCTATCTTGTTGCATTAGCATATTCATCCATATTTTTCAAACCTTGTTGCTCCTCTTAGGGGTTTTAAAAATCAAAACACACAAGGTGTGTTCATGCTCAATTCGATTGATTTCATATTCTTAGAACGTTGATACTACATTCTTTTAGCTAATCCATATCTTTGCTTGTTTTGTGTGTTCTTACAAGGTAATCAAAGCTAAAAACCCCCTTCATCGGTCGGCCGGTAGAAGGAGGAAGAAAGGATTCACAATCTCCCCTGTTAAACATAAGGTACATGCGATCATCTTCTTCTTTGAGGTAACCCCTCTGGCGATCACATTCACCCTTAGCATCCTACGCATGCTCCCATTCATCCCCTTATATTTTCCATATTATTATTCTTCTTTTTTCCTTAAGTGGATTTTTCATAATCTACATATGCTAGTTTCAAGCCAAGATCTTATATTTTGTACTAAATCCATGATTTCAAAGTTATATTGATGAGATTTTAAACGTTGATTTATCATGGTTTCACATTGTTACACACTCTTTCCATCTATAGAGTCAATTGCTCTAAGTACATGGCATATATTCCGGTATATGACTATTAGTTTACACTTTTGCACTATAGGAACATATTCTTGAACTTGAGGACCTCTCTATTAGATATTCCTTCCAATGGACTAGGAAATCTGGTTTCAAGGCCTCCGTAATTCTCCGCGAGCCTGAGATTCCCACTAGGATGCCGAGTTGGTTGTACCACTAAAGCCCAATTGTTTAGAAAGCACTATCGATGCTTTCTGATTTTGATTATGTAACGGCCTAATACTCGACCGTCAGACCCATCTAACGGTCCAGTATACAACCGTCACATATACTGAGTCCAAATTTGTTCTTTTTGGATTTAGCCATTCTAACGGCCCAATTATAGACTATCACGTTCATGTAACGGCCCATTAATTGACCGTCACAGTTCTTGAGTGATTTAACCCGAGATTTGACCCAAGGGTTGATATTCCAAAGTTCCTAGATATATTATTGATGGTCTAGGACTTGTCATATTGTTCAAGATACTTAATCTTAAATTATGAAAGTTAAGAAACGTACCGATATGCTGCCGATTTATTGTCATGGCATAACCTAGTTTAACATGTTCATTGAAATTCTTTAATTCAAATAGAAGCATTCTTATGATGGATTACTTTATCTTGAACCTATCATTGAAATTGCACTTTCTTGGCCATATTGTTTACATGCGTGGAAGTAGCTTGATTTATACTTGAAGATGCGATCGAGCACTGATTGTGTTCAAGGGCTCTATGCTAGTCCCCTCAACTGATTATCGGAAACATACTATTATAAACTACGGGGTATGATGCTACTGGCGTCGCATTGCGCTGGGAGGAGTTTCTCTATAAATAAGTGAAGATCCACGGCTCATGAAGTGAAAATCCACGACACGTACATGACTTTCTAGCTTGTTACATGATATTCCATAGAAATTCACGAAGTACTTGCTACTAAGTGAAGAGTACATTCTTGATTGTTACATGACTTTCTAGTACATTCTTGTTCATGAAAGGCCATATCATATTCTTGTTACAGTCTTGCTAAATCATACTTGCTCATTCTATCTTACATGATCATCTTGTTACTTTGGTTTAATCGCATGATTGATCGCATTCGCATGATTTTACCTTATTTCTTTAGAGCTAAAGATATTAATTACTTTAATAGTGCCTTCATATTGATGTGAAGATACCTGCTGGGCAAGTGTGCTCATTACCTATTTTCCAATCTTTTCTGGAGATGGAAGTGATACGAATTCGGATTCGAGTTATACAAGTAGCGGGTCCGAGAGCGAATGAAAGTCATATCAAAATGAGAGTGAAGACTTAGGAAAGTCAATATTGTTTCGATCGAGTCTTTGTAATTTCCTTTTTCCTTGAGTCTGATAGATTAGTAAAGGTTGAAAAGTCATTATATTAGAATATTTTGATTATTAATGAAATAAAGTTGGAGTTGATTAAATTATTATGCAATTACATTTTTATGTGTGATTGTCTTACGCTCTGATCGTTCTTGCTTGCAAAAGGCTTACCATGCTGGCTGTTCACGTTCCTCGAGCTAGTCTTCCAATGTAACAAAGGCTCGGGGCGTGACAATGGTCTTCTGGCGGCAATGGAGGGAGAGGAAAACAGAGGAAACTCAGAATGGGTGCTTGCAGAACTTCATCTTGTGCCATCTTCAATTCTTCATCTACCGACTCAAACTCTTCATTGTTGGGCTCAAGTGGACGCCATGGTGGAGGCGTGTTAATGGGTGATGGAGGTGTGTAATATTGTGGAGGATTCTGTGGATGTAAATGCGTATGCGGAGGCGGAGGGCCATATGAGTGAGTGGTGTGGTCAGGTGGAGGGCGGACGACGTCCACTTGATCCTTAAAACCTACCGGCTCTTGCTCACTTGCGTTGATCCTGTAATCACCTCTCTTCTCCTTCCATTCTTTTTCCATCTTCATGATGTTGTTCATGAATGCGTGAAGAGGGTTGACTTGAGGAGGAGGAGGAGGAGGCCGCGGGCTCATGACCCTCTTTAATTGTTCCTCCAACGAAGTGATTTTATCAAGGAGAGTTTGTTGGAGGGGCATAACTTGAGGAATAGAGGGTTGGCATAGTGGCCTTGAAGGAGGGGTCGCATATAAAGGCCATGGAGGGGGGTTAACAGGCTGACCCAAAGAAGGACCCGGACGGGCCGGGTTGCAAGGAATATATGGACCTTGGGGCCGTGAAAGAGGAGGAATAAAAAGAGGCAGGTGATGGGTCACTCGAGGAGGAATATGTGTAAAAGAAAGATGCGGGTGATGGGCCACCTGAGTGGGAGTGTGAATAGAAGAAGGAAGCGGGTGATGGGTCACCCAAATGGGATTGGAAGGAGGAGGAGAAGGAGAAGATGCACTGTCAACATCAGCCTTAAAGGCTTGGATCTGTTGAGGGGTGAGATGCTCTATTGCATGCAAGATCTGAGCGACCTTCTCATTATGGGGAGGAGACGGTCCCGAGGGAGTAGCGGCTCGTGATTGAGGCAAGGGACCACAAGGTTGGAAATTGCCCATAGGTCGGGCAAAACCATAAGAATGAGGATGTGATCCCTTAGAAAAATTGGGGTGAGAATTATAATGAACATGTTGAAATTGAGGAGTGTAGGATGTGCTAGGTTGGTCATCCTCATGATTATAATTGGAATTAAACATGTTGGTTTGATTATCAAAGCGAAACATCATACAAACAATCAGTATTCGATCAAAACAATTTGCAAAGATCAAACAAGTTTGAATGTTTACGCTTGATTTTATTTCTTCCTTGATGTGAATTAAAGATTTTAACAAAGCTTGATATGATCCACTCAAGGTAATGAGCCTACTTTCAATATAGTTTGCTTCAATGCCAACTAGGTTGATTCTCATCACGTTTTGGGCCAACTAAATCTGGGGACTTCAAAAGGTACAACCTGCCCGGTGTCCGTGACGGAATCTACGGGCGCAGGGACTTATGGAGATCTTGGTTTAGGAATTCTCGGTCCAATGAGACAGAGTGCTCAATGGAGGGTCCTTCCTTCACCAAGAGAGTGGTAAGGCTCCTAGAAAGTATAGGGAGAGGAGGTCTCCCAAGCCGAGATGCCTTGTGATGCAAGTGCTAATACAAGGGAAGAAATAGAACAACAGGATGAATGCTTATGCAAGAGATAACAGTATGAATGCTGATGCAACATGTAAAAAAGAACAACAGAATGAACACTAATGCAAAAGGTAACAGAATGAATGCTTATACAACAGGTAACAGAATGAATAATGCGAAAGGTAACAGGATGAATAATAATGCACGAGGTAAAAGAGAACAACAGAACAAAATGCGCCTCTGTGTCAAAAGTGTGACAGAGAGACAATGCAACAAGGAATTGGCATCAGGGAATTGGCGTCTTGATTAGTGGGCGCCCATTTAAGAATGGCCGTCCAATGATATGGACGCATATTCCTTTTTTTTTTTAAATCGGCCAGAAGATAGTGAAATGCAAAATAATCGATGTAAGAGAAAAAATACTCACAAACTCGTGGCACAATCAATTAAGGCACACATGCTCTCAGGGGAAGGGGAATGAGCGTCTCGATCAGTGGGCGCCCATTTAGAATGGGCGTCCAATGCACTGGACACTTATTTATTTATTTATTTATTTTATTATTTTTAAAAAAGAGATACAGGGAATGAGCGTCTGCTGATCTGGACATGAGTCTTTTCTTTGTTTTTGTTTTTGTTTTTATTTTTTGAGTAGAGAGACAACATCTTCAATTAAACCTATGTTGCGCGGGTTTTTATGCTGATTATCGGGGTGAAGGTAGGGATACAGCGGGGAAGGAAAATATGGGAGTTTGATATGTCTCGGGTAATCCCCTCACGGTTGTATGCCTCTCACGGAGGTATCGGGCACTCTCCTTTTATGGAGAGTCGGGAAGGGTCGAATGGCATGGAAATGTCGGGATAAGGGTTAACCAGACAAGGTGCGGGCGTGCCAGTCGATTTCTCTACAATCACTCATGGAACCAAGGGTTGACTGGGGGAAGCGCCACCAGGGCGCGGCACGTGGGCTCGGGTGATCGAACGACACGTGGAGAGAAGGGGTTCCATGGGTGCGAGTGCATAGGCGATTGTGGGAATCATGTACTGGACGTCTTTCCCCACCGGCCGCAAGCAACTAGTGTTTATTTACATCGGATTGAATCTGAATACCTTCGTTCTGAGCTGAAGAAAAGTCTGCATATGTGTCTGAAGCCATGGGTAGAGGGCTGGGGGCATTCAGCAGCTATGGGTGCGCGTTAGGCTGAGGGGTGTATTTACTGGGGTCAGGGTGTTAGGCACGGATGCCGAGTGGTGTAGATAGGAGACTGAGGGCCTGAACGTGGGTGCGAGAGCACTCATCCAATTGGCAGTGTTATACTGAGGTGTATACTTCTTTGCAGGAAAGCCATAATGGCCGAGGTACAGCTGGCGCATGCCACGGGACAAATCCGACGTGCTAGTCGGTCCCCGGGTCGATGCATGATGAATGAACACATGCGTTTTACAAAGGATTCCTCCCATGGCATGGGCCAGGGCCGCGGTGCCGAATGGGGGCTTGTGACTGGATGACTGGAGGGATACATCGATCCGGTATCTGGGAGAGGGTCGATCACGACTCGAATTGAGCGGTCGAACATGGCCCCGTGACTGCGAGAGAGCATGACGTCATGGTACACGTGTGGTTGCAACCGATGGGCACCGTGGGGAAATCCCGGCATGAGGGGACGTTCGCCCGTGTCGTAATGCCTCACATACGGTGGGTGTTGACTTGTGTGTGACGGCTACATACGGCGTGAGGGGAGTGCAAATGACATACCCCCGGCGTATTAGACTGCCGAACAAGTCACCCACACACAATTCTCCTTCGCCCGTTGCTTGGGGCCGCGCTTGAAGTCTTGTGCCTGCTGGATGCCGGAGCTTGGAGGGATGATTATGTATCTTTGCCCCTTGAGCCCCTAAGGGGTTTTTATAGGGGAAGTTGAAGGGTCACAAGGGGTTTACGTGGACCAGCCAGGGGGGGTGAGCTGGTCTTCGTAAACCTAAGTGAATAGTGTCACTGGGTTACGGACTGAGAGAGAGAGGGGGAAGGGGTTTATGTGGACCAGGTCAGGGGGCTGAGCTGGTCCCCGTAAACCCCCCCCTCAGGGGGTTTAGGCGGGCTGGTTCTTTTCTTTTTTTTTTATTATAAAAAAATAATTTTTTTAATTGAATGGGGGGTTTACGCAGACCAGCCAGGGGGGGTGAGCTGGTCCGCGTAAACCCCCCCATGGAGGGTTTAGGCGGGTTCGCTCCAAGGAGAGAGGGGGGCGGTCCCCACCCTATAAAAATTGATTTTTTGGTCTTTTTCTTCCCAAATTGACTAAGAAAGAAAAGGACAATTGTGTGGAAGGATACGTGGAGCTTGCAGAGGCTTATGTGCGCGTCGACTTGCGGGATCCCCGTGTGCTGTCGCTTTGCGCTCCCGCGTCCACGTGTCGCCTTTTCGAACTGGTACGGCACACGAATCGCGTCGTAGGACTGTAAATCGAACGAACCGGGGCTGAGTGGGGTCGTGGGACCACCAGGCTGGAGGGAGGGCGAGGCCCCCAGGGAGTTCGCCCTCCTTGGGGGGCGCGGCCATGCCCCGGGGTGAACTGGCCCCGGGCTGGCTGTAACCCCGGGGGTGGCCGCCGGGGGTCTTCTTGTGTTGTTTGGGGATGTCCTTTGATGGACTTTGAACCTCGGGAGGCTGGCATGGGCCCGTAGGGCCGTTGTTCTTCGAGTCGTAGTGGCCGCTCGCAAGGTGTTCGGGCGATTGCCCAACACACTCCGTGTTGCCGAACGAGCCGCGTTGGTGACCGACAAGCCTTGGATTTGGCCTAGGGTCAAGAGTAGAAGTCCATAGGGGCTAAGAGGAGGCACCTTGGGCCCATGGGTCTTGCCTCGTGTTGTGTGCCATATTGTACGGTGGGTTGGCAGGGTAGCCTCGGGTTGGCCTGAGAGCTAAAGTTGAGTGGCGTGTTGCCACGTGTCTGAGGATCGAGTGTGACGCCCCGAGCTTTCATTACAGCGGAAGACGATCTCGGGAAGCATGAACAGCCGGCATGGTAAGCCTCTTGGAAGCAAGAATATTCAGAGCGCAATAACAATCACACGATGAGAGGAGAGAGATGGGTGAGACCTAGACCTAGACCTTCCTGGCCGCTTGTCGTCTTCTCCGATGGTTGACCCCAGGGGGCCACCCGTGCCTCCCTTGGTGCCTGGTCCCCCCCTGGCCCCTCCTCACCGGGGCACTTCGTCACTTCAAGCTGGTCTCGGCTTCCCTTCGGCTACCGGCGCAAGAACCTTTGCTGAAGTTATCTCCTCCTCCATGGCCCCGTCAGTAGTACCAGGCTCCGTCCATGCTCCGGCGCTGACTGACAGTGGGGAGCCCGCTGTGTTCTTCTCTCAGGAGGAGATCTCGGCATCGCTTTGCCCTTTTTCTTTTTCCTTGGTAGCTCGTACCCCACAGGGGAGGCCTCCTTTCTCTGATATAAGAGCTCACTTGAATAGCAGATGCAGATTCACGGATGATTATATGATCAACGCTCTCGACAACAGACATCCTCTTCTAAGATTCCGCAACTATGAAGATTATCTATCTCTTTTGCTAAAGGAGACGCTTTTTGTTCATGGTCGGCTATTCCGTTTCTTCAAATGGACTATGGATTTTTCACCTTCCGCTGACTCGCCTATTCTTCCGGTATGGATTTCTTTTCCTGGTCTCCCGGTTAACTTCTACATTGAGCATTTGATTAGGTCCATTGCTGGTAATGTTGGTCGGGTATTGAAAGTTGATCAGTCCACTTTGAATTTATCCCAAACGAATGCTGCTCATGTCTGTATTGAGCTTGATATATCCAAACCGCGCCCTCCACGAGTTTGGATTGGATTCCCAGGAGGTGGTGCCTGGCAGGATGTAGTATACCCGGACCTTCCACCTTACTGTTCTGCTTGTTCTCGCATTGGTCACAATGCAGCAAATTGTAAAGGCCCAAGGAACTCGGTTTCTATTGTGAAGCCCAAACAGACTGCTGCAGAAATCAAAGGCAAGGCTATTTGGCAACCTGTTATCAACCATAAGGAGAAAGCTGAAGAAAATTTGATTGCCACCCGAGCCACTGATTGCACTCTTCCTAATCGCCCTGTTTTGATTAATTCAAGGAATTCTATACTGGGTGAATGCTCTAATCAGTCGACAGATTTGAATGGACCCTGTTTAGTTAATGATTCTTACATTCCTGATATAGACCCAGGGGATCCTGCTAATTCTCCTTCTCAATGCCTGCGAGGGGATATCCCTATGAAGACTTTACCTACTAATATTGTGGAGCAACATATTGGATGCGAGACAGCATTACAAACGGACTCCCCTGCTTTGGCTCATGTTTCCTCTGTGCTTAGACACCAGGATATTACTCTAGCTGCTCACTCCGAAGCTTTGGTCCGTCCACCTTTGGAGCTCCCTTCAAACCAAAATAGTGGTCAGGCTGACACAACTGCGATTGATGATCCTGCAGTTGGTATTGCCTTGCAAGAGCATGAACCTCCTTCGATTGTTGAGGCCACTACTAGAAGACTGGAAATAGCTAACCTTGCAGAAGCCCAAAATGTTCTGGCACTGCATAATGAGCGCTCAGGGGTAACAACCAGATCAATGTTGAGGATAAGATCCACGGGTAACATTCCTGATATCAAACATTTATCATGAACTTCATTATTTGGAATATCAGAGGTATAGGAAATGATGTCTCTATTGGCAGAGTGAAATTCCTACTTAGAACTCATAACATTGACTGCATTGTGATTTTGGAACCAAAAATAAACATTAGCAGAATGGTGAATATCTGCAGAAGATTGGGTATGGACAATGCTGTTGCGAACAATGATGGGCTGGCTCACATCTGGATTCTATGGAAAGACCCTCTGAAGTTCTCTGTTGTCTGCAGGGATGATCAGCAGATCACTCTTCTTCAATCTAATGCTATTTTACCAGATTTTCATACAACTTTTGTCTATGCCAAATGCAATGCTATTGAAAGGCAATCCCTGTGGGCATCTTTACTTAATATTCACTCTCAGATAAATGGCCCTTGGACTGTAGCTGGCGATTTCAATTGCATTTTAAATGCGGATGAGAAGCTTGGTGGCAATTCCCCTAATTTGTCTGCTATGACAGATTTTAATAACTGTATTTCTGATTGTGCCTTAATGGATGGTGGCTTCACTGGTTCTAATTATACTTGGCATAATAATCAGTCTGGAGGCAGAGGAATTTGGGCTCGATTGGACAGAGTTCTTCTTAATGCAGCCTGGATTAATATTCTTCCTGTTTCTATTGAGCATCTGTCCAGGGAGGCATCTGACCATGCTCCTCTTCTTGTTAAATTGCTCTCCCAAGATCAAAAAATTAGTAGATTCTGTTTTCAGAAAATGTGGATTTTGCATGAGCAGTTTTTGGAAGTTGTCCAGGCATGCTGGCAATCTAGCCCTATAGCTTCCTCTCCCATGACTTGCTTGTACCTCAAGCTTAAATCATTGAAATGGATGCTTCGGGTTTGGAACAAACAAACCTTTGGTAATGTTCACCTAAATCTGACTACTGCTGGGGATGCTGTTCTTCAAGCTGAGCATTATTATGACCTGCAACCTACTGATGCAAACCTGGCCGCTTTGGAAGAAGCTAAAAATATACAATCTGACAGGCTTCTACAGCAAGAATATTTTTGGAGACAAAAGTCTGGGATTAGGTGGCTTCTTGAGGGGGACAGAAACACTAAGTTTTTTCACATGTCAACATTAGCTAACAGACGCAAACACAAAATCACCCAATTGAGAACTCCTGCTGGGAATCTTTCTTCAGATCATGAGGATATGAAAAGTATAGCTGCTTCCCATTTCCAGAATGCTTTTTCCACCCAAGACCATCATATTGACAATAACTTCTTGAACTGTATTCCCCACCTAGTAAACCAGGATGAAAATGACTGTCTTTCTGCTATTCCTACTGAAATTGAAATTCATGATGCAGTCTTCAGTTTGTCAGCTGATAGTGCCCCTGGACCTGATGGTTTTTCTGGAGCTTTTTTCCAGAAAGTTTGGAGCATCATTGCACCATTGGTTGTCAGTGCTGTGCAAGAAGCCTTTTCATCCAGCAATCCTCTGCCAAGAAGTGTTACTTCCACCTTGATTGCTCTTATACCAAAAAAATCTAATGCTGTGGATATTACAGATTATAGGCCGATAAGCTTATGTAACTTCTTCTATAAGATCATCTCCTCAATTATTAATAGAAGATTGGCTCCTATTCTTCCCAAGATCATTTCACTTGAGCAGTCTGCTTTTGTAAAGGGGAGACAGATTATTGAAAATATTGCTCTTGCTCAGGAGCTCTCTCTTGAATTGGGTAGAAAAACCAGAGGATCAAATGTTATGCTTAAGCTTGATATGGCTAAAGCCTATGACAGATTAGAATGGGACTTTCTATACTCAGTTATGCTCAGATTTGGTTTCAGCAATAATTTCATTAATCTTATTGATAGGCTGATTAACAATTGCTGGTTTTCTATTATGTGGAACGGAGACACTGCTGGTTTCTTTAAATCCACTAGAGGTATCCGTCAAGGTCATCCGATAGCTCCTTCCTTATTTGTTATTGCTGAAGAAGCATTGAGCAGGTCGCTTAGAGAAGCCTTCAGCAGTGGCCGGGTTGAATGGTTCACAGGTTTTCAGAGATGTCCAAACATATCTCACTTATTATTTGCAGATGATACCCTGATTTTCAGTAAAGCCACCTCAGCCTCTATCAGTAATCTTCTTAAACTTCTTCACACATATGAGCATGCTTCAGGTCAACTGATTAATGTCAGTAAGAGTGGATTTTTAATCCACCCAAAGAAGCCTCATTCTGTTGCACAGCGGATTCAAAACCTCACTGGTTTTTCCAGACTGTATTTTCCTCATAAATATCTTGGTATACCTTTGGTGATTGGTAGAACAAAAAAGGTTTATTTTGCAGGGGTTATCAACTCTATACAAAAGAGGATTGCTGGGTGGAAAGCTAACTTATTGTCTCAAGGTGCCAGATTGGTTCTTATAAGGCATGTACTTTCTTCCTTGCCAATTTATTCACTGTCTTCAACTCCATTGCATAGTGGCATTCACAATCTGATTGAGCAGGCTTTTGCTAATTTCTTTTGGGGGTCTTCCCCTCTTGGCAAAAAGAGACATTGGAAATCTTGGCAGGCATTAAGTAGGCCTCTATCCAAGGGTGGCCTTGGCATCATATCCCTTAGGCTCATGGAAAATGCACTTCGAGTTAAAATGCTGTGGCATGCTATTCACACTAGTTCTTTATGGGCTAATTATTTTAGAGCCAAGTATCTGCACCAATGCCACATCCGTGATGCTAACTTTAGAAACATGAAGGGCTTTGCTAGAAGAAGCTGGTTGAAGGCCAAGGATTATATCCTTCAGCTTAAGAAGGTTATTATTGGGAATGGTTTAAATACCAATTTTTGGTATGATAACTGGCTGGGCCAACAATGTCTAAATACTTATGTTCCTGATGTTCTCATTCCTAACCCAAAAGCATCTGTAAGAGATGTCCTTCTTAACCCTTCCTCTGAAGAATCTGCCCTGCTGAATGCATTGATTCCCAACAGTATACAGCAAGCTGTCAGATCTGTGAATTTGAATCAGGAAATGGATTTGGATGTTTGGAGTCTCTCTCCATCTGGACTGTGTTCAGTAGCCTCGACCTACAAGTCTATGGCTAACAGTCATCTTCAGTCTGATATTCCTTGGAGTCGAATGTGGTCTAATTGGGTTCCAACTAAAATCTCAGTCCATTTATGGAAGATTATGAACAACTGTTTACCGACTGATGATAACATTCAAAGAGTGGGTGTTGTCCTTTGCTCTAAATGCTCATGCTGCAGGCTGCCACAGGTGGAAGACCCCAATCACTTATTCCTGCATAGTGAAATTGCAAGGTCTGTTTGGACTGCTCTAACAGCTGCAAGTTTACACTTTGAGGGCCGCACTACTAAGGAATTCATCCTGAACTCCATCTGCCAGTCTCAGCCAGGTTCGGCTTTTGGTCTTTTCTCTCTTGCCTCTATTGGATTTGGAATGTGGGAAATTTGGAAGGCCAGAAACACTGTCAAATATGATGATAAATCTTTCTCCAAATCCAACATCACTCATCACATTATTTCCCAAGTGAATATGGCTTGTTCGGCTGCTGCACTTAAGGAACCAAAGTCCACCAACCGAAAAATTTTGGATCAACTAGGAATCAAAAATCAAGCCCCTTGCAGACAACAGCTGAAGATTGTGAGATGGCTTTGCCCTCCTTGGCCTTTTCTAAAATTAAATTCTGATGGTGCTTGCAAGCTATCTAGAGATACTGGAGGAGGCGGAATTATCAGGGATTCTAGAGGCAAGGTCTTCCTTGCCTTCTCTCACTTTTATGGACAATCAAATAGTTTAATAGCAGAAGCCCGTGCACTACTTGATGGCATCAAATATTTGAAGACTGTGGACTCCAAACCAGCTCTAATTGAATGTGACTCCCTCACCCTTGTCCGGATTATCAAAAAGGAAACTCATTGCCCCTGGTCCATTCTCAGCTATGTCAGGGATATCTGGAGCCTCTTATCTCAGCATGATTCTATTTCTCATATATTCAGAGAAAGCAATACAGTAGTAGATTTACTTGCTTCATTAGCTTGCACCACTAAATGTAATTCTTTTTATTCTTATAGTGAGCTCCCTTCTATTATAAAAGGTGCGGCTCGGCTGGACTCACTAGGCTTGCCTAGTATCAGATTGATGTAATTCTTTATTATTCATCAATGGAATATAATTTGCCTCCTAGTGGCTTGATGGTGGAGTGGCTTTCTCCTTACCTTTGGTAAGGGGTGCACTCTCCCATTGACCCCTAGGTTAGGTTTTTCGATTAAAAAAAATAATCACACGACAGAACAATTGCACAATAATTTACTCAAAACTTCATCTTTATTTCAGATCAAAAGTACATAACCTTCATTAATCCACTAGACTCAATAAAAATAGAAATTACATGAACTCGATCTAGACATTTAGTGACTCCTAAATCTTCACTCTCAATTTCATGTGACTTTCATTCGCTCTCGGACCCATCACTTGAATAACTCGAATCCGAATCCGAACTACTTGCATCTCCTGAAAAGATTGAAAATAGGTAATGAGCACACTTACTCAGTAGGTATCTTCGCATCAACACGATTGGCAATATTAAAGTGATTAGCATTTTAGCTCTAAAGAATAATGTAAAATCATGCAAAATGCGATCAATACGGGATTCAACAAAATAACAAGATGTAATCAAGCTTAAAATGTGAGAACATGAATCGATCAAGTATAATCAAGCAAAAATGTAGTAATGCCCTTTCAAGAACAAGCAAGAATGTACTCTTCACTTAGTAACAAGTACTTCATGAATTTCTGTGGAATATCACTTTGTGGATAATTCCGTGATTTTCGTGATACCGTGATGTCGTGATGCCGTGGTTTTTCACTTATTTATAAAGAAAGTACTCCCAGCGCAACGCGACGCCAGTAACATCATACCCCATGGTTTATAATAATATGTTTCCGACAATCAGCCGAGGGGGCTAGCATAGAGCCCTTGAACACAATCAGTGCTCGATCCACATCTTCAAGTATAAATCAAGCTACTTCCACGTTTCAAGCAATAAAATATGGCTTGTAATATAACAAGTTCAATAAGTTCATGATAACAATAATTCAATGAATGAACACTTCAATTAAGAATGCGAGGAATCAAGAATGACTTAAAACAAGGTTATGCTCAGGGAAACAATTCAACAGCATAATAGTACATTCCTTATCTTCCATAAATTTAATTAAGTATCTTGGACAATGTGACAAGCCCTAGACCATCCATAATCCATCTAGGAACTTTGGAATTCCAACCCTTGGGTCAAACCTCGGGTTAAAGTACTCAGGAATTGTGGCGGTCAATTAATGGGGCGCTACATGAACGTGACGGTCTAGTATTGGACCGTTAGAATGGGCTGAATCCAGAAGAATAAATTGGACTCAGTAGTGTGATGGTTGCATACTGGACCGTTAGATGTGTCTGACGGTTGAGTAATAGGCCGTTACATGGACATAATTCAAAACTTCGGTAGTGCTTTTCTAGACAATTGGGCTTTAATGGTACAACCAACTGGCGTCCTAGTGGGAATCCCAGGCTTGCGGAGAATTACGGAGGCCTTGAAACAAGATTTTCTAGTCTATTGGAAGGAATATCTAAAGGAGTGGTTATCATGTTCAAGATTATGTTTCATAGTGCAAAGTGTGTAACTAATGGTCATATACCGGAATATATGTCATGAACTTATAGAAATGACTCTATAGATGAGGGAGAATAAATACATGTTGAAACCTCATCAATGTTGCTTTTAAACCATAGAGTTAGTACAAAATTATAGGGTTTTGGTATAAAATTAGCATATGCTTTAAAATAACCTCAAGATACCATAAAACATGCAATGACTGCCATAAATCCGTAAATAAACTCAGAATCATAAAAACAGGTTAAAACTTAGATAACTAGGCTTATTTATAAGCTAATTTGACTGTTCTCAATTCTGTCTCGGGTTGACAGAACACAGCACTCTGGCGGTCTAAGAAAGGCACGTCACAGTGATGTGGCGGTTTATCGTAAGGCCGCCAGAGACTTCTAACGCTCTACTTATGGTCCGCCAGAGGGATGGTAACAGATTTATAGAAATCGAATTGTAGTGTCTGATGGTTTATCGTAAGGCCGCCATAGTGACTTTAACAGTCTATAATAGAGCCGTTACAGGATTCTGGCGGTCAAACCCTAAGCCGCTAGAGCACGACAGACATCAACTTAAATAAGCAAGGTCTAAGGTTTTTAACTCACATCATGCCTGAAAATCAACCTTTTAATCAAACTTCTACATGTTAGAACGAGAAATAAGCTGTAATATGCATGGGAATCATGTATTGGAATAAGAGAATTTGTTTGGTTCATTAAGGCTAAGGAATATGTATGAATGAAATACTTAGTGCATAGGTCCTATTAAAACATGAAATTCTCCATACATAAAGCATTCAATCAAGTGCAATAAGAGGGCTTTTATCCCTAGAGTGATGTTTTAGCCGTTCATGAGATGACCTACCTCTGCTAAGGCTTTGAATCTCTGAATTTGATGTTAGAATGGAGCCCTAACCTCTACTCCTCCCAATGATAATCTGTAACTTCACATCTTGATATCTCCTGATCCTCCTGTCCTAATGGCGTGAAATTTGGAGGGTAAGAAGTAGATACTAAGGGGAACGAAAAGTTCTAAAGGCACTTAGGCTAAATACCTCGATTTGGTTCTCTAATCCTTTGATCTTCACCGGAGCTTTGCACAGTTTCCTGGGTCGCTAAGGTGGAACCAGCAACTTTGAAAGCTTCTATCTCCTTGTGTGCTTGATCTCCTAGCATGAAATTTTGGGAGATGTTAGTCCTATATATTATCAATAAAAACTTCAAAGAGCCTACCAGAAATAATGTCATCTTACCTTGATTCCGCGCGAGCCAATGTAGGGGTCGCGCAGGTCAAGACTAGGTCCTATTTATAGAGTTTTGCTAGGGTTTGAGGATTAGATAGATTATAGAGTCCTTGTTAAAGCTTATATCGACTTCTGAGAGTCCTATAGATGTCTACTAGTCCATTCATTTCGATCTCTAAGAGATAGAGTCTTAAAAATCTAATCTTCTTGTTTGTTCTTCTACTCACGGAACTGACAGAATGTGGCGGTCGTACATTGGACCGCCAAAGTCCCTGTAGTGGTTTTACGATAGACCGCCACACACATTGGGTGCTGAATTTGAAATGAGTTCAAATTCTATGTTTGGTTTATCTACTAAATTATCTAAACAATTAGTATTTATCCTTAAATTTCTTAAATAAGTTAATTTACCTTCTAGAATATGGGCCAAACTTAATGGGTTTGGTCCTTAAAACCTTTTTGGGCTTTAAAATAGGCTAGGTTAATTATTTATCATGATTGGCCTTAATAATAATTTATTTAACCTACTATTTATCTATTAATTTTTTTGGTTATTTAAAATTCCTAGAAAATACTTAAATATTCCAGAAATATTTTATAAAAATTCTAGGGCATTACACCCTCTCCCACTTAAGAGAATTTGGTCTCCAAATTCAATATGGATTGTGAGAGTGTACTTACATTCGAATAATTCTGGAAATCTTTTGCGCATCGCTTCTTCGGTTTCCCATGTTTCTCCCGATTTTGTCCACTAGATCTTGACCACTGGAATAGTCTTGTTCCGAAGTTGACGTACCTCTCGTTCAATGATTTTGACTGGCTTTTGTTCATATGTCAAATCCTTCTTAATCTCCATATTATCGTAAGTGATGACGTGGAAAGGATCGTGAACATACCTTTTGAGCATCGAGACGTGGAATACATCATGAACTTCGGATAATTGAGGAGGTAAAGCTATTCGATAAGCTACTTCACCAACTCTTTCCAGAATTTCAAAAGGACCAATAAATCTTGGAGTAAGCTTGCCCTTAATACCAAATCTTTGAATACCACGACCCGAAGAAACCTTAAGGAATACGTGATCTCCTACTTGAAACTCCAAGTCGCGCCTTCGATTGTCAGCATACGATTTTTGCCTGTCTTGGGCTATCTGAAGTCTTTCTCGAATGAGTTTAATCTTCTCGGTAGTATCCCTAATAATATCGGAACCGAGAAATTACCTTTCTCCTACTTCATTCCAACAGATAGGGGAACGACAACTCCTTCCATAAAGAGCTTCAAACGATGCCATTTGAATACTAGCTTGGTAACTGTTGTTGTATGCAAATTCCACTAGAGGTAAGTGATCATGCCAACTTCCTTTAAAATCAATAGCACAAGCCCTGAGCATATCTTCCACCACTTGATTTGTCCTTTTTGTTTGACCATCTGTTTGTGGATGGAATGCTGTGCTAAAATTCAATCGGGTCCCTAAAGAATGTTGTAGACCCTTCCAGAATTGTGAAGTAAACCAAGGATCTCGGTCAGAAATAATGGTGACTGGGACACCATGCAATTTGATAATTTCCTTCATGTATAAGGCTGCTAGTACATCCACAGACCATCGACTTTTAATTGGTAGAAAATGTGCGGATTTAGTCAATCGGTCTATGATCACCCATATACCATCATGTCCACCTCTTGTCTTAGGTAAACCCATAATGAAATCAATCCCTATACTTTCCCATTTCCATTCGGGAATATTCAAGGGGTGTAATTTACCCTGGGGTTTTAAATGTTCTACCTTAACTTGTTGACAAGTGAGACAACGAGACACGAATTCTACCACTTCCCTTTTCATATTGGGCCACCAAAAATTTCTTTTCAAATCTTGATACATCTTGGTAGCACCGGGGTGAATAGCATACCTTGACTTATGTGCTTCTTCCATGATTAACTTCTTAGTGTCATTATGATTTGACACACAAATCCTATCTTTGAATAGTAATCTTCCTTCATGTGAGATAGAAAATTCAGGTCTTTGATCAATATTATCCTTGATTTCCATCATCATAGGATCATTCTCTTGCAACTTGACTATGTCCTCAATTAATGTAGGTTGAGACCTAATATTGGCAATTATACATCCATCTTTTTCCCTGTCAATATCAAGATTTAAATGAGAGAAATCTTTGATAAGATAAGTCATACCTTCTCTGAGGCTTGCTAGTGTTGCCATCGGTCTTCTGCTAAGAGCGTCTGCTACGGCATTTGCCTTCCCTGGATGATATTGAATTGTGAAGTCGAAGTCCTTAAGATACTCCAACCACCTGCGTTGTCGCATATTCAACTCCTTTTGGGTGAAAAGATACTTCAGACTTTTATGATCTGAAAATATGGTGAACTTCTCCCCATAAAGGTAATGTCATCAAATTTTTAATGCAAAAATAATCGCAGCTAATTCTAGATCATGTACATGATAATTCTCTTCATGACGCTTCAGTTGTCTTGAGGAATAACAAATCACCTTCCCATTTTGCATAAGAACGCATCCCAGGCCAATGCCAGATGCATCTGTATATACTTCAAATCCACCACCTTCCGTTGGCAGAGTTAAAATTGGTGCAGTGGTAGGTGATCCTTAAGAGTTAGGAAACTCTCCTCGTAGTCCTTCGACCATATAAAAGGATTTTCTTTTCTTGTAAGTCTAGTCAAAGGAACTGTGATCTTAGAGAAATCCTTAATAAATCTCCTGTAATAACCAGCCAGTCCCAAAAAGCTTCTAACTTCTGACACGGTCGTTGGCCGGCTCCAGTTCTTGACAGCTTCCACTTTAGAAGGATCCACAACGATGCCTTCTTTTGAAATAATATGTCCAAGAAATGAGACTTCCTTGAGCCAGAACTCACATTTACTAAGTTTGGCATAAAGCTTATGTTCTCTTAAAGTCTGCAAGGCTATCCTTAAATGTTCTTCATGTTCTTCCTTTGTTTTGGAATATATGAGAATGTCATCAATGAATACGACCACAAATTGGTCGAGATATGGCAGGAAGACGTTATTCATAAGTTGCATAAATGTGGCCGGGGCATTAGTTAACCCGAACGGCATTACTATAAATTCATAGTGGCCATAACGACTCCGGAAAGCCGTCTTGTATATGTCTTCATCCTTGATCTTGAGTTGATGATAGCCTGACCTGAGGTCTATTTTGGAAAAATATTCTGCTCCCGAAAGCTGATCAAAGAGCTCATCGATACGCGGCAACAGATACTTATTATTGATAGTAAGCTGATTCAGTCGCCGGTAATCGATACATAACCTGAGAGATCCATCCTTCTTTTGACAAAAAGAACTGGCGCACCCCAAGGGGATGTGCTGGGTCGAATAAAACCCTTGTCTAGTAGCTCCTGTAGTTGTCTCTTTAATTCCTTGAGTTCTGTGGGGGACATCCTGTAGGGAGCTATTAAAATAGGTGCTGCTCAGGAATAAGTTCAACTGAGAAGTTTACTTCCCTTTCGGGTGGTAAACCAGGTAAATCAGATGAAAAAACATCTGGAAATTCATTAACAACAGGGAAATCTTCTAAGATGATCTCCTTGGATTCGGTGTGGATAAGAGAAGCAAGAAAAGCTACACATCCCTGCGAAATTAATTTGCAAGAGTGCAGAGATGAAATGATGGCTGGATGCTTCCTATATTTGATACCAAGGAAGGAAAACCTTGGAAGGCCAGGTTTCCGAAAAGAGATAATCTTGTTGCGGCAATTTATGTAGGCATCATGATCTACCAACCAATCTACCCCTAAAATAGCATCGTAGCCTTCCATGTCGAGGCATACGAGGTTTGCAGGAAGATTGTGACCTTCTACCCTTACCTCACTATTTGGATAATAGCTGGTGAGTTTGGTTTCGGGGCCTAAAGGCGTAGTAATAGAAAGGTCCGAAGGTAAAGGAACTGACGAAATAGGCAAAGTTTTTGCGAAGGAAGTAGATATAAAAGAATGAGAAGCACCAGTATCGAATAGTACAAAAGCAGGATGCGAACAAATGTGAATAGTACCTTCCATAAGCCCATCATCCTTAGGCGCTTCATCATCATTCATGACGGCATTTAGACGAGCCTGTCGTTTACGTCCACTTCCAGAAGATAGTTCCTTCATAAGGTGGCAATCTGGCATACGGTGCTCCCTGCTGCCACAATGTAGGCAAGCGCCAAGGCGCTTCCAGCATTCTTCGGCCGAGTGACTGAACTTCTCACAGAAAGTACAGGCCGTAGTGACCTGCTTGTCCTCTTCCTTGACTTTCTTGTTCTTGTGGTAGTCACTACCACTCCCATTTCGGGATCTTTTCTTGCTATCACGGGATTTGTAGGGTTCCGTGATGTTGAACTTCTTCTTCTTATCATACCGATCAGACCTTCGGCTCGGTTCCTCCCCCTTTCCTTTTAATTTCTCTACTTTCTCTAAAGTCCTCTCGCATAGATACGCCCGCTGGACCATCTCCATATAAGTACAGATATTCTGAGTCCCCAGTTACTGAATGTACCCGGGTCTTAATCCATCCATGAACCGATTGGCCTTTAACAAATCGATGCTGATTAAATGAGGTGCATACGGCGCAAGTCTAGAAAATTGAAGTTCATATTCGACAACCGACATCATTCCTTGACGAAGAGAGGCGAATTCCATAGCCTTTCTCTCTTTAACATGTTCCGAAAAGTATTTAGCACGGAATAAAGTGAGAAATCCCTCCCATGTATGAGGTGCATCTGCTGGAGGTGCTGGAACTGACTTCCACCACGTACGTGCATCTTTATTGAGTTGGAAGGTAGTTAGACACACTTTCTCCTGATCCGTGCATTGGATGACATCAAATATACGATTCATCTCATCTATCCAATTTTCAGCTTCATCTGGGTTGGAAGAGCCATAGAATCGCGGAGGGTTTAAACTCCGAAAGTTGCGATGTGGGTCTCCAACTCTTGCTCCTGCGCCAGCTTGCGTCATGGTTTGTAAAGCCTGCGTTAGACCCGTGACGGTCTCTTGCATCCCATTCCAGTCTACACGATGAGCCATCTAATACAAATAAGGTACCTGAGAAAAATAACGAATGTTTTTGTTAATTCTAATGGAAAGCTTAGAAGTAATTCTAATAACTATCTCATCCCAAGCTCTACCCAATTCTCGCATAGGTGGGGAATTTCTTTCCTAGTTTTCATAGGTGTGGGTCCTTAAACCTTGGACTTAACCTACGGCTTGACTTTTTCCTAGGACATACTTATGCCTAGGCTCTGATACCAACTTAACTGTCACGCCCCGAGCTTTATTACAGCGAAGATGATCTCGGGAAACGTGAACAGCCGGCATGGTATGCCTCATGCAAGCAAGAATATTCAGAGCGTAATAACAATCACACGACAATGCAATAGCACAATAATTTACTCAAAACTTCATCTTTATTTCATATCAAATATGATATCCAAGTACATAACTTCATTAATCCACTAGACTCAATAAAAATGAAAATTACATGAACTCGATCTAGACATTTATTGACTCCTAAATCTTCACTCTCAATTTCATGTGACTTTCATTCGCTCTCGACCCATCACTTGAATAACTCGAATCCGAATCCGAACTACTTGCATCTCTGAAAAGATTGAAAATAGGTAATGAGCACACTTGCCCAGTAGATATCTTCGCATCAACATGATTGGCAATATTAAAGTGATTAGCATTTTAGCTCTAAAGAATAATGTAAAATCATGCGAAATGCGATCAATACGGGTTTCAACAAAATAACAAGATATAATCAAGCTTAAAATGTGAGAACATGAATCGATCAAGTATAATCAAGCAAGAATGTAGTAATGGCCTTTCAAGAACAAGAATGTATTAGAATGACATGTACAGTAGATACTCTTCACTTAGTAACAAGTACTTCGTGAATTTCTATGGAATATCACTTTGTGATAATTCCGTGATTTCCGTGATACCGTGATGTCGTGATGCCGTGGTTTTTCACTTATTTATAAAGAAGTACTCCTAGCGCAATGCGACGCCAGTAGCATCATACCCCATGGTTTATAATAGTATGTTTCTGACAATCAGCCGAGGGGACTAGCATAGAGCCCTTGAACACAATCAGTGCTCGATCCGCATCTTCAAGTATAAATCAAGCTACTTCCACATTTCAAGCAATAAAATATGGCCAGTAATATAACAAGTTCAATAAGTTCATGATAACAATAATTCAATGAATGAACGCTTCAATTAAGAATGCGAGGAATCAAGAATGACTTAAAATAAGGTTATGCTCATGGAAACAATTCGACAGCATAACAGTACATTCCTTATCTTCCATAAGTTAAATTAAGTGTCTTGGACAATATGACAAGCCCTAGACCATCCATAATCCATCTAGGAACTTTGGAATTCCAACCCTTGGGTCAAACATCGGGTTAAAGTACTCAGGAATTGTGGCGGTCAATTAATGGGGCGCTACATGAACGTGACGGTCTAGTATTGGACCGTTAGAATGGGCTGAATCCAGAAGAATAAATTCGACTCAGTAATGTGACGGTTGCATACTGGACCGTTAGATGTGTCTGACGATCGAGTAATAGGCCGTTACATGGACAGAAGTCAAAACTTCGGTAGTACTTTTCTAGATAATTGGGCTTTAATGGTACAACCAACTCGGCGTCCTAGTGGGAATCCCAGGCTCGCGGAGAATTACGGAGGCCTTGAAACAAGATTTCTTAGTCCATTGGAAGGAATATCCAAAGGAGAGGTTATCATGTTCAAGATTATGTTCCTATAGTACAAAGTGTGTAACTAATGGTCATATACCGGAATATATGCCATGAACTTATAGAAATGACTCTATAGATGAGGGAGAATAAATACATGTTGAAACCTCATCAATGTTGCTTTTAAACCATAGAGTTAGTACAAAATTATAGGGTTTTGGTATAAAATTAGCATATGCTTTAAAATAACCTCAAGATACCATAAAACATGCAATGACTGCCATAAATCAGTAAATAAACTCAAAATCATAAAAATAAGTTAAAACTTAGATAACTAGGCTTATTTATAAGCTAATTTGACTGTTCTCAATTCTGTTGGGTTGACAGAACACATCACTCTGGCGGTCTAAGACAGGCGCGTCACAGTGATGTGGCGGTTTATCGTAAGGCTGCCAGAGACTTCTAACGCTCTACTTATGGTCCGCCAGAGGACGGTAAAAGATTTTACAGAAATCGAATTGTAGTGTCTGACAGTTTATCGTAAGGCTCCACAGTGACTTTAACGGTCTATAATAGAGCCGTTACAGGATTCTGGCGGTCAAACCCTAAGCCGCTAGAGCACGACAGACATCAACTTAAATAAGCAAGGTCTAAGTTTTTAACTCACATCATGTCTGAAAATCAACCTTTTAATAAAACTACTACATGTTAGAACGAGAAATAGGCTGCAATATGCATGGGAATCATGTATTGGAATAAGAGAATTTGTTTGGTTCATTAAGGTTAAGGAATATGCATGAATGAAATACTTAGTGCATAGGTCCTATTAAAATATGAAATTCTCCATACATAAAGCATAAAATCAAGTGCAATAAGAGGGCTTTTATCCCTAGAGTGATGTTTTAGCCATTCATGAGATGACCTACCTTTGCTAAGGCTTTGAATCTCTGAATTTGATGTTAGAATGGAGCCCTAATCTTTACTTCACCCAATGATGAATCAGTTACTTCACGCCTTGATATCTTCTGATCCTCCTATCCTAATGACGTGAAATTTGGAGGGTAAGAATTAGATACTAAGGGGAACGAAAAGTTCTAAAGGCACTTAGGCTAAATACCTCGATTTGGTTCTCTAATCTTTTGATCTTCACCGGACCTTTGCATAGTTTCCTGGGTCGCTAAGGTGGAACCAGCAACTTTGCAAGGTTCTATCTCCTTGTGTGCTTGATCTCCTAGCACGAAATTTTGGGAGATGTTAGTCATATATATTATCAATAAAAACTTCTAAAGAGCCTATCAGAAATAATGTCGTCTTACCTTGATTCCACGCGAGCCAATGTAGGGGTCGCGCAGGTCAAGACTAGGTCCTATTTATAGGGTTTTGCTAGGGTTTGAGGATTAGATCGATTCTAGAGTCCTTGTTAAAGCTTAGATCGACTTCTGAGAGTCCTATAGATGTCTACTAGTCCATTCATCTCGATCTCTAAGAGATAGAGTCTTAAAAATCTAATCTTCTTGTTTATTCTTCTACTCACGGAACTGACAGAATGTGGCGGTCGTACATTAGATCGCCAAAGTCCCTGTAGCGGTTTTACGATAGACCGCCACACACATTGGGTGCTAAATTTGAAATGAGTTCAAATTCTAATTTCGATTTATCTACTAAATTATCTAAACAATTAGTATTTATCCTTAAATTTCGTAAATAAGTTAATTTACCTTCTAGAATATGGGCCAAACTTAATGGGTTTGGTCCTTAAAACCTTTTTTGGCTTTAAAATAGGCTAGGTTAATTATTTACCACAATTGGCCTTAATAATAATTTATTTAACCTACTATTTATTTATTAATTTATTTTGGTCTTTTAAAATTTCTAGAAAATACTTAAATATTCCAGAAATATTTTATAAAAATTCTGGGGCATTACATCGGGGGTGGTCCCGACTTGCTTGGGGGCGTTGTAGAGCCCAATTAGTGTACTGGAACCACGGGGTGGCCCATGGGTTGGTGTGGAAGGGTTGAAATATATGCGCTCACAAGGTGTTCGGAAAAATGCCGAACACACGTGTGTGTGCCGTATACACGTGCTGCGGGCCTCCAAAGCCTGTGGTTGACTTGCTCGGGTCTCCCTTTTGACCTTGGAGGGTTGAATGAAGTGCCTCGAAGTGGGCCCGCGGCTCTTTTACTGGATGCCACGTGGCGTGGCTTAACGTCGGGGCGCCCCCGGGTGGTCCCGGGCGGCCATGTATGATACAGGTAAAGTCCGTATGAGAGTGGCCGGGGTCGATCCAGGACAATTGCTTGTGTCGTCGCGTGTCACGGCAAGTTGGCCGGGACCCTTGTGGGGACCTGCGGGGTTGTAGAAAGGGCTAGATAGCCCGTGCCTTGAAGGTGTTCGGGGAAATGCCCGAACCCTTACTCCTTGTTATTTTAGCAGGGAAATAGTCCGGGTACAACAAATGCCCCCCACGGGGCGTGCGTCGGAGGCGGAGACGAGGGCGTACGGCCCGTAAAACCTTCCTTTTGAGTTGTTGTAGTTGTATTTTGACGCATCATATGTCTTTATTTTGCTGTGTTGTACATGTGGATTTTCTGGTATATTGACTATCTCTTTGGGTGCCCTATCTTGCAGCTATGGCACGCTTCGGTAGAGACGGGTGGGTCTCGAGGCGGATGGCTCGAGAGGAGGATCACTGGGTATGGCGGACTGATCGACCTATGCACCCTCTGGGCGCACCCGTGATCACTGTGGCTAGCCTAGAGCAGCTGGACCGGGGCCATACGGTGGTGGCCGAGGGTCCGATTGGTGAGTGGACAGCTGGAGTAGGGGCCGTGGAGGTGGCCAGGATTCTGGAGGTGGGTGATTTGTACAGTTACGACCGGAGCGGGGGTTATCCATTGGAGTTCCCCCTGGATCGTCACCTGTTTGAATTCATCCACAGCTACGTCCCTCCTGGCATGGAGGAGGGCGACTCGCAGATCCCAGGGGCCCACCGTCGGCTTGAGAGGGCCATCCTGATTGGCAGGGACAGCCTGTAGGATATAGCTTTCTGCAGCTATCCGAGCTTCTCGGAGGACTATTGGAGGCAGCGCCAGTTTCCCAGTGTTGATTGCCTGGGGTTTTTTGGTATGGCAGAGC
This sequence comes from Amorphophallus konjac, assembly GCA_022559845.1. Taxonomy (NCBI): domain Eukaryota; kingdom Viridiplantae; phylum Streptophyta; class Magnoliopsida; order Alismatales; family Araceae; genus Amorphophallus; species Amorphophallus konjac. Next base: position 448,632,420 of record CM040118.1, read on the forward strand.
AGTCCAGAGTCAGGGTTGGGCCGATTGGCCCTGCAAGCTGGGATTTGCACGGTCACCACCGCACGGAGACAGAGGGGATTGCTGGGTTGGTATTGGAGCCTGCTGGTGTGCAGTACGCTGGAGAGGGCTACGATGATCACAGTATGCTGAAAGGAGTCATGCGACAGACCGTCACTAGCTGGTATGGTCGCTGGACAGTGATCCCATCACACTACTACCGCCAGGGCGCCACTGAGTGGTTGATGGAGATCATCCACCATTACAGGGCATTGCTGGATCGCGCTGAGATCATGTACGCGGTGACTGCCGCTCTATACGCGTACCCGTGCTACACCGGATTACTGCAGGGCCTGCTGGAGCGTTTCAACCATAGTTGGAACACGGTGGCAACAACAGAGGGGGAGACCAGCCTTGACTTGTGGTCTTTGTTCAAGATTTTTGGCTTGCCGGTTGTTGGCAAGGGATACGAGGAGGTAATGCTGGATGACCTCCACCGCAGTCATATCGACGGACTGGGAAGATACCGAGTGCCTCACAGTTATCGGTATCTCATGAAGACCTGGAGAGATTTAGCTCTGGCAGGGAGAGAGAGAGCCGCACAGACTCCCCGGGTACCACTGAATGTATGGGTCCGTCATTTCTACAACGGGCCATTTTGCTTCTATCAGGAGTTCGCCCGGGACCAGACTCCATGGGAGGAATACACTGAGGTGGAGCTGCACTTTCGGACGTACTCCCGATATGTGTATGCACCATAGGAGGGGTGGAATCCCCACGGTCTGCCAGATGTGACACACCTTGCAGCGTATCTGGCATATTGGCTGGTGACTTTTGTAGTTCCTCACGGAGAGGACGGGCTGTTGAGAGCTGAGTTGTTGTGGCCGGCTTGCTTGTTGGCTGAGGGGAGACCGTTAGCTCTAGCTCCCGCTACACTGGCCAACATCTACCAGGGACTTGGAGTTCTGGTGGCACACTCAGGGCCGAGGGAGAAGAGTATGTTCCTGCCGACTCACTACCTTAGTGTGTGGGCCGGGTTACTGTTCCCGGGGCTGGTGACGCAAGGGACCGTGGCGAACCTGATGACACCACTTCTATTCAGCTTTACCGGGCAGTCAGATGGGGATGCGGAGGAGCAGCTTGAGGGGGCCAGGAGGGCCCTTTGTTACCTGCCCGCCGGGGGCGAGGAGGGACTACCCTTTGACAGTGCAACGAGGGACTCTGGGCTCTTTCTGGGGGCTTCAGGTGGAGGGGCGACCAGCGCCCACCATGGTCAGGGGGCGGCCGATACAGGACCACGGACTGAGTGGATATTGAGCACCCGAGTAGCTGTGTTGGCGTTGCACCAGTCGGCGATGAGTTCCTTGGAGAAGTACTACCCACATCGCTTTGCCAGAAACTTCTGGTACGACCAGAGGATTCCACCGAACAGGGAGTTCCGTCTGATGGGCAGGTAGTACAAGGGCAAAGATACCCACCTACTTGCAGCGGCCTGGTGGGACTTTTACTATCGCCGAGAGTCGGAGCGATTCTCGATGCCGGGGCAGGGACGTCGGGGACGATTTGATGTGCACTACACCCGGTGGTGGTTCGGGCACAATCACCTCTACCGACAGAAGGCCTCCGCGATGAGGAAGGCAGAGGAGAGTCACTTGCTGAGAGAGGATCTGCCTCCTATTGCACTGGATGAGGGGTACCTGAGGACCCGTGTCACTCGGATCCGCCGAGAGGTCGAGTGGATTGTAGCACAGTGGCCCCGGAGTGGCCGGGGTTCATCTTCTGGGAGCCGAAGCAACAGAGGGGCACTGAAGCCCCTAGGACGGGCATTGGCTACAGCGACTGGAGCGAAGGTGTCTCGATCGAGGGCACTAGGGCCTGGTGGGCTCAATTCTTGGCCGATTGTGGCATCCGGGGCAGAGGGTCGCTGGACCGGGAGCTCCCGCACGGGAGCTTCGCCGATACAACGGTCGATGACTGGAGATGACACATCGCCCACGCGATCGGGTCAGCGGGACCTATGGAGTTCGTGTCCCAGGTTGAGTGCGCACGCACTCCGCGGGATATTCGGGAGGCCGTCACGATGGTGGCCCGAGCCCTGGCGTTAGGGATGGAGTAGCTGGTGCCTTTACCATTGACCCCCTTTGGGGCTTCAGGTTAAGCTTTCCTTCTTTAGCCGGCTTTCTTCCTTTCATTCTATAATTTTTAAGTACAGAACTGAGGTGTTGTATAATGTTGTATTTGTTAGCAGGTTCTGCGGCAGAGGGAGACCAGCCCTCCACGGGAACATCCTCAGGGAATGGAGACGGGGGTCTGCAGCCTCGGAGGAAACACCCTCGTGTGGAGGATGCAGCGACTTAGGCTGGTGAGTCCCCGGGGGGACTCGAGACCGGTGGACAGGCTGAGGCGGGGATGGCCTTGAGTAAGTGTCGCTTTGCCTTCTTTGATCCTGCTAGGTTTAGCCATGATAGACGGCTAATCTTGTCTTGCTGGACTTGTGTTTTGTAGCCCCGCCGGAGACTAGAGTGGAGGCGACTTTCTCGCCCCCTCGGGAGGTGGCTCCTCCACCCGAGGAAGGGGACGAGTTCGAGATAGACATGTAGAGGATTCTTCGTATGATGGACGAGCCTGCACCCCATGCTGGGACCTTCCCTGACTTTGAGTTGTGGGAGGCTACTGGTGGAGCTCCTTTGAGTAAGGGCTTCTGACGCTAAGTGTGAGCTGCGATTCACTTGCTTTCGGTTACTGACATAACCGTCTGGATTGTGTAGGGGAGGCAGAGGTGTCGGGGGCCCTGGCCCCTGCTGAAATACTGAGTGGAGCCCCTGAGCAGGCTAAAGAGCCAGCACCCAGGGTGGCTAGTAGTTGTCCGGGTAAGTGTCCAATTGTCGTTGAGGGGATCTTCCCGTTGCCGTTGGACTCTTTTAGTAAGCCAGAATTATTGACTTGATTTATGTTGCTGGTTTGGCAGGTGAGGACGCGGCGGCTACTCTGGAGATGATCCATGAGCTAGTTGATGTCGGCCCATCAGTGGCCCTGCCATCTTTTGGAGATGAGCCCGGACCGGTGACTTCTATGCCCCCAGCTACCGTTGAGGACACGTTGAGTAGACTACCACTGCTACTGACGAAGGTGCCTCTCCCACCTTTGCCGACTGTGGTGTCAGCCTGTACGGTGGGGCTGGTGGAGTCCTCCAATGTGGGACCATCAGGTATGTAACTGAGCACTTGATCGCTTTAGGGTGGATTATTGGACTTTCCCACCCGTGTTGAGCTTTGACTGGGGTGGATCACAGGTACCTCTTCCCCGCTGGAGGAAGGAGAGCTTCCTCGGGATACAGACCGGCCATCAGAAGATGAGCCTCCCGTCGCAGCTACTGCTGGGGGCGACGAGGAGTTCATCGACATTGAGGGGGTTTCCGAAGGGGATGCCCCGGTTGGTGAGCTTCTTCCCTGGCACCTTTAAACTAGGGAGCTATCTTTATGTAAGACTGGACTTGATAGTAGTCTAATTTGGTTTCCCAACGCATAGGTGCCCCTGATTTGCCCATGGCCGGGGGTTCATTAGATAGCTTGTCCGGTTCTTTAGAGGGTGGCAGCACCACGATGGAGACTGACGAGAGCTCGAGCTCTTCTTCCTCCGAGGCTACTTCTGTCGAGGACGCCGAGATGGAAGCGGCGTTGGAAGGTATATGTAGCTTCTCCCTACCTCTGCATTGGCTTTGATATAGAGTTTATGGTAGAGTGCTGACATTTTTTGTGTTATGTTCAGGACTGGAGTCTGGGGAGGAGCACGTGCCGACTCCTATCGAGGAGGGTCAAGGGGAGCCCTCCGTCACCTCAATGGCAATTGGGGAGGATTGGATTACAGGGGAGTCCCTACCCTCTCTGACTCCAGCAGGGGACATTACTGGGGCGGAGGAGAGGTTGCCCTCATCGACCCCGAGCGGAGAAGTTGCAGGTGCGGCAGTAGCCGCACCAGGTGAGAGTCAGGACCTTTCTCAGGTTTTTCACCTTGTGTTGTCATAGGGAAGCTTTGAACATTGCTGACCCGTTTCGTGTTCGACGGGGTTGTGCAGGCCCTTCCGGTGTGCTGGCTTAGACGGGTCACTCCTCTCTCGAGCTGGGGATCAAGTGGCTTACATCTGTTTCACCACCGGAGCCACTGCTGGACACCAGTGTAGGTGTGGCCTTGCTCCAGCGAGCCCGAGGCTATGTAGGGGGTGATCCCCTGCCTTCTCCAGAGGAGCTTCGGCGGCGGCTGAGGGAGTGCACACGTGGCTATCATGGCCTTGGATTCCCTCGTGGGCTCTGGATGTCTGGCTTGGCCGGCATCTGGGGGGAGTACCTGGGGCTTTTGGAGGCTCAGGAGCAGCGGGCACAGTGACTGGTGGCCATTCGTGAGATACAAGAGTAGTGTGTTCAGCTTGCGTCAGCTGTGATCGAGCAGAGGAGGCTTTCCGACGTAGCCGTGTCTCTTGCTCAGGACCATACCAGGCAGCTGAGCGAGGTGACCAGTAGAGCTGAGGCCCTGAAGAAAGCCTTAGAGGAGCAGCGGCAAGCCGTAGAGTTTGCTGGAGTTGAGTGGCGGACTGTCGAAGCCGGAGCCGAGGCCAGCGTTCAGCTTGCGTCGACCTTAGAGGCAGAGCTGGCGGCTGCGGAGTCCCGCTTGGCGAAGCTGGAGGGGAGCGAGGCTAGGCCATGATTGTATCGCTTTCCTTCCCCCTTTTTATTATCTGGATTGTATGTCTTTTGTTACCCCAAGGGCATGTCTTAGGCTCCCTTTTATAGAGTATCAATGACAAACTCCGGATTTTAACGTTGTTGTTTGTTGAGTTGTTCTCCCCCCCAGTCTGTGGAATAGGGTTGAGTACAAGGGGTGGCTACCGCTTACTGTCGGTCGTGCTTAATTGTCTTAACACGTACCGACGTAAGGGGCAGCGGACTGGGTTTTACCCGAAACTGGAGCTGGCATAAAAAAAATTGGGTGGGGAGAGTGATGTGACTGGATTTTGAGTGATGGAAACTTAGTGCTGGTTACTAGGAAGTGGGGGAAAATCCCTAGCGTTGGGTTGGGGTAGGCCCATCGAGGCGTGGCGGCCTACTTGGTTAGGGTCGGAAACTGATTCTGGGATGTATCAGTTGTAGGTTGACGCTGTTGACACCCATTTTATACCCAATAAGTCGGGTCATCTCCTTATTCATTCAATATGATGCTCCGAGTTGTTCACTCTTCATTGAATTCCTTTTAATCAGTTGAAGCCTATTTTCTGGGTCTCAATTCCTGGATTAGACCTGGTTCCTGGTGGCACTTCGTTCAAAAGCTTGGCAATCCCTCCATTCTATTTTCTTGAAAATCAATGATAATAACGGTCTGGACTAGGCGCGTCATTTCATAATAACGCATGAAGCCTAGGCCGTTACTCTTTGAAGAGTCCCAAGACTTAGGGCCTCGTTGTCCTTTGATAATAACGGTCTACTCCCTAGCCGTTGTTTCCTTATGACGCCCTATGCCCTGGCCGTTACTTACTTGCAGAGTCCTATTGTTTAGATCTTCTTCCCGTCGATCTTATCCTTTGGATAGGGTTGAAAATGACGGTAATTCCTTGGAGCGTTATTTCCAAGTGGCGGTCTATCGTGCAACCGTTACTTCCTTCAGAGAGTCCTGACAGTTCAGGCCTTTTCTCTGCTACTCCGTGGACGAGATAGGGTTTTGGATTGGCATTATCTCCTTCAATTCTAATCCTCAGGACCTCTCGTTTGTTTCTTTGGACTCTTGTTGATATTATCCTCAAGGATTTGCTAAGGATTATCCTCCTTTCTTGGCTGATTTATCTTCAACACGACCTGAGAGTTTGAGGGAGTCTATAAATAGAACTCTTGATTTCATGACCCGAGGAGGAAGATTTGATTCACGACGAAGTGCTGCCAAATTCAGGAGCCATCTACATCCAGGAGGAGCTGCTTCCCACGTCCATCTTCCAAGTCAAGGGAGTAATTTTGGGTTTTAGCTTGTCAAGATCATCATTATTGCATGCTCAAGTTTCCCTTGGTTTTATCAATCAAAAGCATTGTCCCTCCTCTTCCTCCACGTTTTTCACTGTTGCTAAGCATACACATATCCTCCTAAACTTAAAAAACGCCCAGAGGGGTTAAAAAAACCAACAACTCCCCGGTAATCCCCTCTCCTTTTGATGTTCTTAAGCTTTTTAAGGATTGATGCTATACTTATGTTGAGGGCTAATTGAGGTTGTGTTGTTTTGCTTTCTACATCCTTGGCAGGTTTTACAGGATCACTAGCACGAGGCCCAAGCCTTCTAGCCGGCTGGAAGGGTTGGAGTTCAAAGAATTCACATCTTTTCACTGCAGGTTATCTGACGGTCAGGTGCAGGAGCGTTATTTCATTCTGGCGGTCTATCGCACGACCGTTACTTCCAAGCGACGCACAGGGTTTGGACCGTTATTTGCAAGTTGATCTGCAGGCTTTCCTTGGTTTTCTCTCCCGTGGGCGGGTGTTTCATCCACCTACTTCCAAGGTATATTCGAGTCTTTGACTCGTGTTTACTTTGGTGGCGATCACGACTTTCCTTAGTGTTGGGCACTAGCTGTCTTTTTCATCAAATCTCTTTATTCCCCTTGATTGTTCCACCCCTAGCGGTGTGTTTTTATTTATCTTTGCTCCACGCCCCGGCGTGTGTTTTTGTTTTTCCCTTAGCGTAATTTGATTGAGATAGCATGCCCATGCTAGAGTTAGATTTGATTGCCTAGGTTCATGTTCACATGTGCATAGGTTGAGCTGATCTTTGGTAGTTTATTTATCATCTCGCCATATCATTTTTCAAAACCCTCACAATCAACAAAAAAAGAAAGAAGATAAGAAGAGATAGGTAAACAAACAATCAACAGATAATTTTTTGGCGATCACGGTGGGACAACTAGTGCCAATCGTGCTTCTGATTCCTGTTTAAACCTGCCATCATCTGTTTGTTCAGTTGTCTTTTGATCCCTTTGTTTTCACCCCTCTTTCTGGTTTTCTGAATCATATGACGGCCCTGTCTCGGCGCGTTACAGTGTTCTGACGCGGGGACATCAGGCCGTCGCTTGTCTCTGTGGTGTGAGCTTTCACGGGTTTTCCTGTTACTTCAGTTTGTTTTTTGGTTCCCTGGCTCATACGACGGTCTGGAACCCCTGCGTTACATTATTTATGGCGGTCTGGTCTCTGACCGTTATTTGTCTCTGACGCAGGGGCCTTCGTCCGTCACTCTCCTGGCAGGTACGCATCCGAGGTGCAGTTATTTCCGCAGTTTTTGGCTGTGATTTATTGCTTGGGTGCTGCTTGATTTCTGCCATAATTCCATTCATATCTTCATATCATTATGTGCACCGTTGTTTGCTAGATTCTAGGCTAGACTTTGCATGCACTCCGGTGCACATAGGGTCATCCATCTTTTCATATATTAGACTGCATTTTCCTACCTTGTTGTGAGGACCTCTCGTCTCCATATTCCTTGGGGCCGACTAGGAAATCACAGCAGGGACCTCCATAAGTCCCCGCGAGCCGTGGATTCCCACACGGACGCCGGGCCGGTTGTACCTTTCCCCCCTTGTGTCTAGGGTTGCATAAGTGAAGGAGTGGTCACACTTAAAGTCAAGCCAAGTCCATATCCACCTCCTATTAGGAACCCATTTGGAGAGAGCACATATCAATCAATTCACTAAAGTTCCAAAGGAGAAACCATAAAGAAACTTTGTTTGCATCATCTTAAGCAACTTGGTTGGCTTTTGAGTGTCTTCATTCCCTATCACTTGTATCTTGTTTGAATCACCTAGGTGCGGTTGCTCATTGTGTGTTTGTTGTGTTTGTTGTTTTGCATTTATCAAGGTTGTCCGTTGCATGTGGAGTTGTTTTCGTTCGTCCGAATCATCTCCTCGAGTCGCTTCCTCCTTCACATTCTATTCCAATCCCCTCTTCGAATCTACCATGGCATCCTGCAATCCTCCTCGCTCCCAAGAGGATTCCCTTCCTCAAGGGCTCCTTGAGAACCCCCCGAGGGTTATTTCTTTCTCCGCTGGAGAGGGGACCGCCCCTCTCTCATCCTCCACTCCCATAGAAGGTGGTCAGGTCATCCCTTCTTTATCCGCTCCTTCCGCGGGCTCTGTCCTCCATATGATGGCCCAGTTGGATCCGACCCAACTCCAGGTCCTCTATCAGGCCATGCAAGGGTCCAATCCTCCTCCCTCCGCTACCGTCCAGGGGCACTCTAATTCTTCCATTATTGGGCCGTCTGTTCAGCCCACCCCGATTGAGCTCACCCCGGTCCAGCCCCGGACCATCACCTTTGCTGGCATGGAGATGGGTCAATCCTCCAATCCGACCCATCAATCTTTTGATAAGGGGAAATCGCCTATCCCCTCTCTTCCGATGGATTATCACCCCTCTGCTCTGGCGGCTCCACAGGTCCTCGTGGGCCCATCCGATTTCTTGCCCCAACAGCACGGGGTGGCCCAATTTCACTCCAATCCGGGTCTATCTCAGGCCCAGTATCCTTCTTACGGCCCCCCTAATTCCACTAGTTATCCTTCTGCTCCTTCCTATGGGCTCCCGCCCTCGGCAACCGCCATTCCTCCTGCTCACCAGATACAATCAACTCCCTTCACTGCCCCTGCTCCCTCTCGAGAGCAGGATTTGCTTAATAAGTGGGCCACCATGCAGCAACAACTTGATTTTCTTCAGAAGAAGGTGGGCCCACAATCCTTGGCTGATATTCCCGTCCCAAGCTTCCAGAACATCCGTTTCCCTCCGCAGTCTGAGCTCCCCAACTACCGTAAGTATGATGGGAACAGCAATCCCTTCATCCATGTGAGGGATTTTCTGTATGAATCGGCGCAGTTCCAATATGATGATCGCCTTATGGCGTACCTATTCCGCCGATCATTGGATGGCGTTGCTCTGGAATGGTTTTATTCTCTGCCCCTAGAAGAGGCCGAGAGCTTCAAAGTGGTCAAGGACAAGTTTATTCAGCGGTTTCAAGACCGGGTCGGCCCGGAATATTCATTCACAGATCTGGTGGCCGAGAAAATGAAGCCGGATGAGGAATTCGCAACTTATGCAGATAGATGGAGGCAGATGGCCGCCAGGGTGCCCGGCCATATTCCAGAGGAAGAAAAAGTTAAACTGCTAATTTCAAATGCTACGCCCACCTTCAAGAACATCCTGGCAATGAACGATATAGCCAATATGCATCAACTGTATAGCCGGGCGCGATTTATACAAACTCAGTTTAAGGACTCCCCTATCCATTCTCTTTTCGAAAACCAAAAGCCCAAGTACCATAAGAAACCACAGGGGCCGGTTACCGAAGGAGTCCAGACAAATGAGCAAGTACAAGCTGTTGCTTTTCCCTACCAAGCCGCACCATTCCGCTACAACCAAAGCCCCCGCAATCCGCAAAACTCCGCTCCGCAACACTTTCAAAACACTCCACAAAACCCTCCGCCTACCTTCACCATCCCGCAAAACACCTTCACCGCACCACAACAACCACCACCATCACCGCAATACCATAACGTCCCTCCACCCGGCGGCTACAACAATAATAATCCCAACAGCAAGCGCCCGGCTCCCAGAAGAGCCCAGTATCCTCCATTGCCAGAGACACTTACAGACATATTCTCAGCGCTCATGGCAGTAAATGCAATTCAACTTCCTCCAGAAAGGACTGTTTGGAACCCAGCTGTTGATCAAACTAAGTATTGCATGTTCCACCGGCAGCCGGGTCACACTATAGAAGGATGCTTTCACTTCCGAGATCTCGTGTACGACTTACACGAAGGACAGAGAATAGACTGGGCCGAGATGCATAGGGCCATTATGGAAATCAAAGAGAAGAGAAGGCAGCCGCAGGGGCAGCAAGTGCAGCAGCATCCAGCACCGCAGCCGCAGCAGCCGCCACAACAGCAGCCACCGCAGCAAGCACAAGATCTGGGCATCCATCAGAATCCGATGCCGAACCATCAACCCGCTCCTCCGCAACAGCCGCCAGCACCGGCACAAGTTAATGTAGTCCAACCACCGGCCTCCAACGCCGGGTGGTCATTTGATGATGATGGCGCCGCACCACAGGTCATGGCCTTCCACCACAAACCTTCCTTCATCCTCCCTACACAACCAACACCCTCTCCGCTCATCCCACCATTCACACCCGCTCCACCAAATCCGCTCACCATCCCGTCGTATCCTTCGCCAACCCCCATCACCGTCATCACACCACCATCCAATCCCGCACCTATCCTTACCCATCCATTCACCCTGCCTTCACCAGCATCCACGTCCATCACCACCCTACCACCCACCAATCCTTCACCTATCATCCGCGCATCCCCCATTAACTTCACCAACCCTCCGCTTTACCAAACTGCCTCCCCCACGCCACCTATTCCACTCATTCGCCCCGCAGGGCCCATCATACTATCCCCCGATGCCGCGGCAAATTGTGCTCTAAGGAGCGGGAAGATGTTCCATCGGAACTACGCCACTACTAGCAATCCCCAGTCTTCCCAACCGGTGGCCGAGCAAGAGGAAGCTGAACCGTTACCGGGGACTCAATATGATTTACTGCATCATCTAGATCGGGTACCCGCCAAGATATCTGTGCTGGAGTTAATCAAGAGGTCCACTCTCCATCAAGATGCACTGAGGGATTTTTTGCAGAAGGTCATGGTTAGTGAAGACATGGCAGTCGACAGTCTACCAACGGCACTAGCAACTATCTCTAAAGGGCCGGCAATCACATTCTCTGAGACCGAGCTTGCACCTCCGGGGGCTCGGCAAATGCCGCTCTGCATAACAATTACTTTGAACAAAGTCGACGTTGAAGCAGCACTGGTCGACACTGGGGCCTCAATTAATGTCTGCCCCCTCAGCACTCTCCGAGCCTGCAATATATCTGAGGAGTTACTACGGCCTACCCCCACCACTATAGCAGCATACGACAACTCAAGGCGGGCATGTCACGGGGTAGTCACTATTCAGGCTGAGCTCGGGCCTCTTTCCATGGCTGTAGAATTCTATGTACTTGATATCGACCCTATGTTCAAGGCTATCTTGGGTCGTCCCTGGATCGACACACTTGGCGCCGTGCCCTCTACCGCGCACCAATGCATTAAATTCCCTTTTCAAGGGAGGGTCGTCAAAGTTAAAAGTTTATCCACGGTACAGTCAGTGAAGGCCATCTCTGAACAGATTCTTCCTACTCTCTGGCCAAGCAGCCGGCCCGTGCTATCAGTGCTAGACCTAAACTTTCCTTGGGCGTACACCACTCCTAAGCCCGTCACTACCCCGGTCAATATCAAGGCAAAGCCGCAGATTCGAGATTCGAAGGGGTGGAACATTATATTGAAACTGGGCTATCAACCGGGGAGAGGCCTCGGTGCACAGCTGCAAGGGATGACCAAGCCCATACCAAAAGGAAGAAAAATGGGCAGACGAGGTCTCGGTTACAAGGAGACAGCATTATCAATGATGGGTGACTCTGGGCCGCTTACCTGGGATTACCGTCAGCATTTTGTCAGAGGGCCCCCACAGCCGGGCACGTTAGCTGCGAAGCCAGTCCAGTCAGAAACCGACACGGTTTGTCCAGTCACCAGTCCACCCCCGTTGCCAAGGGGGCTAAATGACGATGTGATCGACTACAGCTGGGCCCTCCAGGGGCTGTTTTGTGAAAGAGGCAGCCAGAAGCCACAGAAGGTTCAGCTTATGCAATGGAGGCCGAAGAAGCGGCCTGGTGATGATTCAAAGAAAGAAGGGAGCTCGCTGATTGCTCTTTCTCTATCTCCCTCTCATTTTCAGTGCATGATCCAGCTGAAGGAGTTTGTACCCCGTCCTCCTCCGATTATGATTAATCCATCTTTCAGTGATCCATTCCAGATTCCAATCAATCCTCCTGCTTATGGGCCTCGCTGCCCCATTAATCTGCCTGCTTTCCCCATCCCTCCGTTTTTTAACTCTCAAATCCACGAGATGTGGGGTTCCTCCTCTTGTGATCTTTTCTTCGATTGCATCTTTCCTGAGCTGTTCCCTATGCAGCTCCCGCCTCCTCCGTCGTGCTGCGTGGTCTCCACTGATCTCCAAAAAAAAACGTCAAATTTGAAACGGAGATTTCAGTGGAAGATTATGCTATCCTGTCTCCATCCTCCTCGTCCCAGGGGCACGAGTCCCCTGCTCCTTCCCTTCCATTAAGCTTCCTCTCTCCTAGGTCAGAGTTAGGGTCTAGCGAGTCTAGAGAAGTAGAGTCAGTTAGGTCTAAAGAAGTAGGGTCTTGTTCTAGGTCGTTCAACCCTTCCCCTCCTGAGCCGCGCTCGCTTGCGCATCCTTCCCGATCTATTCCTGATAGGTTCTTGCAAGATCTAGCTCAGCGGTGTCATGCTCTTTTGAAGTGCCCAGAATTCGTCGCCACGGCGATTGCGATTGAAGATGAAGAGGAAATAGAAGGGGTGTGGAGCGATGACGGATTAGGCGTCTATGAAGTGCTGGATGAGAAAGATCCAATTGATGAAGACAGCGATGTAGAGGACACTGCCGACTTATATGCAAAGGGACTGAAGAGATTCGACCAGCCGTCGACGGCAGTGGATGAACCTACGAAGGAAATCGACTTGGGAACGGAAGAAGATCCAAGGCCCATCAATATTTCAGCTAATCTCCCTCCACAGGTAGAAGAGGATCTAATTAAGGTACTGAGGGAGTATAGCGATTCTTTCGCCTGGTCTTATGAGGACATGCCAGGTCTTGACCCCTCCTTAGTGGAACACCGACTCGTGCTTAAACCAGGGGCAACACCTGTTAAACAAAGGTCGAGAAGATTTCACCCCCACATGGCCTTGCGGATTAAGGAAGAGGTCGACAAACTTTACAAGGCCAAGTTCGTCAGAGTAGTTTTATATCCTCAGTGGGTGGCAAACATAGTCCCTGTTCTCAAGAAGGATGGGAAAGTGCGCATATGCATTGATTTCAGGGACCTTAACAAAGCATGTCCTAAAGATGATTTCCCGCTGCCTCATATAGACGTCCTTGTTGATAACACTGCCGGGTACGAAGCTCTATCGTTCATGGATGGGTACTCGGGCTATAATCAGATCCGTCTCGCTCCTGAAGATCAAGAGAAAACTTCCTTCACCACGCCCTGGGGCACATACTGCTATGTAGTTATGCCTTTTGGATTAAAGAACGCAGGCGCCACCTATCAAAGGGCGATGATGGCTATCTTCCACGACATGATGCACATCTATATGGAAGCTTACGTGGATGACATTCTGGTGAAGTCAAGATCAAAGGAAGAACACCCCTCTATTTTGGCTAAGGTGCTGCAGAGAGCCAGGGAGTACAAGCTAAAGATGAATCCGAAGAAATGCGTATTCGGAGTCTCCTCGGGGAAGCTGCTAGGTTTCATAGTGAGCAAACGGGGGATCCAGATTGATCCTAACAAAGCACAGGCCGTCATGGATATGCCTCCGCCAAAGAACATTACGGAACTTCGAGGACTGATTGGTAGATTGCAATTCATTAGAAGATTCATATCCCAGCATTCTCAAAGGTGCCGTCCGTTTTATGAATTACTCAAGGCGGGGGTCAAGTTCGAATGGAATCAAGATTGTCAAAAGGCCTATGAGGACCTCAAGGAATATCTATCCAATCCCCCGGTTTTGCAACCTCCTGTCCCTGGGAAACCCCTGATCCTATACATCTCGGTCATTGAGGACTCCCTAGGGGCGGTTTTAGCACAAGTGGATGACGAAGGAAAAGAGCGGGCTGCGTACTATCTTTCTCGGTTGTTTAATCCAGCTGAATCCAGGTACACCGCTATGGAGAAGACTTGTGCCGCCTTAGTGTGGGTAGTTCAGAAGCTTAAACATTACTTTCTCGCCCACCCAGTTAGGCTGATCTCTAGAATGGACCCGATCCGTTATCTCTTAGAAAAGCCCGTTCTTTCTAGTAGGCTAGCTCGCTGGCAGAGCTTCCTCTCTCAATTCGATATCACCTTTGTCGTTCAGAAGGCAGTCAAAGGATATGCCATCGCTGAGCATCTTGCACATCTCCCTATTCCTCACACCGACTCTATTCAGGACGATTTCCCTGATGAGCATCTCTCTGTCCTTTCTCAGCATCCCTTCTGGTCTCTGCACTTTGATGGTGCGCTTAACTCACAGGGCCAAGGGATCGGTGCTGTCCTGCTTACTCCTGAGGGAGTAACCATCCCCTTCGCTTATCAACTTCGATTTCCTGCTACCAACAACATCGCTGAGTATGAGGCTCTCCTGGCCGGCTTGAAGCACGCCTATCTCTTAGGCGCGCGTTATTTAAACATCATAGGAGACTCTCAGCTCGTCTTACGGCAAGTTCTGTCCACTTACCGTACCCGTGACCCCAAGCTCAAGCCCTATCAAGATTTGGTCACGCTCATCGCTAAGCGATTCCGCAAGCTAATCTATATCCATACTCCCCGTTCTCTGAACATTCTGGCGGATGCATTGGCATCTCTGGCCTCCTCCTTATCCTTCCCTCTCAGTCGTAGTACTGAGACTGTCGTCGTCCAGAGGATGGACGCACCCTCTCTCCAGGATCCTTGGTTCACCAACCTTAGGAAGTCTGCAGAAGTGAGAGCTGAAAAGGAAGATCTCGAGGAGGTATCATTGGCAGAACTAGAGGAGATTTTGGATGAAGAAGAATTGCCTTGGTACCATGAAATCGAGTTATTTTGCAAAGAAGGGGCATTCCCAGAAGGGGCAAGAGCTGAGCAGCGCAAAGCAATAAGAAGAGCCGCCGCAAGGTACACTATCATTGCAGGAGAACTGTACAGGCGCGCTACTAATGGAATGCTCATGAGATGCCTAGATGATGTGGAAGCTTGGAAAGTAGCAGAAGCAGCACATTCTAGCGAGTGTGGAGGTCATGTCAATGGCCAGGCTCTAGCGAAGAGGATTCTTAGGCAGGGCTACTATTGGCCCACTCTGGAGGAGGATTGCTCCCTCTATGTCCGGAGGTGCCTTAAATGCCAACTCCACGCTGATAAAATCCACTCTCCAGCTTCATCTCTTCATCCTATGACCGCTCCTTGGCCATTCTCTATGTGGGCTTTCGACGTCGTCGGCCCACTCGGTGATCCTAATTCTCAGACCAAGCAGAAATCCTTCATTCTCACAGCAACTGAGTACTTCACCAAATGGGCCGAAGCCGAGGCGTACGCGAGATCAAAGCTACAACGGTGTGCCGCTTTATCATGAAGAATATCATCTCGCGGTTCGGAGTGCCAAGCAGCATCATCACCGACAACGGACCCCAGTTCGTCTCCCAGGAGCTTAAAGACCTCTGTAAGAAGTTCAAAATTACATTGCATCATTCATCACCATATTACCCTCAAGGCAACGGTCAAGCCGAAGCCACTAATAAAACTCTTCTTAAAATCATTAAGAAAACATGCGAAGCGCATAAATTTTCTGATTGGCCTGAAAGATTGGTGGAAGCTCTGTGGGCTTACCGCACCTCCGTCCGTACTCCTACGGGACAAACTCCCTATTCTCTAACCTACGGGATGGAGGCGGTGCTCCCATATGAGATCTTAATCCCTTCACTCAGAGTACAGCTCGATAAGGAACTTAATCTCGATGAACGTCGAGAGGCGTTGCTGGTCCAGCTAGAACTTCTAGATGAGAAGAGGATGAATGCGGCCGATCACGTATCTGTTTATCAAAAGAGAGTTTCGCGTTATTTTCAAAAGAAGGTAATTGAACGAAAATTTTGCAAGGGTGAAATGGTTTTGAAACGCAAATTCATTCGGTCTGCAGGTCCTAGGTCTAAATTGCAACCTAACTGGGAAGGGCCGTTTGTAATAAAAGAAGCTTATTCAGGGAATGCCTATCGTCTAATCAACGCGGAAGGTGAGGAGCTCTCTCACCCGTGGAATGGGTTGTATCTTAAGCGTTTCTTTCCTTAAAAATCTAAACCATGTGCTTTTCCGGCAATAAGAAATGCCTCCCTATCTTCAAAAGAGAGTCTTGAGTAAGGCAAACACACACTACACGACGCCCCTGGTCGGGTTCCTTGTTTAAAAAGACATCATTTTTCCTCGGCCATGCTTTGGGGGAAAGTCAAAGTCCCTGTACGTTTCATTCTTCGGCTGCATCCAGGGGCAAGGAGTAAATAAGAAGGAGACAACCGATCCAAACTCCCTAACGAGAAGAGGTCTCAAATAGGGGCAAGTCCGTTATGACCTGACTCCACAAGAAAGAAAAGAAAAGAAAAGCAAAGGAGTGCTCTTTACCATGAAATCAAAAGCATCATCTCAAGGTCTGTGAATGAATTCTCAAAAGCTCCAAAAGAAAAAGAAAATTAGGCATGACAAGAGTGGCAGTACAGTTCCCCGCGGGACGTTATGAGCCCGGTCGCATGCATGCCTAAGTGGATAAAGGTTCGATGACGGACATAAAAGCCCCGGCACAACAGACCAAATCTCTAATAAGGTTGCACGGTGAGGGAATCAAGTTCTAAAAACTTCCATATCTGGCCTAAGCTTACCCCCATATTCTTTTTTCTTTTAGGACTGAGACGAGTACCCTAGGTATGGCGTTGGTAAAAACACCGTCACAATGACCAGGTCTCGGCCAAGGGTTGTCACACTATTTGCACGCCGATCTCGAGACTCAAGCTAAAAACAAGGGAGGTCTCGTGTTGCTAGAGAGGCACTGGTGTTTCAAAATCCAAAAACATCAAATATGTTTCAAAATCCAAAAACAATCAAATATTTTCAAAATCCAAAAACAACAAATATTTTCAAAAATCCAAAACATTAAAGATTTTCCAAAACCCCCAAAATACCATCATATGCATAGCATGCATCGCATTTTCATTATGTTTTTCGCCTATTTAATAAGGCTCCACCCCTTGACCAAATATCAAGAAACGGTCATTATCTAACTTGCTCCAAGGCAAGGGGTTGAGTCTAAGAACGGATCTAACTTGTCTCATGTTTAAGTGTGTGCAGAATGCAGGGGCCAGTTCAAAAGCCAGAACTCACAGTTATGCAGGTTCAAGGCATGTAACGCATCAGTCTCAGGCCGCTGCTTCCGTGTGACGGTCCATTCCCGGACCGTTACTCTCCCTTTAGCTTGAGCCCTATTTCTTGCGACCATCAACATTGTGGCGGTCTGGGATAGGACCGTCTCTTCCTTATGACGGACCCAATCCTCTCCGTCGCTTCCTTCAGAAATCAGGTCCTCCCTGCCTCCATTCTGACGGTCCATCGTAAGACCGTTGTTACATTATAACGGCCCTTGGTACATCCGTTACTCCCCCCAGAAACTCTGATTATTCACATCAATCTAATCTTCCAAAGCACACAACTCAAGTTCTTTCAATTAAGGCAATCTCATCTCATTCAAGCAAGCTTAATAAAATATAATTCATGATAAACCAAGTTCTGAGTGGCAATCTCATAACATCTTTCATAAGCAAAAGAAAATCAAGATACATTCACTTTTTATCCGCAAGAGGGCGGATTCTTCTCAAATCTTTCAGATATTCTCGGCGTGCTTCGTCATCTTCTTCAACTTCTGCGTGCCACGGGCGCACCTTGCTGATCTCCCACATGGTCAGCGCGTTCCGGATCGCTCTTTCATCTTCCTCGGTCCCCATCTTCCTAGGTAGAAGGGGAGGGTAGTGTGATAGTGCAGAAACGCTGATTCGAGGTAATCCGATTTGAAGATGGCATCGGTGTGGGTTATAGATCGCCATGGTAGTGTTTCCAACCAGCTGGAGGTCCAGGCCTTGACGCCGCGGTATTTTAAGAAGAATGCTTCGAAGAACGCTTGGTCGCATGATGAACTTATCCATTGGAAGAGTGTTGAAGAAGAGGCGCCATTCATCCCGAGTTTTCTTATCCGCCGTCCTGCATTCAACATGAGAAGAATATCCAAAAGCCCCTCCAATGAAGAAGAGGGGGTGGCTCCCGAAGATCCGGCTCGCCGAAGTTATATCTTCCTTGGGAAGGAATTTGATTCTCACTCCTATCCAACACTCAAGGAGTATCATGGAACCGAACAAAGGCCCTCCAAGGCAAGCCGAGCTTAGTCCTTCATAGAGGTATGAGAGGACCGCTTGAGAAATAGACATACCCCGCCACAGTCCACTAATAATGCTAAGATTTTGGATATCTAAGAGGTGGTCGGTTGTGGAGAAAAGGAAGACCCCGCACAAGCAAACCGCCACCGCCTTGGCTATTGCTTCGTGTCTCTCCCACTTGTTTTTACAGTGAGACACTATCCATTGTGCCATAGGGATCAAGTGAATGTGGCGCGGGCTGATCATGGTCCGCACGTCCTTTGGGTTATGAATGAAGTCGCTTAAGATCAAGGACGGATCAATAGGTTCTATTGTATAGCAAACCCGATCCTCATCCCCCACCTTAGTCTTAGGAAGGGCTAGGTAGGTCTCTACCTCCTCCAATAGGACGGTTGCTTCAAAGGAGGGGAAGATGAAGGTATGAGTTTGTGGATGCCATAGTTCCACAAGGGCTGAAAGGCATGGCCAATCCAAAGACAATTTCTGGAAGTTTTTGCCTAGAACCAAGAGGGGTCGGAGGTGCCATGCTTTGAGGATTGATACCACCTCTAAAGGGAGTGCCTTTACCATGGGAGCCACCCACTTCAGGTTGGAGTAACACCTTGGGCCAGGAAGAGGCTTGAAGAAGAAAAGAAGAAGGAAGGTTATGAAGAAAATTAAAGTGCAGCAAAAAAAATCTGAACTTTGGATGAAGTCATGCAAGCTTACCACCCTTTGGACATTAGAGCTTAGATGCTTGGGGATCGAGGATAGCCGTTGAAGCTCCCCATGTTCCCTCCTTGCAGCCTTAGGGCCGGTGCAGATCTTCTCTTCCATAGCCGCCATCTCGAAGCACCTCTTCATCTTGATTTCTGCTTGTTAGGGAGAATTCTTCAACCCTAGAACAGAGGTTTTTGCAAGCTGCGATTTTGGATAAGTTTCCCAAGTTGCTGGGGCTTTTTATTAACTTTGGAAGGATAAGATTGGAGTTGGGAGGCTTTATCTGAAATTTGGATAAGTTCTAGCAAGAGATTAAGTGGCTGAACCTCGGACTCTAAGCTCTCACGGCCGAATCCGTTTTGGAAACGACCCAGACTCTGACGGTCTGTCGTAGGGCCGTTACTTCACTCTGGCGCGCCTACCCTGGGCCGTCACTTTTTCTGTGGGTTGGGTTTTCCTTAAAACATGTTCTGTGGCTGTTTACGGTCTGGTCTCAGACCGTCGCCTTTCAACGGACGAACCCTAATCCGTTATATCCTTCAAATCGCTCAAGTCTCTCTCTTCTGGGCTGAACGCCATGTAACGGTCAGGTTAGGACCGTCGTTTCGTTATGACGCGTCTCCTTCAGGCCGTCGCGTTTTCTGCGAGTAGTTCTAAAACCATGTTCTGCCATGAACAACGGTCTGGTCTAGGACCGTTGTTTTCTTTTAACGCTCCTACCATGGGCCGCTATTTCCTCTGCAGCCCGGCTATCAGAATAAGATGTTTCATGAATGACGGCCTAAGGTAGGCGCGTCGTTTGATTATGACGGTCCAAGATCAGACCGTCATTTCCTCTGCTACTAAATTCAGGCAGTTAGTCTATCCTTTGCCTAGACCTGGCGGTCTTTCACATCTGTACACCACACCTTCTCCACACAAGCATTCATTCACACATACACATCCATCATGCGTGCTTTCAATCACTCATTCGTGCATATCCATTCATACATCCACATAAAAAAGTCAACAAAAATTTCATTTTCATAAAAAGGCATGTACAAGTGGTAAGAAAAGCATAAAAGTACATCATTCGGCCGGCTTATCCGTCGGGCCGCCCTCATCCTCTCCACCCTCGGGTTTCCTAGGTGGCGGTGCTATGGAAGCACTCTCCTCCTGCTGTCCTCTCTCTGCCCTCTCATTTCTCTGTTGGCCGGCGGAACTAACTAGGAAATCCCCAACCGAGCCACTAGGGGCAGCACTCCTATGAGCCCCGCTCCGGGAAGAACTCCGCTCTGGTGCCCGGCCTAGCATCCGGACCGTCTGCTCCATTGTCTGCAGCCTGATCTTCAGTGTGAAGATCTGGCGTCGCGTCTCCCGTGCCTCGGTCCGGTAGCGATCAAGATCCGCGGTCCCAAGGCGAAGGTCCTTCACCTCGGCCCGCGCCCGTGCTAAATCTGCTCGAAGTCGCTCCATCTCCACATCGTCCACATGTCGAGGGGTCTCCGCTCTCAGTCGGGCTATCTCTGCCCGCACGAGCTCCGTCTCTGCTCGAGCTCGATCAGTCTCGGCCCGGCTCCTCTCTACCTCTGCCCTCGCCTGGGTGGCCTCCGCCACTGCCGCTGCCAGCTCTATCGCCTGTAGATTGCATTGCATTGCATATAGGTTAGTCATATAAATTTAATTAGCATAAGCATAATCATAAAGCATGTAAGTATCTTACCCGCTCCGCGAGGGTGGCCTCCGCCTCCTCGGCCCGGGCAACCGCCCGAGTAAAATCAGCATCTCGCCCAGCCCTGTCTTCCGCAGGCTGCGAGGACGACGATGGGGCATCCGGTCCTGCTCGTTGAGCTCCCTCTGCCCGCTGCATTGTCATAGCCAAAGCATTAGCATCATGCATAATCATAGTCATATCATAAGCATTCAGAATCTCACTAGGAGCTCCAAAGCAGTCCGGTACTCATCCCGCTGCTGGATGGTAGAGTGGAGTAGTCCCTCTAGCTCAGCTATCCGCCCCTCAGGATCGAGCTGCATGTAGAAAGCATGAGCCAGCATGTCACATCCGCATTTCATCATATAGAAAGAGTTTCTTAGTTTAGAATTGCATACCGGTCGTCGGGTACCTCGGTATACCCGGTCGCCGTAGTGTCGAGCGAAGGCCTTCAGGTAGGCCTCGTCGCTCTCTGCCCGCTCTTTCACAGCCCTGCCTCGCTGCCTCCAGTCGAGGACGTACTTCGCCTTCCGGGCACGCCAATCCACATTCCCACTAATACCTCTCGCCGACTTGCCTGGATGGTCGTCGGTGCGGCGTGGAAAGGTCACCTCGGGCTGGTGTAGTCCTCGGGTCCGCAAGATCAGCCTGTAGTGCAGAGGCTCGATGATGTGGAGGCAGTGCAGCCAGACGTCTCGTCCCCGATACGATAGAGACGCCTCCACCCATGGCTGTCCTGTGTAACCCTCACCGCGGTAAGGGGTCCACCTCACCTGCAGGCATTTAGATCCATCAGCATTCGCATAGCATGAGCACATATAGGCATATAAAGCATTTAAAGCATTTAAGTTCTGGGCTCACCGATGTGTGTGGGTAGGAGTCCAGGTCGTCCTGGATCATCCGGGTCTGTCTCAAGACCGACCCCGTATCCCTCGCCACCGACCATCGCCTCGCGATCGGTATCAGGCCAGGATGGAGTAATGCGCCTCTCCCAATGCCCGGGAGGTACAAATAGCTCCAGATCTGCATTTAGGAATCAAGTCAGTTACATAAATCATCAATCATAGCATACATCATGGCATAGTAGAAAGCACTTAAGCGCATTTTTACCTGTAGGAAGGGCGAGAAGCCTCCCAGCATCGTCAGTCGGTCCGTGGTGCTCAACGAGTTGATCAGGAAGGCCAAGACCGCTGCTCCCCAGGCGTATTTCCTCACTCTGCTTAAATCCTCTATCAGCGGCAGCAGTCTGCAGCTGATGACATCCGCTCTGGTCGCAAACAGGAGCTTCCCAAACAACAGCATCAAGAAGCGCCTCATCACTCGATCCCCCTCCTCTCCTGCCTCTGCCGCCACACGAGGGCGCACCCTGTCTATCACTCTGCCCAGATGCTCCTCCGGCAGTTCTCCCACGGCAATCGCTGCCCCTCTCAGCCCCAAACTCTCCTGCAGCACCGATCTCGAGAGCTGGGATGAAGACTGGCCCGGCCTGATCAGGTCCAACCCCAGTAGCTGCTGCGCTATCTCCCGATAGTCGCCGTACGTCCATCCTGTCACTGCAGCGCCGTGGACTCTCAAGCCTGTAATCCTCGCCATGTCTTCTAGCGTGGGGATCATGTGGCCCCACGGGAAGATGAACGCCCTGCTAACCGGGTCCCACCTCTCGTGCAATGCGTACAGCAATGGCGTATCCATCCGGATCACCTCGATGCTGAGCATCTCGGCGAAACCCATCTCTGCAAGTCTGTCTCTCTGGTAGTCGGGCAGTGCCTGGTACACCGCCCGAATCTGCAGCCATGAGATCCTCGATCTCCTCTTTCCCTGCATTGCATATTAGAGCACTAATTAGTCCATTCGCATCATATAGACATTGCATAAACATTAAATATCGAAAAGAAAAACAAAAATTTGAAAATTGAAAACCCTAAAAAGAGTTTGGAACCCTGGCAGAAGTAACGGCCCTGGGATGGGGCGTTACTTGTCTCTGACGGCCTTAGCTTGGAGCGTCAGAGGAGTGACGGTCGCTGGCGGGACCGTCACTTAGTCTGCCAGTAGGGAATTTCTCCCCTGCATCCCCATGACTTCTCACTTTGGCCAAATGGCCTACAAGTGTTCCTAGTGGGTTCATAGACCCATTTCTACCCTTATCCCCCACATGCATTCATAAATAAAAACATAAAAATCAAAAATTTAAAAATTAGGGCGGAGGGCCTACCTCATGGTCGAGGACCTTCCTCTTCTTCTTCTCTGGTTCCTTGGGCTCCTCTGCACCCAAGGAGGCTTCGGTTGGTTCTTCCACGACCGTGGGGACCTCCTCCTCTTCCCTTGGCTCCCTTCCCCTCGGTTCTTCCTCCACGGGCGGCGGGGTGGTCTCTCGTTCGAGCCGGCGGTGGAACCGCCTTATAGCCATCTTCTTTCCTCTCCCTCTCTTCTGAGGTGGTGGCTGCGGTGCCTCGTCGCCGGCCATTGGAGTGTGGAGATGGAGGTCGCCGGTGGGTTTTTCTGGTTTGGCGTTTTGGTTGTTTGAGCATGAAATGAGACCGAACGGCCGTTCGGTTTGTTTTTTTGAAAACTCAGGAGAAGCGACGGTCTATCGTTAGACCGTCACATCATCCTGACGCCCCCCTCTAAGGCCGTCGCTTGTGACGGACTGTTTTATTGAAGAATATGAACCGACTCGGTGTTGACGGACTAGGCTTAATCCGTTATTTTCATGTGACGCTCCTGAGTCAGGCCGTTATATGCTTGCAAGTTTCTTGATGAATGAATGGTCAAAATTAATGTTTAAACTTATCTCCATCATAAAAACATTTGATGAGTTTATCACACAGACAATGGTCATGCCTTAACTATTATCATAACTATCTTGTTGGCTAACCTATCTTTCATGAAAGGAACTATGAACAGAAGGCACGCTTCGCCGTCCGTCAAGCAGGTAAGTCAGGTATTGTATCTCGTTCCCTTATCCCTTAATGCATTACTATATGTTATCTATGATATATTATCTCGAGAACCGGCTGGTCATTCAGGTGTCCTGGGATCTGATGTTCCCCTTAAACAAAAATGATGATGATCTAAGTTCACATGAATAATCGTTGGATAGGCCGTTAGGTTGGAAAATTTGGGGATGATGGTTCTATCTTGCACGCCGTGGTTGCAGATAGTGTCTTGACTCTGGTTTCCCCAATCTAGCAATATTATTCTCGAGTATCTTGTTATTTTATCTTTCTTTGCATTTGCTTTGAAGATTTGTTTTTCTTTAGCCCAGCATGCATCATACGCATTCTTTGAGCATTCATGAGCTTCATTTGTTCAAGAGGTCTCATTGACGGTGAACAGCTGTGTTCTTGATCCTGGATAAGGAGAATTATTCCACTCTGAATTTGAAGGTTTCCTTCGATTTGCTCGCTTGATCTGGTTGACTGAAGATTCCTGTCTGGAGTTTAGTCTCTTTCCTTTCCGTTGCCTCCGGCGGCCAGCCGTGTTTCCTTTCCTTAGTTAATTAAATCCTCCAGACTTGCATCCTTTGGTTAGCTATTTCCTTGTGATCAGTTTTGAAGTTTTTCCAGAAAATTCTTATCGCTTGTTGGTGAAGAACGGGTGTCGTTTACCTTAACGCCCTCTTTTTGATCCACTCCGCTTCATTTCCGCTTCATCTCCATGTTCCATTTCACTTTCGCTTCACTTCCGCTCGTTCCCCTGCAAAGAGGACGTTAAGGAGGGGCATCTGTTGACACCCGTTTTATACCCAATAAGTCGGGTCATCTCCTTATTCATTCAATATGATGCTCCGAGTTGTTCACTCTTCATTGAATTCCTTTTAATCAGTTGAAGCCTGTTTTCTGGGTCTCAATTCCTGGATTAGACCTGGTTCCTGGTGGCACTTCGTTCAAAAGCTTGGCAATCCCTCCATTCTATTTTCTTGAAAATCAATGATAATAACGGTCTGGACTAGGCGCGTCATTTCATAATAACGCATGAAGCCTAGGCCGTTAATCTTTGAAGAGTCCCAAGACTTAGGGCCTCGTTGTCCTTTGATAATAACGGTCTACTCCCTAGCCGTTGTTTCCTTATGACGCCCTATGCCCTGGCCGTTACTTACTTGCAGAGTCCTATTGTTTAGATCTTCTTCCCGTCGATCTTATCCTTTGGATAGGGTTGAAAATGACGGTAATTCCTTGGAGCGTTATTTCCAAGTGGCGGTCTATCGTGCAACCGTTACTTCCTTCAGAGAGTCCTGACAGTTCAGGCCTTTTCTCTGCTACTCCGTGGACGAGATAGGGTTTTGGATTGGCATTATCTCCTTCAATTCTAATCCTCAGGACCTCTCGTTTGTTTCTTTGGACTCTTGTTGATATTATCCTCAAGGATTTGCTAAGGATTATCCTCCTTTCTTGGCTGATTTATCTTCAACTCGACCTGAGAGTTTGAGGGAGTCTATAAATAGAACCCTTGATTTCATGACCCGAAGGAGGAAGATTTGATTCACGACGAAGTGCTGCCAAATTCAGGAGCCATCTACATCCAGGAGGAGCTGCTTCCCACGTCCATCTTCCAAGTCAAGGGAGTAATTTTGGGTTTTAGCTTGTCAAGATCATCATTATTGCATGCTCAAGTTTCCCTTGGTTTTATCAATCAAAAGCATTGTCCCTCCTCTTCCTCCACGTTTTTCACTGTTGCTAAGCATACACATATCCTCCTAAACTTAAAAAACGCCCAGAGGGGTTAAAAAACCAACAACTCCCCGGTAATCCCCTCTCCTTTTGATGTTCTTAAGCTTTTTAAGGATTGATGCTATACTTATGTTGAGGGCTAATTGAGGTTGTGTTGTTTTGCTTTCTACATCCTTGGCAGGTTTTACAGGATCACTAGCACGAGGCCCAAGCCTTCTAGCCGGCTGGAAGGGTTGGAGTTCAAAGAATTCACATCTTTTCACTGCAGGTTATCTGACGGTCAGGTGCAGGAGCGTTATTTCTTTCTGGCGGTCTATCGCACGACCGTTACTTCCAAGCGACGCACAGGGTTTGGACCGTTATTTGCAAGTTGATCTGCAGGCTTTCCTTGGTTTTCTCTCCCGTGGGCGGGTGTTTCATCCACCTACTTCCAAGGTATATTCGAGTCTTTGACTCGTGTTTACTTTGGTGGCGATCACGACTTTCCTTAGTGTTGGGCACTAGCTGTCTTTTTCATCAAATCTCTTTATTCCCCTTGATTGTTCCACCCCTAGCGGTGTGTTTTTATTTATCTTTGCTCCACGCCCCGGTGTGTGTTTTTGTTTTTCCCTTAGCGTAATTTGATTGAGATAGCATGCCCATGCTAGAGTTAGATTTGATTGCCTAGGTTCATGTTCACATGTGCATAGGTTGAGCTGATCTTTGGTAGTTTATTTATCATCTCGCCATATCATTTTTCAAAACCCTCACAATCAACAAAAAAATAAAGAAGATAAGAAGAGATAGGTAAACAAACAATCAACAGACGCCTGAGTGTTGGTCGTTTGTAGGGTGTTAGCCGGTAATGTAGCTGTTCTGGGCTTGAGAAACTAGGACTGATCTGGCCAAATGGCCTCAAAAGGTATCACAACCGAGGGTCGTGATCGGGACTGGGACTGGTTGGCCCACCCGTGGAGGGATCGTGGTCGAAACTGGAGCTGGGAGCTGGCGGCTGGCCCGTAAGGGCGTTGTAGCCGGTGACTGGGATTAGAATTTGGCGGCTGGCCTATGAAGGCGTTATAGCCGGGGTACTAGGACTGGAGGCTGGAGACTGGCCTGTGAAGGCGTTATAGCCGAAGTGCTGGGACTGGAGGCTGGCGGCTGGCCTGCGAAGGCGTTGTAGCCGAAGATTGGAGTTGAAGGCTGGCGGCTGGCCTGTGAAGGTGTTGTAGCCGAAGACTGGGACTGGAGGTTGGCGGCTGGCCTGAGAAGGCATTGTAGCCGAAGACAGGAGTTGGAGGCTAGCGGCTGGCCTGTAAAGGTGTTGTAGCCGAAGACTGGGACTGGAGGTTGGTAATGACCGACCCTCGGGGGTGTAGTGGCCATCATTATCGTGGAGTGATGTTGAGCTTGCCATCGGAGCGCGTCATAGCCGACGACTTTGTAAGTGAAGAGTAGAGACGGAGAGAGAGGTTTTTTTTTCTCTTTACCAGCCCTACCGCCCTTGCGGGTTTTCACCAGAGCTGGCCCCCTTTAGCTTTTTTCGGTGCGCCCTTGCGGGTTTTCACACCGAGGGGTTACCTGATTTTACCTAAGGCACCCTTTCGGGTTTTCACCTTAGCTGGGTTAGTGGCAATTTTTGCACCTAGCCGGCTCCCTGTAATGGATTCGACCAGGCCCGCAGGGATATCTCTATTTTTAACCCCATTTTTTTTTGTGAGGCTGTCGTCCATAGCGTATCGCTGTCAGGGGATGTAACGTGAGACTGGAAGGTATGGGTAGCCGGGTATCGTTCGGCCAATAACAAGGGTTTTTTAGAAATCCTCATGCCATGGTGGCGAAGGAGCACTTTGTTATGGCAAGATATGACTGGAGTTAAGGCTAGTGGATCAGGGATTGTATGGGAGAACTGATATTATAATGGACTTGAAGGCTCTGGATTTACAAAGGATGTAGGATGTAGGGGTGGAGAGTGATAAATGTCTGGGAACGTGCCGTGATTTAAGTTTACCGCGATGGTGACTGGAAGCTTGACTGTCACAGGGACTGGTTGATCTGTGTTGCCAAAGCAAGGGCCAAAGGCTGGCCAGGCTGAGTGGAAGTAATGCAAGGCCGACTAGGAATTGGAGGGTTTGTGCTCTAGCAGTGTAGGTTAATAGAAGGCTGGCTCTTGGTGAGGCTAATGGCCCACCCAGGAATAGGATGAAGCCGTTCTGACTGGTGGGGGGGAAGAAGATTTTTTGTTTATCGGCTCTACCGCCCTTTCGGGTTTTCGCTAGAGCCGACCCCCTTTAGCTTTTTCCGACGCGCCCTTGAAGATTTTCATGCCGAGGGGTTTCCCAATTTTGCCTAAGGCGCCCTTTCGGGTTTCCGGCTCA
Source organism: Amorphophallus konjac (assembly GCA_022559845.1). Lineage (NCBI taxonomy): Eukaryota > Viridiplantae > Streptophyta > Magnoliopsida > Alismatales > Araceae > Amorphophallus > Amorphophallus konjac. Next base: position 448,659,941 of record CM040118.1, read on the forward strand.
GCCGAGTTGCTGGCCTTTTTGCCCCCAGTCGCCCCCTTGTGGTGAGGATGACTGGGTCTGCCGGGGCATCTCTATTTTTAACCCCATTTTTTATATATTTATTTATTATTATTTTTGACTTACCTGTGAGCCTGGCGGCTAGACTGGTGCTGGTGCAGAAGTGCCCGTGCTCCCGTGGTGATGGGAATGAGGGCAGGAGATCAGTCCCGGAGGATGCCTGGCGGCGATTCTGGAGAGCTGAGCTGGCTGGTTGGCTGGGAATTATAGACTGGGAGGACTGGCCGGTTAGATCCTTCACGGGGAAGGACCGACCTTATTGGTAGTAGCTGGGACGTGCGCCTTAGTCCGGCTGGCGCGCGAACTCGTGCTCTGGTGCATAGTATAGCTTCATGTGTTTACCGTTGAGAGGCGGGAACAGTCTATGACCTTTATGATCAACGACCGTGCACCCTCATAGATATCTTGGATGATGTATGGACCTTGCCAGTTCGGCTGATGTTTTCCACTGGAGCGCCCTGCCATGACTTCCTTTTCCTTGATCATGACAAGGTCGCCTTGCTTGAAAGCTCGCTGCTTGACGAGCTTATCATAGGCCCAGGCCATGCGGGCCTGGTATACTTACAGGTGTTTGTAGGCTTCGAGTCGCTTTCCTTCTAGATCGGCGAGCGCTTCTAGCCTTCTCTGGTACTCATTTTCATCAGGGCCGGTGAGGCCAGTGTGGACCGCCACGCGGTAAGAAGCTAACTAGACTTCAATGGGGATGACTGCTTCTGTCCCGTAAGCAAGGGAGAATGGCGAGCACCCCGTGGGGATTTTGTAGATCGTTAGGTAGGCCCAGAGCGCCTCAAAGACCTTTTCACCCCAATCACGTTTTCGATGGCTAACCATCTTAGCCAGGAGCTTACAAAGGGTTTTGTTGAAGGATTCCGCCAAACCGTTAGCCTGGGGGTTGTAGACCGAAGAAGTTCTCCAGTCGATGTGGAATTTAGCCGCTAAGTAGTATACGGCCTTATTCTTGAATGGTGTCTGAATCAGTATATGATGTTGTGTCGGACGAATCTGGCAACCACCTCGCCGGTGACCTCTCACAAAGGGAGAGCCTCTGCCCAACGAGAGAAGTAATTGGTGGCGGCCAAAATGTATTTATGGCCCTTAGAAGATGGCGGGAAAGGCCCCGCAATGTCCATGCCCCACTCAGCGAATGGCCAGGTGGGGGCTGTAGGACGCAGTGGGTTAGGAGGCCTTCTGGGCACTGGGCCAAAGGGTTGGCATTGGTGGCATGTACAGGCATATTGGATGCAGTCCACATACATGGTTGGCTAGTAGAAGCCTTTGAGCTTGATGTTGTGCTTCATTCGGTCTCCGGCCTGGTGTGCGCCGCACAACCCGGAGTGGACCTCCTGCATGACAGCTCAAGCTTCCACGAGGGAGATAAATCTCAGGTGAATTGACTTGTCCTTCTCGTGGACGAGCCAATATAGGGAGTCGCCGATCAACTCGTAAGAGGTTGCTCAGCGGAGTAGCTGGACCCTTTGAGCTCGGTCAGGGGGAAGCCACCCTTTCTTGAATTTGATGATGGGCACACGTCAATCATCCTCTTCTGGAGGCGTGCTTTGGTCAAGGTCGTGGACCTCGTAAATGGTGAGACCGGTGTTGCCATCGAGTGAATTCGACATCAGCCTTCTGTGTTTGATGATGATGTCGACCTCTCCCTCGGGCGGGAGCTTAATGGCCGCGGCCAATTTTGCTAAGGCATCTGCCTGAGCATTGCTGCTTCTGGGAATGTGATGTATTTCGAAGAAATAGAATTTCTGGATTAATCTGGTGACGACAGTGTGGTATGGAACCAACTCTGGCTTCCGCACGTCGTAGAGGCCGAGGACCTGCCGGACTATCAGCTGGGAGTCCCCATAGGCTTTGAGACATTTGATGCCCATGTGGAGAGCCATATGGATCCCAATGAGTAGAGCTTCATACTCGACTTCATTGTTGGTCAGGGATTTCATGAGGGCGCAGGAGTTATACAAAACTCCGCCCTGAGGAGTCAGGAAAACAATGCCGGCAACTGCTGTGGTAGCTGGATCCTGGTTGTTCCTAGTGATCCCTCGGGAAGCACCGTCGAAGTAGAGCTCCCAGCATGACACGCTGGTTGTTAGAGCGCTTAGCTGTCAATAATGCAAGACATCTCCGCTCTGTTCAATTGGTTGTTGTGATTGAGCAACAGTGGTTGTGAGAGCGCTTTGCTGCCAGTAATGCAAGACATCTCCGCTCTATTCAATCGGTGGTTGTGATTGAGTAGCAAGGGACTCCTCGTCCGGGAGCCCCGAGTTGAAGGGCGAGTCGTCTGGTACTAGATGGGCTGCCAAGAATTCAGCCATACCCTGTCCCTTAATTGCTTTTTTGGGGACATAAGTAATGTCGTACTCCATCAATAGGAGAGCCCACCTTCCCAGTCTGCCTGAGAGGACAGGTCGCCGAAGGAGATACTTCTGGGGGTCGTGCTTGGATATAAGCTCGACTTGATGGGATAGGAGGTAATGCCACAGCTTCTTCACTGCGAACACTAAGGCCAAGCAGACCTTCTCTATGGGGGAGTAGCAGTACTCGGGATCGATTAACTTTCAGCTGAGGTAATAGAGGGTCTGCTCTTTACCTTCCTCATTGATTTGCGCCAACAGAGCTCCCAACATAGCGTCCATGGCCGCGATATAAAGAAAGAGGGATTTACCCTTGATTGGTGCCCCCAGAACTAGGGGAGTGAGGAGGTACTCCTTGATTTGCTCAAAAGTCGCCAGACATTCCGAGTCCCACGTAAACGGGGCATCTTTCTTCATCAGCTTGCTGAAAGGCGCGCACCGACCGAAGAGGTTAGAAATAAACCTCTGAATGTAGGTTAGCCTCCCTTGGAAGGACCTGAGTTCTGTGATGTTGCCAAGTGGTGGAAGCTCCCGGATTGCTTTGATCTTATTGGGATCCACCTCGATTCCTCAGTACCTGACGACGAAGCCAAGAAATTTGCCGCTGGATACGCTGAAGGCGTATTTCATGGGGTTCATCTTGAGCCCATATTGCCGGAGACACTCGAAGACTTGGCGGAGGTCGCGCAAATGGTCCTCTCGTCTTTTGGTTTTGACGATGAGGTCGTCGACATAGCATTCGATGGTATTGTGCAGCATCTCGTCGAATATTTTAGTCATGGCCCTTTGGTAAGTAGCATCGGCGTTCTTCAAACCGAAGGGCATGCGCTTGTAATTGAAGATCCCCTTGGGGGATCTAAAATCTGTGTGGTTCTTGTCTTTGAGGGACATCTGGATCTCGTTATTATCGGACGACCCGTCCATGAAAGACAGGGCCTCATGATCGGTGGTCATGTCGACCATTGTTTCTGTGATTGGGACTGGGAAGTCGTCCTTCGGACAAGCTTTGTTGAGGTCCCGGAAGTCGACGCAGATGCGGACTTGACCATTCTTCTTCTTGACTGGAACTATGTTGGGGAGCCAAATCGGGTAGATACACGGCTCGATGAAGTCGACCTCCGCCATTTTATGGACTTCGGCCGAAACCTGGAGCTCCATCTCATGGCGCATGCGCCGCTATGGCTGCTTGACCGGGGCGACTGAGGGAGAAATGGCTAGGTCGTTGATAATGCGAAAGTTCGTCGTTTAAAACACACGTATCAATCTTAAAAATTCCAACTCGCGTTAGATGAAAGTAAGACGTAATAAGGTGGCGGGAAAGGTCGAATCCACAGGGAAGAAGGGATTTTGAGAGTTAAAAACCTTGGAATCCTTTGGAAAACACTTGTGATTTTTCTTTGCTTAAAGAAAATAGTGAAATGATGAACAAACCAAACACTTAATTAAAAACACATATGACCATGCCCCTATGTTATTGAAAATAATTGCATGAAGTGAAAAGAAGAGATAGAAGAAGGAGGTAGGGAGGATAGAAAATCAAGAACTAGATCTAAAGAACAACTCTTTTCATTAACTTAAAAGAAAGAGTACATGAAGTGCAAGATAAACTTACAACAAATATGTGGCGAGATTACAATGGAATAAAATGAAACTAAAGCAATAAAAATAAAAGGAGCCTGAGATGTGAAGATAGTAGCAGAAATGGTGATGACGGCGCCATCCTCTCTTGGCCTTGGATCACGAACCACCTTATGGAAGATGTCGTCTACACCGAGAGGAAGTCACCTTCATCGTTGAAGCCACCTTTGGAGGATAAATAACTTTGAAACCACGATGCATTAGGGGATACCAAAGAAGAAGAAGTTGAAGAGAGGAAAGAGACAAAGAACTTTGATGAAGAACTCAGAGAGAAAAGAAGAGCATAAGGGCTTCAAAATGGAGGCATAACAGAGGCTAGCACCTCGTATGAATAGTAAAATCACAGGATAGCAAGTTAAAAAATGAGAAATAAATTCTAAACCAGAAAGAATTAGAGGATGATGTAGAAGAAGAACTTGTAGAACACTTACAAATAAAGAACTGTCATGAAAATAGCAAGAGGATAAGATGGAAGTAAGAGGGAGAAATAGGGGGAAGAACAGAGAAAAATACTGGTTCGCAGATGAACATGATAGCACAGTAAAAAACACAAAATAACTTGAAAACCAGAAGGAATTGAAAGATAATGTAGAAGAAGTTGTAGAGGATCTAAATACAAAGAACTTTCATGAAGACAGCAAGAGGATAAGAGGGACTTAAGGAGGAGAAAATGGCGGCCTAAGAAGATGTGAGAGGGAGAGAAAAAATGCCAAAGGAAGAACTCCCTTTCTCCTCCTAGACATGGGCTATTTATAGGGAAAATTGGGTCAATGGAGGGTGGAGATTATATCAAAAGGAGATGGATGGCTGAGATTTAGTTAGAAGATGATGCATGGGGAAAAGAAAAAGGAGGTGAGTACACCCTCCTTGGGCTTTGGACAACCACATTCCCAAGACTCATCATTCCTCTCTTTTATTTCAAACTTTGAATTCAATTTTCTCTCCAACCAAGATGTGTGCTTCTTCTCCTCTATTTCAAACTTAGAATTTTCTTTTCCCTCCAACCAAAATATTTTAAGTTATCTTTTCACTTCAACTAAAATATGTTTCTTTTTTTGTTTGACTTGGTCAAAGTGGTGATGACAATTTTACCCCCACCTTCTCTTACAATTACCTTCAGTGTCCTGCACACACATAATTATAATTTAGTCTATAAAAATTATCATACTGTGCACATAAATCTTAAATACTCATGATTAATTATGCAATGGAGAATTAATGCTCATGGCCCTCAACTTTAATTTATTAAATAATAACACCAAATTAATCAATTTGCGTGAAATACCTAATTTACATGTAAAGTTGAGATTAGCGATGGGACATGCATAATTATCTAATTATATGCACATAAAATGGTGTACATGTGATGAATTATCATAAAAAATAGACACTTATCACACCCCCCAACTTACTCATTGCTAGTCCCTTAGCAATATAAATAAATTAAAATTTAAGACTAACAAGAGTTTATAAAAGTCATACTCTCATATCCAGCTCTCCCTTCATAGAATCAACCAAAGATTAAGAATTTGGAATCATTAATACACACTAGCCTTATGTAGGAACTACATGATCAAGAATTCAAATCAAAGCTCAATAGCACTTGTGCATATGTAACTACCAAATCCACAGCTTAGACAATTACATCCCTCATTCGCTATTCCAAGCAAATGCCTTTCAACCCTGCACCTCTTAGATCAGAGCATTAACTATATTAGCTTTTTATCTGCCTTATTGCTTTGTCCCTTTGGGATCTTTTATACCACACATGATGCTGCACTACCTTTCACTGCTCAATGCGAACCTCGAATCTTGCCTTAGGAGAAGCATGCCCGGTTTCACAGATCAAGATTCCCTTTTCTGTTTTACGCGAACCTCAACACGTCTTAGGTGAAGTAGGCCCGATTACTAAGACTAGGGACATTTTTCATGGTGTGTTTTTTTTCTTTTTTTTCTTTTTTATGCCATTACGCTTATTTGATAGATAATTTGGTAGAAAACTTTGTAAAAAGATCTCTTTTCTTAAGAAGTGCAGAATATCGGACATCATATCAAAAATAGCAGAGGGCTTGTCTTGCTTGTTTCATTAGTGTGCAACATGAATTTCTATTTTTTTTTTAAAGTGCACATGAACTTTAAAGGGATTCTTATATCAGTTTTCCATGGCTAGATTGACTAAATTTCTCACCATCCTTCTCCCTAGTCTTTTCTATTCCAAAATTACTTTTAATTTAAGCATGAATCATGAAACTCAAAATGAGGTTTACATCTTTCTACTTTCATACAACGATGACATGCAAGACAGAACTCCTATCAGGTTGTACTATATGCATCATGAAATTTTTTCTCTCCCCCCCTACTTGAATGATATTGTCCTCAATGGCATGTAGAATATATGAACAGGACAATGCATACATGAATGTTTGGGAAGGAAAGGTACAACATGGGGTGCGCAGACGTGACTATTTTGGCAGGCAGTTTTGCGAACGACTTCTTCCAGCTCCTACAAACACAAATGAAAATGACTCACTAGATTTTTGAAGAGAAATGGTTGGGTTACCTCCCAACAAGCGCTAAGTTTAACGTTTTCAGCCAGACGACATTCTTGTATTTATCATGGGTCACTCAGTGGGATTGATTCCTTTGATGGAAGTTGTGTGTTCTCCAAGTAGAGTTTGAGACGCTGACCATTGATAGTGAAAATTTGACCATTTTTAGGATTTAGAATTTTGACAGCACCATGATCAAAGGTTTTGAGCACAACAAATGGTCCATCCCATCTAGACTTTAATTTTCCGGGGAATAAGCGCAACCTTGAATTAAAGAGCCAAACTTTTTGATCAGGTTGAAATGATTTTCTCACAATGTGTTTATTATGGAAAGCTTTGGTCTTGACTTTGTAAATCTTGGCATTTTCATAGGCTTCATTCCTCAACTCCTCCAACTCATTTAGTTGTAGGGCCCTATGAGATCCAGCTTGGGCCAAATCAAAATTGAACTGCTTAATAGCCCAATAGGCCCTATGCTCAAGCTCAACGGGTAGATGACAAGCTTTTCCAAAGATTAACCTATATGGAGACATTCCAATGGAGGTTTTGTATGCTGTCCGATAGGACCAAAGAGCATCATCCAATCTTTCGAACCAATCCTTCCTATCGGGCCTAACAGATTTCTGCAGGATATTTTTGATCTCCCTATTGGATGTCTTCACTTGGCCACTTGTTTGGGGGTGATAGGGGGTGGCAATCTTATGAGTGATCCCATATTTCTCGAGAAGAGCTCGGAATTGGGCATGAGTGAAATGAGAACCTCCATCACTAATGATCGCCCTCGGACACCCGAACCTTGAAAATATATTCTTTCAGACAAACTTCATGACAACTTTGTGATCATTAGTCCGGGTGGCAATGGCTTCAATCCATTTAGACACATAGTCGACTGCCACAAGAATGTACTCATGTCCGAATGATGGTGGAAAGGGCCCCATAAAATCAATTCCCCAAGCATCAAAGATTTCGACCACTAGAATGGGGTTGAGTGGCATCATATCTCGTTTGCTCATGTTTCCAATGGCTTGACACCTAAGACAAGTCTTGATAAATTCATAGGTGTCTTTGAAGAGAGTGGGCCAGAAGAATCCACTTTGTAACACTTTGGCGGCTATTTTCTTTCCCGCGAGTGTCCCCCACAAGCTAGAGTGTGACAAAAATTCATGACGCTTTATTGTTCTTCCTCGGGGACACACCTCCTAATTATTTGATCTGGACCTACGTGGAACAATTCAGGATCTTCCCAAAAATAGTGTTTGATTTTGGCAAAGAAATGTTCTTTTTCATGTTTAGACCACCCATCAGGAATTTGTCCTACAGCTAAGTAGTTGACCCTTTTTGTCTCGAATTTCATGATCAAACTCCTAGAGTACGAGGATCCACCTAATGAGTCTAGGCTTGGCATCCTTCTTAGAGAACAAATATTTGAGAGCTGAGTGATCAGAGTACACAATGACTTTTCCCCCTAAGAGATATGATCAAAATTTTTCAAGGGTAAAGACAACAGCTAACAGCTCCTTTTCCATGGTGGTGTAGTTAAGCTGAGCATCGACGAGGGTGCGACTAGCATAATATATCACCACCGGACACTTGTCAATTCTTTGCCCTAGAACTGCCCCGATAGCATAGTCGGAGGCATCACACATGATTTCAAAAGGAAAAGACCAATTAGGAGATTGGAGAATGGGTGCCTTGTTCAAAGCCTCTTTAAGGGTATTGAAAGCCTCTAAGCAAGCATCATCTAGATGGAATGGGGCATCTTTGGCCAAGAGATGAGTTATCGGGCGAGCAATCTTAGAAAAGTTGCTGATGAACCGATGGTAGAAGTCGGCATGGCCAATGAATGAACGGATTTGCTTCACCGAGGTTGGAGGAGGGAGATTAAAAATGAGGTCAATTTTGGCCTTATCCACCTCTATATCCCGTTTGGACACAATGTGGCCCAAGACTATGCCTTCTTGAACCATGAAGTGGCTCTTTTCCCAACTAAGAACATAGTTGGTTTCAATACATCTCGCAAGCACTTTCTTCAAATTTTTCAAGCACTTTTTAAATGACTCTCCAAACACAGAAAAATCATCCATAAAGATCTCCAAGAATTCTCCTACCATATCGGAGAAAATGGCCATCATGCACCTTTGAAAAGTGGCCGGTGCGTTGCAAAGATCGAATGGCATTCTCCGAAAGGCAAATGTTCCACATGGGCAAGTGAAGGTGGTCTTCTCTTGGTCTTCCGGATAAATGGCCACTTGATTGTACCCGAAATATCCATCTAGGAAATAAAAATATCTTTGGCCCGCCAATTTCTCAAGAATTTGGTCAATAAAGGGGTGGAGAGGGGGATTTGTGTAGCCCATCTAAGAGCAGCCAAACTAGGTCCATCAGGACCAAACGAGGCTCAGCTCATCCAAGTGACAGCCCCATAGGGCCCACTTAGGCTAAAAAGCCTAATAAGATCACTCGGGATCTCATCCTTCCTCGGCGGCCCTTAGGCTCGGAAGGCCCGAGCGACGGTCAAAACGAAGGAAGACCCATGCCTGAGTTATCCCCTCATCGGGATAAAGGCAAGCGCTCAGCGCCCACTCCGACCTATCTTCATCCGAGCTATGCCTATCGCCCGGACAGGGTTGGCACCTTTTATACTCGGACCGACCGACGATTGCTTATCCACGCTGCCGTTGAGAGCCCTTTATGAGCATGAGTTTATGAGGATAAGAGACCCATGATCCCTCAAGGCTATGAAGATCCCACGATGAGGACGTAAAGATCCCACGATGAGGACGTAACTCCCACCTGAAACTCCTCAGCTTATGGGACTCATAAGGTGAGCACACTATATAAACCAGGGACTCCCTCTAGTGAAAGATAATGGCAATACACGCCTAAAATCCCCTGAGTAGGAACCACCTCACCACCTTGGTGTTGGGGGATCTCGTGCACCTCTTTCTACCTCCCTCCCTATCTTCCACCATTGCTCTACTGACTTAGACATCGGAGGGTTTTCCTCAGGGAATCTCCCCTGGGCCCCCTGATCCGTTTCCCTTTCTCTACAGTTCACTGTTCGGTGATCATTCTCCTAGCTCAGGAGCCGCGCGAGATCACGCCCCTTAGTGGAGAGGGGGATTTCTGTAGCCCATCTAAGAGCAGCCAAACTAGGTCCATCAGGACCAAACGAGGCTCAGCTCATCCAAGTGACAGCCCCATAGGGCCCACTTAGGCTAAAAAGCCCAATAGGATCACTCGAGATCTCATCCTTCCTCGGCGGCCCTTAGGCTCGGAAGGCCCGAGCGATGGTCAGAACGGAGGAAGACCCATGCCCGAGTTATCCCCTCATCGGGATAGAGGCAAGCGCTCAGTGCCCACTCCGACCTATCATCATCCGAGCTATGCCTATCGCCCGGACAGGGTTGGCACCTTTTATGCTCGGACCGACCGACGATTGCTTATCCACGTTGCCGTTGAGAGCTCTTTATGAGCAGGAGTTTATGAGGATTAGAGACCCATGATCCCTCAAGACTATGAAGATCCCATGATGAGGACGTAAAGATCCCACGATGAGGACGTAACTATCGCCTGAAACTCCTCAGCTTATGGGACTCATAAGGTGAGCACACTATATAAACCAGGGACTCCCTCCAGTGAAAGGTAAGGGCAATACACGCCTAAAATCCCCTGAGCAGGAACCACTTCACCACCTTGGTGTAGGGGGATCTCGTGCACCTCTTTCTACCTCCCTCCCTATCTTCCACCATTGCTCTACTGACTTAGGCATCGGAGGGTTTTCCCCAGGGAATCTCTCCTGGGCCCCCTGACCCATTTCCCTTTCTCTACAGTTCACTGTTCGGTGATCATTCTCCCAGCTCAGGAGCAGCGCGAGATCACGCCCCTTCATCTGGCGCCATTTATGGGAAACGACCGAAGAGCCAGTAAGGTGCGAAGATGTTCAGGGAGGAGGTCTACCGGCGAGAGGGGAAAGACCATGGTGGCGGCGGGAGAAGGCCCTTCTCAAGCCTCACAAAATCCCCCCTCCAATGCCAGCACTCCCGCCGATGGACCGCCCCCTCCCCCCGCGGCAGGGCTACCGCCCCCTCCCCCGCGGCGATAGGGCTGCCGCTTAACGGCGGCGCTGACGCCTACCAAGCCCTCAACACAAAATTGGACATCCTTATGGAACTCATGAGGACCCAGGCGGCCAGGGATGGAAGGTCACGCGCCCCTCCAGAGAGCCCTCCCCTCGAGAACGTGTCCCAGCACACCGTCGGAGGCCGCTTCACCCTCCGGGGCCGGCAGATCATCCGTAACAGGTCAAGAGGACCTTCACAAGCCCTCCCTCCAGAGCAGGAAGCCTCGTCCACACCGAAGAAGGGAAAACCTGGGGCACACCGTCCGAACCCAGAGACCGAAGTCCCTGGGGAACGCCAATACAGCCCCCCCAGCCCGACGACGCAGCGGCAGCCGGAGCTATCCCTCCGACTGCGAGAATTCGAGAGACGTTTCGCAGAGCAGGAGCGCGCCCTATGCACCCTGCAGAAAGACTCATCCACGGAGGACGAGGAGAAATCCCCGTTCTCCGACTATATCCTGAAGGCAGAGGTATCTCCTAGAACCTCCATCCCGACCTTCAAGCTCTATGACGGCCAGGGCGACCCGGCCGATCACTTTGACAGCTTCGACGCCTTGATAACCCTTCATGGAGCATCCGACGCCATCAAATGTCGAGCCTTTGTGACCACCTTGGTCCAAGGCACCCAAGCATGGTTTCGGGCCCTCGCCCCCGAATCCTGTTGTGCCCCTTAGGCACAAGCATATGCTATTTTGTTTTGATGATAGAAACACGGTGAGAGTATCACAGTGAGCCAGTCATTGTGTTTAGCATACATTGCATTTGTTCACTACTATATGCATACACTGCATCGGTGCATTCATCAGTTGCACGCCATATAGTCTATACATTCTTTGCTGTAACATTCATGCATCATTACAGCAAGTCTGCACATTCTCTGCTGATAGCTTTGACGCGTGCACACGCAAGTCTATACATTTCATTGCAGCATGCACACACACACAAGTCTATACATTCCTATCTTTACCTACGTTCACTGTTTTAGCATGAACACATTCAAAGTCCATACATTGCCCTGTAGCATGCATGAACTCAAGTCTGTACATCGTCCAATTGCTCATGACGTCTTGGCTAAGTCTATACATTGCTCCGTCTCACTTAGCGTCTCATGCTAGCTCTGTATATCGCATCGCATGCACCGTCTCACTTAGCGTCTCATGTTAAGTCTGTACATCGCATCGCATGTACTGTCTCACTCAGCATCTATGTGCATAAATCAAAGTCTGTACAGCCAGTGCATCCTGCGTCTCACTCAGCGTCTCATGTGCATAAAGCAAAGTCTGTACAGCCAGTGCATCCTTTGATTTAAAGTCCATACTTTGTCTGCCCGCAAACACAAGTCCATACGTTGCTTTGCAGCATGCACGCACGCAGAGTCTATACATTCTCTGCTGATATGTTTATGCTGTAGTTCAGCAAGTTTGTACATCGTCAGCACTCTTCAAACGACATAGTCCATGCATTCATCTGAAGTCTGTACATTCTTTATTTTAAAGTCTGCACACGATTGCTTTGATGCCGTAGCAAGTCTATACACTAATGAGCGCTTGTTTGTTTTGATGACTGAGCTAGTCTATACATCGTCTTGTCTGTGCATGCTTCTGGTTGTGCTGCTAGCATATATAGTATGTACATCCTTCATCCTAGCACATATACTCTGTACAGATTTGGCATCGTAGGGATGCACAAGTCTGTGTATGCTCACACATGTTGCATAGTGAAGTCTGTACAAGATTTTTGTCTTAAGCTGATAATTTTCTCCAATTGACTGACAGGTACTTTTAGTGAAGTTTAAGAAGGGCACGTGATCCAAGAATGGATAAAGTGCCAGGATCGTGACACGTGTATTGAAGCCTGCTGAGATGCTTCCACGTGGTAGAATCAATTGGGCGGGAAATGTGGAGGACACACGCCCACCTATCTGCTGCTCTATAAAATGAAGGCTTCTTCCTCAGAAGAAGACCTGATCGTGATAAAAGGAGCAGAAGCAGAAAGAGAGCTTCCACGATCCAGAAGAAAAATAAAGAGAAGAAGGAGAGAGTTGAGAGAGATTTGTTCCTCAGATCTTTGGTTCAAAACCAGATCTGAATTTGCTCAATTGTTTGAGCTTCATTCCCTGCAGGGATATATTTTGTGCTTTATCGTATACAAATTTCTGTTGCTATTTTGTTTCCCATTTCTTTTTTTTCTTTTAAACCTTTCTTCAAGCTGTGTGTCAGCAGAGCAAGCTGTGATGCTCAGCGGGCGAGGTGGATACCTCGGACGGCTAAGCTGTATTGCCCAGCGGAGCAAGCTGTGAGGCTCAGCGTTTGCAGTGGTGGATTCCACTGGTCGGGTCAAGCTGTAGTCCCCAGCGGTTGCAGAGGTGTATCCTCTGGACAGGTGAAGCTGTAATTCCTCAGCGGGCGAGACTTGGTCTCGGACAGCAAGCTGTGAAGCTCAGCGGTTGTAGGCTAAGCTGTAAGGCCCAGCGGACGCAAGCTGTGTTGCGCAGAAGTAAGCCACACTTGGGTTTGAGTGTGGGGTGGACGTAGGTCTGGAGGACCGAACCACCTAAAAACTCCTGTCTACTGTGTGATTGCTTTGTGGTTTGCATCGCTTCTTTATTCTTGTACTTTGCGCAGTAGATGACTGTTTAGGATGGTTCTTTAGAAGTTCTGGCTGGTCTTTGCTTTGTGCCCTCTATCTGTTTAGCAGAAGTTCTTATATTCCGCACTTGAATCTACTGTAGTCATTTTTATCGGGTGACTAATCTATTCACCCCCCTCTAGATCACCTTAAGCGTCACAACAATTGGTATCAGAGCCTAACTCTTTGTGCAGGACTAACATCCTAAAGAGGAACGGCCATGGATGCTAGAGGGTTAATAGCAGAGGGACAGTCCACTACAAAGCCACCATTCTTCGACGGATCCAACTACCCATATTGGAAGAACAGGATGCAGGTCTTCCTCAGAGCCAAAGATTACGAAATCTGAAAAATTATAAGCAAAGGTCCTTATGAGAATGAGGAAGTGTGGACTAAAGAAGAAATCCAGAAATCCACTCTGAACTGGAGCGCCATCAACGCCATGCAATGTGCACTCCATCCCACTGAATTTGATAGAGTGTCATCCTGCAAGATGGCGAAGGAGATGTGGGATACCCTTGAGGTCATTTATGAGGGAACGTCTCAAGTGAGAGAGACGCGGGCAAATATGTTAGTGTCCGAGTATGAAGCATTTCGAATGAAGCCCGGTGAGACAGTGAGCGAAATGTTTGCTCGTATGACCATTATAACAAATGGTCTAAGAAATCTGGGAAAACGCTATATCGATTATGAAGTTGTGAGGAAGATCCTTCGATCGTTGACTCCGATATGGCATACCAAAGCGACTGTGGTTGAGGAGTCAAGAGATTTACAAAAGATGAAACCTAATGAGCTGATAGGTTCTTTGATGGTGTACGAGATGAATCTTCTACAAGTTGAAGAGCTCGAATACAAGAAGCCTATTACTCTGAAGGCCAAGCATAGTTGTTCAAAACAGTCCAGCAGCACTGGATCATCCAGTGATCGGAGTCTATCTGGATCAGACCTTGAAAAGGATGAAACAGCTATGATCACAAAAAGGTTCAAAAGATTTCTTAGAAGAGAAGGGAAGAATGTCTACAGAAGACACCACAGCAGGAAGCAAAACAGGTATAAATTCAACCCTGCTGAAAAATATGACGCTAATAATTGTTTTCATTGCAGGAAGACTGGCCATATTAAAGCTGATTGTCCAGAGTTCCAGAAAATGAAAGAAAGACCATGGAAGAAAGCGCCAAAGGGAAAGGCCATGGTCAGTACGTGGAGTGATGAGGAAGAAGGCACGCTGAGCACTTCCTCAGATAGTGAGAAAAAAGAAAAGGACACCTGCTTGATGGCCAGGAATGGAAGAGAAGAAGAAGAATCCGATGAGGTATCATCCCCTTTCGAACACTATACTATTTCTGATTGGGAAAATGCTTATGGAGAACTGTTAGATAAAGTGGATGATATTAGGAAGGAGAACGGACACTTGAAGAAGAAAGTAAATTCTCTGGTTAATGATAAAACACTTTCTGATAAGGTTGCATGTTTACAATCAGAGAATGACAGATTGAAAAGTGTATGTTCTGATTTTGATGAGTTAAAGCATGTTTTGATTGACTGTAGGAAAGAAAATGAATTGCTGAAAAATGTCATTGATGAGTTAAAATTGACAATTCAGAAGCTTGAAAATGAAATAAAGATTTCAAAAGAAAAATATGAAGCTGTCTTGTCAGTGAATGCTGAACTGAAGAAAACCATTTCACTCGTGGAAGAAAAGAACAAAGAATCACTCATAAAAATGGTCAGCAAAAAATCTGCTTCCAAAAATGTAAAATCAAAAGTGTCCAGTGCTAAGGACAAGGGAAAGCAGAAAGTTGTAGAGCCTAGTGCTGCATGCTCTTCTCCCAAGGGTAAGTCCAAGGTTAGGGGTCAGCCAGCTAGCACATCAAAACCCCAGTCCAAGGCTGCTAAGTCTCCACCACCATCAAATGCTCAGAAAAAGACCAAATATAAGTCAGTGCAGAATCCTAGAGGGTCAAAGGTGGCAGGGAGACCAAGTGTTGCTAGGAACCAGTTTGCACATCCCTATTTCCCTCGAGCCCAAGTCTATCATCACATTCACTCACAACCACTTAATAGGTTTGGGTGGAATCCTGTGTACATGAGGTCTAGGTATCAGAATTTCTCCACTCAGCTCTATAGATCTCAGCCAGCTAGGAGATGGGATGGTCACTTTAGAACATGGAGTCCTAGTCAACAAGTGTTCTATGATCAGCCTAGGACCAATTTGGGCCACAACTTCCAGTACACTCATTGGCCAAGGCACTGGCAGAAAAATAACAATGTTTCTAATAAAATGAATGCCAGGACTACACAAAAACCATCACAGCACCAGAAAAAGAAAGCTTAACCTGTTGGTGCTGAGAAAAAGAAAAATAACAAAAAGAATTCTCAAGCTGTAAAATCCACCAAACCATCCACTTTCACACAAATGTGGATCCCTAAACAGCTTTTGTCATATTTTCACTCTCACATGTCTGTTTCTGTCTTGGGGCCCAAACTATCTTGGGTTCCAAAATCTGCTCTCTAAGTGTGTTTGCAGGTATGCCTGGTAGCCGGGAACAAAATGATGAAACAAGAATAGCTACTCCAGGCATATGACAAGAGGCAGGGCCAAAAATTCTAAAAGCTGAAGGAGATTAGAGGACTTGTCAACATTCTGATGCAACACCAAGGGTAAAAAATAAATCAGTCAGGTAAAGCAGGTAAGTGAATCACCTTCAGAATTGAGAAAGTCATGTTGACTTAGGGCATTAAGTTGTAGTTGATTCTCAATTCTCTAGATTATATACACCTGACTTTCATGAAATAAACTCTCTGAAAAAGGATAAAATGTTCATGACTTAGGTGCATAAACTTGAAATGATTGCATACTTGCTTTATGTATCATTGTTGCATAGTCTGCATTCAGTTAGTTGAAAGCATTGCATAGCATATTGTTGCATCTTGGTGTCAAGGGGAGATGAGAGCTAAGTTCAGTACATTGAATCTTTTTCACTCCTCATAGTCCCCATTCAATTCATTCATATTCTTTGACATCAGATGCTCTTGGACCTTAATGCCTATTGCTATCATTTCCCTATCACCTTCACTGAACAACATTATTGCTTCTGTTTTAGTACATTGAGCTGTGGTTATTGTAATTTTTCATTTATAAGAATCATACTTGCAAATTGAAAAGAACTAAAGGTTTAACTTTTATAAATTGAAGAGTTAAGTGTCTGCACTTCAGAACTTGAGATAAAATAAAATCTTTATAGCTCTTAATCTCTGTCTCATGGTTAGAATAGAAAAAGTTTTTTTAATGCCTGAATGTGTTAAACTGGAAATGTCTAGAAAAGGTGAATAAGAGTGTGTACTATTTTTTAAACAATCACTCTAAAAGAAATCAGGGCAGCAGTAATAAGATCATCAATGTAAAGAGCTGAACACAGTGACAGAGCAATGGCTGAATTGCACTGAGAAACTGTGATCTCCTCCAAGGAAGCAGGAGAATTCATAAGTCATGAAGTGCTTCAGGCTATCTCTGTTCATAGGGTCAAATCCATAGGGGGAGTTTTCACCAAGTAACTGGGGGTACTGGCCTCTGATCAAGGTGTACCCTTAATGTCAAAAGTGAAAATTATTCCTTGTAGGTCTTGATCTGAAATAGATCTAGTAGTTTATGCCTAGTAATTGGGGGTACTTGCCTCTGATCAAGGTGTACACCTAATGTCAACAACATAAATGTCACTGGTCTATTCACTTAGCTCAGTTTCTGAAAATTAAAAGGTGAAAAACAAACTGCTGTAACCCTTTGAAATCAAAAGTCATTGAGTGTAAATTATTTTTCTCAATACATATTCAAGTTGCCTTTCTTGAAATTCCATGGTTAATCACAAAGGGTATTGTTTCTGACTTATCTATTAAAACCATGTGCACTAGATTCATTGCTATAAATGGAGTCTATAACTCTTTTTCAGTGGTCAGCTGCTTTACTCTATATTTATCACTGTTAAACATGAATTCTTTCAAGACTGTATATTGCTGATTCTTATGCTTTAACAATTGTTTATAATCATGCTCACTTTATGAACCAATGCTTCAGCTGTTGTGTAGTGACCCCTTACCTTATTCATGTTTCATCCATCCATATTCGTTCTCAAAGGGGGAGAAATAATTCAGGGGGAGTTATACATTCAAGGGGAAAATGAGTTGTTCTAAGGGAAATCTGCAATGTATACTGCACTTTGCACTCATGTTCTTCTTTCTTTTTGATTATGTCAAAGGGGGAGAAAATTTGGTTGGTGACTCACTGTCACTTTGTTGCCATCATCAAAAAGGGGGAGAATGTTGTGCCCCTTAGGCACAAGCATATGCTATTTTGTTTTGATGATAGCAACACAGTGAGAGTATCACAGTGAGCCAGTCATTATGTTTAGCATACATTGCATTTGTTCACTACTATATGCATACACTGCATCGGTGCATTCATCAGTTGCACGCCATATAGTCTATACATTCTTTGCTGTAACATTCATGCATCATTACAGCAAGTCTGCACATTCTCTGCTGATAGCTTTGACGCGTGCACACACAAGTCTATAAATTTCATTGCAGCATGCACACACACACAAGTCTATACTTTCCTATCTTTACCTACGTTCACTGTTTTAGCATGAACACATTCAAAGTCCATACATTGCCCTGTAGCATGCACGAACTCAAGTCTGTACATCGTCCAATTGCTCATGACGTCTTGGCTAAGTCTATACATTGCTCCGTCTCACTTAGCGTCTCATGCTAAGTCTATATATCGCATCGCATGCACCATCTCACTTAGCGTCTCATGTTAAGTTTGTACATCGCATCGCATGCACCGTCTCACTCAGCGTCTATGTGCATAAATCAAAGTCTGTACAGCCAGTGCATCCTGTGTCTCACTCAGCGTCTCATGTGCATAAAGCAAAGTCTGTACAGCCAGTGCATCCTTTGATTTAAAGTCCATACTTTGTCTGCCCGCAAACACAAGTCCATACGTTGCTTTGCAGCATGCACGCACGTAGAGTCTATACATTCTCTGCTGATATGTTTATGCTGTAGTTCAGCAAGTCTGTACATCGTCAACACTCTTCAAACGGCATAGTCCATGCATTCATCTGAAGTCTGTACATTCTTTATTTTAAAGTCTGCACGCGATTGCTTTGATGCCGTAGCAAGTCTATACACTAATGAGCGCTTGTTTGTTTTGATGACTGAGCTAGTCTATACATCATCTTATCTGTGCATGCTTCTGGTTGTGCTGCTAGCATATATAGTCTGTACATCCTTCATCCTAGCACATATACTCTATATAGCTTTGGCATCGTAGGGATGCACAAGTCTGTGTATGCTCACACATGTTGCATAGTGAAGTCTGTACAAGATTTTTGTCTTAAGCTGATAATTTTCTCCAATTGACTGACAGGTACTTTTAGTGAAGTTTAAGAAGGGCACGTGATCAAAGAATGAATAAAGTGCCAGGATCGTGACACGTGTATTGAAGCCTATTGAGATGCTTCCACGTGGTAGAATCAATTGGGCGGGAAATGTGGAGGACACATGCCCACCTATCTGCTGCTCTATAAAATGAAGACTTCTTCCTCAGAAGAAGACCTGATCGTGATAAAAGGAGCAGAAGCAGAAAGAGAGCTTCCACGATCCAGAAGAAAAAGAAAGAGAAGAAGGAGAGAGTTGAGAGAGAAGAGTTGAGAGAGATTTTTTCCTCAGATCTTTGGTTCAAAACCAGATCTGAGTTTGCTCAATTGTTTGAGCTTCATTCCCTGCAGGGATATATTTTGTGCTTTATCGTATACAGCTTTATGTTGCTGTTTTGTTTCCCATTTCTTATTTTTCTTTTAAACCTTTCTTCAAGCTGTGTGTCAGCAGAGCAAGCTGTGATGCTCAGCAGGCGAGGTATACCTCGGACGGCTAAGCTGTATTACCCAGCGGAGCAAGCTGTGAGGCTCAGCGTTTGCAGTGGTGGATTCCACTGGTCGGGTCAAGCTGTAGTCCCCAGCGGTTGAAGAGGTGTATCCTCTGGACAGGTGAAGCTATAATTCCTCAACGGGCGAGACTTGGTCTTGGACAGCAAGCTGTGAAGCTCAGCGGTTGTAGGCTAAGCTGTAAGGCCCAGCGGACGCAAGCTGTGTTGCGCAGTAATAAGCCACACTTGGGTTTTAGTGTGGGGTGGACGTAGGTCTAGAGGACCGAACCACCTAAAAACTCATGTCTACTATGTGATTGCTTTGTGGTTTGCATCGCTTCTTTATTCTTGTACTTTGCGCAGTAGATGACTGTTTAGGACGGTTCTTTAGAAGTTCTGGCTGGTCTTTGCTTTGTGCCCTCTATCTGTTTAGTAGAAGTTCTTATATTCTGCACTTGAACCTACTGCAGTCGTTTTTATCAGGTGACTAATCTATTCACCCCCCTCTAGATCACCTTAAGCGTCACAACAGATCCATCCGGGACTTCAAGCAATTCGGGCGAGTATTCAAGGAGAGTTTCACCGGCAGCGGTTCCCCAAGGTCAGTAGCGGGGCTTTTGGCCCTCAAACAGGCGCAAGGGGAGAAACTTCGGGCTTACATTACCCGATTCAAATCGGAAGCCCTGAGGATCCCCCGCCTGGACGTCGCCTCGGCCATAACCGCGCTGATCGGGGGCACCCACGACGAGAACCTCCGCCGCGAGCTTGTCCTCCACCCTCCCTCGACTCTTGCTGCGCTATTGACTCTTTCATTACGCCATGCCGAGTGTGAAGAAGTGCTCAGCGCATGCCGAGACGCAACCGGCTCGGGTCGAGAGGGGGACAAGAAGCGGGCACTCGAGCCAAACTCGGGTCTGGGGAAAAGGCGGAACCAAGACGGGGAATGCAAGGAACCATCACGGAAGTACGAGCGGCACACCCCCTTAACCACTCCGGTTTACGAGATCTACGAGGACATCAAAGGCTCGGGCCTCCTCCGCCAACCCGAGCCAATGAGGTCGAAGAACCGCAGTCACAGCAAGCATTGCCTGTTCCACAGCGACCACAGACATCACACTGGCGACTGCCATCAGCTCCAGGATGAGATCTAGCATCTCATTCGTCAGGGGCACCTCTCCCGGTTCGTGGCCGGGCACAAAGAAGACCGAGGCGCCCCAGAGGAAATCGACAACGCCCCCCGAGGGGTCCACATCAACGTCATCGCCGGAGGAGCTGCATCAGGAGGAGACAGCGGCCGAGGAAGGAAGCGTCATGCTGAGCGGGTGAGCCAAGCCATCGAGCCTCCCAGGGCCCCGCCGAGTGAGCCACGGGTCATTGTCTTCTCCGACCAAGACCTGGAAGGGCTAAGCACCCCGCATGACGATGCCCTAGTCATATCGGCCACAATAAACCATTGTAACATAGACAAAATTCTAGTTGACAATGGAAGTGCCCCTGATGTATTATCCTATGAATGCTTCCTTAAGATGGGGGAGGATCCGTCTAGACTCCGCCCGATATGAACCCCTCTTTGCGGGTTCAATGGCCAGGCCACTTATCCCGAGGGAGCCCTAAGTCTGCCGGTTACTCTCGGTACCCCACCCAAAATCATTACGGTCATGGTGGACTTCATAGTGATCAAAGATATGATAGCATACAACGCAATCTTCGGCCGGGGAATCCTCAGCCGAACGAAAGCGGTGCCTTCTACCTATCACCAAAAGATGAAGTTCCCCACCAAAAATGGGTTGGGGGAAGTCCGAGCAACCAGGCCATGGCCAGAAGGTGCTACAATATCTCGGTTGAAGCCACAAGGCCGGACGGGAAGAACAAGGGCCCCCGAGAAGTTGAGGAAAAATCCACAACCGCCAAGCTTGGAGGCGAATTGCTAGCGGTTTTCCTAAATGACGACCCGACGCTAGGAGTAAAGATCGGAGCCGACCTAACATCTGGAGTCCAACAACAATACAAAGAGTTTCTTTCCGCGTACATCCGGGTCTTCGCATGGCCTGATGATCAACTCCCTGGGATACCAGAAGAAACGGTGATGCATAAGCTCAACCTCGACCCAACCATGAAGCCCGTACAATAACACAGAAGGAAGCACGCGCCAGAGAAGCAGGCGATTATCAAGGAGCAAGTCACCAAGGGGCAAAAGACTGGTCTTTTTAGACCGGTCCTGTACCCGACGTGGCTGGCTAATGTCGTCCTGGTGCCAAAAGTTTCGAAAAAATGGCGAATGTGCGTGGACTTCGCCGACTTGAACAAGGCTACTCCGAAATACTGCTATCCATTACCGAGCATCGACCAACCGGTTGACTCAACCTCGGGCAACGAGATACTCAGCTTCCTGGATGCCTATTCAGGTTACCATAAGATTAGAATGAATCTAGAAGACATCGAGAAGACCGCCTTTATCATCGACTTCGGCGTACACTGCTACACCCGGATGCCTTTCGGGTTGAAGAACGCTGGAGCCACGTACCGGAGGCTGATCAATCATATGTTCGAGGGACAGCTCGGTTGGAACGTCGAGGCCTATATTGACGACATGCTCGTGAAGACCCCCAAGGCCGAGGACCACTTTGCCGACCTAGCGGAAACCTTCGACACCCTCCTGAAGTACAACATGAAGCTCAATCCTGCCAAGTGCGTCTTCGGAGTAAGGTCCGAGAAATTCTTGGGCTTCTTAGTCACCCAGCGTGGGATCGAGGCCAACCCCGACAAGGTCTAGGCCATCCTGGACATGCGCCCACCCACCTGCGTCAAAGACGTTGAACGCCTAACTGGACACATTGCAGCGCTCAGCAAATTCCTGTCCCGTGCGGCCGAACGATGCCTGCCCTTCTTCAAGTTATTGAGAGGGCCCAAGTTGGCATCTGCTACGTTCGCATGGGACGAGGAACGCCAGAAAGAGTTCACCGAGCTTAAAGAGTTCCTGGCTTCGCCCTCGGTGCTTTCCAATCATGTCCCAGGTGAAACCTTGCATCTCTATCTCTCGGTGACTCCATCTACAGTTAGCTCGGTCCTAGTCAGAAATGACTCGGGAGTCGAGAGACCGGTCTACTACACCAGCAAGGTGCTCAATGAGGCTGAAAGAAGGTACCCCTCAACCGAGAGACTCGTGCTAGCGTTGGTTACCTCGGCCAATCGCCTCCGACCCTATTTCCAAGGGTACTCCATCACCGTGCTGACCGGCGAACCATTGAAGTGGATCCTCGCTCACCCTGAAGCCTCGGGATGCCTCATCAAGTGGGCCATCATGCTCGGGGCCTACGATATATCGTATCGGCCTCGCTCAGCTGTCAAAGGCCAGGTGCTCGCTGACTTTATCGCCGAGAGCATCATCCCGACCGAAGAAAGATCTCCGTCCGCGCCCGGGCCGACCTGGGAACTGTTCATCGACGGATCCTCCAACTCAGCCGGGAGCGGCGCTGGGATCCTCTTGAAGTCCCCCGAAGGAGCATAGCTACAGTACGCCCTGAAGTTCAACTTCCAAGCATCTAACAACGCTTCCGAGTATGAGGCCCTCATATCGGGAGCCCGCATGGCCCGGCGGTTAGGGGCTGAGTGAGTCAGGATTCACGCTGACTCTCAACTGGTCGCTAGCCAGGTCAACGGTAGTTATGAAGCTCGAGAAGCACCGATGATCAAATACCTCCAGCTGGTCAAGACCGTGGCACAACAGTTTGAGAGTTTTGAGGTAGTCTGAATAGCTCGGGAGGAAAACTCCCGAGCGGACGCCCTCTCTCGGCTGGCCTCCTCTCTTGACCCCGAGGGTACTCGATCGGTCCTTCTCGAAGAGCTAGAGTGGCCGAGCATCGATTCGGAGCTCCTAGCTATTGACTCGGCCTCCCCAAGTGACTAGCGTATCCCGTACCTGTCGTGGCTCCAAGACTCTCAGGAACCTCCCGACCCTCAGGAAGCCCGAAAATTGAAGTACCAAGCTCGGCGATTCGTCACTCTGGATGGCGCTCTCTACCGGAGATCCTTCTCCGATCCTCTCTTGAAATGCCTCAGCACTGACGAAGCCAACCAAGCGATCGAAGAAGTTCACGAAGGTCTGTGCGGAGCGCATTTAGGAGGTAGGTCACTCACCAGGATCTTGCTACGGCTAGGTTACTGGTGGCCCACTCTGCAGCGCGACTGCTCGACCTACACACAACACTGCGATCGGTGCCAACGATTTGACCACTTGGTCCATCAGCCAGCAACGGAGCTCATCACCCTAGCCGAGCCTTATCCTTTCGCTCGCTGGGGAATCGACATCCTCGGGCCATTCCCCATGGCCCAGGCCCAGAAGAAGTTCATTATCGTCACAATCGATTACTTCACTAAGGGGATCGAGGCCGAAGCCACAGCAAGGATCACCGAGACAGTCATATGAAATTTCATCTGGAAGTCGATCATCTGTAGTTACGGCATCCCCTGGGTGATAGTAAGCGATAATGGTCGGCAATTTG
Source organism: Amorphophallus konjac (assembly GCA_022559845.1). Classification (NCBI taxonomy): domain Eukaryota; kingdom Viridiplantae; phylum Streptophyta; class Magnoliopsida; order Alismatales; family Araceae; genus Amorphophallus; species Amorphophallus konjac. The sequence continues at coordinate 448,683,727 of CM040118.1, forward strand.
ATTCTCGTTATTTCCGAGACACATGTGCCGACCTAGGCATTCGCAATCACTTCACCTCAGTCGCCCACCCTCAGGCTAACGGGCTGGTTGAAAATGCCAATAAGACTGTCTTAAAAGGCATCAAGACTAGGCTCGGCAAAGCCAAGGGCAACTGGCTTAAGGAATTGCTGAACGTACTTTGGTCACACAGAACGACTCCCAGAACGGCAATCGGTGAAAGTCCCTTTCAGCTGGTATACGGTACCGAGGTCGTGATCCCGTTGGAGATTGGCAACCCCTCCCTCCGAGTCATCTGCTTCTTGTCCGAGGCAAACGACTAGAAACTGCTCAAAAACCTCGACCTAGCAGATGAAGTCCGAGAGATTGCCAGTATCCAAGCAATGGAATATCGACGCCACCTCACTCGATACTACAATGCCAAAGTCTGAGATAGACACTTTCAACCGGGAGACTTCATCCTCAGGAAAGCCGAAGCCTCTCGACCACTTGAGGCGGCGGGCAAGTTATCTCCTAATTGGGAAGGCCCCTACCAAGTGGTCGAGATGCTCGGAAAAGGAGCATACCGTCTATCCACGATGGAAGGAGAGCTCATCCCTCGGACCTGGAACGCGACTACATTACGCAAGTTCTACTTCTGAATACTGAGCATTGTGCAAACGACATGAGATAAAGGCTCCTTTTCTTTTATTCAAACAACTCGCTTGTACATCAGGAAGGCCGAAGCCAGGAAAATACATGTCAAAAAAGCAAAAAATCCATCGGGCGCCGCCGTATGAGCCCATCACTCGGCTGACTCGGGTGACCTTCCTACGTCCAGCCACTGACTCTGCCTTGTGTAGAAACTGGCTCGGATAAAGGATAGTCGACCCCGTTGGCTCGGGCAGCTCGGGACAAAGGCGACAGAGGGATTAGGAAGGAGAAGGCTACCTTCCAAGTTGAACTTGGAAGAGAAGGGGGAGAAAGAAACCAGCAGAGCTGGACGAGGAGGCAGGGGAAAGCCTGGAAAGGAGGGAGCTTAGCTGGCTTCCTCCCCCCTCCATGGAGCGAGCAAGGAGAGATGGGCGGCAGGGATGCCTAATGCCCCCATCCGTCCACCATCTCGCCCCCCCTGCAAGCGCCGCCAGAACTGATAAAAAGAAGACGGCGTGCCTCCACACGTCGAACCCTCTTTAAGTCTGTCCGTCGGTCGTCGAACCCTCTTTAAACCCGAAGCAGCAAGAACTCTCTGCCCCCCGTCGTCGGCAGCCTCATCTTCCGGAGCGTCTTCCATGCTCCAAATACAACGGCACAACGCTACGTGAAGAAAGAATGAGGAAAGACTGTCAGGTAAACCCCTAAGCGATGAAGAGGAAGGGACGCCCTTCAGACCTTTTCTAGGCGAAGGGAGGCTATTTGCCTTAAATGATTCTCTCCTCGAAAATACGCCAAAGAGATCTCTCCCTACGAACGGTCACCTCAAACTTCTCATTTTCTTCCCCAGCAGGATACACGAAGCGGCCAGGCATTCAAAGCATGAGAACATGGAAAGACACCCTGTCAGACGCTCACCCAACCATCAGGCGAGATCCACGCAGAAAGTATCGGCTCTTTCCAACCACTGCAGATACGCTGAACAAAATACGGCAATGGCGATACGGAACAGATAAGTCTTCATCATAACGCTACTGCCTTGTCTATTTTTCTACACAAAAGAGGAAGTTTTTTTTCTTCAAAAAGGAAAAAGACATACAAAAAGAGGAAGCAAAGCAGATACATCAGGCCTCCGACCCACCTTGAAGCTCGGAAGTGAAGGGCTCAAACGGTCTGCCCCCGGCATCTTCGGCGACTGCCGACCCTGGCACTGACCCCACCGGCGTGGGAACTGCCTCGGTTGCGTGCTTTCCCGAGGCATCCGGAGTTGGCGACCCCTTGAATGAAGAGCCTCCGGGATCCTCTTCATCCTGTGCCGAAGCAGAGGAACTAGAGAGTGACAAGTCCGAGTCATAACGTTGCCCGGACGGGAAGTCAACTACCCCAGACGCCTGCTCCTTGACATAAGAGATGGCCCGGTCGTAGCCTTGCTTGAACCCCCTGCGGATGCCCCAGCGAAGTGCTAACTCGTAGTAGGGGAGGGCAGCCTCCTTAAGGTCGACCCGGTAGGCCTCTGAGCTTTTGTAGTGCTCAAGAGCCTCCGCCCGAGCCGATTGCACCCTACCAGCGAGCTCGACCTTCTCCCACTCCGCCTCGGTTGACTTCAGCTCGGCCTCAGCCGTCCACTTTTTGACCTCCGTCGCCTGCTTCTCCGCCTCGGCCCGATCAGCCTCGGCCTCCCGCCGAAGGTGCTCGGCTTCCTCCGCTCGGTCTACCAGCTCTGCATGTTCGGTCTCCCACCGGCCATCCAGCTCAACGCGTGCAAGGCGCTCCTCTTCAAGAAGCATGTTCTTCCTCTCGAGCGATTCACGAGCCTTAGCTAGCTGCTCGGTTATCGACCGGGTCTCCACCTGGCTCGACCGCACCAGCTCCCTGACTGAGGAAAGCTCCCGCCGAAGCCCATCACTCTCCTCGGCAAGCCGAGCCAACCTCCTGTCAGATCCACCAAGGGTCCAGGCCAGGTTCGCTCGCTCCCACTCCGACCGAGTGTACGCTTCTGCCAGAGTGCCCCCCATCTGGGCCAGGGCAAGGTCGCCCTCCATAACCCCAGTGAGGGCCGTGGACGGAGAGTATTGCGTACCTCCCCCCCTCACCTTCGCGGATATATCGCGGCATACCCGGTGCAGAGGGCCCGAGATACCAAGCGGCTCCAAAGCCACCGGAACAGAGAACCCCCCATCGCCCGGCGCCCCACCGAGTGGCTCGGACCAAGCCCCGGCCTCGGTCGCCTCTTGTGCCTCGGCCGGATTTTCTTACGGCCCCCCAACTTGGACAGGCTCGGCACCTGCACCACCGCCTGAAGTGCCAGCCTCGGCCACGGCCCCCTCGGCTCCTACCGAGGGGAGAGCCGGGCCAGCACCGTTGCCAGTCGCAAGAGCAGCCCCAGCCCTCGGCTCCGGCGGAAGGAAGAGCCAAGCCCGCATCGTCGCCGCCCGCAGGAGCAGCCCCAACCTCCTCGACCTTCTCTTGCTCGGCGGGTGGGAGAGCTCGCCCGGTAGGGTCGGCCCCATCATGCTCGGCGGAGGGGCGAGCCGCGGCAAGGTCGCCTCCGACTGCGGGTATGACCCTGGCCTTCTTGGCCCGCTTCCTAGCCCTCGCAGTGGCCCGGATCATGCCTTCCACGGGGTCCTTGCACTTGGACCCCCGCGGCCTGGAGGATTCACCCTGGGCCGCCCTCTTGCCCTTATCTTTGGTTCGGGAGCGACCCGTGGGAGCAGCCGATTCATCGCCAAGCTCGATCACCTCTGCGGCCTCCTTCAAAGCCTCTCGCCTGGTGTCTACACGAAGAAGAAGACATATTCAGGAAAAGAAAATGATCCCAACATCCAAAGGAGAACCTAGTTTGTGGCATCTGAGCTTGACGGATGCAGCCGCGTAATAAGACACCGCTCGATATTCTCTGGAGTAACCATCTCTTCGGTGGATTGGCGGTGCTTCAGCAAGATGGCTGCATATTTCTCCACATGTGGAGGGAACTCATCCTGCCTGGGAGGGATATTCGGGTAGAAATTGGGGATTACTAGACACCTCCAGGTTTCCTCCACTAAACAAATCCCCACCCAGAAGAATTGAGTTTTCCACCCCTTATGCGAAGAATCCTTCGCCGCCAAAGAGATGCAGCTCCTGTTCCGCCTCGCCTGGATAAAATAGAAACCCTTCCCGGCCGAAGGATGTGCTTTCAACTCAAAGAAATAGTGAAAGAGGTCCAAGGAAGGAGGAACTCCGCACTGGCGGCAGAGAATGCGGAAGGCGGAAAGGAGAAGGTAAGAGTTGGCTACCAACTGAATGGGCGCGAACAAGAAAAAATTGAGAACGAAAGGTTCGAAGGGAAGGCGGAACCCACCCTTCCACGACAGAAGGAAGGTATAGATGTGGCCCATATGAGAGTCCAGGCTCGTCTCGTGGGGGGAAACTATGACAAAGCGGAACTTGTGGGGTAGGCGATACTGGTGCTCCAGCCTTCTCACATCCGCCTCCCCCAGTTCACTACAGTTTGGAACCAGCGCCTTCACCACTGGCTCGTCCTCCCACTCCTCGGCATCCGAACGCTTGTCCGCCATGGAGACCGGAGAAGAGTTTGAGGAAAGGTGATCTCGGGACCCCGAAGATTCCAGGGGAGGAGGAAGCCGCCGGACTGCCTTCGCAGTTATCTCCGTCAACTCCACGAACGCCGCTTCAAGCCTCTGCTCTTCCATCTTGCCCTCACGACGCATCGAAGAGCCCAAAAGCAAGAACGGAGGAGAGCCAAAACCCTAAAGACGGAGGAAGTCTGGAAAGACAGCAAGCGCCCAACACCTATATCCCCACGCAGGAGGCGGTGCGTTGTTTCGACCTCCAAGAAAAGGGGGCCCCTTCAATTCAAATCCGTCAGGGTCATCATAATTACGGGCCCAGGTGACCACGACACGTGGCTTCCTAACACCGCCAGATCTCCACCCACCTGAGCCATGCTGGTCTAAAGCTCGGGAGTAGGAGGGGGACAAGTGGAGAGGGGGATTTCTGTAGCCCATCTAAGAGAAGCCAAACTAGGTCCATCAGGACCAAACGAGGCTCAGCTCATCCAAGTGACAGCCCCATAAGGCCCACATAGGCTAAAAAGCCCAATAAGATCACTCGGGATCTCATCCTTCCTCGGCGGCCCTTAGGCTCGAAAGGCCCGAGCGACGATCAGAACGGAGGAAGACCCATGCTCGAGTTATCCCCTCATCGGGATAGAGGCAAGCGCTCAGCGCCCACTCCGACCTATCTTCATCCGAGCTATGCCTGTCACCCGGACAGGGTTGGCACCTTTTATGCTCGGACCGACCGACGATTACTTATCCACGTTGCCGTTGAGAGCCCTTTATGAGCAGGAGTTTATGAGGATAAGAGACCCATGATCCCTCAAGGCTATGAAGATCCCACGATGAGGACGTAACTCCCGCCTGAAACTCCTCAGCTTACGGGACTCATAAGGTGAGCACACTATATAAACCATGGACTCCCTCCAGTGAAAGGTAAGGGCAATACACGCCTAAAATCCCCTGAGCAGGAACCACTTCACCACCTTGGTGTAGGGGGATCTCATGCACCTCTTTCTACCTCCCTCCCTATCTTTCACTATTGCTCTACTGACTTAGGCATCAGAGGGTTTTCCCCAGGGAATCTCCCCTGGGCCCCCTGATCCGTTTCCCTTTCTCTACAGTTCACTGTTCGGTGATCATTCTCCCAGCTCAGGAGCCGCGCGAGATCACGCCCCTTCAAGGGGAGTGAAAAATGGTCCTTTTTTGTCATGGCATTGAGTTTCCTATAATCGATGCACACTCTCCATCCCGTTGTGGGCCTGTGGACGCACTTAATTTTGAGAGATCTTCGTTATATTCGCTCATCCATTTATTAGTTTTATTAAGTGCGTGGGCGTGCCAGTCACAAAGTGACGATTTGTTCGGGCTCTGGAGAGCCCATGGTGCGCTCGATCTGACTCAGTCAGGCGATTGTGTGGTTCGGGTCGGGACTGAGACCCGTTGTGCCATAAAGGTCACAACGTTATTTACATCCCCTCGGAGAGGGGAATACCCTTGATTAATTGTCAGAAATAAGGGCACCACGGTCGAAAGAAATACTGATTAACGCAGGAAGGAAACACCCATCGGGTTATGCGGTGAGCCCGAGGTGGGGGCCTGAATACTCGGGTCATGTCGGTCACTGATGGACCATTTCATGTTTGGACAACAAGTTCACACGGAAAAGGAGACGATAACCCGGGAGACGAATCCGTACAAATATTTGCCGAGGGACGGCAATTTTAATGCAGGGAGGCAAATCAAATCCCGACGAGGGAGGGGACCCTGATGAATTATCGGCCCGAAGTAAGGCCGGGCGGTCACCACAACAAGAGAGAGAACTCCCGAGAGTGACTTCCAGCTTACAGGGGCATCATTGATATTCCCGGGTTCAGAATCCAGGAAGGAGAGACTGCTGCCATATTGTTGTATTCACGATGGTCGTCGACGCTTGTTATTTTCGTTTGTTTATTGACATTACCCTTTCTTTGATATTATCTTCCCTTGTTGTTATCTTGGTTGGGACCACCCCTTTTATCTCATTATTGTTATCACTATTCATCGTTCCTTTTATCATATAGCCCCCCTCCCTTTTTATTGTATGCATGTGTGTATTCGTTGGGGAGATGATGGAGACTAGGGTGTACCGCTGGGAGATGAATGGTGTGTGCGGTTCAAAGTGTAAAGGAGGGTGTACCGCTGGGGAGCGTGTCACTGGAAGAATGGAGATGGGCGTACCGCTGAAGGGTAGGGGGGTGTAGCGTACCGCTGAGGCACCAGGGGAGCACACCGCTGGGAGAATGTGGAGCGTACCACTGGGGGACAGGAAGCGTACCGCTGGAAGGGCTGGAGGAGCTGATGCGTGAACAAGCCACGAGGACTGTACAGACTTGCTGTATGCAACAGGCAATGTATAGGCTTGCCCAGCGATGCAGTGTATAGACTTGGCAGCGAGATGCTCACGATGCATTGTATAGACTTGGCCAGCGGTACAATGAATGTATGGACTTGCTCAATGATGCACACACATAGCGGCGATGTATGGACTTTGCAAGACGATGAATGAGGCGGTGCAGTGTATAGACTTGGAAATGCTTTGAAGCCCATGATGCACTGTATAGACTTAGACGAAGGCATGCTGCGATGTGTAGACTTGAAGAGCGTTCGACAGCCAATGTATAGACTTACACACTTGTGCAGACTAGCCAGTGTATGGACTTGATGAGCTTGCAGCACACAATGTGCAGACTTCGTGCAATGCGTGAAGAAGCAATGTACAGACTTAGACAGACTTCGCTAGCGTGGAATGTGCAGACTTGGTGCATGAAGCAAGCCAATGGGGAATGTATAGACTTATGAGTGCAACGTAGGTAGAGCTGCCAATGTATAGACTTATAAGTGTGTGCAACTAGACAGTGTGCAGACTTCATGCACAGGCTGTACAGACTTCAATTCAAATGATGCAATGCATGAACAAGAAGACGATGTACAGACTTTGAACGTGAATGATGCAGTGATGTATAGACTTGATGGAACGTTGGGAGGATGCGTGCCGCTCAGATAGCAAGGGGGAGCGTACCGCTGGGGGATAGAAGGTTAGGAAGCACCGCTGGAAGAGGTAGGCCAGGGTGTACCGCTGGGAAAAGTAGCAAACGAAACCAAGCGGATTGTGCCGCTGAAGGGGTGGGCCAGGACTCAAGAGAGGATTCCTTGTTCAGTTCAAGATGAGGCATCTTAGATGGTTAAGCTTTCATTCTCCTATCATGAGATTGAGTCCCAAGTCATATTTTAGCAATACAGTGCTTGAAGTCTTGTTCAGTCCAGTTTTTTGAATCTTGCATAGTCCTTTTAGTTGGCTAGGGTGTTTTTATCATTGCTCAGTCCATCTGTTTGCTGCTTCTTTTCATCTCTTAAATTTATTGTTATTCCTGGTGAAAATTCGGCAGCACCTCCCCTTAACCCGGGAGGTAAAGGAATAACAAGGAACATGCCCACGGGGGTGGCATGAACCAACAACTGAGGGGGGTGCCGGAGCAGCCGCCTTTAGGGAAACTTTGGGAAATCTGGAGAAAACATCGAGCGAGGAACCAATAGACTGGCGCAAACTGTGAGTACACCGGGAAGTGGCAATCAAGGAGTGCCAGGCTGACAGTCCAAGGGTGTGCCGTTGAGCGGCCAAGGAAAAGGGGGGTGTACCGCTGACAAGCAGAGAGAGGGTGCACCGCTGAATGGTCCTGAGGGGAGTGTGCTGCCAAGCAGACCCAAGGAAGGCTGTACCGCCAAACAGCCGCGTGGGAGAGGCGTGCCGCTAGGGGCCTTAAGTGGTAGAAAGGCTGGGAGCTTGAGGGTGTGTGGGCATGCCACTGGTCCCGAAGGAGGGCAGAGGAGAATGCTCTGGGCATCGAGTGACTCCAATGTGTCAAAGAGAATGGGCTCCCACAGACCCGAGATAGAAGGGGATATCAAGGGTTGTTGTGTAACGGAGAGCCATTGAAGAGGGACGAAGCTGGCCATACTCTATTGACTGCATAAACCAGCGCTATGGGAAATCAAGTAGAATAGGGAGTTGGGAGGTTGAGGGAAGAGAAAGCAAAACCACACGAGACCGGTGAGAAGAAGATAACAAATGCAGTAAGAAGCAGAACCAAACACAATTTCATTCATGGAAGATTCAAGATGATAAAAAAAAGGAATCATGGCCCGAAGACCACACATCATACACTGCATCCCTGAATAAACGGAGGGAAGAAAACAAAGAATAGAAAAAAAAGAGTTGGAGAGAGGGCTGGAACGAGGAAGGGTAACCATTCCCTATCCTCTATTCCTCCCCCCTCTGCTACATGCAACCCTCCTCTCTTCTTCCTACATTTCCTCTACCTTCTTCTTCTCTTCTTCCTTGCCTCGAATGGGCCTCTTCGCACGAAGATGCTCTCTTCTTTCTCTGTGTTTCTTTCCTCTCTCTAGCAGAAATCCATCTTCTTCTTTCTGTCTATGGGGGCCCTTTTATATGCGGACGGTTGACGAGGTCGCCTCATGATGGCACTACCATCCGAGGTTGACTTCGGTATCTTCCTCGTCAGGCGAAGATCTCCCCTCCTCCATCCAGAAGGTGACACGGAGACAGGCGCTAGCTGGCTTCGAAGTGGCTGGACTGGTCGCCAATGGGTCTGCCTATTGACTGTTGTGTCTTCTGCCGGTGCATGCCGTCGGGAGGCTTTCAGCGTTGTGCCACTGGGGAAAGGGAGCATGGCGTTGAGGGCAGAAAGGCTGTGCCGCTAAAGGGCCAAAGGCCTTGCCGCTGGAGGGGCCAAGAAGCCCTGTGCCGCTGGAAGGGCCAGGACTTGGTGAAGGAGTGTATAGACTTCGTGGGCAAGGCAACCGGACGATGTACAGACTTGAGAGTTCACAATGTCCATACTTTGGCAGAGTAAAGGCTGTACAGACTTCAGCTCAGCTGCAATGTATAGACTTGCAGGGGCTTGCGTCAAAAGCGGTGTACAGACTTCATCAATGTATAGACTTTGGCAAAGTAAAGGTTGTACAGACTTCAATCATGCTGCAATGTATAGACTTGCAGGGGCTTGCGTCAAAAGCGGTGTACAGACTTCATCAATGTATAGACTTTGGCAAAGCAAAGGCTGTACAGACTTCAATCATGCTACAATGTATAGACTTGCAGGGGCCGGTGTATAGACTTGGAAGCTCAACCGGAGGATGTATAGACTTCGCCAACGTGCGGACTTTGGCGGTTGAACTGGTGGATGTACATACTTCACCAGTGTATAGACTTTGGCAGTTGAACTAGTGGATGTACAGACTTCACCAACGTATAGACTTTGGCTGATGGCTGTACAGACTTCGTTTGATGCAGCGAACCAGTGTACAGACTTGGAGCTCAGATGTATAGACTTCGCGTTTGCCAGAACTCTGTACAGACTTCGCACTGTGAGCATGCATGAGCCTGCACAGACTTCAGACATGATATGGAGTGTGCCGCTGGAGGGCTAGATGGCCGTGCCGCTGGAGGGCCATATGGCCGTGCCGCTGAAAGGCTGAAGGGCCGTGCCGTCGGGGCTTATGGCCGTGCCGCTGAAGGGCCTCAGGCCCGTGCCGCTGGATGGCCTTTGCTTTTGCTTAAGTAACTTGAAGCCGTGCATTCTTTGGGATATTTCTTCACCGTTAGGGGCCTGAGGGAGGGTGCCTAGTGGTGTGTTAATTCAGGAGGATATCCTATGACTTCTCGGTCTTTTAATGCGCCCATGCAAATGCGGGGATTTGCCAGGCGGTAGTATCTTCCCGGAGCCCTGGATGGCCAGTCTCTCCGGGTCTTCTTCCTTTGACTTTGACATTAACGCGGAGCTTAGCGGGACATATGGACGTGCAATTTTATGCGTCCACAAATGCCCCCCACCCGAGGGCAGTGCAGGCGAAGGATGAGCCAGACGGTGCCCGCGGGTGTGTCTGGGGAATTAACGTACATTATTGGACGTACGTTCATAGGACACGTGATGCGGACATCGTGATCTCTATCGTATATTTATTGTATTGCTATTATATATGTGTTATATTATTATTATAAAAAAATAATAATAATTATATATATATATATATATGTACTCATTTTTTTCTCTTTTCCTTTTTTTCTTTTTTTTCCTCTCATTTTCTCTCTTTTTTTATTCCCTCCTTTTCTTCTTTTTTTTTCTCTTTCTTTTTTTTTTCTTCTCATTTTCATCATCATTTTTTTTATTATTTCCCCTCCCGTTCGTTCGTTCGTTTCCCCCTTTTTTCTTTTTTATTCTCCTTTCTTTCTTATTATTATTTTTTCTTTTTATTCCCTCCTTTTTTCTTTTCTTTTCGCTTGCCATATAAAAAGGGGGGGTTCGAACGGTCACCCTGTTTCGAATTCTCCCTCTCCTCTTTCTCTTTCTCTCTCTTCTGCGGACGAACCCCCCTCCCTTCTTCTTCCTCTTCACCGAACGTCGCCACCGCCGCCGTCATCGGCGTCGTCTTCACCGGGGTGAGGGGTCGTGACCCAGGGGTCTTCCCCCCCTTCTCCTTTCTCCTGCTCTCTCTTCCTCTTCTCCTTTTTTTTCCTTCTATTTTCCTCTTCCTTTCTCTTTTCTTTTCCTTCTCGTTCTCCTCTTCCTCCTTTGCTCGGGGGCGACGGAGCCCTAGGCTCCCGTCGTCTTCTTCTTCCTCTTTCTCTTTTTTCTTCTTCTTCTCTTCCTTCTTCTTCTCCTCTTTTCCTTCTCCTTTTTTGTTCCTCTTCTTGGCATGGGGGCGGCCATGGCGTCGGACTGTGCCGCTGGCGAGGCACATACCGTGCCGCTGGGGGGTTGGTGCGTGTGTACCGCTGAGAGTGGGCACGGGTGTGCCGCCGAGCAGGGGGCATGAGTGTGCCGTTGGGGCGACCAAAAGGGCGTACCGCTTGGGCGGCCATGGAGTGTGCCGCTAGGGCGGCCACTGGGGTGTGCCGCTGGGGCCACCGAGGGCGTGCCGCCAGGGGGCGTGCCGCTGGGAAGAGGCATAGGGTGTGTGCCGCTGGGGCGGCCACTGGGGTGTGCCGCTGGGGCCACCGAGGGCGTGCCGCCAGGGGGCGTGCCGCTGGGAAGAGGCACAGGGTGTGTGCCGCTGGGGCCACTGAAGGCGTGCCGCCAGGGGGCGTGCTGCTGGGAAGAGGCACAGGGTGTGCCGCCAGGGGATGTGGCCTGGGCGTACCGCTGAGGAAAGAAGACTTCTTCAACCGGAGGACCTCCGGTGTCGCCCTTGGGCACACCGTGACTTTTTTGGGGCCGTCACTCCTTATGGGCGTGCACCAGTGATTTCCCTTACGCCTCCGGCCTAGGGGAAACTCTGCCGAAATTTTGTCAGAAATTATTGGCATTCTTTTAATTCAACTGTAGTGTAGCACCCTTTATAATTTCCTTTCCTGTTCCTTTACTTATGCCTTGTTCTGACTTGCGGTATCTTGCCCTTTACAGAGAAATGGCTGCCCTGAGAGATTCTGTTGCTTTCGGTGCCGAGCACGTTCCCCCACCTCCGGTGCCAGCAGTCACTTGGTTCAACGTAGAATACTTGGACAGGGAGCACACCGAGATAGCGGCACTGGCCGGATCGTCGGGCTCAGACACCGAGACAATGGATTATCGCAGGCTTACTCAGGTTGACGGCGTCATGACTTTTGACCGGGCTATGGGGGAGTACCGGAAGGACTTCCCGAAGGACAAGCATCTCGTTCGCTTCCTGAAGCACCTCAGTCACCAGGAGAGGCGTAACTTTCGGGTTGTCAAAGAGGCTGAGCAGACGATTCTGTAGTCCTGGGATAGCCTATTTTACAGTGTTTCGAGGAGCATCCCGATGTACTTAGTGGGGGAAGCTCGGGAGTGGAAGGCCATCTTGGGGCTCGAAGCCGTGCTACCGGCAGAGGATAAACTAGTGCGGGTGCCTCAGTTCATCCCTGCTCGGTGGGACACATCTGCCAGGCGGGTTCAAAGTGAGCATCCCCGGTTCGGTCTGTTCCTGGCTCCGTTGAAGTGGAGATACAGAGAGGAACCTTTTCTGCTGGACTACTTGGCCATCCGATTCAAGCATGAGCTGGCTCTGGGCTGGTTCAGAGAGTTGAAGCTCAAAGACGCGCACAACTTCCGGGAAGGGGCCGTGGAATTCACAGAGTATGTGCTATTCAACTATGCCCCGATCCTCATCCGGGCTGGTGTCTACCATAGTGTGTACGCCTCCCGGTACAGTTACCCTATTTCTAAGGGTCTTTGTTGCGGGATGATCGAGGTGTTTAATGCAGAGACCAACACCTTTTACACCGCAGAGGGCGAGACTTCGTTAGACCTGTGGAGTCTCAGTCAGCTCAGTGGCTTGCCCATTGACGGGGAGCCTTACGAAGAAGTTTGTCCGCCGGATATGATCAAGGATGAAACCAACGGAGATGGCTACTATTCTCTGGGCTATTCATACCGGTACCTTATGAAGGCGTACCGAGAACTATATCAGCTGTCGCACGGCGGGAGGCAACCCCCCCGAGGGGACCGGAAAAGGGTCCGCATGGTCCTCTGGGTGCAGTATTTCTATGATGGGCTGAAGCAGTATGAGGAGTTCCCACACATTGGCAGTGCTGCCGGTCGGAAGAAACGCGCCAACTCAAAGGTTGACGTGAAGATCCCTTCTCGAGGGCGCCGCGGCGGGCCGAACCCGATGGGAGTCGACCCATTGACACATTGCACGGCGTATCTGACGTACTGGCAGTGCTCGTTTGCCGTGCCCCACGGGGACGAAACCGTCATTCGCCCGGATGCCATTTACCCTGCCTGCCAGATGGCCTGGGGTATCAAGCTGTCTTTATGCCCGGCCACGCTGTGTCTGATATACAAAGTGCTCGGGGACATCAGCCGCCAACAGTTCCCGCGTCAAGCGCGGTATGTGTGCCCACTGCATTTTTTCAATGCGTGGGTCTGTTCTTTATTCCCAGAATTCACCCCGCGCACCATTCAAGGCTGGGGATTGGTTCCACGGATGTTGGAGTTTGCGAGTGTGGCGTCAAGCTCGATGTCCATGCGACTATACGACATTCGAGGCAAGTTGACGACGGTGCCCCTTGATGCTGCGGGCACCATCCACTTTTGGACCCTGGCCGCTCACTCAAGTCCATTAGTAAACAGTAACCGGGAGTGCCGAGACGACCAAGTGGAGAAGTATGTGCACCCGATCAGTCAGGAGAACGTGGTTCGCCCGCTATTGGAGCCGGAACTTAGGGCCTGGGCGCTGTCCATCCGTCCCAGTGTGCTGGCCTTCCGCAAAGGGGACAGTTTGCTGTTGGAGCCATATTATCCTTTTCGCTTTGGCAGGAATTTCGGATATGACCAGCATATCCCGGCACACAGTGCTCGCTTTGAATTACCGGTGCGATGTCTCCGGGGGAGTCCTACCGCCGAAGCTGCCCGAACCTCGTGGGATTTCTTTCATCGGGCAGACACTGCCAGCTTCAGGGTGCCAGCCCCGGGTCGGGTTCCACGGGTGACTCCCAAATATGTGAAGTGGTGGATCGCCCGGACAGCTTTTTACCGACTATGCCAGACCGACTACTGGGACGGGGCCGAGAGGAGATTTCTGAGTCGGCAGCCAGTGACGGTACTGGATATTGACCCGGAGCACCTACTCCGATTGAGGCGTGGCAAGGAATAGGAAGTCGCCGCCTACATGGTTGCGCGCAAGGCAGCTCGTGAGACCAAGCCAGCGCCGCAGGCCAAACTGCCTCCTGTGGTGAAGGATGATTTCAAGAAGACCTTGCGAGACCTCTGCCACATCGGGAGTGACCACCTGGAACTGATCAACTATCCATTCCCCATGGAGGAGGAAGGCACCCCGGTGAGGAGCTGGGGCCCGGAGAGGGATGCACTGTGTCCCTATCGCACATTTGTGAGGAGGGAGGAGCGGAACCCGGAGAATTACAAGGACACCACGTGGCTCTACGTCCTCCTTCGAGTGCACGGGTTGAAGATTGAAGATTCAGCCATGGTCATCTTGGGCAAGCGCCTCCACATCGCCTACTACTATGCCGAGGGATGGGGGATGGACCATTTCAACCTCTTTTGTCACCTGGCTGCCAAGAAGCATGCAGACCTGGCTGCCCTCTCAGATCGCTGCTAGAAAATTGAAGACGTATGCTGGCTGGTCCGAGAGGCGGCTCGTCGGGACAAGGAATCATCCCTTAGCTATTGGTCGATAACGTTACGGCTGTACACTGGCCCCCACAGTACTTAGTGTTTTCTTCCTTCCCTTGTGTTCCTCAGTGCTGACCTTTCTTGAATATTGGATGTTGATCGGGTCCTTTATTTTCCCCTTTTTTTGACAGATCACCCCGACAACACTCAATTGGCGACGTATCGCAATCTCCTATGGCAGGCAGGGAAACCTGGTTACTTCGAGGAGGTGCCAGTGGCTCCGACCACGACCCCCCTACCCCCGCCTGCGAAGAGGTCCCGGGTGAAATCGCCTGTGAAGAAGGCTGTGGATGCTGCTAAGGCGGCTAGGCGGCGGGAGGCCAAACGCAGAAAGACCGAGGCCGCCAAAGCCACGCCGACCGCTCCCCCGGCACCCGTAATCTCCTCATTTGAGGAATTCAAAGCTGCTCAGACCGAGCCGAGTCGATCTGCAGGTTGGGTCCCTGATGGGAATCGACGCCGAGCATGTACATTTTATTTTGCATTTGTGTCCTTTAGTTTATTTTTATATCCATGGGAAAGTATAAGCGCAATTGTACGGCTTTGTAAGCCAATGCGTCATTCCCTTGGATTGTTTGGGTTTCTATGTAATTTGTCAGTAGGACCAGCAAGGGGGCCCTCAGCCCTTTCCCATTGGTCCATGTCATCCATGTGGGGCTGGTCAACCATCCTAGGTGGCCTTCTAGAAGGGTTGAATGCCAATTGACCACATGGGAGACAAAGGGGGTAAATTTTCCAAGGTAGGCTACCTACCATGTCAAGCTTGTCTCCCACTTAGATTATTTTATTTTTTTGTGTGTGTGTTGGTCACATTTAATCTAGGCCCTTCCTTCCCCATCCCTAGATCCAATGGTGGAGATTTGATTTGATGTGTAGCATATATATACTTGTATTTTTTCCATTTAGAACAATTAATGAGAAGAAAAAAGCATTTTGGCAAGAGCCCCTTGTGAGAATTTCGACCCTCTCTCTCTCTCCCTCTGGTTTTCTTCATCCCCAACCCCATTTCTAGAGTGGTAACCCTTCTATCATCTCCTCTTCACCTCCGGTAATCATCGGTGCCGCCGCCGCCGCCGTTCGTGCCGCCTTCGAGCCGCCACGGGATCGTCTTCGGTGTTCTGTCCTGCTGGACAGAGGTGCAGCTCGAAAATTCCTCAGGCCAGCCACGAGTTCCAATCGACATGAAATTTTGAGGGTTGGTTCCTACCTTATAGACCCTTCCCCACATAAAAATTCAGCTCCAAATTCCCCCGTTTCATATTGTTTCCACTTCGTTCATTCCCCAAACTCAAATCAGATCTGTCTCTGTCTACAGTGACAGAACCTTTGAGTTCGTCCCCTTCTACCACCCTTTTGAATTTATTTTTCCCTTCCAATTTAACTGGGGTTTCTGTCCATTTTTCCCTACCACCACAATTTTTATTAATTTTTTTTGAGTCTTTTACCTATTTTTCAAAATTCATGTTCTACCGGAGCTACAGTACCTCCAGCCAGATCTCAGATTCGACCTTCTTCCAGTAAACAAATCATATAAATTCATAAACACATCCAAACGTGTCCAAACCAACTTTGCCATCTTTCCAACTCAACATCCTACAACTTTCATGAAGAAGTCGAAGTCTGAATCCAAGGTCCTCCTAACGGTCAATGGCAGTTATCAGAGATCAGCTTTGCAGATCTGAGTGTTCAGTTACTGTACAATAGGAGGTTGTAAATTCCACAAGTCCAGATCAGCGAAGATCCAGGCCAGATCTCTAGGCCTATATTGAAGTACTTCGAGTCAGCTTTCCAACGGCGCTAATTTCGTGTCAATCCGACATCGGATCTGACCGCAGCGTCCGTTCTCGCCGGATAGCGCGCTGAAAACCAGAAACTGCAGATCCGTGGGAAGTTTTCCCGACGGGCGCCGGCCGGAGCCGCCCGGCCTCCGATCATCGTTCCAGCGTGCCGCCAGCCCGGGGATCACTTCCATCAGTGTCCCCCACCACAGCGGTGACCCGGGTCCCACACGGCCCCTCAGGACAGCACGTGGGCCCCACCGTCACGTGTTCGGGTGTTGCCGAAACAGCGCGAGAAGCCGCCCGTCAACCCGAATTCGGTCCTCCCGGACCCCATTGTGTAGCCCTTTACCTCCCTGCGTGGAGTGGGCAGCGGCTTACATTTCTGTAATATTGTGTAATATTGTTCCGGGAGTACGAGTTCGGCCGGGTCCGTCGTCCCCACGCCGAGCGCGTGGAGGTATCGTCTTCGCTCCTACACTTGGCATTTCGCTTATTTCATATATGCTTGTTTATGCCACTGCTAGAGAGCATGTTTTAGGACCTAGCTCGTTATAATTTCATATCACCGTTGCTGCGAGAGAGTGAGCGAGACCGTCCCGTGACCCGATCCGGGCACGAAAGTGCGAATCGACCACCCTAGCTCTTGCCGGTTTCTCAACCGTGCACGTCCGACGCTTCCCTCATCAAGGGACGATCGCGAGCTTGTCGTGTCCTTGGTCCCGTCCCGCATCAATTTGGTATCAGAGCGAGGTTGAGTCTAGGGTGTTTGCATTCAAAAAAAAAAAAGAGTGTCATTTACGTCTAGTCATTAGTCGGTCTAAGTCGTGTTTAGGATCATCACATTTTTAAAACAACAAAAAGAGTCGTTTTTGGGTCGCATACATCCCTTTACTCGGTATATAAAAAGGTGTTGTCCGACCGTTAGGTTACGCCTATCGGGAAGGCCGCACACTTGTGCGAGTGACCTTCGGGTCGATTGTCTCCGCCCCGTACCGAGTCTTGGTTTACGTCTAGGGTCCTTAGTGTGCATTAGTTAGTGCATTCCAACTTTGCATTACTTAGTGTCGTGTCTAGTGTTTTGGTCCGAGTGTCGGCATGGCCATCCACTAGTTTCCCCGTGTCCCATGGAGTCCCAAACTCCCGGATGGTGGCGATACTATCTCAAATGGAAGGACCACCCGAACCACCCCACGAGGCCCGAAACCCGGGATTTCTACGGGTCCGATGACCCGAGTGTCTATCTAGAATGGGAAGCCATTATGGATGATTACTTTGAGGTGTACATCATGTACGGGCCCATGCAAGTCGATGTTGCCAAAAGGCGACTTTTTGGTGAAGCCGCTGCAACTTGGAGGGACATCAAATATTGGAGGGAGGATAGGAATCTAAGGCCCATCAAGTCATGGTGGGAAATGAAGAGAATGCTTAGGAGGGCCTACGTTCCCCGCCCACCTACCTCCAACCACGGAGGTCATTCCACTCACCAACCCCACCAACTCACCCACAATCAAGTGGGCCACACCTCTACCCAATCCCACCCCTTCACCGCCGTCCAAGCCCACCAAAGTGACCCCAATCTAGTGGCCCGCCCATGCACCACCAACCAACCTCCCCTTGGCACTCCCATCCCAACCCACTCAAGCACCTCCAACCGAGTAGAAGTCCCGCTTATAACCGAGCCTAGGCCCACACCCGAGCCGAGAGTTAAGGAGCTAGTCCACCCCAAGGTCCCTCCTCGAACCCGCTCCTTAGAAGAAATAAAGAAAATGATTTCGGATTGGTGGGAAAGGACACAAGCTACTCCACCACCCATGGATGCTCCATTGTTATCTACCTCCGGTCTTCATTCGAAACCATCAAAGTGGGAACTACCAAAGCCCGAGCCACCCGTGTTTCTTACAGGAACACTTTACATAGCCGAGCCACTTCTTAGATGGCTCAAGGATGGCTTGGTCCCACATCTCTTCCTATCAATGGACCCCACACTACCACTAGTGCCGGTCAACTCATTCCATACCACATTTCGATCTCGTCACCATGTTGATACGTTGGATGATCTTGTCATGGGATTAGATTCACAATGGGAGTTGACGCATCTTTTGGCCCGAGGCTTTGACCAACCCGCTAGTCTTAGCTTCACCCATCCGGCCATAGGGTCCATTACCTCCGAGTGCACCGTGGGTTGTGTCACCACGGAGGTTCTTCTACTTCTCCCGCTACCGGATGAGCCCGACTTCATGACTTTGCTTCCGAGGGAGGAGTCATATTTCCTATACACGGTCCCATCTACCATGACGGAGGAAGGTGACCACCCGCACCTTCAAGAATTTCATGATTGGGACCATGTCATGTTGGAACCCACTTCATGGGGTCACACCTTCTTCGACCCTTTTGACCCCTTCACTAGTGACCCTCCCGAGTTTTCATACTCGTTACCCTTCTTCCGCGGAGTTCACTATCCCACCTTTTCCATTCGGGCCAAGCAAACTCCACATAGCCATAGGTCCGAACCATCCCTCGGGGGTAAGGAAGACTTTGGTTTCCCCGATCCCTCTAAACCACCCGCACCTCCCGGACTTCCCGCATCCAAGCCCAATGTCCATGATTGGTGCATCATAGTATGTCTAGGAGTTCCCCATGACGTCAACCTCCAGTTACGTCAAATGCATGTATGGCACATATTCGGGTGTCCTGGTCCGCCGTCATCCATGTACGGGTCTGACTAACATTAGGTGTGTCTAGGGTCCTAGTTGAGTCGGTGTGTTTTTTGTGTGGTTTGTTTGTGTGGTGATTTTGAGTCGATTGTTTGTGTGATTTTCATTCATGTGTCAGTGCATGGTGAGTCTGCATGTGTCTTGTGCAAGCTCGTGTCGTTCTCTTATGAGTAAGAGGCGAGTGGACTCACTTGATGAGTATGGGATCGGTTCCACATCTATACCCGGATCAGTCACTTATAGGGACTCAGCGGTGATTCCTAGTGAGTCTTCGAGCTGTTTTCTTCTCTTTTGAGAGTGCCCCTTCGGAGTGACCACCTTTAGCCCATAGCAGTTCGCATATCGAGTATATATGGAATGAGCAGGTGACGATCGCTTGGAGTGGAGCGTACCCGCGTTACTTGGCACGGTGACGGATCCGCCGGAGTATTCGAGCATCCTTACCCCTACTCGACGGGGTCGAGTTCCTCCCACCCGGGGAGAGTTGATGGGAATCGACGCCGAGCATGTACATTTTATTTTGCATTTGTGTCCTTTAGTTTATTTTTATATCCATGGGAAAGTATAAGCGCAATTGTACGGCTTTGTAAGCCAATGCGTCATTCCCTTGGATTGTTTGGGTTTCTATGTAATTTGTCAGTAGGACCAGCAAGGGGGCCCTCAGCCCTTTCCCATTGGTCCATGTCATCCATGTGGGGCTGGTCAACCATCCTAGGTGGCCTTCTAGAAGGGTTGAATGCCAATTGACCACATGGGAGACAAAGGGGGTAAATTTTCCAAGGTAGGCTACCTACCATGTCAAGCTTGTCTCCCACTTAGATTATTTTATTTTTTTGTGTGTGTGTTGGTCACATTTAATCTAGGCCCTTCCTTCCCCATCCCTAGATCCAATGGTGGAGATTTGATTTGATGTGTAGCATATATATACTTGTATTTTTTCCATTTAGAACAATTAATGAGAAGAAAAAAGCATTTTGGCAAGAGCCCCTTGTGAGAATTTCGACCCTCTCTCTCTCTCCCTCTGGTTTTCTTCATCCCCAACCCCATTTCTAGAGTGGTAACCCTTCTATCATCTCCTCTTCACCTCCGGTAATCATCGGTGCCGCCGCCGCCGCCGTTCGTGCCGCCTTCGAGCCGCCACGGGATCGTCTTCGGTGTTCTGTCCTGCTGGACAGAGGTGCAGCTCGAAAATTCCTCAGGCCAGCCACGAGTTCCAATCGACATGAAATTTTGAGGGTTGGTTCCTACCTTATAGACCCTTCCCCACATAAAAATTCAGCTCCAAATTCCCCCGTTTCATATTGTTTCCACTTCGTTCATTCCCCAAACTCAAATCAGATCTGTCTCTGTCTACAGTGACAGAACCTTTGAGTTCATCCCCTTCTACCACCCTTTTGAATTTATTTTTCCCTTCCAATTTAACTGGGGTTTCTGTCCATTTTTCCCTACCACCACAATTTTTATTAATTTTTTTTGAGTTTTTTACCTATTTTTAAAAATTCATGTTCTACCGGAGCTACAGTACCTCCAGCCAGATCTCAGATTCGACCTTCTTCCAGTAAACAAATCATATAAATTCATAAACACATCCAAACGTGTCCAAACCAACTTTTCCATCTTTCCAACTCAAAATCCTACAACTTTCATGAAGAAGTCGAAGTCTGAATCCAAGGTCCTCCTAACGGTCAATGGCAGTTATCAGAGATCAGCTTTGCAGATCTGAGTGTTCAGTTACTGTACAATAGGAGGTTGTAAATTCCACAAGTCCAGGTCAGCGAAGATCCAGGCCAGATCTCTAGGCCTACATTGAAGTACTTCGAGTCAGCTTTCCAACGGCGCTAATTTCGTGTCAATCCGACATCGGATCTGACCACAGCGTCCGTTCTCGCCGGATAGCGCGCTGAAAACCAGAAACTGCAGATCCGTGGGAAGTTTTCCCGACGGGCGCCGGCCGGAGCCGCCCGGCCTCCGATCATCGTTCCAGCGTGCCGCCAGCCCGGGGATCACTTCCATCAGTGTCCCCCACCACAGCGGTGACCCGGGTCCCACACGGCCCCTCAGGACAGCACGTGGGCCCCACCGTCACGTGTTCGGGTGTTGCCGAAACAGCGCGAGAAGCCGCCCGTCAACCCGAATTCGGTCCTCCCGGACCCCATTGTGTAGCCCTTTACCTCCCTGCGTGGAGTGGGCAGCGGCTTACATTTCTGTAATATTGTGTAATATTGTTCCGGGAGTACGAGTTCGGCCGGGTCCGTCGTCCCCACGCCGAGCGCGTGGAGGTATCGTCTTCGCTCCTACACTTGGCATTTCGCTTATTTCATATATGCTTGTTTATGCCACTGCTAGAGAGCATGTTTTAGGACCTAGCTCGTTATAATTTCATATCACCGTTGCTGCGAGAGAGTGAGCGAGACCGTCCCGTGACCCGATCCGGGCACGAAAGTGCGAATCGACCACCCTAGCTCTTGCCGGTTTCTCAACCGTGCACGTCCGACGCTTCCCTCATCAAGGGACGATCGCGAGCTTGTCGTGTCCTTGGTCCCGTCCCGCATCAGTCCCTTCTGCTCTTCAAGGCTCTTCAGAGTTTGTTGAGATGCTAAGAGGGACGCTCCTTGTGACACCCGTGTCCTTTTGTTTCAGCTGTCGTAAAGAGGCTCGCGCCTGTGACCCACGAGGCGGTAGAATCCGTCGAAGAGACCTTCTTCGCCCCAGCTCCCGCTACCGAAGTCGAAGGAGGTATAGCACTTTCTTGAGCGGTCATTCGTTTAATTTTTTTCGTTCCTTAAAATTTTGCGGACCTGACCGAATCTGGATTTTGCCTTGCTTATGCAGGAGCTGATGTGGCGGTCCCAGAACCGGAGGCGGCCCCGGAGGCATCCTGGTTCGGGCAGATATATCGGAAGAAGGGGCGGCGGTCAAGGAAGGCGCGACTGCCGACCCCGGATGTTGAGGCGGGGGCTACCTTGCCAGCAAAGGAGGTGCCCACCAGCCCTAGATCTTCGTCGGGCGAGAAGGTAGACTACGGCTATTCCTCCGACGAAGTACTCTCAACTAAGGGTGTCCCCGGAGAACCCCTACTTCAAGTTCCTGCCTGGAAAGCCCCGGTACTGTATGTGTCTCTTAGCCTGGTGAAGCAGGCGCCCGTAAGTGCGAACCTATTAATTCAGGTTTTCTTTCTTTAGGCCCTCGGCTAATCTTCTTGATCTTATTGTTTTTGGCTTTCAAAGGGACAGCCCCCGTCAGAAGGTGCAGAGACCCAAGTTCCGGGGGCGGGAGCTATCAGGCGAGAGACAGCTACTGCGGCTTTGGACGAATTGGTGTCCCTGGCCGAGGCTGTGCGGCGAGAGGAGGTCGTGGCGAGCTCCGACGTTGCCGTTTCGATCGCCAAGATCTCATTTCGGGAAGAAGCGGCAGTGGCTGTGAGTGCATAGTTTCCTCTTCTTTCCTTCTGAGCTCTCGCTCAGAGTTATTGATTTATTCGAGACAATACAGGCTCGTGCTTCTGAAGGAGCCGTGGAGACCTCTACCCCAGCCACCGGAGTCCTAGAAGAGGGAGAGATAGCACCAGAGGTTGAAGTGCAAGTGCCGGTGGTACTCGAAGCCGAGACTCGGGAGGAGACAATTTCTGAAGTTGCTGCCCGGGGAGAGGTAACACCGGAGAGAAGCATAGTGCCGGCGGGCGAGGTAAGCAGGGGAAAACGTTGGGCTTTATTGAAGATTCAATGATTTATTCCACTTGGCAAATGGCTAACTTCTCTTCACATGGCCAGGTGACAACAACGCCCCACGGAGCACGCGCCCCTCGGGCTCGTAAAGCCATCCCCAGGTGGAGCTCATCTTTCCGCGTGCATGCGGCTTAAAGGCTGAAGATGCTTCTGGGGCCGGACGTGGGGTCCTTGATGTCTCTTCTACAGATGGGAGCCGTCCCGCATTTGGTGATCCCACTGCCACCGATCCCGACGCCGGTGATACCCGAGGAAGCCCGGCTTCTAGGGAAGATATTGGCGATCCTCCACGAGCATTCGGAGGAATTCCAGGCAGGGGGAGATGAAGACTTCCCGGGAGCGACACCGGACCCGCCCGCCATAGAGACTTCGCCAGCCGAGGTGGCGGAGTACGAAGCAACTTTGTCTGCCGGGGCTCTAGTTATGATGAAGGAGGCGGCATCATCGGGTTCGGGACTTGCCCGGTCTATGGAGTTGGAGCAGCCGCTCATCATGGCGGCGCCGAACGTCTCCGTTATGGTCTCTCCCTCACCTGTGGCGGTGGCTGGTCAGGGGTCATCTTTGGAGGTCGGGAGACCCCTCCTTTCGTTCGTGGCCCTTCCGGGTAGCTCGGTCGTGGTCGACACAGAGCTGTGGGCGGCTGTGGACAGCGAAGTCAGCTTCAACCCACCAGTCGTCCCTTCTGTCGGCCATGTAAGCTCGGATCTACCCGTCCGCCAGACCCTATTGGTATTGCGCTCGATGGTCGTCGCCGACTCGACGCTCACATACCAGGGCACGAAAGCTATTGTGGAGCAGCTGACCAAGGCGTTGCAAATGATGGGCTGCCCACTGGAAGAATGGTTGCGACGTGTTCTCTTATTGTTGAAATACGTAAACCGTCGTGCATTCCTCGAGACGCTAGCCCCGACCGAGCTCACAGCTATCGGTGCCCAGAGGGACGAGTATCTGGAGGCGCTGGCTGTTCGGAGAGACAACCGGGAGCAACATCAAGGAGCCTTGGATAGGTACAATGTCGACATTGACGCCTTGGGGAGCCGGATAGAGAAACTCCGGGGCTGGCTTACCCAGGCGGAGTCTGACCTGGTCAAGGCAGAGACGGCTAAGGCCCAGGAGGCTGAAGAGTTGGCCGTTGCCGAGGCAGGCGTGGCCTCTGTGACGATAGAATTGGAACGCCTCGAGGCGCAGGAGGGCCGCCTGCGTGAGATGATAAGCTTCCCTTACGTTGGGATCCTCCCTTTTGAGGACATCCTCCGAGGGCTAGAATAGCCGTCGATTCCCCTTCCACTCCCTTCTTTGCATGTCACACTGGGGTATGCCCTGAGGCCAATGTAATTTTTTTTTCTGAAAAGAATACAATGCAATTATTTCATCTGTCTATGGTATGCGTGTGGTGTTGGACGGTTTCTTCCCTCCCTTTCTTTTTTCTTGCTATGTGGTGGAACGCAAGTTCACGTTAACAGTTTATTCGGGGAGACCCTGATGAGATCCGCATATGAGCATAGGAGAGTGCTCGCCCCTTCCAGAGGGGGGACGAGGGGACCACTCCACCATGTCCATAAAGTGACTCAGTCGAATGATGTCACCGGTATGTTTAATCCAAGTAGGTTGATCCGAGCTTGGAGAGGCGGAGAGAAGAATTTGTTCATCCGGTGACCCGGACGGGAGGTATTGGTCAGAAGGGGTTGTTCGTCGCCCGAAGGGATGGAGAGAAGAGTTTGTTCGTTCAATGACCCCGACGGGAGGTCTTGGTCAAAAGAGGGTTGTTCATCTGCGCCGACAGAGTGCCGATGACAGGTGTGGTTTATTTGTCTCTAGGTGTGTTCGTTGGTACGGGTGAGCGCCAACGCAAGGAGGAGGGTTGATTCCCCGATCCTGGGCGAAAGGTCCGGTTGGGGTATTCTTCGTCAGTGCCGACAGAATGTCAAGGGCTGACAGGGTTGATTCGTTTATTGGAATATTCGTCGGCACGGGTGAGTGCCAACGCAAGGAGATGGGTTGATGCCCCAATCTCAGATGAAAGGTCCGAGTGGGGTATTTTTCGCCAGTGCCGACAGAATGTCAAGGGCTGACAGGGTTGATTCGTTTATTGGAATATTCGTCGGTACGGGTGAGTGCCAACGCAAGGAGATGGGTTGATGCCCCAATCTCGGACGAAAGGTCCAGGTGGGGTATTTTTCGTCAGTGCCGACAAAATGTCAAAGGCTGACAGGGTTGATTCATTTATTGGAATATTCATCGGCACGGGTGAGTGCCAATGCAAGGAGATGGGTTGATGCCCCAATCTCAGATGAAAGGTCCGGGTGGGGTATTTTTCGTCAGTGCCGACAAAAATGTAAAGGGCTGACAGGGTTGATTCGTTTATTGGAATATTCGTCAGTACGGGTGAGTGCCGACGCAAGGAGACGGGTTGATTCCCCAATCTCGGACGAAAGGTCCGGGTGGGGTATTTTTCGTCAGTACCGACAAAATGTCAAGGGCTGACAGGGTTGATTCGTATATTGGAAGGGCTGAATCCTCCTCTTCTTTTCTTTCTTTTTTTTCTTTTCTTTCTTTTCTTACCTCTTTTTTTTTTCTTCTTTTTTTTCTTTTTTTCTTTCTTTTCCCTTTTTTGTCTTTCTTTTCCTTCTCTTTCTTTTCCTTTTCTTTTTTTTCTTCTCTTTTTTTTTCTTCTCTTTTTTTTTGGTATGCGCGCGTTCCCTTTGGTCGCTTCTCTTGTGGTCCGTAACAGGCGGCAAGCAAACCATTCAAGTAATTGAAAGCAAATCCGCCCGCCGTGGGGCGGGTAAATGTATTATTCATTGAATGGAGGAATTGGAGCATGATACAATCTTAGATGCCTACCATTAAGGGGTGGAAATTGGACCTCCCCCCGATGATCGACTATCACATATGCCCCGCCTTCATAGACCTTTTGGATTACATAGGGTCCAAGCCAATTTTCATTCAGCTTGCCCTTGGGGTTGGAAGCCATGACTTCCCTTCTTTTGACCATAACGAGGTCACCCTTCTTGAATTCACGCTCTTTGACGAGCTTGTCGAAAGCGCAAGCTATTCGGGCTTGATAGATCTGGAGGTTCTGCTGGGCGTGAAGCCGCTTCCCCTCCAGGTCGGAGAGCTCTTCGAGCCTTCGCTCGACATTTGTTTGCTCTTCATGGACTAGCCCGTGTTGGATTACGACCCGAAGGGAGGGTATTTCCAGCTCAATGGGGACGAGTGCCTCTGAGCCGTACACTAAAGAGAAGGGTGAACAACCCGTCGGAGTTTTGTATGCAGTTCGATACGCCCACAAGGCCTCATACATTTTCTCTTCCCAGTCCCTCTTGTTAGAACTAACAATTTTGGACAGAAGAGTACAAAGAGTCTTGTTGAAAGCTTCAGCCAAACCATTGGCTTGTGGGTTGTAGGGGGTTGACATTCTCCAGTCGATGTTGTACTTCTCCGCCAGCCGGTAGACTTTCTGGTTGCGGAAGTGACTTCCATTGTCTGAGATGATTCGGTTTGGCGTACCAAACCGGAATATGATGTTGCGCCAGACGAATCTGGCGACGATCTCACCAGTCACTTCTCTCAAAGCAACGGCTTCTGCCCAACGGGATAAGTAATCAGTTGCCGCCAAAATGTATTTGCACCCGGCGGATGACGCGGGTAGTGGGCCCACGACGTCTGTTCCCCACTGGGCGAACGGCCAGCTGGACAATGTCAGATGTAGCGGCACGGGCGGCCTCCTGGGTACTGTGGCATGCTCCTGGCATTTCTGACAAGACTTGGCGTACTTGCAGCAGTCATCAAACATGGTTGGCCAGTAGTAGCCAAGCGTCTTTGTTTCAATTTTCATCTTTGGTACCACCTGGTGTGCACCTGCTGTTCCGGCGTGGACTTCTTTCATGACCCTCCAAGCTTCTTCCGTGGATAGGCACCGCAGGAGTACTTTCCATTTGGCATCCGCCATAATTCGGAATAGGATCCCGTTCCGGACCTCATAAGAGTCCATTGTTCTGATCAGCCTGATCTTTTCTTCTCTCTGCTTGGGCAATTGTTGGTATTTAAACCATTGCATGAGGGAATCCCTCCAGTCCGGTAGGCCGACAGCTTCTGCTGCAGCGACCTCCAGTTCTTCTTCTTCTGGCTCTTCTATCATGCTAGGCACCTGGCGCTGATTCACCACCCGGATGCTAAGAGACCCATCAGGCGGGACTGCTAATGAGCTTGCCAGTTTTGCCAGTGCATCGGCTTGTGCATTTTCTCCCCGGGCAACATGGCCTATCTCAATAAGGTAGAATTGTTCCATGAGCCGCTTTGCTTTAGCATGGTAAGGCAGCATCTCAGGCTTTCGGACATCAAACTGCCCTTGGACTTGCTTGACGACTAGTAACGAATCGCCAAATACTTGCAGCATTCTAATCTCCATCTGCAATGCAACTTGGAGACCAATAATCAGAGCCTCATACTCCGCCTCATTATTCGTGCAAGGTTTATTGATGGAGCAAGATGTATGCAATACTTCTCCCTCGGGGGATTTGAGGACAATGCCGGCCCCTGCCCATACTTTTGTATGTCCGGACGGGGCCGTTTCTATTCTCGAAGCTCCATCGAAGTGCAGCTGCCAAGCGACCTGTTGGACTTGGTCCACCTCCAGCGTTTCATCTTCGGGCAGCTCTGTAGCCAATGGGGAATCTTCGGGCACAGGATGTGCTGCAAAGAATTCGGCCACGGCTTGACCCTTAACGGCCTTCTGCGGCACGTAGGTGATATCAAATTCCATTAGCAGCACGGCCCATTTGCCGAGACGTCCCTTCAGGACTGGCTGGGAGAGAATGTGTTTGACTGGATCGGCCTTGGAGATCAGGCTCACTTCATGGGAGAGCATGTAATGCCTCAGCATCTTAACTGTGAAGACTAGGGCAAGACAGACCTTCTCGATCGGGGTGTATTTTGCTTCTGCCCCCACTAGCCTCCGGCTGAGATAATAGAGGGCCTGCTCCTTCCCCTCATCATTGTTCTGAGAGAGCATTGCCCCCAGGGAGCATTCGGTGGCGGCTATATATAGAATAAGCGGCCTCCCCTTAACAGGTGCCCCCAGCACAGGCGGGGTCCTTAAGTAGTCCTTCAGCTGATCGAAGGCCTTTTGGCATTCCTGGTTCCAGTTAAAAGGTACATTCTTCATCATCAATCTGTGGAATGGCTGACAGCACCCCGACAAATTGGAAATAAATCTTCGGATGTAGGCCAGCCGGCCCTGCAGGGATCTTAGCTCTCCTAGATCCTTCGGAGGAGGCAGCTCCTGGATGGTTTTTATTTTGAAAGGGTCGATCTCGATCCCTCTATATCGGACAATGAAGCCGAGGAACTTCCCGCTGGAGACGCCGAAGGCACACTTCATCGGGTTCATCTTCAGCTCGTATTGCCGGAGCCTTTCGAAGACGACTTTAAGGTCCTTCAGGTGATCTTCCTTTTTCTTTGTCTTGACGACCAAGTCATCAATGTAGCATTCGACTTTGTTGTACAGCAGCTCGTCGAATATTTTGGTCATCGCCCGCTGGTAGGTGGCGCTGGCGTTTTTGAGGCCGAAGGGCATTCTTTTGTAATGGAATATTCCTTTGGGCGACCGGAAGGCTGTATGAATTTAGTTGTGCTCAGCTATCCAAATTTGGTTATAGTCGGACGATCCGTCCATGAAGGACAGGGCCTCATGGCCAGTGGTTGCGTCAATCATCACTTCAGTGATAGGCACCGGGAAGTCATCTTTTGGGCAGACTTTGTTCAGGTTGCGAAAATCCACGCAAATCCCGATCTGTCCATTCTTCTTCTTCACTGGCACAATGTTGGCCAACCAGGTAGTATACTAGTTCTCAGCTACGAAATCGACATCTATGAGCTTGTCGACTTATTTATAAATTTGGTGTATCAGTTTCGGTCTCATGCGCCGGGGAGACTGTTTCACTGGCTCGACCTTGGGGTCGATGGAAAGAACATGTTGAGTCATGCCAGGACTCAGGCCGGGCATCTCCTTATAATTCCAGGCAAAATAGTCCCGAAACTCTTGTAGCAACTTGATATACCGTCCCCTCTTCTGTAGAGGAAGAAGGGCACTTAGAAAGGTCGGCCTGGGGTCACCCTCCGTGCCCAGGTTAATTTCGATAAGTTCATCTACTGTGGCCTGACCGCCATCTTCAATTTCTAGCGGTGCTGGCAATAAGTCGATGAAATCTTGATCTTCGCCGTCTTCTGCTTCAAGGACGCCATAGACGTCATCCTGCTTCGCCTCGTTGGGCGGTGAGGCTCTGCTGGTATCTCCCTATTCCAGGCTTGCAGGTTGCGGTTCCGGGGGGTTCTCCTGTGCGGGGAGACAAAGAACCTCTCCGGGGTCTTCTTGGTAGTCATCATAGACGGCTCCAGCCTAGACTGAAGTAATTGATTGCCACATCGGGGGCCGGTTCTCTGCCGGTGACCGGGGTTGCCCATTCTCCACCACCTCTTCAAAGATCTGGTGCTGGACTGACACCATGTAGATATTTCTGGTTGCCTGTCGCATGAGGGCGTGGTGGAGCTACCACGTAATCTCCCATTCTAAGCTCATCTTTCTCAATAAAGTCCTGAGCAATGTCCTTGAAGACGTAGCAGTCTTCTATGGAGTGACCCAATATTTGGTGGTACGGACAGAACAAAGGATCACCACTTCTGCGAGCATCTTGCGACCTCTTGGGCCTTGGGAGGGTAACCTTGCCATAGTAGCAAGCCCATTCAAAGATCCCTCGGGTTTTATTCCTCGGTAAGGAGTAGGGCCTCTGCATTCTCTCTTGTAATGTGGGATTCCGGTCGGACGGCCGTCTGACTGGCGAAACAGTTGCGCCTCTGGTCTCCTTTCTCCAGTGCGTAGGGATGTTCGGGATGGCCCCCCGGGGTAGGTGCATGCCGATATTCTGCTGGCGGAAGATGCCCCCAATCAAGTCAGATATGAGTGCGGTTACTTCGGCCAATCGAGCCTTCAGCATCTCGATTTCTCGCTACTGTTGATAGCACATGGCAAACAGGGCGGAGTCGCACCAAGGGAGGCCCGGAGTTTGACTTGCCTCTTTGCCTTTTACATCAGTGTCCGACGAAGGCAATGACGGCCCGTCGCTGGAGTCGTTCGGGCCGCTCCCTCAGAGGAGGACGGGGCCTTCCCCTTGTTCTTGCAGGGAGGCGGCTTCCATAAGAATTCCTCCTCGTCCTGATCTTCACCGACTGAAGGCTTAAGGTACTGCCGACCTTGCACTTCCTATGGGCCTTGGGCGCCCGTGAGGCTGCTGTCGCTTAGAGCCGAGACCGATATAACGTCGGCTTCGTAGGAATCCTCTAATGAGAAACCTAATCACGGGTGCCGGGTGATTTGCAACAACCTCCAGTCCAGGTTTGGTGGGTTCCACATCTTCTCGAACATGTCCTTCTGACTGGAGAGCTGGCGAAAGGGGACCCCTTGTTTCCTGGTCATTCTGGCTACACAACCAGTCATGTCGGGCAGTCCCGTGATCGGGACGAGTGGGTCATGCAGTTCATCGGGGAGTTTACAATCATCGTCCCCTCTGATCGGTTGTTCATTAGCCACATAGAAAATAGTGGATCATTCTTTCAAGGATATTGTTTAAGCGGTCAAATGACTTTACCTCGGCACCGATCATTCTTTCAAGGATTTCCTTCTTCAGGTTCTGTTTACAAATTTGCACCGCGTCCTCCTGATGCGGGGGACGCCTGCACCTCATACTGAGGTTCCTCCACCTCTTTATATAGTCGAGTGCCGACTCATCGCTTCTTTGCCTCGTGGTGTAGAGTTCTGCCACGGTGACCTCCCGTTCAGCTATGTAGAACCTTTCTTTAAATTTCTTCTGCATGTCGGGCTAGTCTGCAATGGACCCGGCGGGCAGGCTTGAGTACAATTCGAAAGCAAACCCGGTGAGTGTTGAGCCAAAGAATTTGAGGAGATAGGCTTCATCTGTAGCTAAATCCCCCATAATATTCACATAGTAGGCGATGTGCGCCCTGGGAGACCCTTGCCCATTAAACTTTTCAAATTTCGGCGGTTTGGTGACGCCGGCCGGGAGCCTCCTTGCAGCATAGTGTGCCGGATAAGGTACCCGATACACATCAAAGGGCGTGCAATCACTATCGTCCCTCTCTGCCAGCTTCATGTCTATCATATGTTCCAACATAAGTCTGTTCACCGTCGCCGGGTCCACCGGGTTCGGGTAGAAATGAGTCGGTTGCGCCAGTGGCGTTGTTAACACTGTCGCCTGAGGCGCAATGGTGGATCCCTGGAACGGCAGGTTCGGCGGCGGGGCCGCAATTATGTGTTGTAGCTGGTGCAGGGGTATGCCCCCGGTGTAGCAGGGGATCGACGGAGACACCGTCGCCTGTGGAGAAGCTTCCGAGGCCTGACCGTTACCCCCAGGGGTCTCTGGTAGTGCTTCGGTCTGCCCGGACGTTGAGGGTTGAGCAGCTCTGTCGGTCAACTACCTTTTTAGCAACTCGATCTCTCTTTGATATTGATGCATCATGAGTAATACAGTAGGGTCACTCACTGAGAGGCTAGGGGTGCCCCCTCTCTCTTCGGCTGGCGCCTCTTCGGACGAAGTGGATGGTCCTCCCGTGGTGCCTTCAGTAATGACATTGGCGGCCAGGGTCATCGACGACTCCTCGTAGTTAGTTCCTTCAGTGTGAGCTTGTGTCCTTTCGGTTGCTGCCTTCCCTCTTCTGGTGAGAGGTCATGGCCTTGCCACAAGTCTGGCCATTTCTTCGGGCTTGGTCGGTAAGGCCCCGTACCGGCCAGACACTCCTGCCATATTACAAGTGTAGACCCTTAGGTCTCTGCCTTTTCTTGTTGCTCTTCTTGACGGCCTGCCTGTGAAGATCAATCTGTCAAAGACCGACCCCCGCGGCCTCGCCTCTTCCCTCGGCGGGGACTGATAGCGCTCCTCGGAGCAGTTCCTCGACTCGGCACTAGGCACGGGTCGGGCTTCTTCTTCTTCAAATGCTGAGGCTACTGCCCCCAGCAATCTCTGACGACCCAGGGGAGTGCTCCCCGGGCCCCGCAGATAGTTTCTCATGGCCTGCTCCACCCCTTCCCAGTCTTGATCTGGAGGAGAAGCCGGTGGTATGGCCCTATTGACAGTAACAGGCATGTAGGCTGCAGGCTCCTCACGAGCAACCTGGTAGTGACGTCGGTGGTGTCGATGGCGGGTGTTCTCTGGTGGGGTCAGTGTGGCCTATGTCGGCTGATAGACGGGGGCCGATGTCTTGACCCGGTCTACTTGTTGAGCCCTTACCGGGCGAGAGGTGCTGGGTCCCCTCAAGGCTGGTGAAATAGCCCGAGCTGCCTTGGGAATCCACGCCTGCTTGCCCTTTGTCGACCTAGGGGCCGGTCGGTGCTGTGGGACTGTGGCCGGAGCTACGGGCGTCATCCTACCCTTCATCTTCTCCAGTGGCTGAAAGGGGTTACGCACTGGAACGGCGGGTATGATGCGATCCGGGATCACTTCAGAGCGCTGCCCGAAAAGATGCACCCGGAGCGTTCCGACGACAACAGACTTGCCGGTGCCGGAGACCCGGACTCGGGATGATGTGGTTGCACGACTCCTCCGGAGCCTTCTCTGATGGGAAGCCGATCCTGGGCGAGGCGGGACGGCGGTTTCGTGCACATAAATCACGTTGTAGCCCAATATCTTCATAGGGGCAGTCTTGGGGGATTCGGCCATTGGTCGGCTGGCAGCAGCTTCGGTGGCCCCCTGGGTGGAGGCGCCGTTCTTGATCCCGTCAGACGCTTCCACGTCTAACAGGTGAGTGAAGGCCACTCCCAAAAAGTTGGGGAAGCCAACCGAGGGAGGGAAGCTCCCGAAGGTGAGAGGGATGGCCATGTAGCCGTTCCGCACGTGACTCTCGACGGGTTGGTGGCCGAAAGTGGGTGCCATCGGGACGTCCGTGATGCAACCTGCATTTGCAAATCAGGGAATCAGTATTACAAGAAGGGGGCCATGGAGCCCTTGGTTCCGGCAAAAGATGAAGGGTGATCCAGTCCCACCGGGCGTGCCAGACTTGTGGACGCACTTAATTTCGAGAGATCTTCATTCTATTCGCTCATCCGTTTGTTGGTTTTATTAAGTGCGTGGGCGTGCCAGTCATAAAGTGATGATTTGTTCGGGCTCCGGAGAGCCCATGGTGCGCTCGATCTGACTCAGTCAGGCGATTGTGTGGTTCGGGTCGGGACTGAGACCCGTTGTGCCATAAAGGTCACAATGTTATTTACATCTCCTTGGAGAGGGGAATACCCTTGATTAATTGCCAGAAATAAGGGCTCCACGGTCGAAAGAAATACAGATTAATGAAGGAAGGAAACACCCGTCGGGTTATGCGGTGAGCCCGAGGTGGGGGCCTGAATACTCGGGTCATGTCGGTCACTGATGGACCATTTCATGTTTGGACACAAGTTCACACGGAAAATGAGACGATAACCCGGGAGACGAATCCGTACAAATGTTTGCCGAGGGACGGCAATTTTAATGCAGGGAGGCAAATCAAATCCCAACGAGGGAGGAGACCCTGATGAATTATCGGCCCGAAGTAAGGCCGGGCGGTCACCACAACAAGAGAGAGAACTCCCGAGAGTGACTTCCAGCTTACAGGGGCATCATTGATATTCCCGGGTTCGAAATCCAGGAAGGAGAGACTGCTGCCATATTATTGTATTCACGATGGTCGTCGACGCTTGTTATTTTCGTTTGTTTATTGACATTACCCTTTCTTTGATATTATCTTCCCTTGTTGTTATCTTGGTTGGGACCACCCCTTTTATCTCATTATTGTTATCACTATTCATCGTTCCTTTTATCATATAGCCCCCCTCCCTTTTTATTGTATGCATGTGTGTATTCATTGGGGAGATGCTGGAGACTAGGGTGTATCGCTGAGAGATGAATGGTGTGTACGGTTCAAAGTGTAAAGGAGGGTGTACCGCTGGGGAGCGTGTCACTGGAAGAATGGAGATGGGCGTACCACTGAAGGGTAGGGGGGTGTAGCGTACCGCTGAGGCACCAGGGGAGCACACCGCTGGGAGAATGTGGAGCGTACCGCTGGGGGACAGGAAGCGTACCGCTGGAAGGGCTAGAGGAGCTGATGCGTGAACGAGCCACGAGGACTGTACAGACTTGCTGTATGCAACAGGCAATGTATAGGCTTGCCCAGCGATGCAGTGTATAGACTTGGCAGCGACATGCTCACGATGCGCTGTATAGACTTGGCCAGCGGTACAATGAATGTATGGACTTGTTCAATGATGCACACACATAGCAGCGATGTATGGACTTTGCAAGACGATGAATGAGGCGGTGCAGTGTATAGACTTGGAAATGCTTTGAAGCCCATGATGCACTGTATAGACTTAGACGAAGGCACGCTGCGATGTGTATACTTGAAGAGCGTTCGGCAGCCAATGTACAGACTTACACACTTGTGCAGACTAGCCAGTGTATGGACTTGATGAGCTTGCAGCACACAATGTGCAGACTTCGTGTAATGCGTGAAGAAGCAATGTACAAACTTAGACAGACTTCGCTAGTGTGGAATGTGCAGACTTGGTGCATGAAGTAAGCCAATGGGGAATGTATAGACTTATGAGTGCAACGTAGGTAGAGCTGCCAATGTATAGACTTATAAGTGTGTGCAACTAGACAGTGTACAGACTTCATGCACATGCTGTACAGACTTCAATTCAAATGATGCAATGCATGAACAAGAAGACGATGTACAGACTTTGAACGTGAATGATGCAGTGATGTATAGACTTGATGGAACGCTGGGAGGATGCGTGCCGCTCAGACAGCAAGGGGGAGCGTACCGCTGGGGGATAGAAGGTTAGGGCGCACCGCTGGAAGAGGTAGGCCAGGGTGTACCGCTGGGAAAAGTGGCAAACGAAACCAAGCGGATTGTGCCGCTGAAGGGGTGGGCCAGGACTCAAGAGAGGATTCCTTGTTCAGTTCAAGATGCTGCCTTCCATCTTCTGGTGGGAGCTTGAGGGTGTGTGGGCATGCCACTGGTCCCGAAGGAGGGCAGAGGAGAATGCTCTGGGCATCGAGTGACTCCAATGTGTCAAAGAGAATGGGCTCCCACAGACCCGAGATAGAAGGGGATATCAAGGGTTGTTGTGCAACGGAGAGCCATTGAAGAGGGACGAAGCTGGCCATACTCTATTGACTGCATAAACCAGCGCTACGGGAAATCAAGTAGAACAGGGAGTTGGGAGGTTAAGGGAAGAGAAAGCAAAACCACAAGAGACCGGTGAGAAGAAGATAACAAATGCAGTAAGAAGCAGAACCAAACACTATTTCATTCATGGAAGATTCTGGATGATTCAAAAAAGGAATCATGGCCCGAAGACCACACATCATACACTGCATCCCTGAATAAATGGAGGGAAGAAAACAAAGAATAGAAAAAAAAGAGTTGGAGAGAGGGCTGGAACGAGGAAGGGTAACCATTCCCTGTCCTCTATTCCTCCCCCCTATGCTACATGCAACCCTCCTCTCTTCTTCCTACATTTCCTCTACCTTCTTCTTCTCTTCTTCCTTGCCTCGAACGGGCCTCTTCGCACGAAGATGCTCTCTTCTTTCTCTGTGTTTCTTTCCTCTCTCTAGCAGAAATCCATCTTCTTCTTTCTGTCTATGGGGGGCCTTTTATATGCGGACGGTTGACGAGGTCACCTCATGATGGCACTGCCATCCGAGGTTGACTTCGGTATCTTCCTCGTCAGGCGAAGATCTCCCCTCCTCCATCCAGAAGGTGACACGGAGACAGGCGCTAGCTGGCTTCGAAGTGGCTGGACTGCGCGCCAATGGGTCTGCCTATTGACCGTTGTGTCTTCTGCTGGTGCATGCCATCGGGAGGCTTTCAGTGTTGTGCCGCTGGGGAAAGGGCGCATGGCGTTGAGGGCAGAAAGGCTGTGCCGCTAAAGGGCCAAAGGCCTTGCCGCTGGAGGGGCCAAGAAGCCCTGTGCCGCTGGAAGGGCCAGGACTTGGTGAAGGAGTGTATAGACTTTGTGGGCAAGCCAACCGGACGATGTACAGACTTGAGAGTTCACAATGTCCATACTTTGGCAGAGCAAAGGCTGTACAGACTTCAGCTCAGCTGCAATGTATAGACTTGCAGGGGCTTGCGTCAAAAGCGGTGTATAGACTTCATCAATGTATAGACTTTGGCAAAGCAAAGGCTGTACATACTTCAATCATACTGCAATGTATAGACTTGCAGGGGCTTGCGTCAAAAGCGGTGTACAGACTTCATCAATGTATAGACTTTGGCAAAGCAAAGGCTGTACAGACTTCAATCATGCTGCAATGTATAGACTTGCAGGGGCCAGTGTATAGACTTGGAAGCTCAACCGGCGGATGTATAGACTTCGTCAACGTGAGGACTTTGGCGATTGAACTGGTGGATGTACATACTTCACCAGTGTATAGACTTTGGCAGTTGAACTGGTGGATGTACAGACTTCACCAACGTATAGACTTTGGCTGATGGCTGTACAGACTTCGTTTGATGCAGCGAACCAGTGTACAGACTTGGAGCTCGGATGTATAGACTTCGCGTTTGCCAGAACTCTGTATAGACTTCACACTGTGAGCATGCATGAGCCTGTACAGACTTCAGACATGATATGGAGTGTGCCGCTGGAGGGCTAGATGGCCGTGCCGCTGGAGGGCCATATAGCCGTGCCGCTGAAAGGCTGAAGGGCCGTGCCGCTGGGGCTTATGGCCGTGCTGCTGAAGGGCCTCAGGCCCGTGCCGCTGGAGGGCCTTTGCTTTTGCTTAAGTAACTTGAAGCCGTGCATTCTTTGGGATATTTCTTCACCGTTAGGGGCCCGAGGGAGGGTGCCTAGCAGTGTGTTAATTCAGGAGGACATCCTGTGACTTCTCGGTCTTTTAATGCGCCCATGCAAATGCGGGGATTTGTCGGGCGGTAGTATCTTCCCGGAGCCCTGGATGGCCAGTATCTCCGGGTCTTCTTCCTTTGACTTTGACATTAACGCGGAGCTTAGCGGGACATATGGACGTGCAATTTTATGCGTCCACAGGGCCTAGTGGGCACATCTTCTCCTTGTTCATTTTGGACCACGGTGAGTCTCGATTTCTTAGGAACCACTTGAGTGGGACTCACCCATTGGCTGTCCGATATAGGATAAATAATTCCCGCATCGAGCCATTTGATAACCTCCTTCTTCACTACCTCCTTCATGTTTGAGTTTAATCTCCTTTGCATTTCCCGACTAGGTTTGGCATTATCCTCTATGTAAATGTAATGCATGCAAATAGATGGACTTATCCCCTTAAGATCGGCCGCTGTCCAACCTATGGCACCCTTATGAGTCCTAAGGACTTCTAGGAGAAGTGTTTCTTGGGTAAGGGTAAGGTTCGAAGCTAAGATAACAGGAAGGGTTTGATCGGGGCCTAGGAATGCATATTTGAGGGAGTCCGGAAGGGGCTTAGGCTCAAGTTTAGGAGGGCTTTCAAGTGATGGAAGGGCCGGTTCATCTTGTAAAGCCGGAAGAGGTTCAACCTTATGCCAAATGGTACTATGATGAGGGGAATCTTGAAGAGCATTGACCTCCCTTATTTGACCCATACCCAGATCATTCTCAAGAAGTTCATCATAGATGTCTATGAAGTGGCATTCCTCACCTAGGTCCAAATATTGGGAGGCTTTGAACACATTGAGTGAAACTTTTTGACCTCCGAATGAGATGTCCATAGTCCCCGTAGCACAATTGATGTTGGCCTTGGCAGTGGCAAGGAATGGGTGGCCTAGGATGATTGGGGTGTGACTTAGCTCCAAGGAGGAGGCCATGTCAAGAATGAGGAAATCAACGGGGAAGTAGCAATCATGGACTTTGACAATTACATCATCTATCAAACCTCGTGGGGTCTTGACTGAGCGATCCGCTAGTTGGAGAATGACGGGAGTTGGCTTGAGTTCCCCTATGTCAAATTACTCATAAATGGAGGTGGGTAAAAGGTTGACACTAGCTCATAAGTCGAGGAGGGCTCGATCAAAGGCTACACCACCTATATTACATGAGATGAGAGGAACACCGGGATCCTTCAACTTCCTAGGGAGATTATTCATCAAGACCACACTAACATCCTCGGAGAGCCAAATTTTCTTAGGGGGCGACTTGGGTCCTCTTCTTGGAGTGCAAAGCTCTTTGAGGAATTTGGTGTAGGCCGGAACATGTTTTATGACATCTAGGAGTGGAATATTGATGTGAACTTGTGAAAAGAGCTCCATGAATTTCTCATTTTGGGCCGACCTAGTCTTATTGGGCTTGGGTTCTAAGGCATTAGGGAAGGGGACCTTGGGTTGATAGAAATTTGGATCTTCATGGGCCTTTCCTTTCCCTTTAGGATCTCCCCCCAACTTATCTTGAGTGCAATCCTCCTTACTTGCATCCTCATTATCTTGATTCTTTTCTATGGAATCTTGCAACTTCTTTTCATCCTTGTATGGGTCATCTAACACCTTCTCACTCCTCAAAGTTGAAATAGCCTTGACATTTTTAAATTGTGGGCCTTTAGGTTGGGCTTGTGGGATGGGTTGAGGTAGGAGGCCCAGTTGTGGAGGAAAACCTGGGGGTTGGTTTCTTGGGTTGGCCACGGGTTGACTTAGAAGTTGGCCCGCTTCTCTTCTCATTGTAGCTTCCGCCAATTGTCCTATTTGACTTTCCAACTTGGAAATGGATTGTTGTTGATTCAAGATGATTTGTTGGAGTTGATTGAATTTATCTTCAAAGTTGGATTGAGACGGAGGTTGGTAAGTGGGTTGGCCTTGATTAGATTGGAAATGTGAATAGCCCATAGGAAGGAATTGAGCTTGTGGACCTCTACCAAATGGATTGAAGGTGTTGGGTTGGGTTTAAAATTGACTTTGCATGGGTTGCTTTTGGGCTTGATGAATAGAGGGGTTGGTTGCTTGCGGTGGAGCTTGTTGGGATTTCCAGGAAAAGTTCGTGTGATTCCTCCAGCCCAGATTGTATGTGTTTGAAAATGGGTCATTATTGGGCTTAGAGAATCCTTGGGCTACAAAGACTTGCTGCTGGATGGCAGGGGATAATTGAGCCGCAGTTGGACACTCCGTGATGTGATGGGATGGGCTTGCACATAGAGCGCATGCCTCATGTAGAGTGATAGATTGACCCGAGTAGGAATGGGATGATGGTTGGCAAGAAGGATCTTTCAAAGTCAAGAGTTGGTCTAACTTTTGAGTCAGACTCTCTACTTTATCCAACTTTTGAGTGATGAGACTTATGTCCAATCTTGGTTCATAATCACCCCGGGCCTTGACCTCATATAATCCGGCCCGCTTGGAGGGCCCAATGGATCTCTCATAGGATGATAAAGAAGCATGATTGATAGAATTCTCACTAAGCATTTCGAACAAATCATACGCCTGATCCTCACTTTTGCTCATGAAAGCCCCTCCACATGATGCATCTACCATTTGTCTAAATTGATCGAATATGCCCTCATAAAAAGCTTGGACTATTTGCCATTTGGACAACCCATGGTGAGGACACTTCCTAAGCAATTTCTTGAGTCTTTCCCATGACTCATGTATTTGTTCCCCTGGAGTTTGGGTAAAACCTGTGATTGCCCTTCTCATGGTATTGGTGCGACCTATAGGGTAGAACTTCTTCAAAAATTCTTGTTACATCTCGGCCCAAGTTCTCATTGGCTTCCCTATAGTGCCTAACCAATATTTAGCCTTATCCTTAAGAGAGAATGGAAAGAGGGTCAATCTAAGAGCATCATCCAAAAAATTTTAGATTTTTACTGTTGAACAAATTTCTAAAAATTCATCAATGTACTTGTAGGGGTCCTCATTAGTATTTCCATAAAATGAGGGGAGCATTTGAATTGTGCTTGACTTGATCTCATAATGGATGGCTTGATTTTGAGGAATGTGAATGCAAGATGGAGGTTGATATTGGTTGGGAATGAAATAATCATTCATTTGCTTTGGAGAATTGGGATTTTCGGCCATGAGATTTTGGTGGTGAGGTCCTTGATTTTTGGTTATAAGATCTTCTTGGAGATCGTCTCTTGGATACAAGACTCTCTCTATTTCCTGAATGGGTCCTAGTAGGTTTGGATGTTGTGATCTTCTTCCTTGCATAAACTAGGACGAAGAGAGAGAAGATGCGAGATTTTTTTTATGATGATTTTTTATGATGATTTTTGGTTTTGACATAAACTAGGACGAAGATAGAGAAGATGAGGAGTTTTTTTATTTTTATTTTTATTTTTTCTATTTTTTATGCAAGCACAAATAAGTTGTCACACAAATTACCTAATGACCTAGATGTGACTTAAACCTACAAATTGGGTTTCACAAAATGACTAAAGTGTAACTTGAGTTCACCCTCGATATTTCCACCGGTCATGTAAGGGGTGGGGTAGTGGGAGGCTCCCCCTACTTTCGTAGGGACCTAATTACAAACCACTATCCCGCTTCAGGTGTTTACCGTCCGACCGTCTTGCCTTAGGTACCGATTTTTACAAGAGGGTAAGCCCAAATAACATAAGAACCACAGTGTGAACCTAGGGCCAACGTCTATTGAATTTTATTTAGGGTCTATGTGATGCAAAGATGAAGGAAATTGTGGTTTGTGGGTTAAGGAAGGGTGATGAAATCTCCACCTTATCTTACTTTTAGGTGTTGCCCTTAGAATATTTTAGAATGATATGCAACAAAGCAAGTTCAAACAAGGGGTTCTATGCAAGTATGCATGAGCATGTGATTAAGAAAATGATTATAAAAGAACTCACCTTGCCCCCTCGCAATCTCCAAAATGCAATGACCAAAGTTAAACAACAAGGAGAAAAAAAAATTCTATCCTAAATGATGCATGACTTAGAACATGAAAGTGTGATTTCTATTTCTAGAATGAGGATTTTTATTGGGTTCAAGTGAAGAGTTTTTTTTAGTGAACATATCTAACCACAATATGTAAGAACATTAGGGAAATAACATAAAATGAGAGGAGTTAGGATACTTACTTGAAGCGCAATCCCTCGTTCTCTTTTTTTTTGAAATGAATGACAAAATCAAAAGATGAAAGAAAGAAAGGCAAACATACCTCTATTTTTTAATTTTTTTTCTGCAAAAAAAGAAAAGAGAGCTTTATTAGTACACTATAAACACAAGGATAATAAAGTTCTTAAATAAAAAATCAGCATTCCTCCCCGGCAACGGCGCCAAAAATTGATAACGCGAAAGTTCGTCGTTTAAAACATGCGTATCAATCTTAAAAATTCGAACTTGCGCTAGATGAAAGTAAGACGTAATAAGGTGGCGAGAAAGGTCGAATCCACGAGGAAGAAGAGATTTTGAGAGTTAAAAACCTTGGTATCATTTGGAAAACACTTGTGATTTTACTTTGCTTAAAGAAAATAGTGAAATGATGAACAAACCAAACACTTAATTAAAAACACCTATGACTATGCGCCTATGCTATTGAAAATAATTACATGAAGTGAAAAGAAGAGATAGAAGAAGGAGATAGGGAGAGTATAAGATCACGAACTAGATCTAAAGAATAACTCTTTTCATTAACTTAAAAGAAAGACTACATGAAGTGCAAGATAAACTTACAACAAATATGTGGCGAGATTACAATGAAATAAAATGAAACTAAAGTAATAAAAATAAAAGGAGCCTGAGATGTGAAGATGGTAGCAGCAATGGTGATGATGGCGCCGTCCTCTCTTGGCCTTGGATCACGAACCACCTTGCGGAAGATGTCGTCTACACCTGGAGGAAGTCACCTTCGTCGTTGAAGTCGCCTTTGGAGGATGAATAACTTTGAAACCACGATGAATTAGGGGATACCAAAGATAAAGAAATTGAAGAGGGGAAAGAGAGAAAGAACTTTGATGAAGAACTCAGAGAGAAAAGAAGAGCAGAAGAGCTTCAAAATGGAGGCATAACAGAGACTAGCACCTCAGATGAATAGTAAAATCACAGAATAGTAAGTTGTAAAATGGGAAATAAATTCAAAGCCAGAAAGAATTAGAAGATGATGCAGAAGAAGAACTTGTAGAATACGTAAAAAAAAGAACTTTTATGAAGACATCAAGAGGATAAGATTGAAGGAAGAGGGAGAAATAGGGGGAAGAATAGAGAGAACCACTGGTTCACAGATGAACAGGATAGCACAGTGACAAATACGAAATAGCTTGCAAACCAGAAGAAATTGAAAGATGATGCAGAAGAAGAAGTTGTAGAGAACTTAACAACAAAGACCTTTCATGAAGATAGAAAGAGGATAAGAGGGACTTAAGGAGGATAAATCGGCGGCCTAAGAAGATGTGAGAGGGAGAGAAAAAATGCCAAAGGAAGAACTCCCTTTCTCCTCCTAGACATGGGCTATTTATAGGGAAAAT
Organism: Amorphophallus konjac; assembly: GCA_022559845.1. Lineage (NCBI taxonomy): Eukaryota > Viridiplantae > Streptophyta > Magnoliopsida > Alismatales > Araceae > Amorphophallus > Amorphophallus konjac. Next base: position 448,725,814 of record CM040118.1, read on the forward strand.
TAGGTCAATGGAGGGTGGAGATTGTATCAAAAGGAGATGGATGGTTGAGATTTAGTTAGAAGATGATGCATGGGGAAAAGAAAAAGGAGGTGAGTACACCCTCCTTGGGCTTTGGACAACCCCCTTCCTAAGACTCATCATTCCTCTCCTTTATTTCAAACTTTGAATTCAATTTTCCCTCCAACCAAGATGTGTGCTTCTTCTCCTCTATTTCAAACTTCGAATTTTCATTTCCCTCCAACCAAAATATTTTGAGTTATCTTTTCACTCCAACCAAAATATGTTTCTTTTTTTGTTTGACTTGGTCAAAGTGGTGATGACAATTTTACCCCCGGCTTCTCTTACAATTACCTTCAGTGTCCTGCACACACATACTTACAATTTAGTCCATAAAAATTATCATAATGTGCACATAAATCTTAAATACTCATGATTAATTATGCAATGGAGAATTAATACTCATGACCCTCAACTTTAATTTATTAAATAATATCACCAAATTAATCAATTTACGTGAAATACCTAATTTACATGCAAAGTTGAGATTAACGATGGGACATGTATAATTATCTAATCATATGCACATAAAATGGTGTACATGTGATGAATTACCATCGAAAATGGACACTTATCAGTCGTGCTCTGCTACGGAGGGATCTAGCCCTGGCATCTCCTTGTATGTCCAGGTGAAGCAGTCTTTGTATTCAAGCAGGAGTTGCTTGCAGTCTTGCTTCTCTGCCTCGGTACGGAGAGCGGTGACGAATGTAGGTTGTGGGGCTTCATCTTCACCCAAGTTGATTTCAACGAGATCATCGACGGTCGCCTGGCCGCCGTCCTCCAGCTCGGGAGGAGCGGGTTGAAAGTCGATGAAATCCTCATTATCGGTGTTGGCTTCGTATATTTCTTGATTCCCAAAGCCACTGGTTGACGCCGATGGGACTGGAAAGGCGATGTCACTGGGATCCATTGGGGATCGATCTGGGCCGCCGGCTCCTGGCCAGTAATTGTCGACCGGGGCTGCTGAGGCCTCCCCGGGGTAACCTGGCGAAGTTGACAATTCTTCGCAGCTCGGACCAATGATATTCCCTCCCTCAGGAGGGTTTGTTGAACTGGGTCCTTCGACTAACTAAGACACCGGAGGAGCTTCTTCTCCCCGCTTGTCTTGGCAGGGAGGCGAGGAAGGTTCCTCGATAGCTTGAGCTGGGGTATCGGTTTTGATAGAGATCGGGATTAGGATTTTCTCTTCCTCATCCTCAGAGCTGCTGAATTTGGCTTCGACTCTAGCTCTATCGTCGGCTGGTTATGCCAGGCCAATGACGTTAACCGCATAGTGGACGTGGAAGTCCGGGTCCTGGTCGTAGCCAAGTCCCCTAGTGTCCTTGTAGAAGGACGGGGGTTGCCCCCGGGCCTAAGAAGGGGTCCACAGCTGACGAACGTATCTTTACTATGTAGAAGTTTGCCACAGGGGAATGTGTTGCTTTAAACACATTTCTTGTATATGCGGGGACAACTCGCTCTACACCTGAACTGCTTCAGGGGTATGTGGACAACAAAAAATTGCACACCCAGATGTCCTGCTCGGCCTCGCATCAACAACGGCGCCGAGTGAAGAAGCCCCGGAGAGACTGGTCGTCTGGACTCCCCAAATATGCACACTACCGTGAAGCCGTCCCCGGAGTCACGATAGCAAAGAGAAACCAACTCCCGGGAAGCTCATAATCCATGGGGCCTCGAAAAAAATCAAATGGGCCACAACTCGTGCTCACAATGGGCTCAAAAATGCCCATTTAGCCCTTCAGCGGTACACCCCTGGGAGCCCAGCTGCACACCCAGGCCTTCAGCGGCCCACCCCGGAGGTGGTTCAGTGGCACACCCCCAGGGTGTCCCCAGCGGCACACCCTCGTGGGAGTCCAGCGGCACACCAAGGGGGTGCCCAGCGGCACACCCCCTGGGCCGTCCAGTGGCACACCCAAGGGGGCACCCAGCGGCACACCCCCTGGGCCGCCTAGCGGCACGCCCCCAGGCCGCCCAGCGGCACACCCATCTTGCCCTTCAGCGGCACGCCCGTGCTGGCTTCCGGCGGCACGGCCTTGCTGCGCTTCGCCGGCACGCCTTTTGGCCCTCTCAGCGGCACGCTTGTTGTGCCTGCCAGCGGCACACCATTCAGGCTCTTCAACGGCACGCTCAGGCAGGACGACGTGATGCCCACGCACTATGAATCCTTAGCGCGCAGTGGGCTGCCCGAGGTGTCGGCCGGGGATTGGGCCACGTTGCCTACTCCTCCTGCCACCCAGGACAAGGGAGTCAACTCCCATTAAATGCACTTCGGACGCCTCCCGCCTCCGAACGCTCCCGCCACAGGGGGTATAAGACCCCTCTCCTTCGCTACGAAAAAAAAGAGGGGAGAGGCATATACACAGAGAGACACACACACGCAGAAGAGAAGAAGAGGGAAGAGGAGAAGAGGAAGAGAAGAAGAGAAGAAGAAGGAGAAGAGAAAAGGGGGGAAGAGAGGAAGAGAGGGGGAGGGCTCGCTGCTCCACTTGCCGCCACCGTCTGTGCGCAGAGGGAAGAGAAGAAGAGAAAGAGGAAGAGTAGGGGAGGCTCTGCCTCCCCCTCCCGCTGCTCCATCCACCGCCGTCCGCGCGAAGAGCAGAAGAAGAAGAAGAAGAAGAGAAGAAGAGAAGAAGGAGAGGGGAGGCTCCGGCTCCCCCGTTGCTATCCCGTCCACCACCACCGGTGTGAAGAGAGGAAGAGAAGGAGAGCGAGTGAAGATAGAGAGTGAGGTCCGGGAGGGGAGGAGTCCATGCTCCCCCCATTGTATCTTCTTTCTTTCTTTCTTTGTCCCCTTGTTTTCTTTCCCGTCGCCATGTATTAGCTCCCTTGGGGCACTCCTTTTGTGAGAATAAAAGTAGAAGGCTTGCAAGTATTTTCTCGGACGTCTTTCTAAAGCATTTCCTCCGTGTTTGCATCCTTCGGTGTTTCATGCCCCCTTTCCCTTTCTCCTTTTGTTAGGGTTTGTTTCCTCCCGGGCATTTTTGCCTTCACTCACCCCTGGGCGCCCTCAGCGGTACGCCCTCCATGTTCCTTCAGCGGCACGCCCTTGGGCACCTTCAGCGGTACGCCTCTGGCGGCCTTCAGCGGCACGCGCTCGCCCAGGGCTCTCAGCGGTACGCTCCTGCCGCCCCTCAGCGGCACAGCCCCTTCATGCCCCTCCTGCGCCTCCAATGGCACACCCTAATTGTGCCTTCAACGGCACACCCCGACTGTGCCTCCAGCGGCACACCCCAACCAATTCTTCCCCGGCACGCCTCGGCCAGGCCCTTCGCCGGCACACCCTCTCGTGCCTCCCTTGCCCGGCACACTTGCCCTTCCTTCTTGCCCGGTGCATCCCCCCCCTCAGCCAGTCCTAGAGTAGTCTTCCACTCACCGTTCCCTCCTAGTTTTTCGAGGTTTATAAAGGTGTTGCCGCTCTCGGGTGCCCACCTCCAGTTGTCGGGTTCCGCTACTCCATGTGGGCGCGTTCCCTGTATCTCCCTTACGCTCGGGTCAAGGGGAGATGCTGCCGAATTTTCGTTAGAAATGATAACATATTAAAAAGATAAAAGGAAGCAACAAACAAATGGAACAGCCACACATTTAAAAGACAAAAGACAGCAACAAACAAACGAAAAGAACAACGGTGAAATGCCTTAACCAAAGCAAATGGAACCGCAATCAATTCAAAGATAACCGAATCGAACGACAACTAAACAACTCGAACATCCGCCCTCACAAAAGAAAGAAAGAAAGTTAATCAAGAGAAGAAAAGAAGAAACCCATGCAAACTTAATAAAATCAGAAAAGAAGAAAAGAAAAGCCTTAAAAGAAACGGAGGAGGAGTGGGCTCCCCATGCCTTTCGCCGGTACGCCCCTTCAGCTACCTTTGCCGGTACACCCTCTAGCTACCCTTGGCCGGCACACCCTTCGCCGGCACACCCACTCGCCCCCTTCGCCGGCACACCCTCCATGGCCCCTCACCGACACACCTTGCCAACTCTTCCCCGGTACGCCCTTCAGTGGCCTTCGCCGGCACACTCCCTGTTGCCTCCGCCGGCACGCTCCATGCCGCCTTCGCCGGCACACACCCGCTTGGCCCTTCGCCGGCACGCTCCTTTGGCCCTCAGCGGCACGCACCCTTTCAGCCCCTCAGTGGTACACTCCCTCAGCCCTTCAGCGGCACACTCCTCAGCCCTTCAGCGGCACAGCCCCAGGCCCTTCAGCGGCACACTCCCAGCCCTTCAGCGGTACACCCCCAGGCCCTTCAGCGGCATACTCCCAGCCCTTCAGCGGCACACCCTCAGCCCTTCAGCGGTACGCCTTTCTCTTAGCCCTCTAATGACCCATTCTCTCTCCAGAAAATATGAGTAATAATAATAATAATAATAAATAATAACAGATTCAAAAAATGAATAAATAAATAAGAATAATAAAGGAATAAGTAATAGTAATAATAAGCTTAAAAATAATGACGATAATAATAATTAGATAAATAAACGATAACAAAAAATGAATGAATAATAATAACGAACTCAATAAGAATGATAAATAAATAAAAGATAACCAAAATAAATAATAATAACAAACTTAACGAAACACGACAAGCAAATGAATGACAATAAAATGAACAAAAATAATAACAAACCTAACAATAACACTGATAAATAAATAAATCATAAAAAATGATAAATAGATAGTAATAACAAACTCACTCAAAGGTACGCATAAATTAACGAATAATAATGATAAAATTTCAAATGATAACAAAATAATGAGATCCACTTTGCAGCCCCGTCTCTCTCGTGACCCGGTGCCGAAGGAACAACAATGTCGCCCTTCCAGGTTGAGCCTGAGTCTTGGGAATCATCCCGAACTGGCCGTGACCCGACCTCGCCTCGGGCTGACATTCCGATTAAACTGGATTCATTTCTTCGGCCGGATCCCTTCCGAGCCGCTACTAAAATTGCCGCACGTTCGGCAGACATTTGAGTGGGTTCACCTCGGTTTTCACCGCATTTCTATTACGGACCTGTGTCTAAACATGAAAAGACCCGTGAGCAATCAATATGGTCGACGGCTGCCTCCCCGACATGGTCGTGAGCCGGCATTACTCCGGACCGATAGCCCGTTAAATCGGATTCATTCTAACGGGCCGGGATTCGCTCCCGCTCTTTCATTGAAATTGTCATAAACTCGGCATACATTTGCACGGGGTCGTTTCCGCCCACGTCACACTTTCAATATGGGCCCTTGCCCGAACATGAAGAGGTCCGTAAGTGACCGACAGAATCAGAATAGAACGAGACGGCTCTCGCCACCCCTGGACTCCTTCCATGGGAATATTAATAAGACCTCCGTGGGCCACACTTAGACCTCGGGCCCGCCCCAATCATGGTCATCGTCTGGCTCATATCCTTGATCTACAGTCCGCTCCTTTCGAACACATTTTCGGTTCTTGAGTCTAGTCCCCGGACTCTCCCCCGTTGCCCTCCGGCACCGAAAATATTAATGATGCCCGCGCAAGCCTCGTTTGGACCACGGGAGGCGCCCCCAATATGGTCCTGGCTCGATCTCGCACCGGGCCAATAGATTCACTGGTTTCCGACTACAACAACCGAGATTCAAGCGAATGTTTTCAGTGTCTCGGAATAATAAACTTGCCGTATCCCGGCACGCATATGTTCCAGGTCCTCCCGCGGTGATTACAATATTCTCAAGCCGGACTCCCGTCCGAATATTAAATGGTCTCCCGAATGACCGATATGTTTCGAACGCCCGCTTCTCCGGACACAAGGCTTTTCAGCCGATTCAAGGGATATTCCCTCATTGCCCCTTGGCACCGGAAATATTAATGACGCTCATGCAAGTCTCGTTTCGACCACGGGGGGGCCACCGCAGTATGGTCGCAGCTTGCCCTTGCACCGGGCCAACAGATTTACCGGTTTCTGACCGCTCTAACCGAGGTTTAGCCAAACGTTTTCCGTTCTTCTGAACAATAAATTGCCACATCCTGGCGTACATATGCTCCGGTCTCCCCGCGACGATCGCGCTTTTCTCGAGTCGGACATTCGTCCGAAGATTAAATGGTCAGCACATGACCGACACGATCTCGAATGTTTCCTTCTCACCCTCGCATGAGGATTTCAATACCTCGTAATAGACCTTTCATGCAATTAATCTCTTGGCCATGAGGGCCTGAATCCCGGCGATTAATCAAGGGTGTTCCCTCGTATGGGGGATGTAAATGACGTCGTGACCTTTATGGCGCGGCGAGTTTTGGTCCCGACACGAACCACACAATCGTCTGACGAAGTCAGATCGAGCGCACCATGGGCTCTTCGGAGCCCGAATAAATTGTCACTTCTGTGACTGGCACGCCCACACACTCAATAAACGAATAAACCAACAAGAGAATAATAGGTGAAAAAAGTGCATCCACAAGTCTGGCACGTCCGGTGGGACCTAAACTACCCTTCATCTCTTCGCCGGGATTTAGGGCCTCATGGCCTCCTAATTAACGATGTTTGCCTGCTTTGATGAATGGCAGGTGCTGTCTTCGCCAGCCCTATGGGGAGAAAATCCAGACTCGATGCAGCTGCCTTCGCGGCCTCGAGGACGCTGCTTCGAAGCATATGCAGCTTCCAGGAATCATGGGGGGCTGTTAAAAAAAAGAGAAGAGAAAGAGAAGAGAAGGGAGGGGAAATCAAACCCCCCCTTTCCTCAAGAAGAAAGAGAAGAAAAGAAGGGAAAAAAGAGAGAGAAGAAAAGTAGAAAAGAAAGAAGCGAAAAAATAGAAGAGAAAGAGCCGGCGAGAAAGGGTTGTATGGCCACGTCCGCCGAGACCCGTGCTGAACAAGGATTACCACTGTGGGGTTGATGCGGTGGAGCGAACCACTCATCCCCTCCCTGAGGGGGTGAGCGCTCTCCTGCACCTCCACCCTGGTCAATTGATGCGGGACGAGACCACGGACACGACAAGCTCGTGACTGTCCCTTAACGAGGGAAGCGTAGGACGTGCGCGGTTGAGAAACCGGTAGTGAGCTAGGGTGGTCGGCTCTCTCGTGTGCCCGGATCGGGTCACGGGACGGTCTCGCACTCTCTCGCAGCAGCGGTAATGAATAAATAAAGCGACCTAGATACCCCTACACATGCTCTCTAGCAGCGGCATAAACAAATATATATGAAAATAAGTAAATGCCGAGTGTAGGGAGCGAGAACGGTACCCCCACGCGCTCGGCGTGGGGAAGACGGACCCGGCTAAAACTCGTACTCCCGGGACAATTAATACACCATATTACAGCAAATGAATTACTGCCCACTCCACGCAGGGAGGTAAAGGGCTACACAAACGGGCCCGGGAGGACCGAATTCGGGTTGACGGGCGGCTTTCTACGTAGCTTCGGCAGCGCCCGAACTAGTGACGGTGGGACCCACGCGCTGTCCGGAGGGGCTGTGTGGGACCCGGTGGCACCGCTGTAGTGGTGGATACCCAGAGGATTGCTCCTTGGGGTGGTGGCGCACTGGAACGCCGGTCGGAGGCCGGGCGGCTCCGTTCGGCACCGGTCGGAGTAACCGGCCACGGACCTGCACTTTCTAATTTTCAGCGCGCGCTCGGACGGGAACGGACGCTGTGATCAGCCCTGATGTCAGATCGACACGAAACCAACGCCGTTGGAAAGCTGCTTTGACGTACTTCAAACTAGGCCTAAAGATCTGGCCTAGATCTGCACAGATCTTAGCCTTAATGAATTTTCAATTTGCTGTTGTACAGTAACCTGATTCTTAGATCTACAGAGAACTTTTCTGATAACTGCCTTTGACCGCTATGAATACCTCGGATTCAGCCCTTGAACTCTTCCTAAACGTTGTAGGAAATTAAGTAAGGAAACCAAGACTATTTTTGGATCTGGATTTGGAGGTGGTAGTGATTTGTTCTGATTTTGGAAGTGGAGGGTGGTCGGATCTGGGATCTGACTAAAAACACTGTAGCAGAGGAAGAACACGAATTTCTAAAAATAGATAGAAGGCTGATAAAAAATTAAAAAAATTTGTGGAGGTAGGGGGTGATGGACAGAACTCCCAGTAAAATTGGGAGGGTTTGGAAAAATTAAAAAGATGGTCGGAGGGGGAGAACTTAGAGGTTCTATCACTGTAGATAGAAACCTGGCAGATCTGGGATGACAGGTTGGACAAAAATGTAAAAATACTAAACGGTGAATTTTGGGCGTGAAAATTTAGGTGGCACTTGGGATGCAAGGGTAGAACACACCATAAAAATTGCACCTTGAGATCTTCACGTGGAGGAGAGAAGACATTCGGACAAGAAGCCTCTGTCCAGGATGGACAGAACACCGAAGACGGCTCCGCGGCGGCGTGATGGCGGCACGAACGGCGGCGGCGGCGGCACCGATGATCACCGGAGGTGGGGGGGAAGGAGATATCACTCTAGAATGGGGGTTGGGGATGAAGAAACCATGGGGAGAGAGAGGAGAGGTCGAAATTCTCCAAGAGAGGGGTTCTTGCACAATGATTTTTTCACTTTCATTAATATTCAAATGGAAAATACAAGTATTTATATGCCTCCAATCTAATCCAATCTCTACCATTGGATATAGGGATGGGGAATGAATGGCCTAGATTAAATTTGACCAACACACATAAAAAAAATAAAATAACCCAAGTGGGAGACAAGCTTGACATGGTAGGTAGCCTACCTTAGACTTTTTACTCCCTTTGTCTACCCATGTGGCATTTGACATTCAACCCTTCTAGATGGCCACCTAGGATGGTTGACCAGCCCCACATAGGTGACATGGACCAATGGGAAAGGGCTGAGGGCCCCTTGCTGGTCCTACTGCATAATTACATAAAAACCCACACAATCTACGGGAGTGACGCATTGGCCGATAAAGCCGTACAATTACGCGTATACTTTCCCGTGGATATAAAAATAAACTAAAGGATATAAATGCAATATAAAAAGTACAGGCTCGGCGTCGATTCCCATCAACTCTCCCCGGGTGGGAGGAACTCGACCCCGTCGAGTAGGGGTATGGATGCTCGAGTACTCCGGCGGACCCGTCACCGTGCCAAGTAGCGCGGGTATGCTCCACTCCAAGTGACCGTCACCTGCTCATTCCATATATACTCGATATGCGCAAGCTACCATGGGCTAGAGGTGGACACTCCAGGTGGGGCACTCTCAAAGGGAAGGAAGCAGCTCGAAGACTCACTAGGAATCACCGCTGAGTCCCTATAGGTGACTGATCCGGGTATAGATGTAGAACTGATCCCATACTCATCGAATGAGTCCACTCGCCTCTTACTCATAAGAGAACGACAACGAGCTTGCACAAGACACATGCAGACAAACGACACACAAACCATGCAAACAAACCACACAAAACAAACCACACACGGAAAACACACCGACTCATATATGACCCTAGACTAAGGTGGTGACATCAAGCCCACTAAGTGGTGGCATCCTGGGCGACGGGTGAGTCGCCCAGCTCTCCCCCCAAGGCATAGTACTCATCGGCTAGTGCTTGGTCGGCCTCATAATCGACACACTCAAGCTCAGGAGGTAAGGTATCTCCAACCCCTAGAGCTAGGGTGGCACGGGCGGGGCATTCATTGGCAATGTGGCCAAACCCGTGACAGTGGAAACATTGCACTCGCAACCTACTACTCTCTCCGATAAGAGGGGCCTTACCCTTATCCTCCCGATGGGTAGGGGGCATAGGTAGCAAGGGTGGAGGTGTAGGCGCCTTGGGCAACAGCGGGGGAAGTGTCGGGGCCAGAGGATGGGCCATGTGTGCTGGGGGACGGGCAACGGGTGCCGGTGGATGGAGTGGAGGTAGATCCCGTGGTGGGGGAGGTCGAGGTCTAGGAGCGAAGTGCTCCTGACGGGCGGGCTCCTGAGGACGAGCCATGGGTCCCCTCGGGTATGAAACTAAAGAGCCACGGGAATCACTACGGGGAGGAGCGGGACTCCACCGAGGAATAGACTCGAACTCTCCCTCGAATTGCTCCATCTCGAGAGCAACTTGATATGCATCCTCCAACTTGTCCACCTTGCGGCGTAGAAGCTCATACCGTAGGTGCGGGCGTAGACCACGCCGAAACTGGGAGACGGTAAGGGAATCCTCCTCCGTGGCATCACATCGCAAGTAGTATTCATCAAATTTGGCGATGTAATCAGAGACGGAACGATCTCCTTGGGTGAGACTTTGCCACCTCTCTATAAGACGCTGGCGGTAGGAGGTAGGGAGGTACTTCTTCCTAAGCTTATCCCTCATATCGGTCCATGTATCGATCGGGGGTTCTTGACGATGAAACAATAGGTTCTCCATGTTCCGCCAATAGGTTTGTGCTTGGCCTAAAAGTTTCATCCTGGCATACTTGACTTTTCGTTGGTCCGATATCTCGAACCACTCAAAATATCTGTCCATACCAGCCTCCCAATCAAGACAGACCTTTGGGTCTAAGGACCCGTCAAAGGTGGGAGGGTCGGCCTGAACGGTCCGAATGGCCTGTTCATCCATATCTTGGTCATGGGTACGCCGCGTATGGCGGTGGTCACGACCATGTCCCCGTTGCTCATTATCGGACTCATAGTCATGCACCTTGGGGACTTCGTGCCTCCTAACAGCTACCCCTTGAAGCCTTGGAGTCGCGGGTTGGTGATCCGGTTCCGGTTGACCTTGGGTAGGTGGGATGGGTGCATGGGTTGGTCCTTTCTCTAGTGCGGCAACTCTCCCGACCAATCCCTGAACAGACTGGTTCGACCCGGCGGCCCTATCCTCTACGGCCTTCATCCTCTCTTCTAGGCGGGTGCCTAGGCCATTCACCTGAGTACTCAACCCTTCCATCCTATCCACTCGAGTACTTAACTCTTCCATGCGCTCACTCAACCCATCCATTTTCCCCATAAGAGTTCGAAACAATGTGGCCACTTCATCGGAACTATAGACTCGGGATTCCGCCATAGGTGGTGGTGGGGGTGAGTATTGAGTACCTCGATGAGTGGGCATGCAAGACACGGAGTAGGAGACACCGACTAAGGCAAATGGACACTACAAGATGATGCACCTAGACGTAACCAAAACTCGGCACGTGGCAGAGTTAATCGATCCGAAGATCACTCGCGCAAGTGTGCGGCCTTCCCGATAGGCGTAGCCTAATGTTCGGACAACACCTTTTGATATACCGAGTAAAGGGATGTATGCGACCCAAAAACGACTCTTTTTGTTGTTTTAAAAATATGATGATCTTAGACTCGACGTAGACAATGAATAAGGACTAGACGTAAATGACACTCTTTTTTTTGACACCCTAGACACAACTCGCTCTGATACCAAATTGATGCGGGACGAGACCACAGACATGACAAGCTCGTGACTGTCCCTTAATGAGGGAAGCGTAGGACGTGTGCGGTTGAGAAACCGGCAGTGAACTAGGGTGGTCGGCTCTCTCGTGTGCCCGGATCGGGTCACGGGACGGTCTCGCACTCTCTCGCAGCAGCGGTAATGAATAAATTAAGCGAGCTAGATACCCCTACACATGCTCTCTAGCAGCGGCATAAATAAATATATATGAAAATAAGCAAATGCCGAGTGTAAGGAGCGAGAACGGTACCTCCACATGCTCGGCATGGGGAAGACGGACCCGGCCGAAACTCGTACTCCCGGGACAATTAATACACCATATTACAGCAAATGAATTACTGCCCACTCCACGCAGGGAGGTAAAGGGATACACAAACGGGCCCGGGAGGACCGAATTCGGGTTGACGGGCGGCTTTCCGGGTAGCTTCGACAGCGCCCGAACTAGTGACGGTGGGACCCACGCACTGTCCGGAGGCGCCGTGTGGGACCCAGTGGCACCGCTGTAGTGGTGGATGCCTAGAGGATTGCTCCTTGGGGTGGTGGCGCATTGGAACATCGGTCGGAGGCCGGGCGACTCCGTTCGGCACCGGTCGGAGTAACCGGCCACGGACCTGCACTTTCTGATTTTCAGCGCGCGCCCGGACGGGAACGGACGCTGTGATCAGCCCCGATGTCAGATCGACACGAAACCAATGCCGTTGGAAAGCTGCTTTGACGTACTTCAAACTAGGCCTAAAGATCTGGCCTGGATCTGCACAGATCTTAGCCTTAATGAATTTTCAATTTGCTGTTGTATAGTAACCTGATTCTCAGATCTACAGAGAACGTTTCTGATAACTGCCTTTGACCGCTATGAAGACCTTGGATTCAGCCCTTGACCTCTTCATAAACATTGTAGGAAATTAAGTAAGGAAACTAGGACTATTTTTGGATCTAGATGTGGAGGTGTTAGTGATTTGTTCTGATTTTGGAAGTGGAGGGTGGTCGGATCTGGGATCTGACTAAAAACACTGTAGCAGAGGAAGAACACGAATTTCTAAAAATAGATAGAAGGCTAATAAAAAATTAAAAAAAATTGTGGAGGTAGGGGGTGATGGACATAACTCCCAGTAAAATTGGGAGGGTTTGGACAAATCAAAAAGATGGTCGGAGGGGGAGAACTTAGAGGTTCTATTACTGTAGACAGAAACCTGGCAGATCTGGGATGACAGGTTGGACGAAAATGTAAAAATACTAAACGGTAAATTTTGCGGGTGAAAATTTAGGTGGAACTTGGGATGCAAGGATAGAACACACCATAAAAATTTCAGCTTGAGATCTTCACGTGGAGGAGAGAAGATATCCGGACAAGAAGCCTCTGTCCAGGATGGACAGAACACCGAAGGCGGCTCCGCGGCGGCGTGATGGCGACACGAACGGCGGCAGCGGAGGCACCGATGATCACCGGAGGTGGGGAGAAGGAGATATCACTCTAGAATGAGGGTTGGGGATGAAGAAACCATGGGGAGAGAGAGGAGAGGTCGAAATTCTCCAAGAGAGGGGTTCTTGCACAATGATTTTTTCACTTTCATTAATATTCAAATGGAAAATACAAGTATTTATATGCCTCCAATCTAATCCAATCTCTACCATTGGATATAGGGATGGGGAATGAATGGCCTAGATTAAATTTGACCAACACACATAAAAAAAATAAAATAACCCAAGTGGGAGACAAGCTTGACATGGTAGGTAGCCTACCTTAGACTTTTTACTCCCTTTGTCTACCCATGTGGCATTTGACATTCAACTCTTCTAGATGGCCACCTAGGATGGTTGACCAGCCCCACATAGGTGACATGGACCAATGGGAAAGGGCTGAGGGCCCCCTTGCTGGTCCTACTACATAATTGCATAAAAACCCACACAATCTACGGGAGTGACGCATTGGCCGATAAAGCCGTACAATTGCGCATATACTTTCCCGTGGATATAAAAATAAACTAAAGGATATAAATGCAATATGAAAAGTACTGGCTCGGCGTCGATTCCCATCATCAATCATACAAAAAGGGGAGAAATAAAGAAGAAAGGAAGAAAAGTTGGCCAGCATCACTGACTGAAAGAGCAAGAAGAAACCCGGCATCCAGCCCGACTCTAGGAGGTCCCGAGTCCGCGGTGCAATGACCCCGCTTGTTCCTCCTTCATGCTGCCTCCATCCGGCACAAAACGGCCCCCGAGTGGTTGTTAAAAGATCCAGCGAGCCACAATTGTAGCTTGGTGAATGGTTACCCACTGTAGGGAATGCTTTATAGCAATGAGGCCAAGCACGGCCACCACTCCCGAAGAGAGCATGCACATACCCCGCCATGGGGGATGAGATGAAGATATATACCCTGCTACGGGGGCATAGGAGGTAAAAAAAAGGAATGCACCCCATTCCTAGGGGCACATGAAGAGAATCCGCCCCGATTGAGGGGCACACAAAGCAAAAGCTACACCCCGGCTTCGGGGCATTTGAAGAAGATGTTGTGACCCCTCTATGTTGATGATGTTGACACTTGCTCTATTCTTTGGCAACACCATTGTTTTGATTGATTGGCAACTGAGTTTGATTTGATGAAATTGCTCCATCAGATTGACTATGTGTTCTTTGCTTTTAATACACTGCTGTCTGCAATTCTTACTGTCATAAGTCCATACACTGCATCTCAATTAAATTGATTAAGTGTGCACAGCGTCAACGCATCATGTTACAGCGTCAACGCATAAGTCCACACACTGCATCTCAATTAAATTGATTATGTGTGCACAGCGTCAACGCATCATGTTACAGCGTCAACGCATAAGTCCACACACTGCATCTCAATTAAATTTATTATGTGTGCACAGCGTCAACGCATCATGTTACAGCGTCAACGCACCGTTGGCTTTGAACCTCAGAGTCTGTACATCCGAATTGCCCTTGATCTGGTGAAATGTATACACTCATTCACTGTTGCCTTCACACATTAAAGTCCATACATTCATCAATTACTTTTCACTCAAGGCAAAGTCTATACACTGGGGTCTTTTCCCTACGTGTCTTAGGCGAAGTCTGAACATTCGATTCTGAAGCCTGAAGTCTATACAGTCCAGCCTAGTCCTACGATGAAGGCTTTAGCTACACTCAACTCTATACATTGGCTTCGCTTCATGAAGTCTGTACATCGCTTCATGTCCCCAAAGTTTGCACATCAACAGTGATCTTTGAAGTCTGTACACTGCTTCAGGAGCTTCAAGTCCACACATCGCTCAAAGTCTGTACAGAGTCCAGCGTCTCAGTTAGCGTCTCATGCACTTGAGCAAAGTCTGTACATCCACAGTGTTACTCAAAGTCTATACATTAATCTTCTAATCCAAAGTCTATACAATGGTCTTCACACTTGAAGTCCATACATTCGATGTGCAGAGTTGATGTCTATACTGTGTCCTTGCTGATCAAGTCTACACTATGGTCGGTGACAAGTCTGTACACTGGCCTCAGCCTTTCAAGTCTACACACTGACGGTTGAACTAAGAACTCTATATATCGTCTGTCTGCACTAGAGTCTCATGGAGTCTATACATTGCACTCGTCTTCTAAAGTCTATACACTGAAGTCTTCACATTCGCTTGCATAACATGAAGTCCATAAGTGGGCAAAGTCTGTACACTGTCCATGCTTCATGCAGCGTCAATTCATCCTTCATGCAGCGTCAACTCCTCAAGCATATACAATGCTTTCCTTCGCATGAAGCCTTTAAGTGCATTATGTCTATACAATGCCACTAGGATTTAAAGTCTATACAGCCGTTGCCTCCCTTGTTGAAGTCAACACTTTGGGCAAGTCTGTACGTTGCATTCTGCCTTTACAAGTCTATACAATGCAATGTACATACTTAAATCTTATATCTTTATTCTTGTTGCTGAAGGGACAGGGTCAACGCCTGGAGCTTAAAGCGTCCACGCATCAGTAGACGAAGCTTTCACGATGTCTTCTATTGCGTCAACGCCACATGAAAGCAGCGTCGACGCAGCAGTTGAAGAAGCATTCGTCTTCACAGGCCATTCCACTGCGTCAACGCCACAAGCAAGCAGCGTCGACGCAGCAGCTAAAGAAACGAGGCTAATGGCTGCTGGAATGCCTCACTGCGTTAACGCCATTTAGTGAAAGCGTCGACGCAGCAAGTCAGATTGATGACTTTGAGCACGAGAACGGAGAACTCTATACATCGGACTGAAGAAGCTAATGAGGGGCACGTGATCCCAGGTACCTGGCTCGTGATCCGAAAAGGACAAGGTTTCTAGATGAGGACACGTGTACTACACTCCATTGCATGCTGCCACGTGGTCCAAATTGCTGGGCGGGAAACGTGGAGAGCACACGCCTGCTGCTATTGCTGCTATATATACAAGCCTTCTTCCACAGAAGAAAGCTGATTGAAGCAGAAGAAGAAAAAGTCTATACACTCAGCAGCAGTGAGCCTTCGATCCACAGAGAGAAAAGAGAGAAGAAGAAGATACATAGAAGAAGAAGAAGAAATAGAGAAGAAGGAGAAAAGAGAGAGAGTGAGGTGAGAGAGAGCTGATCGAGAGTGAGAGTGAGAGTGTTGGTATCTCAGTCTCATGGTTCAAAACCAGAGCTGAGCTTTGCTCTTTAAGAGCTACATTGCTTTTGGGTTTTTATTTTTCGTTGTGATTCTATCTTTCATTTCCGAATGCTGTTTCTTCAAGCTGTGTGTCAGCGGTCTTGCAGTGGTGGTCTCCACTAGACGGGTTAAGCTATATTTCCCCTGCGGTTGCAGAGGATCAAATCCTCTGGTTGGCAAGCTGTAGTGCCCAGCGAAGCTGTGTATCAGTGGGTTGTTTGGCCAAGCTGTAAAGCCCAGCGGACGCAAGCTGTGCTGTGCAGTAGGAAGCCATACTCGGTTGAGTGTGGGGTGGACGTAGGTCGTTGACCGAACCACCTAAAAATTGTGTGTGCAGTGTGTTTATATTTTTGTGTGATCTGTGTGCGATGGGAATCTCTTGCTTAGCTTGTTTGATTGCATCGCTTATGCTCATGTCTAGTTTTCTACCTTTTGCTTAGCACTTTTCATTTAGCTTTATTGATGCTTGCCTAAATTCCGCTCTAGAACTTACAATAGTTTTAAATTAGGCAAGTTGATCTATTCACCCCCCTCTAGATCCACACTTAGTGGAGATAGACTACGTCCATCTAACCCAACACTTGGTATCAGAGCCTAACTCTTCTGTAGGGACTCATCGCCCGAAGAGAATAGGCAGAGATGGATGCTCGAGGGATGACTGCCGAAGGTCACTCAACAACAAAGCCCCCATTCTTTGATGGATCAAACTACGCATACTGGAAGAATCGTATGCAAGTGTTCCTCAGGGCTAAGGATTACGAGATTTGGAAGATTGTCAGCAAGGGACCTTATGAGCTGTCCCCGAATGAAGATGTATGGACCAAGGAGGAGATCAGAAGGTCCACGCTGAATTGGAGTGCTATTAATGCTATCCAGTGCTTCTCCCGTGTGTCTGCTTACAAATCTACTAAGGAAATATGGGATGCGCTGGAAGTAATTCATGAAGGTACATCTCAAGTAAGAGAGCAGAAGGCCAATCTTCTTGTATCTGAGTATGAAGCCTTCAAGATGAAGCAGAACGAGTCCATTAGCAAAATGTACGCTCGGCTGACTATCATAACCAATGGCCTCAGAGGTTTTGGGAAATCTCAGGCAGAGTATGATGTAGTGAGGAAAATTCTGCGTTCCCTTACTCCAAATTGGCACACCAAAGCAACTGTGATGGAGGAGTCAAGGGACTTGCGTAATACTAAATCTGATGAGCTAATTGGCTCACTAATGGCATATGAGATAAACATGCCAAGGATAGATGAAGCCGAGAGGAAGAAGAAGCCGATAGCGCTGAAGGCTAGTTCCAGCAAATCAACAAGATCCAGCTCCAACAGCTCTTCATCATCAGAAGAGAACCTAAATGAAGAGGAAGATGTGACTCGATCTGAGATAGCCATGATGACTAGAGAGTTCAGGTGATTTCTCAGAAAGGGAGCAGGACGGTTCGGTCAGAAGAAATACAGTGGTGACCGAAAGGATAAAAGGTATAAATCTAAACCTGTAAATAAAAATGAAGCTAATGTTTGTTATCAATGCAGGAAACCAGGGCATCTGAAAATTGACTGTCCAGATAATCAGAAACATAAGGACAGGTCAAAGAAGAAAACCAAGAAGGGAAGAGCTATGATCACCACATGGAGTGATGAAGATGAAGGCTCTTTCAGCAATAGCTCAGATAGTGAAGCCGAATCTGAACAGCCCATTTGCCTTATGGCAATAAGCTCCGAAGATAGAGAGGAGGATACAGATGAGGTAATCACTAGATTTGAAAACTTCACAATTGCTGATTGGGTAGATGCTTATCATGACATAGCTGATAGAGCTGATGATATTAGAAAAGAGAATAGGCATCTTAGAAGAAAAATAAATTCCATGCAAAATGATAAAACACTAACTGATAAAATTGCATGTTTGGAATCTGAGATTGATGAATTGAAACTCACATGCTCTGAAGAAGATGAAATCAAAAAGGAGTTAAATGCTTCTAAGGAAGAGAATCTAAGGCTTGAAAATGAAATTGATGAATGGAAGCTGAAGATTCAGAAATGTGAATGTGAAGTCAAAATTATCTCTGAAAAATATGAAGCTGTCCTCAATGTCAACAATGAGCTGAAAAAGGCTATTGATGAACTTCAGAAAGACAATGAAGATAAAATGAAAACAATTGAGAAAATGACCCAAGGAACAGATAACTTAAATGCTTTGTTAGGGTCAAAGGTTAATTTCAGAAAAGATGGCCTAGGTTTTAATTCTAGTGCAACAAAAACATTCGGAATGAAAACAATTTCATTTGTTGCTCAAAAGGAAAAGGGACCTCTAATTAGCATGAACTCAACAAATTTGATGAACAAAACTGCTAATCTGAAAAAGCCCAGTGCTGAGGAGAAGGGCAAACGAAATGTTAATGAGCCTAGTAGAGCTAGCACATCTAAGCAGAATCCTAGGGCTCAGACTCAGGTTAGGGGTCAACCTACACAGTCTGGTAAACCCCAGGTCAAGGTAACTAAGTCTCCACCAACACCTCCACCTCTGAAGAAGACCCAATACAAACCTGTGTATAGGTCAGCAGGGTCCAAAGTACAGGGGAGACAAAGTGCTGCTAGGAGTCAACCCAATTATTTTTATCAACCTAGAGCTCAGACCCACTACAATGCACAGCCAACCTACTTCAATAGGTCAAATTGGTCTAGAGCTCAGGATAGGTTTACAGGTCTTGCACACCAGGGTGCTAAATATTAAAGACCTCACAGTAGAAATTGGGTCAATGGGTATGGTTACTGGACATCTAGAAATCAATATTTTCATAGCCAGCCCAGGAACTACTATGGCCAAAATTTTGTGAACACACCCTGGCCAAGCCACTGGCACAGAAATAACAACACTGTTAATAATCATGCTGCTGCCAATAAGAAAAAGAACAATAAGAAGAAAAGGAACAACAACAGAAGAAAATCTGTAGGATCCACTGAACAAAACACATTTAAACAAATGTGGATTCTGAAACACTTGCTTTCCTGTTTTGCTTCTAGTTCATTTACATTGGAGCCCAATCAGTCTTGGGTTCCAAACTTCTCTACCTAATTGTGTATGCAGGTATGCCTGGCAGCCAAGAACAACTTGTGGTACATGGATAGCGGCTGCTCCAGGCATATGACAGGAGATAAGGCCAAATTTTGCATACTGACTGAGAAAGTAGAAGGCCTTGTCACCTTTGGAAGCAACACAAAGGGTAGGATTATCGGATCAGGTAAGGTAGGTAAGTGTTCTACCTGCTGCATTGATGATGTTATGCTGGTTGAAGGGTTAGCCTATAATCTACTTAGCATCAGCCAGTTATGTGATAAAGGTTACAATGTTCTATTTAATTCTCAATGCTGCAAGGTTTTTGAACCTGATTCTGATATTGTCAAATTTTCTGGAAAAAGAATAAATAATACTTACATGATAAATTTAGATGAAATTCAACACACTAACCTTTGCCTTACTGCCAGTAGAGAAGACATAGTATTTTTATGGCATCGTAGGTTAGGTCATGCTAGCTACACTGTTTTGCACAAATTAAATAAGCATGGCATGGTTAGAGGACTTCCTGAAGTCTCATTCAAGAAAGAAAACAAAATCTGTGATGCATGCACTCAATCAAAGATAACTAGAAAGTCATTTAAGTCTAGAACTGAAAATCTGTCTTCCAAACCCTATGAG
Organism: Amorphophallus konjac; assembly: GCA_022559845.1. Classification (NCBI taxonomy): domain Eukaryota; kingdom Viridiplantae; phylum Streptophyta; class Magnoliopsida; order Alismatales; family Araceae; genus Amorphophallus; species Amorphophallus konjac. Next base: position 448,745,585 of record CM040118.1, read on the forward strand.
CTGATACATATGGACCTTTTTGGGCCAACTAGATCTGTCAGCCTATCAGGGAGCAGGTATGGGTTTGTCATGGTAGATGACTTTTCTAGATATACTTGGGTTTATTTCTTATCTAATAAGAGTGATGCTTTCTCAGAATTTCAGGAGTTCTATGTTAAAACAAATCAGAAAATTGAAAACATTTTGTCTGATCATGGAGGTGAGTTTGAAAACTCACAATTTGATGAATTCTGCAGGTCAAATGGAATTAACCACAGGTACTCCTCACCAAGGACACCTGAGCAGAATGGAGTTGTGGAAAGAAGGAACAGAACCTTAGTGGAAATGGGTCGTACACTCCTTATCGAAGGTGGTCTACCAAGGAAATTTTGGGCTGAAGCAGTGAACACTGCCTGTTATGTAATTAACAGAGCCATGGTAAGGCCTTCTACCCAGCAAACACCATATGAGATATTAAAAGGTAAGAAACCTTCTATTGCTCACTTCAAGATTTTTGGTTGTAAATGTTTCATTCACATAAATGATAAAAAAGACCTTGATAAATTTGAACCTAAAGGAGAACCAGGAATTTTTCTTGGTTATTCTGAAAACACCCGAGCATACAGAGTGTACAATCTGAACTCTAAAACTGTTGAAGAATCTTCACACATAATTTTTGATGAATCTTTGGCAAATTCTAATGCTGGTAAATGCAGGAATGAAACCAATGGTGAAATCCTGAAGGAAGGAGATCCTGCAGACAAATCCGAGGATGAAGAAGAACATAAAGAGCTTAATGAAGATGAGCCTACAGTTCAGGGGGAGGTAAATCAAGTTCATGATACTCCAATTGCAAATATTAGATATCTCAAGGATCATCCTGTAGATAATGTTATTGGAAATCTGCATGACCCCCCTAGGACTAGAGGCCACTTAAGAATTCAACATGAACTGAATGCGTATGCTTTTGTATCAAACATAGAACCCAAGTCCATTGACTGTGCTCTCCAAGATGTGCATTGGATTAATGCCATGCATGAGGAGCTCAATCAGTTTGACAGGAATAAGGTGTGGCATTTGGTTCCACCTCCTGATCATGAAACAGTCATAGGGACTAAATTGGTATTTAGAAACAAAACTGATGAAGCGGGGAAAGTTATTAAAAATAAAGCCAGACTTGTAACTCAGGGGTACAATCAGGAATTTGGAATAGACTTTGAAGAGTCTTTTGCCCCTGTAGCTAGGTTAGAAGCAATAAGAATTTTATTGGCTTATGCATGTTCCCTAGGAATAAACCTTCAACAGATGGATGTAAAATCTGCTTTTCTAAATGGGGAAATTAATGAGGATGTATATGTGAGACAGCCTCCTGGGTTTGAATGTTTAGATTTACCTAATCATGTTTACAAGCTCAATAAAGCTCTCTATGGGTTAAAGCAAGCTCCTAGAGCTTGGTATGACAGGTTGAGCAAATTTCTCACCGACAAGAACTTCACAAGAGGTATAGTGGATCAAACATTATTTACCAAGGTAAGCCATCCAGATATTCTTATCATTCAGATTTATGTGGATGACATTGTGTTTGGGTCAACTAACCCCAAATTGTGTGAGGAATTCTCTCAAATAATGACAGATGGATTTGAAATGAGCTCAATGGGCGAGCTCAAACTATTTCTTGGACTGCAGGTTACACAAACAGAAGATGACATCTTCATCTCTCAGTCCAAGTATGTAAAGAACTTATTAAAGAAGTACAAAATGGACAACCTCAAGGAAATAGATACTCCAATGGGTACATCAACCAGTTTGGATGAAGACTCTAAAGGTAAACCTGTGGACCAAAGGCTATACAGAGGTATGATCGGATCTCTTCTCTATCTTACAGCATCTAGGCCTGATATACAATTTGCTGTGTGTTTATGCTCTAGATTTCAGGCCAGTCCTAATGAAAATCACTTTAAGGCTGTGAAAAGAATTTTTAGGTATTTACTAGGCACCCAAGAACTAGGTCTCTGGTATCCTGCTAAGTGTGAGTTAGAGCTTCTAGCCTACAGTGATGCAGACTATGCTGGGTATCAAGTAGATAGAAAAAGCACTAGTGGCTACTGTCAATTCCTTGGTGGCTGTCTAGTGTCTTGGGCATCTAAGAAGCAACACACTGTAGCATTATCCACAGCTGAAGCTGAGTATGTTACTGCATGCAATTGTGTAGCCCAAGTACTTTGGATTAAGCACCAACTGGCTGACTATCAGATAAATCTGGGATGCATTCCACTTTTATGTGATAATACTAGTGCTATTTGCCTTGCTAAAAATCCTATTCACCATTCTAGGACTAAGCATATAGAGATAAAACATCATTTTCTTAGAGATGCTGTAAATAAAAAGGAGATTGAAATGAACTTCATAGAAACTGAAAAACAAATTACTGATATTTTTACTAAGCCTCTTGGGAATGAAAAATTTAAGTTTCTTAGAAGAGAACTTGGCTTATGTAAATTTCAGCATGATGAATGATTGTTTAATTGCTGTGAATAAAATCTCTGATGTGGACTTGCTTTTGATTGCTTGGATAAATCAAGTGGATGTGAATGTGGATGTAGAACTGTCCTGCATTGCATATATTCAGGGGAGCTTGTTGTGTCTTTGCATGTCTTTGCATATCATTCATTCATGACCTATGCATAAGCTCTCTCTCAATTAATTCTTGCCATGCTGCATGCATATAGACAGGGGGAGTATTGCTAAGAAAAACAGAGTGATTTCAACTTTCTTGAAGTCATTCAACCTTTAACTCTGAATACTTGTCTCTGACATTATGACAATCTGTTGGTCAGTTCTGATTTCTAAGCAGTAGAAAATGGACTTCTTCATTTATAAGAATTTAAATTGTTCAAAGACTGATGTAATGGTTTAAATCTTATAATGGTTGGAGTTTAAAGATTGTAATCAGTATATAAGTAAGTTGAAAATTGATAAAACTCTCAACCTCTTTCTTATTTCATGTCAGACAAAGCTATTCATATCTGAAATCTGAAAACTCATCTGAAATCATGTCGGAGAGATTAAGTATGTGTATTGTTCTTAAACAAGTCATTCTGAAACATAAAAAGGACAGCTAAGAAAGATACTGAAAAACATTGAGAATCATTGAAAATATATATGTTGGCAGAGCAATGACTGGTAATCACTGAGAAACTGAGTGATCCATCAAAGAAGTGGACAACACTCATGTCATGAAGTGTATCAGCTATCTCTGTTTAAAATGTTCAAAACAGCAGGCTGGTTTCACTGAGTACCTGGGGGTAACTGGCGTCTGATAAACGTGTACCCTCACACAAAAAGGTGTAACTCAGCTCTGTTGAATTTAATCATAGGCAGAATGGTCCATCTTGTTGAGTATCTAGGGGTATTGGCGTCTTATAAACGTATACCCTTACGCAGAAAGACTTATGGTACTTGAATGCTCAAAATGATCTAATACCGATGATGCTGCTCCTTTAAAAGAAAAGTTCATGAGTGTCAATCTGTTTAGTTTCAATGCATGACTTCATTTCTCTAAATATTTTTATGTGACTATGAAAGTAAGATATTACGAAACTGAATCTTTCATGCAAATATGATTCTGGTTTTTGTTTTATCATGCACAGTGAGCTTATCTATTGTTTGTAGTGCATGAACTCCAAATGTTATCATCTTTAAACCAGAACTCTTTCTGACAGCAGTTTCTAATTTCATATGACTGAAGACTCTATGCTTTAGAATGCTTATTCATGAACTACCTATTCAGAATGCCAGTCAGTTCCTCTCTTGATTCCTTCATTGTATTTAATTTTTCCCTCCTCTTTGTTGATGGTAAAGGGGGGGAGAATACATAACTGTCTGAATTCTGAAGTCAATTCTGAATTCATTCCAAGGGAGAGTTTGAGGCAGTGAGTTGCATGCATTCATAGCATCTGCATGTCAATCTGCATAACACATCATGTCTTTCATCAAACATATATATCTATGAAAGGTTGTTGCTACTCTACTTCATATGGGGTTGCCATCATCAAAAAGGGGGAGATTGTTGTGACCCCTCTATGTTGATGATGTTGACACTTGCTCTATTCTTTGGCAACACCATTGTTTTGATTGATTGGCAACTGAGTTTGATTTGATGAAATTGCTCCATCAGATTGACTATGTGTTCTTTGCTTTTAATACACTGCTGTCTGCAATTCTTACTGTCATAAGTCCACACACTGCATCTCAATAAAATTGATTAAGTGTGCACAGCGTCAACGCATCATGTTACAGCGTCAACGCATAAGTCCACACACTGCATCTCAATTAAATTGATTATGTGTGCACAGCGTCAATGCATAAGTCCACACACTACATCTCAATTAAATTGATTATATGTGCACAGCGTCAACGCATCATGTTACAGCGTCAACGCACCGTTGGCTTTGAACCTCAGAGTCTGTACATCCGAATTGCCCTTGATCTGGTGAAATGTATACACTCATTCACTATTGCCTTCACACATTAAAGTCCATACATTCATCAATTACTTTTCACTGAAGGCAAAGTCTATACACTGGGGTCTTTTCCCTACGTGTCTTAGGCGAAGTCTGAACATTCGATTCTGAAGCCTGAAGTCTATACAGTCCAGCCTAGTCCTACGATCAAGGCTTTAGCTACACTCAACTCTATACATTGGCTTCGCTTCATGAAGTCTGTACATCGCTTCATGTCCCCAAAGTTTGCACATCAACAGTGATCTTTGAAGTCTGTACACTGCTTCAGGAGCTTCAAGTCCACACATCGCTCAAAGTCTGTACAGAGTCTAGCGTCTCAGTTAGCGTCTCATGCACTTGAGCAAAGTCTGTACATCCACAGTGTTACTCAAAGTCTATACATTAATCTTCTAATCCAAAGTCTATACAATGGTCTTCACACTTGAAGTCCATACATTCGATGTGCAGAGTTGACGTCTATACTGTGTCCTTGCTGATCTAGTCTACACTATGGTCGGTGACAAGTCTGTACACTGGCCTCAGCCTTTCAAGTCTACACACTGACGGCTGAACTAAGAACTCTATACATCGTCTGTCTGCACTAGAGTCTCATGGAGTCTATACATTGCACTCATCTTCTAAAGTCTATACACTGAAGTCTTCACATTCGCTTGCATAACATGAAGTCCATAAGTGGGCAAAGTCTGTACACTGTCCATGCTTCATGCAGCGTCAACTCATCCTTCATGCATCGTCAACTCCTCAAGCATATACAATGCTTTCCTTCGCATGAAGCCTTTAAGTGCATTATGTCTATACAATGCCACTAGGATTTAAAGTCTATACAGCCGTTGCCTCCCTTGTTGAAGTCAACACTTTGGGCAAGTCTGTACGTTGCATTCTGCCTTTACAAGTCTATACAATGCAATGTACATACTTAAATCTTATATCTTTATTCTTGTTGCTGAAGGGACAGGGTCGACGCCTGGAGCTTAAAGCGTCCACGCATCAGTAGACGAAGCTTTCATGATGTCTTCTATTGCGTCAACGCCACATGAAAGCAGCGTCGACGCAGCAGTTGAAGAAGCATTCGTCTTCACAGGCCATTCCACTGCGTCAACGCCACAAGCAAGCAGCGTCGACGCAGCAGCTAAAGAAACGAGGCTAATGGCTACTGGAATGCCTCACTGCGTTAACGCCATTTAGTGAAAGCGTCGACGCAGCAAGTCAGATTGATGACTTTGAGCACGAGAACGGAGAACTCTATACATCGGACTGAAGAAGCTAATGAGGGGCACGTGATCCCAGGTACCTGGCTCGTGATCCGAAAAGGACAAGGTATCTAGATGAGGACACGTGTACTGACACTCCATTGCATGCTGCCACGTGGTCCAAATTGCTGGGCGGGAAACGTGGAGAGCACACGCCTGCTGCTGTTGCTGCTATATATACAAGCCTTCTTCCATAGAAGAAAGCTGATCGAAGCAGAAGAAGAAAAAGTCTATACACTCAGCAGCAGTGAGCCTTCGATCCACAGAGAGAAAAGAGAGAAGAAGAAGATACAGAGAAGAAGAAGAAGAAATAGAGAAGAAGGAGAAAAGAGAGAGAGAGTGAGGTGAGAGAGAGCTGATTGAGAGTGAGAGTGAGAGTGTTGGTATCTCAGTCTCATGGTTCAAAACCAGAGCTGAGCTTTGCTCTTTAAGAGCTACATTGCTTTTGGGTTTTTATTTTTCGTTGTGATTCTATCTTTCATTTCCGAATGCTGTTTCTTCAAGCTGTGTGTCAGCGGTCTTGCAGTGATGGTCTCCACTGGACGGGTTAAGCTGTATTTCCCCAGCGGTTGCAGAGGATCGGATCCTCTGGTCGACAAGCTGTAGTGCCCAGCGAAGCTGTGTATCAGCGGGTTGTTTGGCCAAGCTGTAAAGCCCAGCGGATGCAAGCTGTGCTGCGCAGCAGAAAGCCATACTCGGTTGAGTGTGGGGTGGACGTAGGTCGTTGACCGAACCACCTAAAAATTGTGTGTGTAGTGTGTTTGTGTTTTTGTGTGATCTGTGTGCGATGGGAATCTCTTGCTTAGCTTGTTTGATTGCATCGCTTATGCTCATGTCTAGCTTTCTACCTTTTGCTTAGCACTTTTCATTTAGCTTTATTGATGCTTGCCTAAATTCCGCTCTAGAACTTACAATAGTTTTAAATTAGGCAAGTTGATCTATTCACCCCCCTCTAGATCCACACTTAGTGGAGATAGACTGCGTCCATCTAACCCAACAGAAGAATCCGCCCCGACCTGGAGACGTAAGAAGAAATGGAGCTACACCCCGGCTTAGGGGCATTTGAATGGGAAATACACCCCGATATTGGGGCACCTGAAGCAAAAAACATACCCCACCATGGGGGCATAAGAAGAAAAGAATTCATTCCCCCTGGGGACACATGAAAAGAGAAACTCACCCTGGCTTAGGGGCATATGAAGAAGAAACCTACCCGGCCTGGAGGCATAAGGAACAAAAGCACACCCCATGCTAGGGGCATATGGAGAGGAATGCACCTCGCCCTGAGGGGCGCAAAAAGCATAAGAACACACCCTGGCTTAGGGGCATTTGAAGGAGAAACATACCCCGCCAGGGGGGCATAGAAGTCATGAAGAATAAGCCCCGGCTTAAGGACATTTGAAGAAGTCACATCCCGCCTCGGGAGCATGAGAAGCAGCAAGAATACACCCCGGCCAGGGGTATTTGAAGGAGAAACATACCCCGCCTGGGGGCATGGAAGCCATAAAGAATATGCCCCGGCTTAGGGGCATTTGAAGAAGCTACATCCCGCCATGGGGGCATAAGAAGAAAAGAATTCACCCCGGCCTGGGGACACTCAAAGAAAAAAAAACCACACCTTGGACTAGGGGCATACAAAGAAAGAAATTCACCCCACCTCCAGGGCACACGAAGCAAAACACACCCCACCTTGGGGGGCAAAAGGAGCCAAGGACATACCCCGCCATGGGGGCATTAGAAGCGGGATACATCCCCACCCTGGGGGGCATATGAAGCAACATACACCCCGCCTGGGGGCATAGAAGCCATAGAGAAGTCCACCCCGGCTAGGGGAACATATGAAGAGAGGAATACACCCCGATATGGGGGCACGTAAACAAAGAAGAAGAATTCACCCCGTCTCGGGTGCATAAAAAGCAAGAACTACATCCCGCATCAAAAGTGGCAATACACTCCACTCTGGGGGCACTAGAAGCAAAATACCCCCCGTCTTGGGGGCATACGAAGCCAAGAATCACACCCCCGTCTTGGGGGTATTTGAAGGAGAAGCCCACCTCACCTCGAGGGCCTAGAAGCTATAAAGAACACTCCCTGACCCAGGGGCATATGAAGAGAGGTCCACCCTGGCCTAGGGGTATTTGAAGAAGCATACCCCGCCAGGGGACATAGAAGCCATAGAGAATACACTCCGGTTTAGGGGTACTTGAAGAAGCTACATCCCGCCTTGGGATCATGAGAAGAAAAGAGAATCCACCCCGGCTTAGGGGCCTTTGAAGGAGCATACCCCAGGCTCGGAGTCCATGAAGCAACATGCACGCCCCCGGGGGGAACATCTGAAGCAGAACAAACAACATCCCTGGCTTGGGGAAGCATATGAAGAGAGGAATACACCCCGATATGGGGGCGCGTAAACAAAGAAGAAGAATTCACCCCGCCTCGGGTGCATAAAAAGCAAGAATTACACCCCGCATCAAAAGCGTCAATACACTCCACTCTGGGGCCACTAGAAGTGGAATACACCCCGTGCCGGGGGCATATAAAAAAAGGGGGATACCTCGCTCTGGGGCATCAGAAGCAGTAATACGCCCCACCTTGGGGGCATCAAAAGCAAAAAATACACCCCACCTTGGGATCACAAGAAGCAAACATTCCCCTCGGGGTGTCTAAAAAAAAAAGAATTCACCCCGGCCTGGGGACACTTGAAGAAAGAAGCACATCCCGTCACGGGGGCACATGAAGAGAACCCCTCCCACCTCGGGAGTCTAAGAAAGAGAAGAATACACCCTGGTCTGGGGGCATTTGAAGAAACAACATACCCCCTCCATGGGAGACAAAGCTATGCCCCGACTCAGGGGTATCTGAAGAGAGATCACACCGTCGCGGGGTCATAAGAAGTAAAAGAATACACCCCGACCCGGGGACACATGCAGAGCGTCCACCCCGCTCAGGGGGCACAAAAAATTACACTCCGCCCTTGGCGCATAAGTAGCAGAAGCATTTACCCTGACCCGGGACATGGAAGTGAAGAGACATATATCCCGATATGGGAGCATAAGAAGAAAGATATACTCCACCCAAGCGACATTTGAAGAAACAACATACCCTACTTCGGGGGCACAGAAGCCGTAAAGAGATGCACCCCGGCCTCAGGGGGGCATAAGAAGTAAGAGATACACCCTCGTGCCGGGGACATATGAAGAGAAGCACTCCTCCGCCTTCAGGGGTAGAAGAAGCAGAATTCACCCCCGCCATGGGGGGGGGTATAAGAAACAAAAGACACGCCCCGTACTAGGGGCATATGAAGAAGAAACATACCCCGCCAGGGGGCATAAAAGCCGTGAAGAGTATACCTCGGCTTGGGGGGGCATTTGAAGAAGCTACATCCCGCCTTGGGAGCAAAAGAAGAAAAAAGAATCCACCCAGCTTAGGGGCATATGAAGAAGAAGCATACCTCACCTCGAGGGCCTAGAAGCTATAAAGAACATGCCTCGGCTCAGGGGCATATGAAGAGAAGTCCACCCTGGCTTAGGGGCATTTGAAGAAGAAACATATCCCACCTAGGGGCATAGAAGCCGTGAAGAGTATACCCCACCATGGGGGCATTTGAAGAGAGCTACACCCCGCCTCGGGGGTATTAAAAAAAAACACACCCTGGTCTGGGGACATAGAAGCCAAAAAATACACCCCGCCTAGGGGCACAGAAGTAAAGAGGCAAAACACACCCCTCAGGGGGGATGCACACCAAATGAAGCTACACCCCAACCTGGGGGCACATTAAGAGAAATACTGATGGGAATCGACGCCGAGCATGTACATTTTATTTTACATTTGTGTCCTTTAATTTATTTTTATATCCATGGGAAAGTATAAGCCCAATTGTACGACTTTGTAAGCCAATGCGTCATTCCCTTGGATTGTGTGGGTTTTTGTGCAAATGTGTAGTAGGTCCAGTTAGGGGGCCCCCTCCCTTTCCCCATTGGTCCACCTCATCCATGTGGGACTGGTCAACCATCCTAGGTGGCCATCTAGAAGTTTTGAATGCTAATTGACCACATGGGAGACAAAGGGGTTAAAATTTCAAAGGTAGGCCACCTACCTTACCTACCTAGTCAAAGGAGTGCCCCATCCATATGTAATTTATTTATTTTGAGTTTTGACCACATGGGGGATGAAAATGACATATTTCCCACGAAATTATCAGCCCCCCCACCCCTTGCTATTTTCTATATAAGCCTATGTATAGTGTCATTAGAGATTAATGAAGAAATTATGTGAAAATTGCTTGAAGCAAGAAGGGTGTGCCCTCTCTCCCTCTCCTCCCTTAGTGTTCTTCCTTCCCCAACCCCAGATCTAGAGTGGATTCTATCTCCTTCCTCCCCTCTCAACCTCCGGTGATCGTTTGTGCCGCCGCCGCCGCCGTTCGTGCCGCCTTCGAGCCGCCACGGGATCATCCTCGGTTTTCTGTCCTGCTGGATAGAGGTGTGGTTCATGAATTCCTGAAGCCAGCCATGAGTTCTGATTGACTTTAAATTTTGAGGGTTGGTTCCTATCTTCTATCCCTTTCTCTACAAAAAAATCCAGGTTCAAAAGCCACCGTTTCATATTTTCCCCATTTCGTTCAACTCTCAATTTCAGATCTGTTTTGTCACTGTCTACAATGACAATAGCCCTGAGCTCTCCACCTTCGATCACCCTTTTGATTTTCTTTAGAACTACAAATTTAACTGTGTGTTCTTTCCATCGTCCCCTACCACCACAATTTTTATTAAATTTTTATCATCCTTCTACCTATTTTTCAAAATTCATGTTCTACCGGAGCTACAGTACTTTCAGCAAGATCCCAGATCCGACCTTTGTCCACTGAACAAATCACAGAAAATCATAGACACCTCCAAACATGTCCAAACCAATTTTTCCATCTTCCCATCTCAATGTCTAACAACTTTGATGAAGAACACATCTTCGAATTCGGACATCCACATCACGGTCAAAGGCAATCAACAGTCAAGTCCTCTGCAGGCCTGAGTCTTCGGTTACTGTACAACAGGAGATTAAAAATTCCATACGTCAAGATCCGAGCAGATCCAGGCCAGATATTTAGGCCTAGGTTGAATAACTTCAAGCTAGCTTTCCAACGGCGCCAGTCTCGTGTCGATCCGACATCGGGGCTGATCGCAGCGTCCATTCCCACCGGAGCGCGCGCTGCAAAACAGCAACCACCAGTCCGTGGACAGCAAACCCGACGGGTGCCGATCGGAGCCGCCCGACCTCCGGGCGACGTTCCGGTGTGCCACCAGCCCAGGGAACACTTCCCTAAGTGTCCACACTACAGCGGTGCCACCGGGTCCCACACGGCCCCTCCAGACAGCACGTGGGCCCCACGGTCGTGATCGCGCGTGTAGCCGAATCAACACACGAAGCTGCCTATCAACCCGAATTCGGTCCTCCCGGACCCCATTGTGTAGCCCTTTACCTCCCTGCGTGGAGTGGGCAGCGGCTTGCATTTCTGTAATATTGTGTAATATTGTTCCAGGAGTACGATTTTCGGCCGGGCCCGTCTTCCCCTCGCCGAGCGCGTGGAGGTATCGTTCTCGCTCCCTACACTCGGCATTTGCTTATTTTCATATATACTTATTTATGCCGCTGCTAGAGAGCATGCTTTAGGTCCGTTAGCTCGCTATATTATCATTCACCGCTGCTGCGAGAGAGAGCGAGACCGTCCCCGTGACCCGATCCGGGCACGAGAGTCCAAATCGACCACCCTAGCTCTTGCCGGTTTCTCAACCGTGCACGTCCGACGCTTCCCTCATCAAGGGACGATTGCGAGCTTGTCGTGTCCGTGGTCCCGTCCCGCATCAATTTGGTATCAGAGCGAGGTTGAGTCTAGGGTGTCAAAAAGAAAAAAAAAAGAGTGTCATTTACGTCTAGTCATTAGTCCGTTTAAGTCGAGTCTAGGATCATCATATTTCTAAAACACAAAAAAAAGTGTCTTTTTGCATTTACATCCCTTTACTCGGTATATCAAAAGGTGTTGTCCGAACGTTAGGCTACGCCTATCGGGAAGGCCGCACACTTGCGCGAGTGACCTTCGGGTCAATTATCTCTGCCACGTACCAAGTCTTGGTTTACGTCTAGGGTCCTTAGTGTGCATGCATTCCAACTTTGCATTACTTAGGGTCGTGTCTAGTGTCTTGCCTAAATGGCCTTGCATATCCATTCCTAGGGATCCATTCCCGTATTTTGGGAACTATGGCCAACCCATGTCGACCCGTCCAAGGTGATAGGTCCATGTCCGAGTACCTTCGGGCATATCATAAGTATTGGTTGGAACATGGCTTGGGAGAGGAGAGCAACACGGCCGCATTTTAGTTCCGGAGAGGTTTGCGCCTTCACTTCCAATTGGAATGTCTTATCCGCAATGCATTCTCTCTAGCGGAATCCTATTCGGTCGCTCTAGTGGTTTAAACATTTGAGTCACACTTTTCTCGGTATTGTAGCTTTCGACAAGCATCCACCTCCCAGCCGCCTACACCATGGCCTTCACCACTCGAGAGAGTTCCAATGTCATCCATCTCTATTTCCGAATTTGATTCGGAATCCTCTCATTTGGAACCACCAAGGCCCGAGCCACCCGTATTTCTAACGGGTACGCTTTTCATAGCCGAGCCGCGTCTTAGTTGGCTCAAGGATGACTTGGTCCCACCTCCCTTCCCATCAATGGACCCCACACTACCACTAGTGTCAAGCAACTCATTTCATACCACCTTCCGGTCTCGTCACTATGTGGACACATTGGACGACCTTCTTAAAGGGTTAGACCGGCAGTTGACCTTTACACATTTATTGGCCCGAGGCTTCGACCAACCCGCTAGTCTTAGCTTCACCCATCCGGCCTATGGGTCCATTACCTCCGAGTGCACCGTGGGTTGTGTCACCAAGGAGATCCTCTTACTCCTTCCCTTACCGGCCGAGCCCGAATCCATACCCTTTTGTCCGAGGGAGGAATCATACTTCTTGCTTACGGTCCCCGTCCCACCCATCACAATGCAAGAAGGTGACTATCCACACCTTCAAAACTTCTACACGTGGGACCGTGACTTGGGGGAGCCCACCACAAGGGGTCATACCTTCTTTGATCCCTTTGACCCATTCCATAGTGGATCCTTAGACTCTCCACATTCACTTCACTTCTTCGAGGGAGTCCGCTACCACACCCCTTCCCCACGGGCCGGGTCGTCTATGCCCACCAAGCCCGTACACTTACAAAATACGCCATCATCTAGGGGAGATACTCTTGGCCCTCCCACATCCACATCCCATATGCATGCATGGCCCACCTTAGGATGTCAAGGATTTCCACATGATATCAACCACCGGTTACGTCAGATGCATGCATGGCATACGTTTGGGTGTCCTGGCCCCCCCCTCACCCATGTACGGGTCGGACTAACAATAGGTGTGTCTAGAGTCATACATGAGTAAGTTTCTTATTTGCATGGTTTGTGTGTAGTTTGAGAGTCTGCATGTGTCTTGTGCAAGCTCGTTGTCGTTCTCTTATGAGTAAGAGGCGAGTGGACTCGTTCGATGAGTATGGGATCGGTTCTATATCTACACCCGGATCTACTCACCTACAGGGACTCAGCGGTGATTCCTAGTGAGTCTTCGAGCTGCTTCCTTCCCTTTGAGAGTGCCCCACCCGGAGTGTCCACCTCTAGCCCATGGCAGCTTGTGCATATTGAGTATATATGAAATGAGCAGGTGATGGTCACTTGGAGTGGAGCGCACCCGCGTTACTTGGCACGGTGACGGATCCGCCGGAGTATTCGAGCATCCTTACCCCTACTCGACGGGGTCGAGTTCCTCCCACCCGGGGAGAGTTGATGGGAATCGATGCCGAGCATGTACATTTTATTTTGCATTTGTGTCCTTTAGTTTATTTTTATATCCATGGGAAAGTATAAGCGCAATTGTACGGCTTTGTAAGCCAATGCGTCATTCCCTTGGATTGTGTGGGTTTTTGTGCAAATGTGTAGTAGGTCCCATTAGGGGGCCCCCTCCCCTTCCCCATTGGTCCACCTCATCCATGTGGGGCTGGTCAACCATCCTAGGTGGCCATCTAGAAGGTTTGAATGCTAATTGACCACATGGGAGACAAAGGGGTTAAAATTTCAAAGGTAGGCCACCTACCTTACCTACCTAGTCAAAGGAGTGCCCCATCCATATGTAATTTATTTATTTTGAGTTTTGAACACATGGGGGATGAAAATGACATATTTCCCACGAAATTATCAGCCCCCCCACCCCTTGCTATTTTCTATATAAGCCTATGTATAGTGTCATTAGAGATTAATGAAGAAATTATGTGAAAATTGCTTGAAGCAAGAAGGGTGTGCCCTCTCTCCCTCTCCTCCCTTGGTGTTATTCCTTCCCCAACCCCAGATCTAGAGTGGATTCTATCTCCTTCCTCCCCTCTCAACCTCCGGTGATCGTTTGTGCCGCCGCCGCCGCCGTTCGTGCCGCCTTCGAGCCGCCACAGGATCATCCTTGGTTTTCTGTCCTGCTGGATAGAGGTGTGGTTCATGAATTCTTGAAGCCAACCACGAGTTCTGATCGACTTAAAATTTTGAGGGTTGGTTCCTATCTTCTATCCCTTTCTCCAAAAAAAAATCCAGGTTCAAAAGCCACCGTTTCATATTTTCCCCATTTCGTTCAACTCTTAATTTCAGATCTGTTCTGTCACTATCTACAGTGACAGTAGCCCTGAGCTCTCCACCTTCGACCACCCTTTTGATTTTATTTAGAACTCCAAATTTAACTGTGTGCTCTTTCCATCGTCTTCTACCACCACAATTTTTTTTAAATTTTTATCATCCCTCTACCTATTTTTCAAAATTCATGTTCTACTAGAGCTACAGTACTTTCAGTAAGATCCCAGATCCGACCTTTATCCACTGAACAAATCACAGAAAATCATAGACACCTCCAAACATGTCCAAACGAATTTTACCATCTTCCCATCTCAATTTCTAACAACTTTGATGAAGAACACATCTTCGAATTCGGACATCCACATCACAGTCAAAGGCAATCAACAGTCAAGTCCTCTGCAGGCCTGAGTCTTCGATTACTGTACAACAGGAGATTGAAAATTCCATACGTCAAGATCCGAGTAGATCCAGGCCAGATCTTTGGTCCTAGGTTGAATAACTTCAAGCTAGCTTTCCAACGGCGCCAGTCTCGTGTCGATCCGACATCGGGGCTGATCGCAGCGTCCATTCCCGCCGGAGCGCGCGCTGCAAAACAACAACCACCAGTCCGTGGACAGCAAACCCGACGGGTGCCGATCGGAGCCGCCCGACCTCCGGGCGACGTTCCGGTGTGCCGCCAGCCCAGGGAACACTTTCCTAAGTGTCCACACTATAGCGATGCCACCGGGTCCCACACGGCCCCTCCAGACAGCACGTGGGCCCCACGGTCGTGATCGCGCGTGTAGCCGAATCAACACACGAAGCTGCCTGTCAACTCGAATTCGATCCTCCCGGACCCCATTGCGTAGCCCTTTACCTCCCTGCGTGGAGTGGGCAGCGGCTTGCATTTCTGTAATATTGTGTAATATTGTTCCGGGAGTACGATTTTCGACCGGGCCCGTCTTCCCCTCGCCGAGCGCGTGGAGGTATCATTCTCGCTCCCTACACTCGGCATTTGCTTATTTTCATATATACTTATTTATGCCGCTGCTAGAGAGCATGCTTTAGGTCCGTTAGCTCGCTATATTATCATTCACCGCTGCTGCGAGAGAGAGCGAGACCATCCCCGTGACCCGATCCGGGCACGAGAGTGCAAATCGACCACCCTAGCTCTTGCCAGTTTCTCAACCGTGCACGTTCGACGCTTCCCTCATCAAGGGACGATCGCGAGCTTGTCGTGTCCGTGGTCCCGTCCCGCATCAAATACACTCCAGCACGGAAGCGTTAATGAGAAAAGAAGAGCAGAAAAGAAAGAAAAAAGGGGCACACGAGGCAGACGTGGTCTTCGAGCCCGCCTCATCCCATAAAAGAAAAGAAGAAAAAAAAGGAGTCACGAGGCAGACGTGGTCTTCGAGCCCGCCTCATCACACAAAAGAAGAGAAGAAGAGAAGGAAAAGGCACACGAGACAGACGTGATCTTCGA
Organism: Amorphophallus konjac; assembly: GCA_022559845.1. NCBI lineage: Eukaryota > Viridiplantae > Streptophyta > Magnoliopsida > Alismatales > Araceae > Amorphophallus > Amorphophallus konjac. The sequence continues at coordinate 448,761,507 of CM040118.1, forward strand.
GCCCGCCTCATCACACAAAAGAAGAGAAGAAGAGGAAGAAAAGACACATGAGGCAGCCATGGTCCCTGGACCCGCCTCTTCACACAAAAGAAGAAGAGCAGAACCAAAAGAAGACACCTGAGGCAGACGTGGTCTTCGAGCCCGCCTCATCACACAAAAGAAGAGAAGAAAAGAAAGAAGGCACATGAGGCGAGCATGGTCCTTGCACCTGCCTCTCTACAAGAGAAGAATAGAAGAGAAAAAAAAGAGACATGAGGCGAACATGGTCCCTGCACCTGCCTCTCTACACAAAAGAAGAAGAGAAGAATAGAAGAGAAAAAAAAGAGACATGAGGCGAACATGGTCCCTGCACCCGCCTCTCTACATAAAAGAAGAAGAGAAGAAAAGAAAGAAATGATCACGAGGCAAACATGGTCCTTGCACCTGCCTCTCCATAAAAAAGGAAGAGAAGAAGAGAAAGAGCAATCATGAGGCAAACATGGTCTCTGCACCTGCCTCTCTACAAAAGAAGAATAGAAGAGGAAAAAAAGAGACATGAGGCGAACATGGTCCCTGCACCCACCTCTCTACACAAAAGAAGAAGAGAAGAATAGAAGAGAAAAAAAAGAGACATGAGGCGAACATGGTCCCTGCACCCGCCTCTCTACACAAAAGAAGAAGAGAAGAAAAGAAAGAAATGATCACGAGGCAAACATGGTCCTTGCACCTGCCTCTCCATAAAAAAGGAAGAGAAGAAGAGAAAGAGCAATCATGAGACAAACATGGTCTCTGCACCTGCCTCTCTACAAAAGAAGAATAGAAGAGGAAACAAGATACATGAGGCGAACATGGTCCCTGCACCTGCCTCTCCATAAAAGAAGAATAGAAGAAGAGTCACGAGGCAGACGTGGTCTTCGCATCCGTCTCATCACACAAAAGAAGAAAAAAAAAGAGACATGAGGTAGACGTGGCCCTCGAGCCCGTCTCACCAAACAAAAAGAAGAGAAGAAAAAGAAAGAAGAGACACATGAGACAGACGTGGCCCTCGAGCCCGTCTCATCACACAAAAAGAAGAGAAGAAAAAGAGACATGAGGCACACATGATCCTTGCACCGGCCTCTCCATAAAAGAAGAATAAAAAAAGAGACATGGGGCAGACGTGGCCCTTGAGTCCGCCTCACCAAATAAAAGAAGAGAAGAAAAGGAAAGAAGAGACACATGAGACAGACGTGGCCCTCGAGCCCGCCTCATCACATAAAAGAAGAAGAAGAAAAGACACATGAGGCAGACGTGGTCCTCGAGCCCGCCTCACCACACAAAAAGAAGAGAAGAAAAGAAAGAAAAGACACATGAGGCGAACATGGTCTTCGCACCCGCCTCTCTACAAAAGAAGAAGAGAAGAGAAAAAGAGACATGAGGCGAACATGGTCTTCGTACCTGCCTCCCTACAAAAGAAGAAGAGAAGAAGAGAAAGAAGGGTCACGAGGCAAACTTTTACCTCCGACCTCCAGCCATCCAACAAATAGAAACCAACTAAACCTTCCGCCGACGGGGCGTTAAGCCGACTAAACCTTCCACCGACGGGGCGTTAAACCGAACACCTTCCGCCGACAGGGCGTTAAACTGACTAAACCTTCCGCCGACGGGGCGTTAAACCGACTAGACCTTCTACCGACGGGGCGTTAAACTGACAAAGGCCTCCCATATTCTGGCTTTTGTAGCTTGCTTCCCAAAATTCGGCCTTCGTGGCCTGCTTCCCAATTCTGGCCTTTGTGGCCTGCTTATCTTTGGCCTTCGTGGCCTGCTTCCCAATTCTGACCCTCGTAGCCTGCTTATCTCTGGCTCTCGCAGCCTGCTTCCCCTCGGCTTTTATAGCCTACTTCCCAACTTTGGCTCTTGCAGCCTGCTTCCCTCTGGCCCTTGTGGCCTGCTTCCCAACTTCGGCTCTTTGTAGCCCGCTTCTCAGCTTCGGCTTGTAGCCCGCCTCCCCAACTTTGGCTCTCGTAGCTTGCGTCCCTTTGGCCTTTGTGGCCTGCTTCCCAATGTTGGCTCTCGTAGCCTGCTCTCCCAACCTTTGGCCCTTGTAGCCCGCTTCCCAGCATCTCCCGGCTTCTATGGCCCGCTACCCTAATACCCTTTCAACCGTTCGCAGTCTGCTTCCCTAATACCCCTTCAGCCGTTCGCGGTCTGCTTCCCTAATACCTTTACTATCACTACACTTATACGTAACAACAATATTTTCTTATGCAAGAAAAAAAATAAAATAAAAAAACAACACAAAAAAAACAAAACAAAAAGCAAAACAAATACAAAAAAAAAGAGAATGCATGATTGCCCTGCTTGCATGGTTGCTTAATATAGAATAATACACCTCCTTGGAATTTTCTAGGACCGTGTTTCCTTGCTAAATAATATCGCCCCGATTTCGGGTGCGCGCGCGTCACGGCATATGCTCGAAGGGAACCCAATTATGGCAGGTGCACACGTCAAGGGGAAGAATCATGGCTGAACCGCTAAGCCGAACTCACAAAATAAACCTGAGGCAACGCTCCCACACTTAGCACTTAATGTGTTCAATAGCCTTCGACTATAGGGATTGCCCGAATTTCTTCTTAGCACTCTACGGAGACTTGAATTCCTGCACTCGCGTGAAAGGTAATCGTGAGGAAAAAGTTGCCTACCCCCACTGTAAAAAAAAAGAGAAAAAAAAGAGAAAAAAAAAGAGAGGGACACGTGAATCCGAGTAGCCGGGAATCCCCATTGAGACACATGAGGAGACTCGCGCGAAATGGTGAAGCGAATTATAATAAGGATGAATCCTAGTAGCCGGGAATCCCCATTGAGACACATGAGGAGACTCGCGCCAAACGGTGGAATCCGTAATAGAATTATAATAAGGATGAATCCTAGTAGCCGGGAATCCCCATTGAGACAAATGAGGAGACTCGCGCCGAACGGTGAAATCCGCTACCAAAATAAACAGATGGGGGCTATGTGAAGCTACCGAAAGTCGAAAGCTCGGAACTAATGTGTAGGCGCTAGAGTGATCCTCGAGTGTCACCAGGAAAACCTGCATATCCCTATGGTTAGGGCCCTTTGTTCACACATTTACACTGCCACGCCACAGAGAATTACCTCGGGTGAAATGCGTGAATTTAGGCTTTGCATGCAAGACATGCGATATCCTCTTGACGGGTGCACCACCCCTCAGTTGTGTCTCGCGGCCCGCACCGCATCTACGAATTACGGGCGATGTCCCTATCCTGTCCCCTATAGGGGAAGCTGCCTTACTTATATTTATGTTATGCTTGCTAATGAATGCTTGCATGCTTAAAAAATATATATATATATATATAATAAAAAATAAAAAATAATAAAAATGTGTGCATACAATAAACTCAATTTTGGCAATCGAAGCCTACGTTCCCAGCTACGGCTCGTAGGGTCCAATCTTGGCCCCCATGGCCTACATCTTGCCCTCACAGCTCCTTAATCTCCTAACTCCGGCTTTTATAGCCTGCTTCCTAATTCTGGCCCTCGTGGCTTGCTTCCTAATATCTCTGGCTCTTGCAGCCTGCTTACCTTTGGCCTTCGCGGCCTGCTCCCCGATTCTGGCTCCCGTACCCTGCTTCCCCGATTCGGCCCTTGCAGCCCGCTTCCCAACATCTCCGGCTCTTGCAGCCCGCTTTCCAGAATTCGAACTTTACGGCCTGCACTCCAAAATTCGGCCTTTACGGCCTGCTCCCAGAATTCGGCCTTTACGGCCTGCTCCCCAGAATTCGGCCTGCACGGCCCGCTTCCGTAACACCAACTTCGGCCCTTGCGGCCCACTTTCCCGAGTCCGGGTTTCATAACCGGTATCCCCGGCGCATTTTGAATCAACAAAATAAAAACTCTTCTCTCCGTCCCTTTGGGCGACGAACATCCCTTTTGCATCAATAAACCCTTCTCTCTGCCCGCATGGCTCGCCTTTCGCAACTTCGGCTCTTGAAACCCGCTTCTGGCCTTGGCTGTTTTGGCCTCACTTATCGGCCCCTGAGCCGACAGCTTTGTAATCATCGACCTTCGGGTCGACAGCTTTTTAATTATTGGCCCCCATGTCAATAGCTTTCAATTATCAGCCGCTGTGCCGACATCTCTTATATCATTGGTATCCACACCAGCAGCCACCCAGAGTTCTTCAAAAAAAAAAAGAGAAGAAAGAAAAAAAAAAGGGGAAGAAGAGAAAAAGAGGGAAAGAGAGAAGAAAAAAATAAACAACAAAAAGAGAGAAGAAAAAAAAGAGATAACAAAAAAGAGAAAAAAAAAGGGGGAAAAGAGAAGAAGAGAAAAGAGAGAAGAAAAGAGATAAAGAGACCAACATACTGTTTCAATTCCCGACATCCCGTCGGCACTGATGAAGAGACCAATATACTGCTTCAGTTCCCGGCATCCCGTCGGCACTGATGAAGAGACCAATATGCTGCTTCAGTTCCCGACACCCCATCGGCACTGATGAAGAGACCAACATGCTGCTTCAGTTCCCGGCATCCCGTCGGCACTGATGAAGAGACCAACATACTGCTTCAGTTCCCGGCACCCCACCGGCACTGACGAAGAGACAAAGAGACCAACAAACCAGGTCAGCTCCCGACACCATGTCGGCGCTGACGAAGAGACAAAGAGACCAAGAGACCAAGAGACTAACAAGCCAGGTCAGGTCCCGACACCCTGTCGGCGCTGGCGAAGAGACAAAGAGACCAGCAAACCAGGTCAGCTCCCGACACCTTGTCGGTGCTGACAAAGAGACCAAGAGACCAACAAGCCAGGTCAGCTCTCGGCACCTTGTCGACGCTGATAAAGAGACGAAGAGACCAACAAACCATGTCAGCTCCCGGCACCCTGTCGGCACTGACGAAGAGACAAAGAGACCAACAAACCACGTCGGCTCCTGACACCCTGTCGGCACTGACCAAGAAAAGAAGAGACGAACGAGTCATGTCAGCTCCCGCCACCCCGTCGGCACTGATAAAGAGACGAAGAGACCAGCATACCATGTTAGCGCCCGGCATCCCGTCGACACTGAGGAAGAGAAGAAGAGACAAGCAAACTACGTCAGTCCCCGGCACCTCGTCGGCACTGATGAAGAGACCAACATACTACTTCAGTTCCCGGCACCCCACTAGCACTGATGAAGAGACAAAGAGACCAACATGTCATGTCAGTCCCCGACACCCCGTCGGCACTGAAGAAGAGAAGAAGAGACCAACATACCACGTCAGCGCCCGGCAACCTGTTGGCACTAACAAAGAGAAGAAGAGACAAACAAACCATGTCAGCTCCCGACACCCTGTCGGCACTGACGAAGAGAAGAAGAGACAGACAAACCATGTCAGCTCCCGACACCCTATCGGCACTAACGAAGAGAAGAAGAGACAGACAAACCATGTCAGTTCCCGACACCCTGTCGGCACTGATGAAGAGAAGAAGAGACAAACAAACCATGTCAGCTCCAGACACCCTGTCGGCACTGACGAAGAGAAGAAGAGACAGACAAACCATGTCAGCTCCCGACACCCTGTCGGCACTGACGAAGAGAAGAAGAGACAAACAAACCATGTCAGCTCCCGACACCCCGTCGGCACCGACGAAGAGAAAAAGAGACCAGTACACCCGCGGGCACCGCCCGGCTCATCCTTCGCCTGCGCTACCCGTGGGTGGGGGGCATTTGTGGACACCAAAAAATTGCACACCCAGATGTCCTGCTCGGCCTCGCATCAACAACGGCGCCGAGTGAAGAATCCACGGAGAGACTGGTCGTCCGGACTCCCCAAATATGCACACTGTCGTGAAGCCGTCCCCGGAGTCACGACAGTAAAGAGAAACCAACTCCCGGGAAGCTCATAATCCATGGGGCCTCGAAGAAAATCAAATGGGCCACAACTCGTGCTCACAACGGGCTCAAAACTGCCCATTTAGCCCTTCAGCGGTACACCCCTGGGAGCCCAGCGGCACACCCAGGCCTTCAGCGGCCCACCCCTGAGGTGGTTCAGCGGCACACCCCCAGGGTGTCCCCAGCGGCACACCCTCGTGGGGGTCCAACGGCACACCAAGGGGGCGCCCAGCGGCACACCCCCTGGGCCGTCCAGTGGCACACCCAAGGGGGCGCCCAGCGGCACCCCCCCTGGGCCACCCAGCGGCACGCCCCCAGGCCGCCCAGCGGCACACCCATCTTTCCCTTCAGCGGCACGCCCATGCTGGCTTCCCGCGGCACGGCCTTGCTGCGCTTCGCCGGCACGCCTTTTGGCCCTCTCAGCGGCACGCTTGTTGTGCCTGCCAGCGGCACGCCATTCAGGCTCTTCAACGGCACGCTCCGACAGGACGACGTGATGCCCATGCCCTATGAATCCTTGGCGCGCAGTGGGCTGCCCGAGGTGTCGGTCGGGGATTGGGCCACGTTGCCTACTCCTCCTGCCACCCAGGACAAGGGAGTCAACTCCCATTAAATGCACTTCGGACGCCTCCCGCCTCCGAACGCTCTCGCCACAGGGGGTATAAGACCCCTCTCCTTCGCTACGAAAAAAAAGAGGGGAGAGGCATATACACAGAGAGACACACACATGCAGAAGAGAAGAAGAGGGAAGAGGAGAAGAGGAAGAGAAGAAGAAGGAGAAGAGAAAAGGGAGGAAGAGAAGAAGAGAGGGGGAGGGCTCGCTGCTCCACTTGCCGCCGCCATCTGTGCGCAGAGGGAAGAGAAGAAGAGAAAGAGGAAGAGGAGGGGAGGCTCTGCCTCCCCCTCCCGCTACTCCATCCACCGCCGTCCGCGCGAAGAGCAGAAGAAGAAGAAGAAGAAGAAGAAGAAGAAGAAGAAGAAGAGAAGAAGAGAAGAAAGAGAGGGGAGGCTCCGGCTCCCCCGTTGCTATCCCGTCCACCACCACCGGTGTGAAGAGAGGAAGAGAAGGAGAGCGAGTGAAGAGAGAGAGAGTGAGGTCCGGGAGGGGAGGAGTCCATGCTCCCCCCATTGTATCTTCTTTCTTTCTTTCTTTGTCCCCTTATTTTCTTTCCCGTCGCCATGTATTAGCTCCCTTGGGGCACACCTTTTGTGAGAATAAAAGTAGAAGGCTTGCAAGTATTTTCTCGGACGTCTTTCTAAAGCATTTCCTCGGTGTTTGCATCCTTCGGTGTTTCACGCCCCCTTTCCCTTTCTCCTTTTGTTAGGGTTTGTTTCCTCCCGGGCATTTTTGCCTTCGCTCACCCCTGGGCGCCCTCAGCGGTACACCCTCCATGTGCCTTCAGCGGCACGCCCTTGGGCACCTTCAGCGGTACGCCTCTGGCGGCCTTCAGCGGCACGCGCTCGCCCAGGGCTCTCAGCGGTACGCTCCTGCCGCCCCTCAGCGGCACAGCCCCTTCATGCCCCTCCTGCGCCTCCAACGGTACACCCTAATTGTGCCTTCAACAGCACACCCCGACTGTGCCTCCAGCGGCACACCCCAACCAATTCTTCCCCGGCACGCCTCGGCCAGGCCCTTCGCCGGCACACCCTCTAGTGCCTCCCTTGCCCGGCACACTTGCCCTTCCTTCTTGCCTGGTGCATCCCCCCCCCTCAGCCATTCCTAGAGTAGTCTTCCACTCGCCGTTCCCTCCGAGTTTTTCGAGGTTTATAAAGGTGTTGCCGCTCTCGGGTGCCCACCTCCAGTTGTCGGGTTCCGCCACTCCATGTGGGTGCGTTCCCTATATCTCCCTTACGCTCGGGTCAAGGGGAGATGCTGCCAAATTTTCATTAGAAATGATAACATATTAAAAAGATAAAAGGAAGCAACAAACAAATGGAACAACCACACATTTAAAAGACAAAAGACAGCAACAAACAAACGAAAAGAACAACGGTGAAATGCCTTAACCAAAGCAAATGGAACCGCAATCAATTCAAAGAGGACCGAATCGAACGACAACTAAACAACTCGAACATCCGCCCTCACAAAAGAAAGAATGAAAGTTAATCAAGAGAAGAAAAGAAGAAACCCATGCAAACTTAATAAAATTAGAAAAGAAGAAAAGAAAAGCTTTAAAAGAAATGGAGGAGGAGTGGGCTTCCCATGCCTTTCGCCGGTACGCCCCTTCAGCTACCTTCGCCGGTACACCCTCTAGCTACCCTTGGCCGGCACACCCTTCGCCGGCACACCCACTCGCGCCCTTCGCCGGCACACCCTCCATGGCCCCTCGCCGACACACCTTGCCAACTCTTCCCCGGTACGCCCTTCAGTGGCCTTCGCCGGCACACTCCCTGTTGCCTCCGCCGGCACGCTCCATGCCTCCTTCGCCGCCACACTTCCTGCCGCCTTCGCCGGCACACACCCGCTTGGCCCTTCGCCGGCACGCTCCTTTGGCCCTCAGCGGCACGCACCCTTTCAGCCCCTCAGCGGTACACTCCCTCAGCCCTTCAGTGGCACACTCCTCATCCCTTCAGCAGCACAGCCCCAGGCCCTTCAGCGGCACACTCCCAGCCCTTCAGCGGTACACCCCCAGGCCCTTCAGCGGCACACTCCCAGCCCTTCTGTGGCACACCCTCAGCCCTTCAGCGGTACGCCTTTCTCTTAGCCCTCTAATGACCCATTCTCTCTCTAGAAAATATGAGTAATAATAATAATAATAACAATAAATAATAACAGATTCAAAAAATGAATAAATAAATAAGAATAATAAAGGAATAAGTAATAGTAGTAATAAGCTTAAAAATAATGACGATAATAATAATTAGACAAATAAACGATAACAAAAAATGAATGAATAATAATAACGAACTCAATAAGAATGATAAATAAATAAAAGATAACCAAAATAAATAATAATAACAAACTTAACGAAACACGACAAGCAAATGAATGACAATAAAATGAATAAAAATAATAACAAACCTAACAATAACACTGATAAATAAATAAATCATAAAAAATGATAAATAGATAGTAATAACAAACTCACTCAAAGATACGCATAAATTAACGAATAATAATGATAAAATTTCAAATGATAACAAAACAATGAGATCCACTTTGCAGCCTCGTCTCTCTCGTGACCCGGTGCCGAAGGAACAACAATGTCGCCCTTCCAGGTTGGGCCTGAGTCTTGGGAATCATCCCGAACTGGCCGTGACCCGACCTCGCCTCGGGCTGACATTCTGATTAAGCTGGATTCATTTCTCTGGCCGGATCCCTTCCGAGCCACTACTAAAATTGCCACACGTTCGGCAGACATTTGAATGGGTTCACCTCAGTTTTCGTCGCGTTTCTATTACGGACCTGTGTCTAAACATGAAAAGACCCGTGAGCAATCAATATGGCCGACAGCTCCCTGCCCGACATGGTCGTGAGCCGGCATTACTCCGGACCGATAGCCCGTTAAATCGGATTCATTCTAACGGGCCGGGATTCGCTCCCGCTCTTTCATTGAAATTACCATAAACTCGGCATACATTTGCACGGGGTCGTTTCCGCCCACGTCACACTTTCAATATGGGCCCTTGCCCGAACATGAAGAGGTTCACAAGTGACCGACATAATCGGAATAGAACGAGACAGCTCTCGCCACCCCTGGACTCCTTCCATGGGAATATTAATAAGACCTCCGTGGGCCATACTTAGACCTCGGGCCCGCCCCGATCATGGTCATCGTCTGGCTCATATCCTTGATCTACAGCCCGCTCCTTTCGAACACGTTTTCAGTTCTTGAGTCTAGTCCCCGGACTCTCCCCCGTTGCCCTCCGGCACCGGAAATATTAATGATGCCCGCGCAAGCCTCATTTGGACCACGGGAGGCGCCCCCAATATGGTCCTGGCTCGATCTCGCACCAGGCCAATAGATTCACTGGTTTTTGACTACAACAACCGAGATTCAACCGAATGTTTTTAGTGTCTAGGAATAATAAACTTGCCGTATCCCGGCACGCATATGTTCCAGGTCCTCCCGCGGCGATTACAATATTCTCAAGTCGGACTCCCGTCCGAATATTAAATGGTCTCCCGAATGACCGATATGTTTCGAATGCCCGCTTCTCCGGACACAGGGCTTTTCAGCCGATTCAAGGGATATTCCCTCGTTGCCCCTTGGCACCGGAAATATTAATGACGCTCATGCAAGTCTCGTTTCGACCACGGGGGGGCCACCGCAGTATGGTCGCAGCTTGCCCTTGCACATGGCTAACAGATTTACCGATTTCCGACCGCTCTAACCGAGGTTTAGCCAAACGTTTTCCGTTCCTCTGAACAATAAATTGCCACATCCTGGTGTACATATGCTCCGGTCTCCCCGCGACGATCGCGCTGTTCTCGAGCCGGACATTCGTCCGAAGATTAAATGGTCAGCACATGACCGACACGATCTCGAATGTTTCCTTCTCGCCCTCGCATGAGGATTTCAATACCTCGTAATGGACCTTTCATGCAATTAATCTCTTGGCCATGAGGCCCTGAATCCCGGTGATTAATCAAGGGTGTTCCCTCGTATTGGGGATGTAAATGATGTCGTGACCTTTATGGCGCGGCGGGTTTTGGTCCCGACACGAACCACACAATCATCTGACGAAGTCAGATCGAGCGTACCATGGGCTCTTCGGAGCCCGAATAAATTGTCACTTCTGTGACTAGCACGCCCACGCACTCAATAAACGAATAAACCAACAAAAGAATAATAGGTGAAAAAAGTGCGTCCACAGGGTATCGTCGACTTACCTGGACCAGCCGAAGTCATCATCCGGCGGGGCTTGAGGGACCATGTCTCCTTTATAGAAGACGATGGGTTTGTCCCGGTTGGCCTTCTTCTTGTTTCGGCGCTGTCGCTTGAAGGTGACAATGAAGGTTGTCAACGACTCGACGCTATGCTCGTCAGACGCACCTGGAAGCTGGATGCAGTCTGGTGGCAAGCATATACTCTTGCCAATGGCTCGACTAATAAGATTAGTCTCGAAGTCGATCTGGCGCCTCTCAGGGCGGTCTGGGGTTGACTTGGAGCCAAGGTGCAGTCGATGAAGCTTGGCCTTTTCCTCATCAACAGAGAAGAGATCATCATCGTCTTCCTCTAAGAGCCAGCCGTTGCTTTTGCTCTTAATCACGGGGTACGGACTAATCCCCTTGAAGTAGAGCGCAGCGTTAGCCAGGTTGCATTCTGCCGGTGTGAACGGTGACAGGTCTGCAAAGACCTTATGTTGCTCTCCGTCCTTGGCATACTTGATGCATTGGTGGAGAATCGACGGGACGACCCAATTTTCATGGAGCCAGGGTCTGCCCAGTAGCATCTTATAAGATGTGTTGGAGTCGATGATGTAGAATGTCACCTTAGAGGCGAAATCATCGAGCACCATATCGACATCCACCCGGCCGAGGACGTCCTCGGTGTTCTGGTTAAAGCCGGATATCTTAACCGCTTGAAGCTTCTGGAGGTATGGGGTCAGATATAGAGACTTGAATGTCTTGAGCAGCATGATGTTGACAGTAGCACCTGCGTCCACTAGGATCCGGTTCACATCATGTCCGTTGATCTTCCCCTTCATGTAGAGAGGACGGTTGTGGCACGGAGGGGAAAGCAACATGTCTTTCTCCGTGAAGGAGATGGTGGCTGAGAAGGCTCCATAGGCGGCCGCCTTCATTTTCCCGGCATGTGCTTCATAGACTTCTGGCTCTTGGAGTATTTTGATAAGGGTTTCCCTTAGGTCCTTACTCCAAGCGATGGCTTCCCAAATTGAAATGATGGCCGGGAAGCGTTTCATCTTGTGGAGGACCTTCCAGTCAGCTCGGGCTCGAGCATCCTCCAAAGAGGGTAGGATGTCAGGCTGAGCCTTCTGCGAGCTGCCGTGCTGTTCCCCGTCGGGAAGTTGCACTGCCTTGCCCTTACCATCAGGATCAGACTGACCTTGATCGCCAGCGGACTCCTGGAATAGGGAGACCAATGACGGCTCTTCTGGGGGTGACTGGCGGGCTGGCTCGTCCTTGCCAGACGGTCCCGCTTGCTCTATCGTAGAAGCCGGTACTGGTGCAGGAGTTGGGAGGCTGACAGAAGCCTCTTCAATACTGGAAGGATTGAAGATATCGGGTCCTCTCTAAATTTCTACTTCCAGAATAGGATCCGGTTCCTCTCCTCGAAAGAGGATAATTTACTCCGGGTCGAAGGTGGACGGAGAGAGGGGTAACTCTAGATTTCTCCCACGGCCTCTACCGCGTCCCCGGCCACGACCTCGGCCACGGCCGGTGTGCCCTGGAGCTGGCTGTAGCCCAAGAGGGGCAATGGTTCTTTGCCTTGTCCGGGAGGCTACTGGCTCGCCTCGCCGAGAAGCATTGATATTGTCAGAAGGTGGAATGGCCACCATGTTGCAAGTGCAGCGCCGAAGCATTTCTTCCAGCTGCTCTGTTGTGATCTCATTATCTTTATAACACAAGGAGAGCTCATCATGGATCACGAGTCTTTCGCCGTCCTTGAGCTTTTGAATCATCCCTTGGACCCAATTTTTGAGGTGGGCTCGTTTCTACATTTCTTCCCACGGGATGTAGCTATCAAGTGGGAGAACCCCCTGTAGGACGAGGAGGAACACATTCTTCCAGGTCATCAATGAGCCGCTGGAGCCTTTGGAGAGGCGTTGGCTCAGTTGGGGGTTGCAGGGCGGCTGCTTGCTCAGCTTGTTTCTTGAGATGCCTTCTGAGGTTCTTCCTCCTATTTCTCTCTTGTCTCTTGGCAATAGCAGTCTCCAAGGGAGTAGGAGGGAGAGGTGCTGGGGCCGGAGTTAATAAATCCTCATGAGGATACCTCCGAGCTGGTGTCTTTGTAGGGCGAGATCGATGACTCTTCTTCGCCCGAATTTTGATCCAGGTACCTTCCGCTTGTTGTATCTGGAAGGTAGCATTGATCGCCTGCTCGATTACCTCGAGCGACAATTCCTGGTATGCCGGGATACTGGGATTGGCGTCCGAAGACGTGTGCGCGGTTTGATTCCTTAACCGTAGGGCGACTGGAGCCTACGGGGAGTCGGTAGGCTGGTGTTGGCGTCTGAAGACGTATGCGTAGTTTGATGCCTTAGCCGCGATGGCGAAGGCTTTTATTGAGAAGAGGACAGAGAGGTATGCTTGTCGTCCTACTCCTTAGCCTTGCCTTTATCGTGCTGAGGGCTGGGCCTAGCGATAACTGACGACGTCGCGAGACATTGTTGCTCTGCGCGGTTGTCCCGACTCTACGGACTGGTTGAGCCTTGTAGTGGTGGGCCCGCCACTTGAATCGAAGTCACTGAAGACTCCGAAGATGCCTTCTTCGTACTCCGAATTGTGTCAACAGGTAGGTGGAGAGGACTCGACGGCCCATCTGCTGAGGAGATGCGACAAGGCCGAGGCGGGGCCTCACCCTACTTTTGCTTTCCCTTCGTATCAATGGCTATCAGATGCAGAGATAGGACGAAAGGAGGACGAGAGAGAGCTATGGAGCTCGTCGTCGTCTCACCCACCAGAACATCCTCTCGGTCGAGAAGGACCCGGAGGAGCCTGGCAGTGTCTTCTTCAGGGAAAGGGAGAGACTTCAGCTCCCGCCAAGACCGCCACCGCGTGGCCGAAGTGGCTGGGGTTGGCTGGCTAGGTGCTGATGTCTGGAAGCCCGAAGGGGCCGACGGGGTAAGAGAATGGATGACATTGGCCGAGAAGTTGGTCGGCTCCGTCTCTCGAATGGCATCCTACTCTCTACGCCTTCGCAATCGCTCGAGCGCCTCTCGGTTGTCAGTCGAGAACTCGAGCCACTCTGGGGAATGCTGGTAAGGCCTCCCGTGCCCATTTTCTTGAGGGGAGTCTGGCCGCTCTGGCGCACTCCTGGCAGCGCTCAGGGTATCTTCGATAGCTTGTCGAAGCCTGACGAGCGACATGGAGTTCCCTTCCGCATCGATCTACTCCCATCGGATCTGTTTCTGGATGAGGTGTTGAACTTCCTCACATGACTCGATCGGGTGGCAGATTCTGACGTGGAAGGGGCAGGTTTTTCTCTCGTACTAGCTACGGAACCCTACGGTGAGTTTACTTGTCAGTTCATCAACTCGTGGATGCTATAGCGACGATGTACTCTTCGAGCCGGTCGTTTTGACTATTTTTGCGTATTTTTCTGAATTTGTGCATTTTTAGCGCATTTTTGGAATTTTTGAAAATTAGAAATATTTTCTAATTTCCTTGTTCTTTTAACCTCCCCCCTTTCTCTCTCTCCTCACTCTCGCGATCTCTTCCTCTCTTCTCTCCCGTTCTCTCTCGTTCTCTCACCCTCTCGCCTCCGGTTGCAGACGGAGGGGTTCGCAGGTGAGGTGGCGACGTCGGGGAGTTGCTGAGGCGCGTGATGGAGCGAGGATCGGTGCGGTTTGGGCGCGATCCCGAACGGTGGATTCAAAGCCGACGGTTCAGTTCGCTGCACGGTTTTCGACGCGGTTTAGTCCCTTCAGGGCATGGTTTCTTCGGTGGAGGTAGGGTGACGGATCACCACTTCTTCCTCTCTATTTTCCCTGTCATTGCACGTCGTTCGGCGCGGAAACGGTCAAGTTTGGGCTTGGTTTGCCTAAATCGTGATTTTCGTGGTTTTTAGGGTTCACCGGAAAACGGCAACCATTTGCGGCTTAGTTAGTGTTGAATTGACCACTGGGATGTCTGGATCCCATCCATGCTAGTTTCGTGTTGATCGGTGGTCATTCGAGGCCGGTAGGAGTCCGGGAACCTCGGTGACTCGTTTTGGGTGGATTCGTTAGAATCGCCCCGATCTTGAGTTTTAATGCTTGCATGTGGGCTTTTCAGCCTTCTATTGTAGTTTTTCATCGTCGAGGGTTGTTTCCCCTGCGCTTCGACGTGAATGGGGCGTGGAACGGGCCGATTTGGCCAACCCTCTGTTTTCCCACCGTGACTAGTGTGGCAATCGTTCCAGGGACCGTCACATGCCCTGACGGCCCCACGACAGACCGCCACAGCGTCTGGGCGATTTTTAGTTCTTGGTGGTTTTGAGGGTGTGACGGCCTAGGGGTGGCGCGTCACAGCCCCCTGACGCGTCCGGTGTGACGCGTTAGGCTTGTTTTATCGTTTTATGCTCGGGTTAAGTCGGTTCCTCTGACGTGCTTGCCCCAACGCGTCAGGTGTGCATAACGCGCCTCCCCCAGGCCGTTACGTTCTGTTTGACCACGTTTGACCGGTTGAGTCGGTTCGCCTAACGGCTGTGCTCCCGTGCGTTAGGTGTGTGTAACGCGCCTGCCTCAGGCCGTTACACTCCGTTTGTGGGCTGAGGTTGGGTGGCTGTGCCGGTTGGTTGTAACGGCCTTGCCCCTGTGCGTCACAGTGTTGTAACACGTCTGGCGTGGACCATTACGTTCTGTCTGTCTGAGGTTTTAGACATGGGTCTGTTGGCCCTGACGCGTCAGCTCCCGTGCGTTAGGTTGGCGTAACGCGCCTGCCCTGGTGCGTTACGTGGCCTGCACATTTGGTTTCGGGTCTGTTGGCCCTGACGCACCTGTCTTGGTGCGTTAGGCGGCTGTAACACGCCTGGTCTAGTGCGTTACGTGGTTCGAGTGTTGTTTTGGTTTGAGGTCTGTTGGCCCTGACGGCCCGGGTCGGGCGCGTCAGAGCGGTGTAACGCGCCTGGTGTAGGCCGTTATGTGTCTTGTGCATTTTTGAGGTTGGTTAGGGCGGTGTGTGTGACGGTTCCCCTGTGACCGTCACGTTTGTGTGACGCGTCTGCGTTGGACCGTCACTGTTGGAGTGTAACGGCCTGAGCTAGACCGTCACGTTAGTGTAACGGTCTAGGGGTGGTGCGTTACAATCCTTCTACTCCGATTTTCGTTATTTTGGTTTCTGCTTGCCTTGGCTTGTCCTTGTAGCCTGCCCGTCTTCCCGTGGATGTCTCCTGACATCCTATGAGGGTTAAGACTACGTTGTAAGGTAGCCATGAGTCTTCTTGCTTGAGGTAGGATTCTGTATCCTACTTTTGGGTGCCTTTGTTCGGTTTCGGTCAACCCGGTGTGACCCGGGGGTTGACAGGTAGCCTTGTGTGTGTCTCGACGGTTCCGTCCAGTTCGAGACTTTGGTTTTGGATACCCCGAGGTGTTGCCTTACCTCAATTTACGTGTCCAGGTGTGTCTGAGGGCTTTTGGTGTTTCCCTCAGGTCTCCGTGAGTCGTTTTCCTGCGGAGTGTCGTTTCTTCTGGCTTAGGATTAGACCGATTGGCGGCTTGTCCCGCTGTGTGTGACGATCTTGCCTTTGAGTCGTCCGACTCAAGGATCATTACGTGATAGGCCTAGTTGCCTGATCTTGAGTCTGTCGGCAGTTGGTTGGCTGCCTGGGTGCTTCGTAGTGCGCGAGACAGGGCATCCTTTGACTGTCTGTGCTTTAGCACCTGAGTTTCAGAGTTTGTGCCTTATGAGCCTCCACTAGTCATAGCCCTAGGTCTTTGAGTACCGACCCACTGGGAGTGGTGGAGGGGTGTTTCCCGTTATACGTTTTTTAAGCTAGTTCCGTGGGCCCCAGCCAACGGTAGCGTCCTACCGAGGGGAATACTAGCTAGAGGCCTGGCTTAGGCTATAGTCAGTGTGTGCACACGTGGTCAAGGGCTGAGGACTTGCGTCGATGGGCGTGACCCTGACTAGTCACTTGCAGTTGCGATACTGCGGTCTTGTGTCCGTAGTTGCCGTTCTTCCTTGGGACTATTGTTCCTTGGACCTGGTTCTTGGTGTGTCCAGCCTCCGTCGTCCTCTGGACGAGCTTGTAGGCGTGACACTTGTGGCGCAGTGTAAGACGTCAGTGGACGCATTTGGCTGTTCTACTAGTGGGAGGGTGCTCCTGTCACCTGGCTTGTGACTCTCGGCGTTTCTTGTACGTCGTGACCTTCCCGAGTTAGCCTTCTCGTGGCCCTACTCGAGGTCAGCGTTCTGTCGCCTGCCTGACGCTCTGGTCATGCGTGGGGCAGTGGACACGACGTTCTGGTTGTGTTTATCTGTGTTGTCTGTCTAGGTCTTTTCCTAGTTTTACCTGTTGTTTGGCTTGTTTCTGGATGACGGATTGGTAAGGCCTGACCGTGCGAGTTTGGGATTGACCTCTCCGTTAGTCTTGCTCGGAGTAGTTTGGGATGTCGAGGTTAGTTCGGCAGCCGCTTATTTGGTGTGGGTTCTCCCCCCTCTTTTACTTGTTCCCTACTCCTGCTACCCGTCTGTTCCCTTGCAGTCTTTAGTGGTAGTTTTACAGCTTTGTAGTGTAGCTTTTTCCTGCTTTGCTACACCTGCTGTTTCTGTTGCTTCCGTGTTCGGCGTGGTTTTTCAGTGGGGATTCGCGTGACCCCTACTGAGCCTCTGTTTGGAGACTCACCCCTACTTTTCAGGTGGGCGCCGTCTCTGTTCGTGGTTCCTGGCATGGCGAGTTCGTAGCTGCCAATTGTACCTGCGTTGGGTTGTCCCCGACCTCAGTGTACGTTCTTTTCCTGTTGCCTGTACTTGTCTTTATTTTCTGGGCTGGACTCTGGCATAATTGTTAATTGAAACTGTTAATTAAAAAGTAATTTTATTTCTGCTACTTTAGCAAACCGATCTAATGAAATTTAATTGCTTCTGTTATATCTCTGTGGCTTCAATGTACTCTACACATGCCTTTTTCCCTTCGGAGCTTTCCCGCTCTTGGGAGGCCTCGCGGGTTCCAAGTGGTATCACGTGTATTCGGTAGTTCTACCGGGTACATCTGGTATCCGGGATCCGGGTCGCTACAGTCCAGACCCGAGTCTTGTGACTCAAGGACCGTTGGATTTAGTAGGTCTAGTGGACTGTCCAGAGTCTGGTGGCGTAGTGCTACTGTTACTCACGATGGGTGCGTGAGTGGCTTTCCGTGTTCACGTTTTAGTGACCTCCCACTAGACGTCGTGTTCTTACGGCACACGTGTGCTGACCCACCTGGGAGTGGTGGAGCGGCTTACCCGAGAGAGACGATATTTAGGCTGGTTACTATAGGGCCCCCACGCGCAGCCTAAGTCTGGGCTTCGGGGGAAGAACCAGCTAGAGGATTTGACCTAGGGCGTATGGTCTGTGTGTGCACACTGAGTTGGGGGCTATCGGACCCGCACTGACGAGCACGACCCCAACTAGTCCTTATTTTGTGTTTTTGGTTACTACTACGGTGTCTCAGTCTCCGCCTAGGGAGTGGTAACGAGACACTTGTGGCTGTGGACTAAGTCGTTAGTGGACGCATCCGGCCTTACTTCTGGTGGGCAGCGCTCTCGTCACGTGACGTGAGTTTTCTCGTGAGTCAAGTTTTCGTTCACGTCTACGAGATGTGGTTTTGCGTGCAATTCTCGAGGGTTTTCTCTAGATGGTGTTAGGGCCACAATTGCGATGTCGTGAGTGTTCCCAGACCACGTGGTCTGGGGTTGGGCTTTTGTCTGAGAGGTGGGCCTTAACGACAAGGTTGTCGTGATGTTTCTTCTGGTAGCGTAGCCAGGGTTTTTATTTTAGTCTGGTAGTCGCTCGACTGTGAGATCGGGGCGCGTTTCCGTTACAGTAGGAGTAGCTATAGCGCCGAGTGTTTTCGGCCACCGGTTTGCTATTCCTGCTGTTGTTGCTGCTTTCTGTTACCGCCGTTGTTTACGGTTGGGGTTCCGCGGGACCCCTACAGAGCCAGTGACAGGAGGCTTGTTGGGACCGGTGCGATTTGATTCAGAGGGGGGTGAATGAATCTCCCCTTAAAATTTCGCTCACTTCACAAATTTAAGCAAACTAAAATGCTAATCAAATTTTCTATTGAACCAGTAAGCAAATATGTGGAGCGCACCTATGCATTCATCTAGCGGAAGCAGAATTAACCAAATCAAACCACTGCACAGAGGAGTTTTTAGGTGGTTCGGTCCTCCAGACCTACGTTCACCCCACACTCAAACCCAAGTGTGGCTTACTGCTGCGCAACACAGCTTGCGTCCGCTGGGCCTTACAGCTTAGCCTACAACTGCTGAGCATCACAGCTTACTTCCGCTGGGCAATACAACTTAGCCATCCGCTGCCTAACAGCTTGCGCTGAGCCTCACAGCTTGCTTCGCTGGGCAATACATGTTAGCTCTGCTGACAAACAGCTTGAAGAAAGGTTTAAAAGAAAACACAAAATGGGAAATAAAACGGCAACAGAAAGCTGTATACGATAAAGCACAAAATAGCTCTCAAGGAGCAAGTTGGTCTGGATCTGATCCAAGAGCCAACAGATAGCACCACTTCGAAGAATTCTTCTCTTCTTCTTCACGAGCTCTCTGTCTCTCTTTCTTTCTCTTTCTCTTTCTCTTCTACTTCTTCTCTCTTTCTCTTCTTCACTCTTTTTTTCTTCTTCTGGATCGTGCAGGCTCTCTCTGTGCTTCTGCCCCTTCTGCTTCGATCACGATCAGTCTTCTCCAGATGGAGAAGTCCTCTTTATATAGCAGTTCCAGCAGGAGCAACACTGGGCGTGTGATTCCCACGCCTCCTCGTCTAGAAGGTTCCTCCATGTGTCATCATCCTGTCAGCCCTTCCAGCCTCGGATCACGTGCCAGGCACCAACCTCGGATCACGTGCTCAGTCATCTGCCAGTTTAATGACAGAGTTACTTCAGTCGATCAAGTAGAGATAAAACATTCTGTACTGACTTTATGTATGTATAAAACAACCGATGTATAGACATGTCACAAGGGAGTGTATAGGCTTAGTGTGCACACGAGAACGATGTATAGACTTGACATTTACGTGCATGAGAAAACAATGTACAGACTTGCTGTGCCTAGAGTTTAAGCATGGATGCACAATGCACAAGCTAAGTGTGTGCATGTGTGGACTTTGAGTGCATGTGACAGCAATGTATAGACTTTGAACGCGTGCAATGCAGCAAGGCAATGTATAGACTTTATGTGCAATGCAAAGGCTGTACTGACTTCGTGTGTGTGCTAAAACAGTGAACGTAGGTAAAGATAGGAATGTATAGACTTGCACATATGCATGAACAAGTGGCACTGTATAGACTTGGCCAATGTATAGACTTAGCAGTGAGATGCACACACATGCCGTCAACAAGACGATGTACAGACTTGAGAAACGATGCATGCACAAGACGATGTACAGACTTCGTCTTGCGACCACGGGCTGTACAGACTTTGAGAACCAATGCATGCACAAGGAATGTACAGACTTTGTCTTGAGTATGTGAAGCATGAATCATGCACAAGGAATGTACAGACTTTGTGGAAGGCATGCACTGACTATATTATGCTTGGACCTGGTGCATGTTAAGGCTTGAAGCGTGCACCTAGTGAGTGTAGACTTAGTGTGCATGCAAGAAGACGATGTATAGACTTGATGAGATGATGCATGAACAAGCAACCAATCGAATGTATAGACTTAGAAAATGCGTGAAGCACACGATGTATGAACTTGCCAAAGGAGTGATGCATGAGCAGACGACAATGTATAGACTTGGCAAGTGATACACGAACAGGCTGCAATGTGTAGACTTGGCAAGTGATACACGAACAGGCTGCAATGTGTAGACTTGGCCGATGCAATGTTCACACGAGCTTAAGGTATGCACAGACATGAAGCGCTATGTGAGATACAACATAAGATGCTGGGTATGTTGAGACACAACATGGGACGCTAAGTGAGACGGATCTTAACCTTTATAAACCTTAGCAAAGACGTCGTGTGCAACTGGACGATGTGAGACGGACAATGCATATGCATGAACAAGTGGCGAATGTATGGACTCTGTATGCAATGCATGAGAGACACTTGCACAGACTTCCTATATGCTCAAGCAGGACTTTCATTTAGACAGAGATGTTCATGATATGCAATGCTGACTCATAGTGTTTGCTATCATCAAAATCACAGGGGCACAACAAGGCTCACCCCTGCTTTTAGGTGCGGCGGTTCTTCCTCGAGGTTTGAGGGTGCTCTGTGGAGATTCTTAGTTGCCAGCTCGCTGGGCCGAGTGTTCACTCGGTGTTGGGTACATTTCTCTATCATAGACTGTACTTCTGTTGGACTGGACTCTGTAGTAGTTGTTTATTTATTTCTGTTAATTGTTGAATTGTCCTACTTTATTTCCTATTTGTTTGTACCTTTACACTCCTTTTAGCCCTTCCGAGCCTTCTCAGACTCGTGGGCGGCGGGCCAGGATTCGAATGGTATCGGGCTCCTCCCGGTATCCGTATCTTGGGTCGCTACAGTTGGTATCAGAGCCTGGTTGTGGACGTACATGGGAATTTGAGATATTGTAGTGATTAGAGTCCGTAAGGTCCTGTACAGTCGGCAGCTGGCTTAGGGTTTTTCGTTTATTTTTCGCTTGGTTTCTCACTTGAGAGCTTGAGTGCGCTGCGCGGTGCTGTAAAGGTGGTTACTGTTCGTGACTTTCGTGCCGGTGTAGGGCCCAAGGGATGTGATAGAGAGATTTCTTCCCGATGGGTGGTGGCCCCGGTTGTGCTGCGCTGGGCGGAGTTGCTGGTAGGCGTGTGTCGTTGCAGTGCTGTGTTCGAGGAATTTACAGCGAGGCCAGGTGGCTGACGAGGATTGTTCATGGTTAAGTGACCGTAAGCGTGCTCTGAGGGAGCTGTTATTGGTTTGGCCACTCCAGTGTGAGATTTATTCAGCCCCTGAGGTGTTAAGGTCGTTGGTTAAGGTGTCGGAGCGGGTGCTCTGATTTAGAGGTGTGCTCGGGCGAGCGGAGGATCTTCTGTTGAGCTGCTGATCGTCGAGCCTGATGTTCTTGTCATGCTCTTTGGCGTCAGAAATGACATGTTAGTCTCGGTTATTTTCATAGATTTCGAAGCAGGATTGGGCGGAGTTGTGCCCGTAATTTCTTGCTCCTGCGCTCTCGTGTGCGGATGGGTTGTGTTCGCCCTGGATTTGGTTTGAGATGAGAAGGTTCCACGGTGAGTTCGGGACTCGAGGATGAGCGTTGGCGGTTGCCGATTATGGCTCGTGTTGCGGCTCTTGGCGTGGCGTGTTGTAGTTCGAGGAATTGCAGTGGTGCATCGAGAGATGCTGTAATTATGGTCTGATGTGACACTCGCCGAGTGTGTCGTAGGTGCTGACCTGATGGAAGCGATGATTTTTACGATGCTGGAAGGTGTTGTTCCCAGCGTGTGCAAGGTTCGAGGTCAGGTCGAGCATGGAATTTTCTTTCTGTTGGTCGGAGGTGTATTGAGTTTCTCCTTTGGTTGGACAGATCGCATTTGGCTAAGGTTCGTCGTCTTGCATCGTGTGTTCGGATTGGTTGGCCTCTGTGTGCCATGAGGTCCGTGCGAGACGCGTCCTGCATTGTGGCAAGGTGGTTGCCTGTGAGAAGTCGTGCCCAATTCCCTGGTTGCATAAGGGTGCGTTGGCACTGTTTCGGAAGGATGAGTGCCGGTTGGGCGGTGTTCGCGAGAATTCTTGGCTGGTGCTAGAATTTTCTGAGTCGTTGCGGATTGGATCCTGTGGAGTTGCAGAGGATTGCCAGATTAAGGAAGAGAATCTGTGCTTGGGGTTCGAGGTAATGGATCTTTCCTTACCCTATTTTCTGAAGTTGGCCAGCCGAGTTGTGGATTGTCGGGATGGCGAGGCCTGAGTTGTTGTGTTGGTTGCGCGTGTGGAGCAGAGTGTGCAGCGAAAGCATGGTGGGCCCATAACCCACAGGTTCAGGATCGTAGCGTTGGTTGCTATAGGTGGATTTTCGGAGGTTGCGTTTAGCATCTGAGGGTTGGTTCCTCTGTGTGAGGCGTGTTGTTGCCGTGCCGTTGCTTGAGGTATTGTAGTTCTTGGCACTGGCAGGATGGAGCATCGGGGGAAAATGTTGGCAAGTGTGCCGCATGAGTACCCTGTTCATGTGATGAAAGTCGTATCAGGCGTCAATGTTAGACCCGAATGGGGTTGTTGAGGATGTCGCTTGACTGAGGTCGAGGATGTGTTGGTCAGGGTCGGTGGTTTGGTGTCCGGCTTGTGTTACAAGTCGTGTTCTCGGATGAGATCATGTTTTAGAGGAAGTGATCTCTGAGAGATTATGGGTCCCAGTTGGTAGCTGCGAGTGGCTGGTAAGGCTAGCCACGTGGTCGACCACAGTGAGATGTATATTGTCTAGAGACCTGTGTGCATTGGTCGCGGCGTTGGCGACCAGATTGCCGTAGTATTCGATGGCACTTTCCTCCCCTAGAGACGTGTGCCGTGAATTGTTTCGGTGGTGTCCGGTGCCTATGTGGTAAAGGCGGAACTGGGATTGGCAGGTGTCCACTTCGATTAATTGAGATAGGATTTGATGAGATAGGATGGAAGAGTGACACCTATGGGCGGAGGCCTTTGGATAGGTTGGCGTCAGAATGGTGGCCCTTGGTCTGTGACCAGCATGGGAGGATTCCCTGTAAGTCTAAGTCGTGTGAGGTGAAGACCGAAGAGTCCAGACCTTGTCATTTAGGTTCGCCGTGCCCCCCCTGAGAGGGTAGAGTTGGCACGATGATAGGTCTGGATGTGATGTTGGTCTGTGTGTGAGTCAGCGGATGGCCCATCGAGGTCTGGAACGTGTTTGTCGGTTCTTGTGAAGGACCAGGAATACGGAAGAAGTTGAGTAAGAGAAGGGTTCCCCGTTGATGAGTGTCTGGTGATCGACGATTGGTCTTTCACGGACAGAAGATGATGTTGGTTATGCATCGTGAACGGTGAGAGCTGTGTATTGGTGAGGCCTTTGGTGGTTGTTTCCGTGATGTGCTTTTCCGGATAGGATCTGGGCTTTGTCGAAGTTTGTCTTCTGGCAGAGTTGGCCCAGTGATATTTCTAGCTTTCGGCTCGCCGGGTGTGAGATGATTCTTGGCGCTGAGCTGATAATCTGGTTGCAGTCTGTTGAGATGGCTGCGTGAGCTGATGGAGGCTCTGTATTGGTTGTTCCCTTGAGTAGGGCGTGAACCTGTCAGCTATTTATGAAGCTGATGTGTGATTTATTTGCCGACCATAGGTTGGATCGGAAGCCGTTTCTCGTAATAAGGACTATGTCTCCTCGGTGAGCGAGATGGTGGCAGCGGTGCCATGATTGGTTTTTGTTGTGACTGAGGTAATGCCGGACTGTGTCCTTTGGTGTATGCCTGCTCTGATGACCGGTGTGTGTGGCGTGCGGAGCGAGGTGTTGTTCGTGATTGTAGTCTGGCTGTGTCCCTCAGGATGGGAGCTTTTGTGAGAATTGAGGTTTTCTGTGCTGGGGCACTGACAGCGTTGTTAGTTGGTTAAGGCATTCTTCCCCTGTGTTCTTGTGTTTGTCTTGAAATTTGAGGATGAAAGTTCTTTAATGGGGGAGGGCTATAATGCCCCAGATTTTTTAGATATTTTTCGTGGGTCCCGGATCAAGTTTAGCGGTTTACGCGTGTTTTTGTCTGTCGGGCCTTCGGAATCCCGTGTAGGGTGAACCGTTACGTTCTCCGACTCCGGGACGTTACCACTGTGTTGTGCTCTTTCCGAGGATCGCGGAGGTAATTTTTTCGTATTTTTTTGAATTTATGGAATTTTAAGACCAAAAGCATTTCTACATAAATTAATATTTTTATTTTCTTTTTTTTAAAACCCCCCTCACCCTCACCCTCTCTCTTTCTCTCCCTCACGCCACTCCCCCTCCCCTCTCACGATCTCTCTTCTCACCCTCTCTTATCCGGCGGCTGACGGAGCAGGACGGGGGTGAGGTGGCGACCTGCGTGGGGCGAAGAGTGGCGTGGACGGGGCGAGGATCAAGGCGTGGTGGCGCGTTGAAGCTCAGGTGCGTTTTCTCGAGCCGGTGAGGATTTAACGGCATTTTCTTCGCGGATCGGCGTCCTCGGTGCGCGAAATCTTTGGTGGAGGTAGGGAGATGGATCCCCAGCTCGTGTACTTCCATTCCCGCGATTTTGGTAGGCCGTGGTGAGCCAAGCGTTTGAGCATTTTGGGGAAAATGTATATTTTTGGGGAGTGAGCCGGATCTAGCGTTTTAACCGTATTTTTGGGGTTTAAATGGGTCATCTCGGTGCTAGAGAGGTTGGGGACTAGTTTCCCCTTGTTTTCCCCTTCACATGGGCGTGAACGGGGCGTGTAAGGGGCTTTCCCGCCGTTTTCGCCATTTCTGGGGTCGGGATGCCATAGCGGTCATTTCAGAGACCGCTAAGGTGTTAAGCGGTCATGTGGAGACCGCTAAGGTCCCCCCTATGTCAGTTAGTTTTGCGGTCATGTGATAGGCCGCTTGAGGGGCTTAGCAGCCTGGTGTGGACCGCCATGCACCGATTAGCGATCAGGGCATGACCGTTTTCCATTTTTGGGTTCGTTCGAGGTCAGGAGGGGTAGCGGCCATGCGACTGACCGCTAGGTGACACCCAGCGGTCAGGCAATGGACCGCCATCCTTCTTGGCTGTTTGGGAGTGACCTCCTGGGTTCTGGAGGTGTCTGGGGCTTTGCAGTCCTAGCCAGACCGCCAAGCTCTATGACGGTCCAGGGAGGACCGCCCCTTGGCTTCCGTGCTTGCCGTGCCCGTTTAGCGTTGTGTTGGTCTCCGGTCGACCTGGTTGTGACCCCGTGGTCGACCATCAGCGTCATGATTGTCCCAGAAATCCCTTGGGTTTTGTGACCATGTTTATGGGGTGTCTGGAGGTACCATTTTAACTCGAATAGCGTGCCCGTGTGTTTAGAGGGTCCGGCTGACCCTGTGTGTGTTCCCGACTTTCGTGTTCTCGCTAGGTCGAGTCACCGTGTATCGGTATGTGTGTGGTGGGGTTTCCCTGCACGTCGTGGGTTTCTCCAAAATGTGGTTTCCGAGTGGGTCATGTGTGTGGCCCTGGACTGTGGGTCCAGTTGACCAGCCCGGGGTTGGACGTTTCCCGTGTGCCCCTTGGATGGGGAATCAATTCGGTGACTCGTGAGTTGCCTCGATGTCCGTGCTACCGTGGTTTCTGACCTAGGGGTTAGGCTAGATTGACGGCACTGTGCCGTTATGTACGATGGTCCTGACCCCGAGTCTTGTGACTCAAGGACCGTTGGATTTAGTAGGTCTAGTGGACTGTCCAGAGTCTGGTGGCGTAGTGCCACTTGTTACTCATGATGGGTGCGTGAGTGGCTTTCCGTGTTCACGTTTTAGTGACCTCCCACTAGATGTAGCCATCTTATGGCACGCGTGTGCTGACCCACCTAGGAGTGGTGGAGTGGCTTACCCGAGAGAGACGGTTTTTAGGCTGGTTACCGTAGGGCCCCCATGCGCAGCCTGTGTCCGGGCTTCGGGGGAAGAACCTGCTTGAGGATCTGACCTTGGGCGTATGGTCTATGTGTGCACACTGAGTTGGGGGCTGTCGGACCCGCGCTGACGAGCGTGACCCCAACTAGTCCTTGTTTTGTGTTCCTGGTTACTAGTACGATGTCTTAGTCTCCGTCTGGGGCGTGGTAGCGAGACACCTGAGGCTGTGGACTAAGTCGTCAGTGGACGCATCCGGCCTTACTTCTAGTGGGCAATGCTCCCGTCACGTGATGTGAGTTTTCTCGTGAGTCGAGTTTCTGTTCACGTCTACGAGATGTGGTTTTGTGTGTAATTCCTGAGGGTTTTCCCTAGACAGTGTTAGGGCCATGACTGCGAGGTCATGAGTGTTTCCAGACCGCATGGCCTGGGGTTGGGCTTTCATCTGCGAGGCGGGCCTTAACGATAAGGTTGTCGTGATGTTTCTTCTGGTAGCGTAGCCAGGGTTTTTCTGTTAGTCTGGTACTCGCCCGAATGTGAGATCGGGGCGCGTTTCCGGTACAGTAGAAGTAACTATAACGCTTAGTTTTTCCGGCCACCGGTTTGCTATTCCTGCTGTTGTTGCTGCTTTCCGTTACTGCCGTTGTTTACAGTTGGGGTTCCGCGGGACCCCTACTGAGCCAGTGACAGGAGGCTCACCCCTGCTTTTTAGGTGCGGTGGTTCTTCCTCGAGGTTTGAGGGTGCTATGTAGAGGTTCTTAGTTGCCAGCTCGTCGGGCCCAGTGTTCACTTGGTGTTGGGTACATTTCTCTGCCCTAGACTGTACTTCTGTTGGACTGGACTCTATAGTAGTTGTTTATTTATTTCTATTAATTGTTGAATTATCCTACTTTATTTCCTATTTCTTTGTACCTCCACACTCCTTTTAGCCATTCCGAGCCTTCTCGGACTCGTGGGTGGCGGACCAGGATTCGAATGGTATCGGGCTCCTTTCGGTATCCGGATCTTGGGTCGCTACACATGAAGTCGAACACACCTGTTGGGTGTTGGCCCTTAAACCCCTATGCGAAGGGAGGGATAAAATATGATGTATGAAAACATAAAAAGGGTGCGTGCAAGTGTTGCACTGGGGGAGTTCTCAACGCGGTTGAGAGAGAGTTTAAGTGACAACAGAGTAACAAAGTAACACGGATGCATGCATGCAAAGTGCAGTTTAAAAAAAAAAGAAGAATAGAGATCGGAGAAAGAGTAGAAGAGGAGCATGTGGGGTTGATTCTCGTGTGAAGGCTTTGGATCGACGTTTGGGAGGAAGCCTCCAAAAGGATGAAGCTTTTAGACATGGGGAAGGCTTCTCCTTAAGCCTGAGATTTGGCAGCACCTACCCTCTGCGATGAAGTTGGCCTCCTTAGCAAAGAACCACAGGGGCTTATTTATAGGGGAAGAATCGCGAGTTTAATCCACGAATAATAAGGATAATCATCTCTGGTATGAGATAATCATCGGCAAGAGTCCTCCCAGTTCTGGAAGGCCACCGGAAACCCTTCCTGAGTTGAGAAGGATTCAAAAAATGGGAAAGTGGGAGCTGCGGTTGCGTTCGGAAACCTTAAACAAATGGCGTCAGATGTGGTGGTCGCCCATTAAATGGGCGTCCACCCAAAGAGTCGCCCATTCCAAGCCATTTTTTATGAAAATTAGATATTTCAAAAATTAGGAAAGAAATCACGTCTTGGGTCCTGGACACGGATTATCAATTTATGCGAATTTTGGTCGGATTAAGAATATTTGAAAATGGCAAGGAAATACGCGTCCGGGGTCCTGAACGCGTTCATGAATGGGCGTCGAGTCGAGAGGATGCCTTTTCTTGAATTATTCAGGAAAGTTAAATATTACCAAAAATCGAAAAGATAATCTCATCCACTTGATCGGGCGCGATTCAAGAAATTACAAATTTTTGGTAAATGGGCCAAAAAACGGAAAGGGAATTAACGACAGCGACCATGTCACTAATCAAAGAATTAGCGCCTTTGGGAGAAGTCGTTCATTCGTAAGGAATACAAGGTTCAAAAATGAGGGAATTGAAGAATATGCGTCTTCCAT
This sequence comes from Amorphophallus konjac, assembly GCA_022559845.1. Lineage (NCBI taxonomy): Eukaryota > Viridiplantae > Streptophyta > Magnoliopsida > Alismatales > Araceae > Amorphophallus > Amorphophallus konjac. The sequence goes on from CM040118.1 coordinate 448,789,743, forward strand.
ACCGGACGTGGACATGAATACGTGTCCACTTGGTTGGACGCGTCTCCAGAAATGAGCGCCCACTGGAAAAGGCGTTTAATTCAATAATTATTAGGAACAAATAATACACGTCTACTTGGTTAGACGCATTTAAGAATGTACAACTTTCAAGAAAGTCGTTAATTCAAAATAATTTAATGAGGCCAATAAATATGAAAATAAATACGCGTCTGGGACCCCGGACGTGATTTTGAAATGCGTCTGCCCGGACAGCCGCTCATTTGAAAACGAGGAATTGGCGACCACTAGCCTATCGTTGATTCAGAAAGGCCTCGAAAAATTGGAGAAAAGCCTAGGAAAAATGTGGGAAAGCTGAATTTTGAAAAAAATGAGGACAACCACTCAAATGATTCGATCTGAGGGTCAAATTGGGCATTACAATGTAATATGAGATGTACTCAAAATGATGTCAAATTTAGCGTGTCTACAGTTAGTTTATCAAGCTGATACTTCGTTACTCCGATGCTAATTTCGGAGGTGATAAAGATGACGGAAAGTCCACTTCAGGACACTTATTCATCTTTGGTGGTGCTACTGTTTCTTGGGGTAGCAAGAAACAAAGATGTGTTGCAAGATACACACAAGAAGCTGAGTATATTGCTGTCAGTATGGCTACTACTCACGCAATCTGGATAAAACGGTTCCTAAAAGATATAGATCTCAATTTTGTAGATGAACCAATTGAGATGTATTGTCATAATCAGGCAGCAATAAGTCTGATCAACAGTAGAGCAAATAGCTCTAGAGGAAAACATATAGAAATACAATATCATTACATCTGTGATATCGTACAAAAGGGGAAAATAAAGGTAACTTATATTGCCACAAGTGATATGATTGTCGATCCTTTAATAAAAAGCATTCCGACAGAGAACTTCATCAAACATGTTAGTTTGATGGGACTTAGAAACGTACAAGTCAAAGAAAACTTTCATGAATAATGAAACTGATGATACATATCACGGATAGTGGGAGTGCATCAGAATAATTAAAGAGAATATTATGTATCTCACGAATAGTGGGAGTACATGTGGATAATTTCACGGATAGTGGGAATAGTTCCATAATTCATTTGGCCAAGTGGGAGATGTTGGGATATGACCGAACAAACCCAAATATCTCGGAGGGAAAGAAGTTCAAATAGTTTTAACTCGTCAAAGGCTAGCCCTAACTAACGGAGAGAATATCTCCATGATTCCATAGGAGGCGGTTCCCATGGGGCAGCGATGGCTGGCGGTGAGCCTCTATAAATAGAATGTTCATTTGAGGAGAGCGAACATACGAGAAGAAAGCTTGCCATCGGAGCCCCAAAACATTTCTCCCCCTACCTCTTTTCTCTTCAACCACGGCCTGGAACGGGAGAAAAAAAAGGGGACATGTTTACCGCAAATCAAATAATAGCAGAGGGGTCTATACGTGCCCGTTGTTGATGTTGCAAGATCTAGTGGGAAGGGCTAATAGGTTCCCCAACAACCAAATAGAAGAATATGAACCGAGTCCTATACACATCATGAACCATCTCTGTGTAGGCATATGGATTCGTGTTTGTTCCCTGATCTGATCTCACCTGTTCAGCGATGATGCCGACATTGGTATAGGACTCGCGGCTCTTCGAGGTGAGCCCGGTGAGAGTGTACACATAGAGGCCGTCGGAGAAGGCGATGCCAGGGATGACCGTGACTCTGAGGAGTGCCAGCCACCATGCCGACACGGACCCCACCACCAGCCCCTCCAAGAACGTCGCCAAGTAGTGTATGAAGTTGCCCACCTGAAGAACAGAGGAAGAGCATTGGTTTAGCAGACATGGTGGCGGGGTGGCAGGCAGATCGACACTTTTGCCCTTTTAAATTACTTTCTCACTGATGGCATCTTGGACGAGTAGGGTGTCGGTGGAGACGCTGAAGACCACGTCGCCGGTCCAGACGTCGGTGTCAAAGAAGCCGACGTCCTGCTGCAGGACGGCCCCCGGGTAGCACCTCCGCAGTGCGTTCACCTGCCTCTCCCCCTTGTGCATCTAGCACGATATCTCCACGCCACAACAGCACATGAAGATTAAACCCATGGATGAAGGAGATCTGGATGGGGGTAACTTTGACGAACTCTGATGGCAAAGGGAGCCCAGCTCATAGATACCCCCCTCATCCCACTGTTCCTCCCATCCTTTCTCCTCCTAATCTTGTGCTCGATGGGGCTTCCTGTGCTCCACTGGCCTCATGTCCCTGGCAAACACCAGTAGGATTGGTGGAGGAAGAGGAGGGGGAGGAAGAATCGAGTCTTGATGTTGGGGGTGGAAGGGAAAGAGGGAGAACACTGGTGGGATTGGGGAAAAATCAGGCCCTAAAAGGGAGGGAAAAAAGAAAATGTCAGGCGCCAACTTTGGCACCCTTGGGGTTGTCCCTGTTACTAAGTATCTTCTTTTTTTTTAAAAAAAATTGAAATAACTTATTCTTATGTTTCTTTAAAATTGTAATAATTTTTAACATTTATACTTACGTTCACTCATAAAATATCGGTACATGTAACATTTTTCTACACTTTATTTATAACCGTCAGAATAAATGGGCCATATACTTACGCTATAATGAAACGTAAGAAAGTTACCTACGGAATTTAAAAAACATAAGAATAAGCTGTGTATACCTACATTTTATTGAAACGTAGGTAAAATTCATGGCTATAGGTCCTATTTCTTGTAGTGACTACTGCAGGAAGAAAAACTCAGTATGAACATCAATGAGAATCACTCCTCCAGAAACATCGTGGCTGACTGGCTGCACACTCTCTTCTTTTCCTTCTTCTCGCAGGAATGCACTCTTTTCTTTTCTCTCTTGGACTCTCATGTTCATGCCTTCTCTAGATTTTTCAACAGCTCCAGCATCAACTCCATGCAAGGAGGTGCATCCAATTTATAGGCACAAGAGGCAGAGAAGTTTCCCTCCAGAAAATTGCAATTTGATTGGCTGGAGTAAATAAATGAAATTTGACCAGGAGCACCTACAGCATCTTGACCTTCATTGGCTTGCAGCAGAAATGGCGTCCTTCTGTCCTTGGAGATTTGCAGGCTCATTCTTGATTGGTTGGAAGGAAAAAAAAGGTTTCCTTGAAAAGTGATATTTCCCACATTTGCAATCTGACCAATATTCTGCCCAAAAGGAGCTGTTATGGTAATCTCATGATGACAAGGACACTTGCCTATCCTAGGAACCTTTTCAGACCTCAAAAGCCGTGTTTTTGGAGGTTTACACTTGCTATTTTTGGTTCCTGGATCACTGTTGTGGTTTGATAGAAAATTTTCTGAAAGGGCTTCAGGTGCGTCGACGTAGTGAAGGCATTACGTTAGCGCAGCCTTCACCTACGGGCCACTAGTCACTGCAATGAGCTATTTGTCAGCCCTATCAGTTATTTTTCACCCTTATAGCTCATTTATCTTCCTTGCATATCCATTTGTCACCCTTATCTTTGTGATCCGTCGCCTTTGTTGTTCTGTCTTGCGAACTTCAATGTGGTTGACACAATCTTCATAAGTGCTTCTATTGCTGATGGGCTCAACCTTCATTGGGTTGAGGCAGCAGCCCAAGTGCATTAGCGCACCTTCTGCAGGTTCCTATCACAGTGGCTTCTGAGAAGGCACGGCGTTAACACATCTTCAAGTGTTCTTCAACTACTGGCGAACTGGCGATGATGGCGTTGACGCAGTGAGGGCATTGCGTTGGTGCAGCCTTCACTTACGGGCCATTCATCACGGCTATGACCTATTTGTCACCGCTAATGGCTATTTGTCACCTTTATCTATCTATTTGTCACCGCTAATGGCTATTTGTCACCCTTATCTTCATAAGTCATCACCTTTGCTTGTTGTTCAGTCTTGCGAGCTTTTTTTGCTTGGCTGCGTTGACGCACATAAGATGTTGCATTAGCGCAGCTGTGTTGAATTTACTGGCTTCAGCTCCGCAAGCCATTTTACAGCCCTGCAACCCATTTTACACCCTTATTTTCTATTTGTCACCCTTATGCGTCATTTTTCAGCCCTGTAAGCCATCGCCTTTGTTTCTTATTTTCGTCAGCTTCGCTTGATTGCGTTGACGCAAATAAGTGATGGAGTCGACGCAGCCTAAGCTCGTTTGGGCTTTTTCTGGTTTGTTTAAGCTTCTTCATGCCTGGCCAATCAAAGGATGTTTCAAGAGTTTTTAAATTAATTGGCTAATGACTTATATTAAGACATCATCAAAACATCATTTTCCTAATAATTTCCCCCCTTTTGATGATGGCATCTATGAGTCATTATGCTCACATTGTGATAGCAAATTATTTTTTTCATGTAGCGCATGAAGGACTCAGCAGGATATGCAGTGAACATGATATGCAATGGAACACAATATGAATGAACATACTATGCAAGAAACACATGCAGATAGTAGGCAATGAAAGCGATGAAGGCTGACTCCCCCTTAATGACTCATCAACAAATCAACAACTCTCTCCCCCCTTGACATCAGCAAAACAAGAGGGGTGAGGACAAAGGAGCAGGAAGGAGGAGACGGGAAGAAAATTTCAGAAGAGGAATTCAGGTCTAAGATAGATCGGATTAGGACTGGACCATCATCAAAAGCATAGGAAAGCTTTCCATCACAATAGCATGTCATGACAATAAAGGTTGAATTGAAGGATTATAATCAAGAACGTATAGAAATAGTAGAATCCAAGTAACTGACCGGAGTGTGTCCAACCAAGATTACTAAAGTTGATATACTTTGAAGGACCAAGGTTCTTAATGTTTCCAGTTCAGTCTATCTCACAAGATCTAGTGACCTGTCAGGAGCAACTACCAGCAGTATTGAAGACAAACAATCTAGGACATTGAGATTTTTGAATGCAAGCACCTCTGGTTTCCAACACCGAATTAGATTGACAATCAAGTTGAACTGGCACCATTTTACGTGAAGAGTCACATTTGTTAGATGCAACTACCCCAGTTACTCAGTGCAGTTTACTATCTTGTCGCATTAAGACGAGAGTTAGCTTGCCACATCATGCCTGACCCGCTATCACTTCACTGGTGAAGGAGTGCATATTCTCACTGGGCAAAGGCTATTCTTCTGTTGAAATCCTGCTGCTCAACACATTTTACTTTTATAGTACCAGATCAGAGTTAGTCAAGACTGTGCATTTTGACGCGAACCACCTCACGTCTTAGGTGAAGTGCGCCCGGTTACTCAGTAGGTCTCAACCATTGCTCTGCAATAAGTGCTTTGAGCAGTTTCTCAACGAAAATGGTTGTTTGACCACAATACTCACGTGAAGTTTATCAACAAAAATTGTCACTGGATGAGTATAAGCAGACATCGGGACACCAGAAGAAGGCACACAAGGTACATCAACAAGAGTAAACCCGAGGAGTTCCCCTTTCAAGCTTCTTGGCTTCAAATTTCAGAAGGTTGTTGAGTTTAAGCCCTCAATTCATTTAACAACCATGATGCTAAGTGCAGAAGTTTCTTTTAGAATGGTCAGTCAGCAAAAATCAGTCTTAGAAGAGAATCTCTTCTTGAAATAAACCACAAGGGAGTGGAAAAATGAACAAAGGATGGTACATACTCCCCCTTAGTGAATGCAAGGATTTGGATGACAAAGAGTGTGCATAAACAATGGTGTGATTGAGAAGGAGGATTGGAGGTTGAAGCATTAAAATGAGACCTTTTCAGGAAAATATTACCAGCTCCCCCTCAGCCTATGGACACAAAAATGCAATAGGTGAATACCCGTGATACCTGGCAGAGGATTTTCTCACGCATAGTGAGTGATTCCAGACAGACTGAGCCCGCCCTTTCACACATCACCATTTTATATACCATAGGGTGATTCACATAAGATAAATACGGAAACATACAGACTAAGATGCAACTATTGAGATGCAGCCAGCTTAATATGCATGATGGACTCCCCCTATCAACAACAAACAATGACCGCTTATGCTAGAATGAACATATCCAAGCACAATCAATCAAGTGGAGGGTCTACACAGATCCAATTCTCTTCTAAAGGTAGAAAATCTGTCATTACTCAGAGGTTTTGTAAAGATATTTGTAATTTATTTTTCAGATTGAACAAAATGTAATTCAAAGTTTTTCTTGCTTACCTCATCCCGGAAGAAGTGATGCCTTATTTCAATGTGTTTTGTGCGGGAATGTTGAATGTGATTCTTGGTTAAGTTAATGGCACTAGTATTATCGCACATGATGGGTGTGCATCCAAGATCTACTCCGTAGACCTGGAGTTGGTGCTTTATCCATAGCACCTGGGTTCCACAGCTACATGCAGTAATGTATTCAGCTTCTGTAGTGGAAAGTGCAACAGAGTGCTGCTTCTTGGAAGCCCATGAAACTAAGCATCCACCCAATAATTGGCAGTAGCAACTAGTACTTTTTCTATCAAGTTTGCATCTAGCATAATCAAAATCAGTATACGAGATTAAATCAAAAGAGCATGATGCTGGGTACTACAGCCCTAAGTCATGTGTGCTAGCAACATATCTCAGAATTATTTTTACAGCAATTAGATGTGATTCCTTAGGATTGGCTTGAAATCGAGCACACATGTAAACACTAAACTGAATATCTGGCCTAGAAGTAGTGAGATATAAAAGAGATCTGATCATACCTCGGTATGTCTTGGGATCTACAGATTTACCATTCTCATCAGCATCTAGGGATGTATTTGTTCCCATCGGCGTGGAGATGTGCTTGGCATCCTTCATTCCGAATTTCTTTAGAATCTCCAACGTATACTTGGACTGGTTTATGAAGAACCCTTCCCTTGTTTGTGTGACCTACAGTCCAAGAAAAAAATGGAGTTCACCCATGATGCTTATTTCAAATTCCTTCATCATTAGATCAGCAAATTGCTTACACATTTTTGAATCAGTTGAACCAAACACTATATCATCCACATATATCTGCACTATAATGATATGTCCATTCAAGACTTTTGTGAATAGAGTTTGGTCAACTTTACCTCTGATGTAGCCTTTGCTGGTCAGATGTTCACTCAACCTGTCATACCAAGCTCGTGGGGCCTGCTTTAGTACAAACAATGCTTTGTTCAGTTTGTACACATGGTTAGGAAAAGCATCTTGTTCAAAACCAGGCGGCTGTTCTACAAAAACCTCTTCCTATAGCAAGCCGTTCAGAAATGCACTTTTCACATCCATTTGTTGTAGCTTAATGCCTAGGGAGCATGTGAAGGCTAACAAAATTCTGATGGCTTCTAGTCTTTCTACATGGGCATATGATTCTTCAAAGTCAATGCCTATCTCTTGGTTATACCCCTTAGCTATCAGTCTGGCCTTGTTTCTTATTATGACCCCATCCTCATTTAATTTGTTTCTAAATACCCATCTAGTCCCAATGACATGTTGGTCTGTGGGCCTGGGGACCAGATTCCACACTTGATTTCTTTCAAATTGATTAAGTTCCTCATGCATAGCATTTACTCAATTTTCATCTTGTAAGGCTTCTTTAATGCTTTTGGGTTCAAATTGTGAAACTAATGCAATGCGATCTTCATTACGCACATCTTTATGAAATGATCTGGTCCTAGGGGGATCTTGAAGTCTGCCTATTATGTTCTGAGAAGGGTGGTCTTTTAGAGCTCAGATGTTTGTAAAAGGCTCACCGTGCAGAACTAAGTGTGCAGGGATTTCGATCGACCGACCTGTCTCTTGCTCTGATGGTTGTTGTTGACAGCCTTCTCCCTGCTCATCTTTGGACTCCGGGAATACACCATCGTCTTCCTCCATTTTCCTATCATCAATGTCTTTGTCAGATTTATCATTCATTTCAGCAAACATAACATGTGAAGTTTCTTCCACTATTTGATTTTTCACATTAAAAACCCTATATGCTCTAGAAGATTCAGAGCACCCCAAGAACATTCCAATATCACTCTTAGCCTCAAACTTGTCAAGATCAGCTTTGTCATTGTTGTGGATGTAACATTTTGAACCAAAGACTCGAAAATAGCCTAAGTTGGGTTTTTTACCTTTGAGCATCTCATAGGATGTTTTCTTACATTTTGGCCTTACCATGGCCCTATTGACGATGTAGCATGCCGTGTTTGTTGCTTCAGCCCAAAACTTTCTTGGGAGCTTGCTCTCAATCAACATTGTCCGGGCTATCTTAATAATTGTCTGATTATTTCTCTCTACAATGCCATTTTGCTTCGGGGTCCTGGGGGAGGAGAATCTATGTGTTACACCTTCTTGATTGCAGAGTTACAGAAATAGGAGTTTTTGAATTCTCCTCCATGGTCAGATAAAATGGTGGCAATTCTGAACTTGCCTTCTTGCTTTACTTTTCTAAAGAGTTTCTAAAATTCAATGAAGGCATCATTTTTGTTAGTAAGGAAAAGTATCCAAGTGATGCGGGACGGTACTGAAATGGGCTAGGACCTACGAATGCAACAAGTGTGGCCAGCACTCGCACACCAAAGGCAAGCCGGGCGGCAGACCTCCGTAGTGTTCCTCCGGGTGGAGGCGTCTCTCAACAAGAAACTCAAGCCCAACGACCGTCCCTATGAGGGAAGCGTAGGGATCTCAGCGGCTAAGGAACCGCCGTACGCCTAGGGAAATCTAGTCCGAGCTCGGCGCTCGACTAGGGCCACGGAATGGGTACTCAACTCATAATCACGCGGTGAATAACAAGGTAGCTAGGAACCTACACACACTCACGCGGCATGCTAGAAAGTATACTAGGAAAGCAAATGCCAACAAAGGGAGCGTCGCACGTACCTCCACGCCTAGGCGTGGGGAAGAAACCCCGGCCGAGATCGACAACCCCGATACACAAGGATGAACAATAATACAACCTCAACCACCAACGCCCACTCCTCGCAGGGAGATAACAGGCTACACAAAGAGATTCGGGGCTGCCGATGTACGGGCTGACGGGCGGCACTCGGTGAAGGGTTGGCCGCGAGGAGGATCCGAACGGTGGTCGGCAGGTTTGCAGCAATGCGTGACTCCGCGGTGAAAACTCCCACGACCTGGTCCGGTGTCCGATTGAGGCGCCGTCAGAGATGGCGTGTAGCTAGGTCACGGGAGGAAGCCTCGGCCAAAGGGGGCGCGCAGATTCCGTCCGTGGTAGCCGGGGGCGCACCTGCAAGTTGCGACAGGATTCTGCTCCCAGAACCGCACGCTCGAGCGGGAAAAATCAGAAGAAATATCTCCGAAGGGCGAACGGAGCTCTGCTTGTTAGAGGACGAAGAGGACGCAGAGCCGCAGGTCCTGACCGAAGGAATCGATCAGATCTGGTCGTGGCTGAGAGCAGCAAGCTCTGGATTCCGCAGGTGGTTCTGGCGCCGGGTGGACAGGGCAGACCTGCGTGACATCACGGGAATGGACGCCACGAGCACCTCGGACGTCGGAACGAGGAGAGATCAGCGGCGTTGGACAGAGGACGAAGAGAGGTACGACCGGTGAAGATCTCACGTCCAAAATCGCAGACGTCCATCCTGTGGGATTTTTTCAAGGGGGAGAACAGAACCAGGCTCGCAGGGAGAGGGGGTCCTGCGCGCGCTCATGAGGAAAATCGCCACGGGTGATGCCGAACTCCGAATGAGGCGAGACCACCTCGCACGCGTCGCCGACTCGTAGCAGAACTACCCAAAAATGGACTGGTCGCTCAAAGTCGCCAGGAACAGGGGAGGTCGTCGCAGCTCTTGGAGACAAGATCTGGTTGCACTGAACTTGAACCTGTGAAGAGATAGAAGAGAGGGGGAACCTCGGCGTCGCACCGAGGGGATGGGGAGTCACACCCCAAGCTTGATCCCGTCGCAGGATCAAAGAGACACAGAGGGGGGCACAGCCTCCTTCAAGAGAAACAGCAACTTTTTTTGTTTATTCATTTGATAATCCACCAAAAGAAAGATACAAGCCTTATATATCCGGGGGGGAAAGAGCTAGGGTTTCATCCCAAGCCACAAGGAAGGGGGGGGGGGGGCGCAAATGGAAGGGGGGTGCGACCCAGCCTTGTGCCTAAGCACAAAGGTATACTCCTGAAGGTACTCCACCCACCGACTATGACGCGCATTCAGCTTCTTCTGAGTATGGAGAAACCTCAAAGCCTCGTGATCAGAAAAGAGCACAAACTCCTGGTGTAGGAGATAGTGCCGCCAATATCTCAATGCCTGGACGACTGCATAAAACTCCTTGTCATACGTGGAATACCGCAGTTTGGCATCGTTCAGCTTCTCGCTGAAAAAGGCAATGGGATGAGACTCCTGACTCAAGACTCCCCCTATACCCACTCCAGAAGCGTCGCAGGTGACCTCAAACACCTTAGAAAAATTAGGCAAGGTAAGAACAGGTGCCTGGGTCATGCGCTCCTTGATGCTCTGAAAGGCCGTGGCTGCAGCCTTAGTCCATGTGAATACCCCCTTCCTAATGCAATCCGTGATCGGGGCAGTGATGGAACTGAAGCCAGGAATGAAGCGACGATAGAACGTCGCTAGGCCATGGAAGCTCCGAACATCGTGGAGGGTGCGGGGCTCAGGCCATTCCTGAATGGCGCGTATCTTCTCCGGATCAGCGGAGACCCCATCGCGAGACACTATGAACCCAAGGAAGGAAACTTGATCGGTCATGAAAGCACACTTCTTCGGGTTGGCGAATAAGCTCTCTCGCCTCAGAACAATGCAGACCTGCCTGAGGTGGTCTAAGTGGTGCTCCCTAGTGCGGCTATAAATAAGGATGTCATCGAAGTAGACGACCAAAAAGACCCCTATCATAGGGCGCAAGACCTGGGTCATCAACCGCATAAATGTACTAGGGGCATTAGATAGCCCAAAAGGCATCACTAACCACTCATACAGACCATCCTTGGTCTTGAATGCAGTTTTCCACTCATCTCCAGGCCTGATCCTAACCTGGTGATAGCCACTTCGAAGATCAATTTTAGAAAAAATAGTGACTCCCGACATCATATCTAGCAAATCATCCAGTCGGGGAATAGAAAAATGATATTTCACCGTGATCTTATTGATCGCACGGCTATCGATGCACATCCTCCATGTGCCATCTTTCTTCGGGGCTAGCAAAGCGGGGACAGCGCAAGGGCTCTTGCTGTCCCTGAGGGAACCCCTACTCATCAACTCCTCGACCTGCCTCTGCAACTCGGCATGGTCCGCGGGGCTCATCCTATAGTGAGGGAGGTTAGGCAATGAAGAGCCCGGGACAAGGTCGATCTCATGCTGGATGTCACGCATAAGTGGAAGGCCCCCAGGGAGGTCCTCCGGGAAGATATCAGAAAACTCGCGTAAAATCGCAGCCAACTCGGGGTTTAGCTCACCCTAGGATCCTGGGATGACATCACTCACCTCTCGAACAACAACAACAAAGAGGGGACTACCACTGGTGAACTCCCTCTCCATCTCACGGGGACTAATCACCATCAACCTCCTAGTGGAAGGCTCTCCTAGGGTGAGGGTAGTGGAGGAGGTAGTGGCTGGCACCAAGGGTGGGGTAGGAGGGTCGGCCTTCCCCTGACGAGGGGTGTTCGTGGCACTGGGGCCGGCTGGCCCGCGGACGGCAGGATCCCTAGGCTGGGTGGGGTGAAGAGTGATCCTATGACCACCATGGTCGAAGATGCAAGTGTTCGACCGGCCATGGAGGGTGGCATCCCTATCGAAGAGCCAAGGCCTACCTAGAATGATACTACCCACCTCCATAGGTAGCACGTCACACCAAATCTCATCATGGTAGGTCTGAAACTGCAATGGCACTAGACAACGAAGCCTGACCGGGATAGAGGTAGAATCTACCCAGGATACCCGATATGGAGCAGGGTGGTCCACAGGTGTCAACCCAAGACGAGTAACCGTACCGGTGGATATGGCATTAATGCAGCTCCCACTGTCAATGATCACCTTGCAGGCTTTCCCTCCAAGTCTATAAAAGGTGTGAATGATGGTGGTACGACGCCAGTCGTCACTTACCTGGGGCTGGGTAAGGATACACCGGACTACCCCTAACTGCACATCACCCTGATACTGAGTACCAGGGACATCGTCCTGCTCTCCCTCAAGCAACTCATCGAAGAACTCCTCCGCTAACTCCTGGCCGGCCTCATAGCTGACTGGCAGAAGCTCAGCCGTGGGATCAGTGGGCGAGGGGTCCGTCACAACAAGAGACTCTCTAGTGGGGCACTTGTTTGCATAATGGCTGACTCCCCCACACCTATAACAGTTGTTTCACGCCCCTGTGCTAGGAGATGCTCCCCCGGTCATTGGCCCTTTCCCCTTGTCATCATGACGGGCCGGGGGTGGTGGTAGCTGGGGTCGGGTAGGGAACGTGGGCGGCTGAGGGCGTGAGGTGGGGTAAGGTGGCTGCTGGCGAGGAGGAGGGAGAGTGTCCCTCGGCAGGGGAGGGTGAGGCCTAGGAACAGTAGGGTCCTGGCGAGGGGGTTCCGAGGGCCGGGCCGCCGGAAACCGACTATAGGAACTAGGTGCGGTGCGTGGGTCGAACCCCCGCTGACTGGTGGTCCCCTAACGTTGGAGTGAACTCCGCCTCAAACTGCTCTAGCTCCATAGCAACCTGATACGCGAGCTCTAAGGTGTTCACATTACGGCGAAATAACTCATACTGGTAATGGGGCCGTAGACCACGACGGAAACGAGAGATGGGCATGGTGCTCTCCTCACTGACTCCACATCGCAAGAAATACTCGTCGAACTCTGCGATGTACTCGGACACGGTCCGATCTCCCTGGCTGAGACTCTGCCATCTGTCAATGGGCCTCTGGCGATATGAGGGAGGCAGGTACTTGTCTCGGAGTTTGACCTTCATCTCACTCCAAGATTCGACCTGGGGGTCCTGACGCTGAAATAGCAGACTCTCCAGATTCCTCCAATATGTTTGTGCCCGACCTAGTAACTTCATCTTGGCAAACTTAACTTGCCGGTGGTCAGACATCTCAACCCACTCAAAGTACCTGTCCATGCTAGCCTCCCAGTCTAGGTAGATCTTCGGGTCCAGGGACCCGTCAAAAGTGGGAGAGTCCACGCGAACGGTCCTAAGGGCCCGATCATCCTCGTCATCCCTCTGTGGTCGGTGACCACGGTGGCGTCGGCCATTCCCCTCATAATCATTGTCGGATCCGTAATCCTCAAAGTCAGGGACTCGTGGCCGTCGCTCCTCAGCCCGATATGGTGGGGGCTGGGCAGCTGCCGCCTGTGGGGCACGATCAACTCTAGGGGGGTCCTGATGGGGCACTTCCTCTACCCTCCCTATCCGCCCGATCAGACCTTGGATAGATCGGTCAGAAACCTCAGCGCGGTCCTCTATGGCCTTGAGTCGGCCCTCCAGACGGTTGGTCAGGTCCTTAGTGGCTTGTTCAGAACTAGCCAAGCGCTCCATGACTTCGGCCATGAAATCCTCTAGAGAGGGGCCTCCCTGGGTGGTACCACGGGGGTCGCCCATAGTGTCCGGGCGATGGTAGTGGGTGCCACCCCGAGTGGGCATGCAAAGGGACCTAAAGGGGCCAAGGGGGACTCACTAAGACCTATATGGGTGGACACATGCTAAATGGAATGCAAGACTCAACCCTAGACGTAAACCTATAGGCTCTGATACCACTTTGATGCGGGACGGGACTGAAATGGGCTAGGACCTACGAATGCAACAAGTGCGGCCAGCACTCGCACACCAAAGGCAAGCCGGGCGGCATACCTCCGTAGTGTTCCTCCGGGTGGAGGCGTCTCTCAACAAGAAACTCAAGCCCAACGACCGTCCCTATGAGGGAAGGGTAGGGATCTCAGCGGCTAAGGAACCGCCGTACGCCTAGGGAAATCTAGTCCGAGCTCGGCGCTCGACTAGGGCCACGGAATGGGTACTCAACTCACAATCACACGGTGAATAACAAGGTAGCTAGGAACCTACACACACTCACGCGGCATGCTAGAAAGTATACTAGGAAAGCAAATGCCAACAAAGGGAGCGTCGTACGTACCTCCACGCCTAGGCGTGGAGAAGAAACCCCGGCCGAGATCGACAACCCCGATACACAAGGACGAACAATAATACAACCTCAACCACCAACGCCCACTCCTCGCAGGGAGATAACAGGCTACACAAAGAGATTCGGGGCTGCCGATGTACGGGCTGACGGGTGGCACTCGGTGAAGGGTTGGCCGCGAGGAGGATCCGAACGGTGGTCGGCAGGTTTGCAGCAATGCGTGACTCCGCGGTGAAAACTCCCACGACCTGGTCCGGTGTCCGATTGAGGCGCCGTCAGTGATGGCGCGTAGCTAGGTCATGGGAGGAAGCCTAGGCCAAAGGGGGCGCGCAGATTCCGTCCGTGGTAGCCGGGGGCGCACCTGCAAGTTGCGATAGGATTCTGCTCCCAGAACCACACGCTCGAGCGGGAAAAATCAGCAGAAATAGCTCCGAAGGGCGAACGGAGCTCTGCTTGTTAGAGGATGAAGAGGACGCAGAGCCTCAGGTCCTGACTGAAGGAATCGATCAGATCTGGTCGTGGCTGAGAGCAGCAAGCTCTGGATTCCGCAGGTGGTTCTGGCGCCGGGTGGACAGGGCAGACCTGCGCGACATCACGGGAATGGACGCCACGAGCACCTCGGACGTCGGAACGAGGCGAGATCAGCGGCGTTGGACAGAGGACGAAGAGAGGTACGACCGGTGAAGATCCCACGTCCAAACTCGCAGACGTCCGTCCCATGGGATTTTTGCAAGGGTGTGAACAGAACCAGGCTCGCAGGGAGAGGGGGTCCTGTGCGCGCTCACGAGGAAATTCGCCACGGGTGATGCCGAACTCCGAATGAGGCGAGACCACCTCGCACGTGTCGGCGACTCGTATCAGAACCACCCAAAAATGGGATGGTCGCTCAAAGTCATCAGGAACATGGGAGGTTATCAAAGCTCTTGGAGACAAGATCTGGTTGCACTGAACTTGAACCTGTGAAGAGATAGAAGAGAGGGGGAACCTCGGCGTCGCACCGAGGGGATGGGGAGTCACACCCCAAGCTTGATCCCGTCGCAGGATCAAAGAGACACAGAGGGGGGCGCAGCCTCCTTCAAGAGAAACATCAACTTTTTTTGTTTATTCATTTGATAATCCACCAAAAGAAAGATACAAGCCTTATATATCCGGGGGGGAAAGAGCTAGGGTTTCATCCCAAGCCACAAGGAAGGGGGGGGCGCAAATGGAAGGGGGGTGCGACCCAGCCCTCCTCCATTCAAGGGGGGTGCGGCCATCCCCCCTCCAATCAAGGAGGGATCAAGGGGGGGGGCGCCCAAGGGGGAAAGGGGGAGGGAGATGGAATGGGGAAAGGGGGGCGCCCAAAAAGGCAAGTAGAGGGGCCAAGGGGGGGAAGGTGGCGCAGCCACCATGGGTGAGGGATGCGCCCTCCTCCCCAAAACCCTAACCCTAATCCAACCAGCAATGGGCCATGGCTAAGCCCAATAAGAAAGGAAGACAACCCAATACTCCCTACACATAGT
This sequence comes from Amorphophallus konjac, assembly GCA_022559845.1. Classification (NCBI taxonomy): domain Eukaryota; kingdom Viridiplantae; phylum Streptophyta; class Magnoliopsida; order Alismatales; family Araceae; genus Amorphophallus; species Amorphophallus konjac. Next base: position 448,805,287 of record CM040118.1, read on the forward strand.
CTGATAACATAAAAGAACTAGATAACGTGTCCACGCAGGGACCAAACCTAGGCCCAACATGGCCTCAAATGAGAAGAAGGATCCTCTAGTAGATGCCGTAATCGCCTAGCCAAAGAGATGCTGGCGTGCTCCGTGTGCTCCGTCGAGTGATGCGGCGCGTGTCCTCACCACTTCGGGGTCCTGGGGGAGGAGAATCTATGTGTTACACCTTCTTGATTGCAGAGTTTACAGAAATAGGAGTTTTTGAATTCTCCTCCATGGTCAGATAAAATGGTGGCAATTCTGAACTTGCCTTCTTGCTTTACTTTTCTAAAGAGTTTCTAAAATTCAATGAAGGCATCATTTTTGTTAGTAAGGAAAAGTATCCAAGTGAAACGAGAGAAATCGTCAACTATCACATATCCAAACCTTTTCCCACTAATGCTAGCTATTCTAGTTGGGCCGAACAAATCCATATGTAGAAATTCAAAGGGCATGGTTGACAAGGGATCACTTCTAGATTTAAAAGTTTTTCGATTTTGCTTACCTAGGGAGCATGCTTCACAAACCTGGTCGACCTTTGTATAGGCCAGTTTTGGCAAACCCTTAACCATTCCATGTTTGGACAGTTCATGCAGTGTACCATAGCTGACATGTCCTAAACGTCTGTGCCACAACCACGCATCACTAGGCTGTTTGGCAGACAAACACAAATTTTCGAAACGTGGGGTGTCAAGGTCTTCCATGTAGACACTATTTACTCTATGACCTACAAACATCACATCGTCAGAGTTCTAAAAGTTTTTACATTCATTAGCATTAAACAGAACCTTATGGCCTTTGTTGCACAATTGGCTTATGCTGAGCAGAGTGTGCTCAAGGCCTTCAACAAGCATAACGTTTTCAATGAAATTGGATGAGTTCTTGCCTATTGTACCTGTGCCAATGACTCTTCCTTTGTCTTTACCTCCAAACCTCACCTGACCACCTTCCTTCTTGATCAAATGGCTGAACTTCTTTCTATCTCTTGTCATGTGCCGTGAGTAGTCGATGTCCAAATACCATCGATTGTGATGGGCTGCTAGACAATCCTGCACAGAAGACATTAAGCAGAGATTTTTGGAACCCAAAAAAATTTGGGTCCACAGTCATAATTCAAAGCATGCAATAAGTTCTTCGGAATCCAGATTTACTTAAAGACCTTCATCCTTTGACGGACCAGCATTGATTGTTGGTGTGTCCAGGTCTATTGCAGGTGTGATAAGCAGATTTTATGAATTTCATGGAATGCGAATTGAACTGAGGTCTAGATCTTGGGTCTCCAAATGTGTTGGATTGGGTGTGGGAGATACCCACGTTTGGCTACCTGTGCACCTTCTTTTATTGTTGAGCCATTTTTTCTTTTCGAAATGTCTAGATGAACTGCGTTGACGCATGTTCCTGGTGCGTCGACCTGATTGAGCAGCTGATTTCTTATGATGATTTTGAAGATCTCTTTTCTGATTTTTGATGTTCTGACTTTGGCTTTGAGAAACCCGAGTTTTGGAAGTTTTGGGATGAGGAACACTTTGCCTTGATTGCTCTTCCACGATTAACTTGCCCTTCCCTTTTTCAAGACGGAATGTGACAGTTTTTAATTCAAAAGCTCTCTTCTCCGTGGGATTAAATCCCAACCCTTCTTTTCTAAAATTCACCCGGGTACCTAGGATGGCATCTAGGTTGGACTTTCCTTGTGTTAATTTCTCTAGATCAGATTGTTTATCCTTCAGCTCTTCTTCAATTTTTTAAAGATTTTTTTGTAACTCATCATTGACGACTTTTATTGCTTCATACTTTTCTAGATTAAATTGCTTCTCTTTCTCATATTCTTCACATTTTAAACTAGCATAATTTAGCTGTGTTCGAAGGACATTATTTTCTTCCTTTGAGCTTTCCAGTTCTGAGTGATTGGTTTCAAAGGCTTCAACTTGTTTCTTCAGTTTTTCATTTTCAGCTTTTAGTGTTTCCAATTCCTTGTTAACAAGATTATCATGCGCAAGCGCATTAATCTTCTTCTTTAGATACTTGTTCTCCTTTTTGAAAACTTCATATCTTTCAAATAAATCAGTGTAGGCTTCTTCCCAATCTTCAACAGAAAAATGATCAAATTTGGTAGTTACATGATCTTCTTCTTTCTCATTTCCGTCTGCCATCAGGCAAAAGTCATCCTCATCTTCTGATGCGGAGGAGCTTTCACTTTCTTCCTCGTCATGGCTCCAAGTACAAACCATTGCCTTGGGCTTCTTTCCATTGGCTTTGGCCATCTTTTTGAGCATCTCTGGGCATTCTACTTGCATATGCCCTGGTTTCTTGCATTGGTAACAAATGACCTTGTCAGAACTTTTGGTTTGGGCAGATTTAAAATTGGAGATCTTCCTTACCTGACCCATTCTCTTTTTCTTTTGGAATTTACCTCTATTCCTTAAGAACTTCTTAAATTGTCTAGTGAGCAGGGCATGATCAGCTGAGCTTATCTCTGGGATGTCATCATCATCAACCTCATCAGAGCTATATGTGCTCTCAAAAACTTTGAGAGCCACAGTCTTCTTTGGCTTGACATCTTCTTCACTTCTCTTCAGGTTGAACCCATATGTCATGAGCGAGCGTATAAGTCCGTCAACTATCAATAGTCCTTGGAGTCCTCAATAACAGTGACCTTAGTGTGCCATGCTGGGGTGAGAGATCTAAGGATCTTCCTAACAAGTTCACTCTCAGTGTATTCTTTTCCTAGAAGTTTTAAGCTGTTTGTTAATTGGGCGAATCTTGCATACATTTCAGAGATGGATTCATCTGGTTTCATTCTGAACATTTCATAATCAGAGATTAACATGTTGGTCTTTGTGGCCCTTACCTCAGATGTCCCCTCATAGATTAGCTCAAGCATATCCCACATTTCTTTTGTAGATTTACAAGTGGATACTCTTGAGTATTCTGTAGGGCGAATCTTGCATACATTTCAGAGATGGATTCATCTGGTTCATTCTGAACATTTCGTAATCAGAGATTAACATGTTGGTCTTTGTGGCCCTTACCTCAGATGTCCCCTCATAGATTAGCTCAAGCATATCCCACATTTCTTTTGTAGATTTGCAAGTGGATACTCTTGAGTATTCTGTAGGGTGGATGGTGCACTGCATGATTTTCATGCCTGGCCAATCAAAGGATGTTTCAAGAGTTTCTAAATTAATTGGCTAATGACTTATAGTAAGACATCACCAAAACATCATTTTTCCAACATTCTACTGCTACTACAATTGCTTAGCATAGATAAGAAAACACTGACAATTCAAAGGAAAAACATTGTGGAAGTGAATATGCCCATACTGCAAATGGCACTTCCATGACTCATTCTCTATGAGTCCATAAAAACACTTTTCCAATGCCATCTTGAGCTGGAGGGGTGTTACATCCTCTATTTGTCTCAGATAAATTGAGACTTTTCCCTAGAGTTGGTCGGAGTTCAATATTCGGCGTATCGCCACTCCGTGGAATATTTCCACGCATCAGAATTCTCTGGCCAGTATGTCTCTACAATTATATACCTCGCACAGCAAGCGAGGTGGTCAAGAGCTAGATTAAATCCACCATGATTGTTAGGATCGCGTGGTTCCAGGCCAAATCCTGAAGGAGTGGAGTTTTTCTCCTTTGGATGTTCAACATAAACAAGGAAAACCTTGTAACAAGAAGAGGGAGATGCAAAGGATGGTGTACACACTGCCGAGGAAGTCCCACACACATGTACCACACTGCTCGAACAAGAACAAATCCCCTCTTTGCGTCCCACGGCGTAGGGAAGATGACAAATGAACAAGGAGAGAGTTCCCTCCTCTCTCCACGCGGCGTGCTGCAAGAACTAGGTTGAAAAACCCCCAAACCTGGGGTTTATACAAAGGAATAGGTGCGAGAGACCCGACCGGGGTCTAGCAGACTCGTCCAGGGTCACCCGACCCCGGGGAGGTACGCGCGCGATCGGGCGGACCCTCTCAGGGTCGCACGTGGCCCGAGGGGACTCGCCAGAGGTCGCTTGACCCCAGTGGGCCCTGTCTGGGGTCAAACGACCCCTGGCAGGACCTTCACGGGTCATTTGACCCCAGGGGGGGTCTGATCGAGGTCGAATGACCCCGGGTAGGTCCCCCGCTGGCCTGCCCGTGGTCGTTCGACCCCGGGTGGGGTCCCCGGGGTCGTTTGACCCTGCCCCTGTCATGCCCTGAACCAATAGCAGCGAAAACTTTCTCGGAACGTGGCTGTGAAATAGTCATGACAATCAGAGTAGGACAACTAACAAATAAAATAAAACAACATTGATAGACACAATGAGTCCAGAATTAAACAAAATATAGTTTTATTGATATGAAGACTTCCAAATTACAATCTTTAACTCAACTTACAATAATGAACTCAAATAAAAGAAAAAGGGAAAAGAAACGAGAGTCTCGACTCCAACTAGACTCAAGAAAATAAGAAAAGGACTCGGGTCTCTAAAGTTGCAGGTCCACTCGATCACTCTTGCCCATTCCCAATTGCATGTACTCTAGCTTCTATATTACCTGAAAAATGTTAAAGAAACGAGGGTGAGCAAAAAGCTTAGTAGGATTTATATCTCTATCACCTAGCAAAATTTAAGTAATTAATAATTTAATAGTGTGAAAAGAACTATATGCATGAACTATACAAATCCCTAAACAAGTAAATCCAAAAGTAGAGTCATGGTCAACAGGACTTGAAGAGAGTTGAGTGAGTGAGAACATGTATATAAATTCATGCAAGGCATAAGGAACAAGTATCAAGATGGTTACATAATAAATCATGTGAAACTATAACTGAACATGCTCAAGTGATCAACATTCAGAAATTTGGCCATTTATTAAGTCAAGTCAATCAAGCAAGTACGTTCAAGTATTCATGTCAAATGAATGTATATAGTTCACGTATAAATGGAATGTCATAGACTCAAACACACTAGTCAAGTACTTCGGTGCAATGCCATACCTTGTCATTATAACTCCCATGGGCACTAGAACTTTCAGGTGCTCCTCCCAGGACCAGACCGGGCCCTTAATGATGCGTTGGCATTGAGGGGTGGATCAAAGATCCAAGTGAAATATACACATCCACATTATTTAATGGCCAAGAATTCCAAGAACAAGCTTATGTAACCAAGGCATCAAGAGTAGAGATATGAATCTATTTTAGGGATTTCAATAAATCAAGATAAGACATTAGAACGACCAAGATTCAAGGCGATTCTAGTAGCAAGTTCTGGAATATACATTAAGGGGGTCGTGAAAACATCAGGGTAGTAGCCTGGAGAGGCTAAAACCTAACAAAGCTCGAGTCTCATAATACGACACAAGATACATGAAGATCGTGAAACTGGGCAAGGACACGGTTGACTATACATCGCGGTCTAATAGAAGCGGTCTGGGCCTGTCCGTGTTTAGAAGAGGGCCAAAAGGGGTCTGTGTCGACACACTAGGCAGGTGTGTCGACTCACAATATGAGAGAATCCTAACGCGGTCGAGCGACCTACTGCGGTCATCAAGACGCAGCCAGGTGGAGGTCCACGTTCAGGGTCAGAATCAATAGATAGAGGCAATATCAGTCTACTGAAACAGGGGTTCAGTCGACTGAAATCGGAAATCGGTTGACCGGAACAGGATATCGGTCGACTGAGATAGGCAGGCATACTGGCTGGATGTGGTCGTTGGCCAGTTGTGATATGTTGAACGCGGGCTCCAAAGGGTCGCGTTCAGGACAGAGTTGGCAGAAGTTGGTTATGACCTCGCACCGCCCACTCAAAAGTCGGTTGAACCCCATCCTACCCAGTAGGACGTGGATTCCAAGGGTTTTTAGAGTTTTTAGGATATAACTTGGTCGGCGTCCTAGTGGGAATCTTAGGCTCGTAGAGACTTATGGAGGCCTCGATGTAGAGATTTTAGTCCAACGGAAGGAATATCTGGCAGAGGGTTCCAACTACACCAAGAATTTGGGGTGTGCGTAAACACGGAAACCTGTGGAACGATGAGTCAATACCACCGGGATGGCATGACTTTCAAACAACACTCCTGCAAAATCTATTCTAAGGAAAACATCGAATAATCATGGAGGCTTAGGATGTCATGAAAGCACAAAAAATTTAAGAACTCAAAAGATGTTGAACAGCAAGTTGATCTACTATATTTTATCATGTGGAGATAATAAGGAAGATGGAATGGAGATAATAAGGTAGATGGAATAGACATACAGATGATTATCTATTAGAAATTAGAACAATTACTTCATAAGCCCTAGTTAAATAGGGCGTTCTGTAACATTATTGACTTAGAAGCATGCTGTCTAACTGTGGATAGCAAAGATTAAACACTAAAGAAACTAGGGTTCAGCTGAGAGACCCAGGGACATAACGTTATTTGGTCCCAGGCCGCGATCAAGTAGTCGCGGTCTTACAAGAGACCGTGATCAAGCAAATTTTAACAAATTCCATTTTTTTTAAATACAGAAAAACTATGGTCGCGGTTGATTATGGTGCTGCGTTCATGGTCGTGGTCACTGAACCCACTGCGATCTGCGATAGAGACTCACCTTCTGGCGAACCTCGGCATACCTTGGTTCAAATGTCGATTGCGATTGATATAGTCAATAAAAATTGGGCAAAATAGTATCAAATGAAAGAGCACTTAAAGATGCAACTTTTGATATATAGAATTAGAGGTTTGGGCCTGAGAGACACCTACCTTAATCAATTTAAGATGAAAGGGAAAATGGACACCAAAACCCTAGACGCCTTGCCTTCTACCTCCTGATTCACCCTTGACCACGCATGTCGCCGCCTTCCAGAGCAAAATGGGTTTCTCTGGGAGTGTGGCCCTTCTATTTATAGGGTTAGGGAGCCTCGAAGAGTCCTCGGTCGATCAATAGAAATCTGGGAACAAAATTGACGAAAAATTTGCAATCTACCTTATCTAGCGACGTCGCCCCCAAATTAGGGTTTCATATGGCTAGAGTTTCGAAGGATGGTCGACCCTCATGGATGGGCTAGGGTTGGCTTCGATTAAACCCTTTAGGTCAAGGTTTGAGGTCCAATTAGGCTAGATTGGGTAGGTTTTTCTTAACCTCCGAGTTAACCCTAATTTAGCCCAATACACCTATTCCAAATTTTCTTTTGGGGTTTTCCACTTCAGCAATTATGTTAGAAATTATCTTATGTATCAATTTATTAATTTTCCATATTTTTATTATTTTATCATTTTGAATTTGAGATGGTAATTACATATTTTAAATTTATTCATTATTTTATTCCTAGAATTGTATTTATTCAGGTATTATTTTAAATCCGGGTTGCCATGATTGTGCCACAAAAATACTAAATTTTCTTTATTGTCATTTGAATTAAATTCGTAGCATAGTAATTATTCACTCTTATTTACGTAGTTTGGCCCTTTTTAAAATAACTAAATACTATAGTACCGTTTAACTAAAGAGGATTGTTGAAGTTTCTAGATGCCAAGTTAATTAGGAATTCGAATGTATATAAATATTTTAACCCATTCAATAGATTAGCTTTACTTTTAGATCAATTATTTATTCACTATACCATTAATCTATTCGTCTTCGTTTCCCTTTATTTATTCACATAAACTTCTATCGAATTCAAATTTTTAAGTGAAAATTACTAGGCTTATTTCGTAACACCATTTCATATATTTCTTTTTCTTAATTTTTCATTTCAAGTATATATATTTTATTTTGATTTTTACCTTTATTAATTATCGAGGGTGTTACAACCCCTTTTCTCTCTCGTAGAAAAAGAAAAAAAAGAAAAAAAAAGATCCTCCCAGGGTCATTTTTATCCCCTACGGGTTCAAACACCTTCGGGTGTCCCTCCACCTTCTATAAACAGACCCCTGGGGGTCCAATGGGAGGAATGAAGTATCAACCATCAAGTACGTACTACGAGTAGAGACACCTGCACACGGACGACAAGAGCATTGTTCGTTATTTTTGACCCTCGAGGGATAGGTGATCCCCGGGTCTTGTATTTATGCCCCTAAGGGCTATATATATAATTATGCCTTTCTGTGGGTTAAGTTTGTACGTTTCTACGCCCCCGGGATGGCTAAATTATGTGGTTCTGTCCCTATAATGAGAGAATTATGAAAACACCCTTCCCGAGACTGCGAGAAACATAAGTCCTGTTATTTGTAGTTTTGTTATACACATTTTTGAAATTGGGGCTATGTCCATGTATTCTGCGTCAGCGCGGAGACTCCTCATGTACAGTCAATAACTCGTCGACAACCCGTGTGCCCACTGGAACCATAAATGTATTCAATGTACTCTATAGATTTTCTTTGCACACCAGTCAAGAAAAATTATAAGAAAACCCCTGACTTTTAGAAAATTGTATACAAACCCCTCCCTTTGCAAATCGATGCACGTGTGCCTTCTATAAAGTCTCTCATTGCTCCTTCCGCTTAGCGATATTGTCAGCTCAGCCCTACATTTGAGAGCCACCTCAAACTTAGGTCCGCGTGGTGTCTAGTAAAATAATGAAAATGTTGTATATATATCAGTGCTTTTGATGATAACAAAACTAAGGAGATATGTTTGCTCACGTGCATGGAACTAATAACTTAAGTGATTTTCATAAGCAATCAAGTCGGATTTCATCACAGATTTTGCTTAAGTGTTTAGTCCTCCAAATGCATCCTAAAGAACTCAAATGAACTTGAACTAAATAATAACATACATTCAATTCATGCTTCGATCATGTGGATATATTTCATTGGGCTAAACTCTTCATTTTTCAGGTTCATCACAGTCCGGTCGACCGCTGGCCTGATCCCAATTGATCAGAAATAACAGCAACCATTATTCTACAGAAGTTTCTCAGAGCGGTCGACCGCCGGCCTGATCCCGGTCGATCAGAAACTCCAGGGACCAACTCACAACCCGTTTCTCAGTGGCGGTCAACCGCCAGCCTCTGCAGGTCGACCGCCAGCCCCGATAAGCCCAAAATGTTGACTTTTGTTCACCTCGAAAGAAGCCCCTCCTTTTGGTATTGTTTAATCCTAAAGCCATCAAACCCTCCAGGTTTTGTGGATCTAGTTTATGGCTTGTCTCTTGACCATTCAAGAGATATAAAATCACCTCTTTGGGGTAAGAAACCCTAATGCTCTAAGAGGGATTAAGGAGGGTACCAAAGGGGAGAGAAGGGAGCTAGCACTGTAGACGTGAACAATGCTCCGGGAGGAAGTTCTTCATCCTTCTTCATCCATCCTCAAGTGAAGATCAAGCAATATCTGAAGGAGATCAATCCCAATCCAAGTGGAGTTCAAGCTGCATCCAAGAAACTCTTCATCAACTAAGGGGGGGCATCAATCAAGCCCTTTCTTTTATGTTTCCATTCTTAATCTTTCTAAGCTTCAAGTGTGCTTGTTTTATAATTCTAAAATAATCCCGTGTGTGTGTGGATCTTCGTGGATCCGTGTGTGTGTGCAGTTAAGTCTGATTGATTTGGTGTGTGTGTGGTTAGGTGTCTTTTACACCTTCGTGGGAGCCTTCATCTCACAACGTGTGTCTGTGTGTGTGTTCGATCTTGTATCTCTTTACAAGATAGTGTGTGGATTCTCACAGTCTGCGAGGGGTGGACGTAGGTTGCTGTTGTGGCATCCGAACCACCTAAAAATCGCTGTCTCAGTGTGGTTTGTTCATTTTCTTCTATCTCCCTTCTGTGCGATCGTAAGTGTGCATTCTAGTTCAGATTTTATTCTCATTAATCCTGCATAATCTATATTATCACCAAATAGAATTTGTTAAGTCAGTCTGTGTTTGAATAGATTTGTTTCTCATATTAGCATCTTATCACATATTTTTATAAAAAGCCAATTTTTTTTCTTAAAACAACAAAACACCCAATTCACCCCCCCCCCTCTTGGGTGCCATTGATTGCGGGACTTCATTTGGTATCAGAGCTAAGGCTCTATCTTTTGAGATCTAATGCTCTAGAGTGTGATCCAGATCAATGGCAAACAAGGGAATGATGCCTGAGGGTCATTCAATTCATCGTCCTCCTTACTTCGATGGCTCGAATTATTCTTATTGGAAAAATAGGATGCATGTCTTTCTAAGAGCCCAGGAGTATGAGATCTGGAGAGTTGTGGACAAAGGTCCATATAAACTCGGGGATGATGAAAAGAAATGGACACCCGAGGAAATTAAAAAATGCACTATAAATTTCAATGCCATGAATATTATGCAATGTGCTATTCATCCTAATGAGTTCTCTCGTGTTTCTATGTGCAGCTCCGCCAAAGAAATGTGGGACAAGCTACGTCTCATATATGAAGGAACCTCGGAGGTCAAAGAAACCAAGGCCAACCTGCTCATTAGTGATTACGAGCTATTCAAAATGAAGCCCAAAGAAACAATTTCTGAAATGTTCGCAAGGCTAACTGAGATCACGAATGGTCTCAAAAGCCTTGGGAAGGAGTACACGAACTCCGACCTTGTGAGGAAGGTTCAGAGGTCACTGCCATCTGCGTGGCACACAAAAGCCACCGTGATCGAAGATTCCAAAAATCTATCCACACTTTCCTTGGATGAGCTCATAGGGTCACTCATGACCTATGAGATAAATATGAAGAGAACAACTGAGGAAGATACAAAGAAGAAGAAAGTCGTGGGATTGAAAGCTCATCAATCTGATGATGACTTTCAAGAAGAGGAATTCAGCGAAGGAAGCAATGAAGAAGAAGACTTGGCCATGATAACTCGCCAAGTGAAGAGATTCTTGAGAAAAAAGAGGAACTTTCAAGGCAACTGTAGAAAAGGGCCAAGAAAGCCCACTCAAGTCAAGGGCGAACCAAGCAAACCAAGTAGCATTATATGCTATGAATGTAAGAAGCCCGGGCACATGAGGGGAGAGTGCCCAGATCTGAAGAAGAAATTCAAAAAGGATAAATTCAGAAAGTCCAAGGCCATGGTCGCCACATGGAGCGACGAAGAGGACGAACTGTCCGACGAGGAGATTCATGAGCTGGTGGAAAGCTTATGCCTCATGGCACATGAAGATGACTCAACCGAGGTAAATTCTGACCCAGATTTTATTTCAAATGAACAGTGGGAGTCAGAATATGAAAAGCTGTAAACTAAATACAGAAAAATTAGATCTAAAAATAAAAATCTCAAGAAAAAGATTGATGAGTCAGCCCATGATGATATTTATGTTAGATTTGAGAAACTGGAACAAGAATGGTTTGAGCTATTTGAGGAAAAAGAAACATTGCTTCAAACCATTTTAGATCTTGAAGAAGTCAAAGGGGAACTTTCATGTAAAATTTCTGAAATTGAAAATGTGTGTGAAAAGCTCAAGGATGAAAAAGAAATTCTAACATCTTCCATGTCAGAAATCAAAAATGAAAATGTGAGCCTGAATAAAGAGGTGACTGACTTGCAATCCACACTTTCTAGGTTTGTTAAATAGAAACAAAACCTAGACAATATTTTGGGAGTTAAAGTTAACTTCCAGAGAGAAGGATTGGGTTACATACCCCAGAATAAAAAATCTCTTGAACACAAGATCACCACATCTCACATTCATGAAAAAGGAAATGACTGTGCTTCATGTTCTCACACCAAGCCCCAAGATGTTCAGCCTAAACCACATAGATATCAAAGAACATTCTCATATGTTAATTGCTTCCATTGTGGTAGATTTGGTCATGTGATTTCTAGCTACTGGTTTAGACAAAGCACACCTAAATATCATGCTCCATGGATAAAGAGAACCCCCGCAAGGAGTTGGACTAACTCCTATGGACCCAAACTTGTTTGGGTACCAAAAATAATTGCATGAGAATTTTGTTTCTTGCAGTTATGTCTTGAAGCCAGGGGGAGCAAATGGTATTTGGACAGCAGTTGTTCAAGGCATATGACAGAGGATAAGAAGGTGTTCTCCAAGCTGCAAGAAAAGGAAGGAGGTTCAGTTGCTTTTGGTGGAAAGGACAAAGATAAAATAATTGGAGTTGGAAACATAGGTAAGAATTCTGAAACCTTGATTGAAAATGTCCTTTTGGTGAAAGGATTAAATCATAATCTGCTGAGCATAAGTCAGTTGTGTGATAAAGGTTTTAAGATAGTTTTTGATGAAACCCACTGCCTTGTCATGAGTAAAATTTCAAATGAAATCAGATTCATCGGTAAAAGGAACAACAATATGTATACTATTGATCTTGATGATGTCTCATGTGATGATGTGTGTTTGGTAGCTAACAACCATGAGAATGCATGGCTATGACACCGAAGACTATGTCATGCTAGTTTTCGAGTGATCTCCAAGTTGTCTAGACATGACTTGGTAAATGGCTTGCCAAAATTAAAATTTGAAAGCGATAGAGTCTGTGAGGCTTGCACAAAAGGCAAGCAAACACGCATTTCCTTCAAAAATAAAAATATTCTTTCTACCTTCCGGCCTCTAGAATTGCTGCATATTGATTTATTTGGTCCCACTAGGGTATCCAGCCTAGAGGGTAAATCTTTTGGATTTGTAATTATTGATGATTACTCCAGATTTACATGGGTGTTATTTTTAGCCAATAAAAGTGATGCCTTGACGGAGTTTCAAGTGTTTTGCAGAAAAATCCAAAATGATAGAGGCTACCTCATCACCACCATCCAGAGCGATCATGGTGGTGAATTTAAAACCTAAGGTTGGCTAGTAATAGCCCTGCCTAAGAATCTTTTTCGCCAATGCCTGACCATTGACATGCCCTCCACACTCACTTGAGTGAGCCGCTTCAACAACTTTCCAGGCCTCATCATCGTCTAAGCATCTCATGAGAACTCCATTAAGAGCCCGCCTATACAACTCTCCTGCAATAATGGTGTATCTGGAGGCGACTCTTCTGATGGCCTTGCGTTGCGTGGCGTTGGCTGATTCTAAGAATTACCCGTCCCTGCAATACTGCTTGATTTCATGATACCAAGGCAATTCCTCTTCTTCTAAAATCTCCTCGAGCTCAGTTAAAGACACTTCTTTCAAATCCTCCTTTTCAGCCTGCTTCTCTACAGTTTTCCTAAGGTTGTCAAACCACGGATCCTAAAGGGAAGGAGCGTCTAACCGCTGGACCACGATGGTCTTAGTGGCGCGACTGAGAGGAAAGGCAAGGGAAGAAGCAAGCGATGCGAGAGCATCGGCAAGAATATTCTGAGACCAAGGGGTGTGAATGTGAATCAACTTACGGAATTGCTTAGCCAAGAGCGTAACCAAATCTTGATAAGGCTTGAGCTTAGGGTCATGGGTGCGACAATTGGAAAGTACTTGACGTAGCACCAACTGAGAATCTCCTATGATATTTAAGTATCGCGCGCCCATGATGTAGGCGTGCTTCAATCCGGCAAGGAGAGCCTCATACTCGGCTATGTTATTGGTAGCAGGAAAAGAGAGTTGATATGCAATAGGAATGGTCACTCCCTTTGGAGTGAGAAGTACAGCGCCGATCCCTCGGCCCTGAGAATTAAGTGCACCATCAAAATGAAGAGACCAAAAAGGGTGATGATTGAGCACAACTAGGTGTTCATCAGGGAATTCATCTTGGATGGAATCTGTACAGGGGATAGGCGAATGCGCAAGATGTTCAGCAATGGCACATCCCTTGATAGCTTTCTGAACGATAAAGGTGATATAAAATTGGGAGAGAAAGCTCTGCCAACAAACTAACCTACTAGAAAGGACAGGTTTCTCTAAAAGATAGCGAATTGGGTCCATTCTAGAGATCAACTTAACCACATGGGCAAGGAAATAATGTTTGAGCTTCTGAGCTACCCATACTAACGTTGCACAGGTATTCTCCATAGTGGTATACTTAGATTCAGCAGGATTGAACAACCTAGAGAGGTAGTAGGCTATCCTTTCCTTCCCTTCGTCGTCCACTTGCGCCAGGACAGCTCCTAGGGAGTCATTAATAACCGAATTGTATAAAATCTGGGGTTTCCCAGGGACAGGTGGTTGCAAAACTGGGGGATTAGATAGATAAACCTTAAGATCCTCATAGGCCATTTGGCATTGCTCGTTCCATTCAAACTTGGCCCCCGCCTTCAACAATTCATAGAATGGGCGGCATCTTTGTGAATGTTGAGATATAAACCTCCGAATAAACTACAGACGCCCAATCAATCCTCTAAGCTCAGTGATGTTCTTAGGCGGGGGCATGTCCATAACGGCCTTTGCTTTGTTTGGATCAATTTGAATCCCCCGTTTACTAACTATAAAACCTAGCAATTTTCCTGATGCTACCCCAAACACACATTTCTTCGGATTCATTTTCAATTTATACTCCCTAGCCCTTTGCAACACCTTGGCTAAGATAGCATGATGCTCCTCTTTTGACATTGATTTCACCAGAATATCATCCACATAGACTTCCATATACACATGCATCATATCGTGGAAGATAGCCATCATTGCCCGTTGATACGTGGCACCTGCATTCTTTAATCCAAATGGTATGACAACATAGCAGTATGTGCCCCAGGGCTTGGTGAATGAGGTTTTCTCTTGATCCTCGGGAGCAAGACGGATTTGATTGTATCCAGAATAGCCATCCATAAATAAGAGGGCTTCATACCCAGCTGTGTTGTCTACCAACACATCAATGTGAGGAAGCAGGAAATCATCTTTCAGACATGCCTTATTTAAGTCCCTGAAATAAATGCAAATTCAAAATTTTCCATCCTTTTTCATCACAGGGACAATATTTGCCACCCATTGAGGATATAACACAACTCTAATGAACTTGACCTTATGTAATTTATCAACTTCTTCTTTTATCCTTAAGGCCATTTGAGGGTGAAATCTTCTTGATTTTTGTTTAACGGGCGTTGCCCCTGGTTTAAGCGCCAATCTATGCTCTACCAGAGTGGGGTCAAGGCCGGGCATGCCCTCATAGGAGTAGGCAAATGAATCGCTATACTCCTTCAAAACCTTAATTAGCTCCTCTTCAACCTGAGGAGAGAGATTAACAGAGATAATTATAAGCCTGGGGTCCTCTTCAGTCTCTAGATTAATTTCTTTCGTGGGTTCATCCACTACCGACGATGGTTCATCAAATCTCTTCAAACCCTATGCGTACAAATCGGCAGCGTCATCCACGTCGCTTTCCTCATCAACGATAGGGTCCTTCTCATCTACGATCTCATAAACTTCTAATCCGTCATCGCTCCATACCCCATCTATCTCTTCATCATCCTTCAAGATTATGCCTGTCTCTACAAACTCATGGCACTTAAGGAGGGAGTGACAATGTTGGACAAGATCTTGAAGGAATCTATCGGGAACGGCTTTTGAACGATGCGTCATCGGACGCGTAGCAAGTGTGGACGGGTTGGAGACGTTGGAACAAGAACCTAACTCACTAGACTCAACTGACTCTACTTCTCTAATCTCAACAAGTCCTACATCTAACCTAGGGGGCAGGACATCTACAGGAAGGGAAGTAGGGGCCTCGTGCCCCTGGGAGGAATGCAGACTAAACATAGCATAATCCTCCGTTGAAATCTCCATTTTGAAATTGGTATTTTTTTTGGAGATCGGAGGAAATCATGCAACAAGAGAGGTCAGAGGAGGAAGGAGGAGGAGGAAGTTAAAGGGGGAAGAGAGACTGGAAGAGAACATCAAAAATGGATCAGATGAAGAAAACCACATATTGGAAAGATCAGACGGGGAGGACCTCACGGTGGACCGATCAATAGGTGGGCACTACCCACATGCACACGGAACAAACAAAATTTTGAACGGCCTTTCCGTAAAGAATGGGTCGACCATGATTGGTGGTGAATGGGGAAAAAATCACAACTGCTGAAAAAGGGAGGCAAGGCGAGAAGGAGGCCAAGAAAAGGAAATGATGGAGCTCCCCTCTTCCCACGGCCTCTGGTAAACTGGCTCTGCCGGAGAGCACTTCACAAGCTGCATCTCCGCTTTCTTTGAACAAGCTTCTTCTTCATGAAACAATTTTTCAAAATAGCTACAAAAATCTTCTATATCACCCACCAGCCCCTTCAGTGGCGGTGGTGGGTCAACAACATCACAAGCGGCATCACTTTTTATATCAGAACATGGCGGCGTCGTTCGGGTACCTGGCTGCAACGGGCCTTTTACAAAATGTTGACGGTAATCCCACGTTAGCGGCCCAGAGTCTCAGAATTGACAATGCTGACTCTCGTTAACCGAGGCCTCTTCTACTCATTTTCCTACCCCTTGGGATGGGCGTAGTTCGCCCCTGTAACTGAGCTCCGAGACCCATGCCTGGCTGGTACCCTAACTTCAGAATCATGTTCCAGCCTTTGGAATCTCGTATCTTGGACTTGGCTTTGACATTGATAGGTGTAGTGGCAGGCTTGTGTGACGCATATGCCCAAGGAAAATTGATGTGACAGAGCCCAAAGATGTAAATGGATGAATTGTTGAACCTAGGACTTAGATCCACAAGCATACAAGCACTTTCAACGGACTCACGTTAGCGGCTCACTCCCACGACTCATACGATCACCCAGTGGGGCCGGGGGATGATGGCGAGGGTCCGAGGTGGGACCCAAATATTCAAAGGACTAGATTGGCTTAGGCTGACCCCTAAGGGTCTAGGAATTCCCAACTTCGTGGGCAGCCGGCACGCCGGGGCCTGGGGTTGGGTGGCTCTCACTCACAATCCGCGGTGGGCGCACAAATGAACAATTACAGGTCCGATCACTCCCTCACCGACTGACGGGCATAAGAGACAATACTAAACTAGCAAAGCATGGAACATCAAGGTAGGGACCAGTCACTTACCTGATCGGTGTGAAGACACCGATCCCGACCGAAAGACGAGGGCGAGCGGGGAGGAGTGGGTACGCACCCGCACGCCGCGCCGATGCCGCTTGACCTGAAAATATATAGCATACAACACTACTCCTCACGCAGGAGAGTGGGACAAGGGGTTGGGGTCAATGTGTTATAGTCAAACACTACCTCCACGTAGGGAGGGGCTGTAAGCCGGCGAGGCGGGGTTGGAAAAACTAAGAGAGAAAACCGATTCGCCGAGCTTTGCCGGTTCTGCCAGCTTCAGGAACAACCTGATAGGTTGTCAATGATGGCGCCACCACAGGCTCAGCCGAGCTCAGATTTAGTCAAAACAGGTGCTGAAACTTTCTACACTGACCCAAGATGACGCCTGAATTTTGGGTGAATTTCGTGATAACGTTGCTGACCGGGACAGAGTCTGGAACCGGACTGATTCGTTCTGTCTCTATCTGGTGCAGAACCGATGAGGTCTGTTGCAGAAGATGCCATGAACTCTACCGAACTCCGATTGAGATGAAATTGGTGTTGACGCGACTGTGGCTGGAACAGATTCGAGCAGGAACTGATGGGACTCCAAAAGGAGGTCTGAGAAGAAACTTCTGATCCGAAGACTGGGTGGTAGTCCAACCTGGAACAGCAGGGAGTAGCCTGCGCACTTCAACGAGAATAATTGGAACTGAGGGCTCGGGTGGGCGATTGACTTCCTTCTTCTTGGTACTAAAATAGGACTGATCGTAGTTCCTTCCCTCTGAATATGGCACCCAGATCTTTCCCGAGCTGGTCATGGTAGCCTCTGATCTCAGCCTCAGGTCACGAGCCGGAGTCGGGAAACGTAGTCTGGCGGGATCGGCTCCTCCGATCAGCTCCGAGCTTGGATGGTCGCGGGACCACCACCGTTGGAAATCTGACTCGATGACGTTTCCTCCGATATATTATATGTCGCCAGAAGCCCCTGGGTGACGTCGTGGTGCTCTCTGCAACCTGCTGCTATTCTGCTGCCTGCAACAGGGACTGGATCTGCAATGAAAGAGGATATGGGTGAAGGGCTGGTGAAGGTGTAGCAGGGGATTGGGGTAGCTGAAAGCTATGGGGAGGGGAGGAGGGTCGATGGAGGGCTGTTGGGTGGCTAGAGAATCAAGGGGGGGTGGGTGAAGGGAGCTGGAGCTGGCTGGAGTGGGTAGGGGAAGGGAGAGGGCTGCACAAGGTAAGCAATGGAGAGGAAAGGGGGAGGGTGAACTTGGGCTAGGTATGGGAGCTGGTTTGGGTGACCAAAGCCTGGTATGGGGGTTGTGAGATGGGAGGGAGATTCAAATTTGGTCTTGGGAGAAACTCCTTCAGCCTTGGGGAGGTGGGGAGGTGCTTAGAGAAGTGGATGGGGTAGTTGATGGTTGGGTGGTGGGGTTTGGATTGGTGGAGGCTATCTTGGGGCTGGGGTGGAGTTATTGGGGTGGTGGGTGGTTGGGGAGGTCCTTGAATGTGGGATGGGGAGTTAGGTGGTAGGTGGGAGAAGGGGGATAGAGAGAGGGGTTCACCCCCTTCCTTGAGGAGAGAGAGAGGGAGAGAGATAATGAGAGAGAGAGAAGAGAGAAATTTGGTGGAGGAGAGTAAGATTTGGGAGTTGCTTCTATTAAAATTGATTCATCAAAAGTTTAGTACATGAGGAGAGATGGGGCCTATATATAGGCATCCACTCTTTACATGACCAAAGTACCCTTGATAATTAGACAAAAGACCAAGTATATCCTAGACTCAGTCCTATGGGCCCTTAACTAAGGTACTAAAGCCCAAATAAGTATAACAAAGGAAATGACTAAAACAACATGACTCAATAAAGGAAAGTACATAAGATATGACTCAAAGAAAAGGAAAATAACATGTGATCTCATAGCCGGGCTTCCTCAAAATGATGCAGGTGATCTGAGGCAAAGAGAGCGCTGTGAGATGCCCTCATCAAATCTCCCGGGGTGGGGAGAACTCGACCCCATCGAGTATGGGTCCGCCTGACTGTGGTAGTGTGCCAAAATGTCTGGGTCAAGGCGCAGCAGGTCTTCCCGGCTCACCCAAGTGTCCTCGGTCGGGGGACGGCCCTTCCACCTCACGAGGTAACGCTGATATACCCTGTTCTTGGTAATGGTACTCTGCTCATCTAGTATTGCCTCCACTTGCTCACGTCGGCCTCTTAAGCTAGGAGGTAGAGTCACACCGTGGGTGTCTCTCTCAAGGGAGGGTAAATGGTGCGGACACCAGAGCGAGCGAGAAGCCCGAACAGGTGAGCCGTCGGTACCGTACGCGGAGCACCACCCGAGCTACCTCGACTTCTATCTGGCTCGGAGACAGCCTGGAGACTCCCCCTTGAGTCTCAATATTTATTGTATTTATTGAGACTTTATTTGTGTGTCATGTGTGTTTATTGGTTTTTATTCGAATTGTAATACAGATTATAATAAGAGTTTATTTCTAATTTGAGACCACCCGGGTCCCGCGGGCCCCCCTACCTCTTCCCCATTGATCCACCTCATCTCTAGGGCCGATGTGGGGTCAGTCAACCTTCCAATAGTGGGCTTCTAGAAGAGTGGACCAAGGGGGGGACAATAGGTTAACAAAGTTCAAGAAGGAGGCATTCTAGTCAAGGGGGCGACCCCTATTTAGTATATTATATTAGGTTTGAATTTTTATTTTATTTGATTCCAAATCACATGGGAGAATAAAAATGTGGACTCCCTCTTTTACCCTCCCCAACCCTAGATCTAGGGTTAATTAGTGTCTTTTGTCATTTCACATAAATACCTTGTATTTCTATTTTGAGTGGAATTAATGCATAAGAAATCTTGAATTTTGTTGGAGCCTAGCAAGGGCCGCCCCTCTCTCTCTCTCCTCTCTTCTTCTTGCAGTTGGGACGACTGTGTTCTGAGGTGGGAAGCCTCATCTATGTGGTGTGGAGTTCGTCGTTGCCGCCGCCGCCGCCATCGAGCCGCCGTTGCACCGCCACCGCCTCCGTCGGTATTCTGCCAATCGGGTGATAGCAGGCCATTCTCGGAGTTTTAACCCTCAGCCACGAGTTCATCTGGAGCCCAAACTTTCAGGGTGAGTTTTAGGGGTCTTCACCACGTCCCAAAAATTTTGGTTGGGCTTCTAGCTTCCATTTTGCAATTTTCCATTTTCGTTCTTCCTTTCCATCCAGATCTGCCAACTTTCAGTCCAGATTCATAGTAGCTCTGAGTTTCCCCTCTTCGGACCTCTTCTTGATTTTTTCTTGAGCCCCCAATTTTAATGGAGGTTCTGTCCAACACTTCCTCGATCCAAGAATTTTCATGGAATTTCTAAAGGCCTGCACCTATTTTCTAAAAATCACTTTCAGATCTCCACTTAGTTCTATCTGCCTCTCTCCAGATCCGACCACCCACCAGTATAAAATACCTTTTCCCATCCAAACCTCCACCAAATCGATCATAAGAATTATTGCCATTTTCCTCACTCTCCCCTCTACAACGTTCAAGAAGAGCTCGAGATCTGAATCAGAGGTCTACCCTGCGGTCAATGCCAACTCTCAGGAAACTTCAGTTCTACCTGGCCAGATCTGAAACTGAGATCAGTCCGGTTCTAAAATCCCCCATCAGAAGCACGATCCCAACGAGGTGTCTGGAGTCACAGATGGTCGAAGTACTTCGAAAGAGCTTTCCAACGATACCTCTTGCGCGTCGATCCGACGTCGAGAGTGATAGCAGCAGCAGATCTCACCGGATCGCTCGCGGCAAAATAGAAGCAACAGATCCGTGGGCAGCAACTCCAAGACTTGGAGATCGGAGCCGATCGACCTCCGACCGATGTTCCAGCCCGACCGCCATCCAGGGAAGCGCGCCATCAGAGGTCACCATCACAGTGGGACCCACTCCGTTAGGTCCAGAGGATGCGGCAGGGCGTGGGCCTCACGAACCCGTAGATCGCGCCATCCGGACAGCACTAAAATGCAGGTTTTGGCGCCGACGGATGACATCAAGATGCTGCCCATCAACCCAATTCCCGCTACTCCCGGGCCCCACATGTGACCTATTACCTCCCTACGTGGAGTGGGTCAAATCTTTGTACCGTAGTGTATTTGTTTAACCGGGAGTACATGATTGGCCGGGGTTGTCTTCCCCACGCCGGGAGCGTGGAGGTAACGATCTCGACTTCTTGGCATTTACTTTCTTAGCTAGTATATGGTCGTGTGCCGCTGCTGAGTGCGATAGGAACCTAGCCCGTGAGTCCATGTCACCGCTGTGAGCGAGAGAGTGACCCGTCTCGTGGCTCGATCCGACCACCCTTGACTCTGCCGGTTTCTCAACTGCGCGGATCCGCGTTTCCCCTCACTTGGGACGACGAGTGAGCTTACATTTCTGTTAGCGACGTATAGCCCATAGGAACTCTTAGTGTCGGGCCAAAGCATCTCCATTGTTGTATGTTGCTGATCATGTCCGCATTTAGAGTCCGAGGTCCGCATCACTTAGAATCGGTTCTCGTGTCCATCCCGCATCAGTAAAGGCTCAAGCTCCTTACTAGGTCCCACCGTGGGGCCCTTGTAGGGTACCAGGTCTGCCACGTTGAAAGTAGGGTGTACCCCAAAACCCTCAGGTAGGTCCAGCTCATAAGCGTTACTACCTAGTCATCTTAGAATTCAAAAGGGTCCCGACCCTCGTGCCCTCAACTTGGAGGCAGGCCTCGGAAGGAGCTGCTCCGTTCTCACCATCACCGAGTCTCCCACTTGGAACTCGCAGTGGCGTCGATGAGCATCTTCTCGTCTTTTGTAAGCCTCGTTGCTCTTCCATATATCCTTGTGGATGTCATCATGCAACTCTTTGATATGCTGTGCAAAGGACTCAGCTGAGACTGACACTCTAGCATGTGGGGGAAGGGGAATAAAATCTGAGGGTTTTCTAGGCCTATAACCATGTACTACCTCAAATGGACTCTTGCCTATGGACCTATTGATGGAATCATTGTAGGCAAACTCGGCCGGAGATAAGAGGAGATCCCAATTCCCAGGGTGGTCCCCTACAAGACAACAGAGCAAGTTCCCAAGGCTTCGGTTGATGACCTTAGTCTGGCCATCTGTTTGAGGATGATAAGCAGTGGAGAATTTGAGGAGGGTTCCCATCAGATGCCAGAGGGTTTTCCAAAAGTAACTGGTGAATTTCACATCTCGATCGGACACAATGGCTTTAGGTAGTCCATGGAGTCGGACCACCTCATCAAAGAACAATCGGGCGACCCTAGAAGCATCCGAAGTCTTGGCACATGGGATAAAGTGGGCCATCCTAGAGAACCTGTCAACAACGACGAAGATGGAATCATGTTTGTGTAAGGTCCTAGGTAGGCCAAGGATAAAGTCCATGCTCAAATCCTCCCAAGGTCGGTCTGGGATGGGTAGGGGTGTGTAAAGCCTAGTGTTTTGTCTCACTTGCTTGGCTAAGGCACAAATGTGACATTATCCCACAATGTGGGCCACATCCTTCTTGAGACTGGGCCAATGGAATTGCCTCTCAACTAGCTCTATGGTCTTTTGGACCCCAAAGTGACCAGCTAGGCCACCACTGTGTAACTCCCAAACTAAGAAGTCCTGAAGTGAAGTCCGGGGTGTGCATAGCCTATCTCCCTTGAAAAGATACCCCTCTTGGAGTATGAATCCCTCATGTTTCTTATGGGGTTGAGTGGAGAGGTGTTGTAGTGAGTCCCAAAGTCGGGGCAATTTGGATATTCCCCTTTGATTCTCTCAAACCCGGTGACTTCCACCTGGATAGAGGAAAGTAAGGCTACCCGCCTACTTAGCGCATCGGCGGCGTGATTCTCACTACCCATCTTGTACTTGAGGACAAAGGTATAGGCTTGAATGTATTCTACCCAACGGGCATGGTGGGCATTGAGCTTTTGTTGGGTGTTGAGGTACTTCAAGACCTCGTGGTGCGAGAAGATCACAAACTCCGTGGGTAGGAGATAGTGCCTCCAATGTCGAAGGGATTGAACCACAACATAAAGCTCTTTGTCATATGTGGAGTACCTAGTCCTAGCCTCACAATATGTAGATAATACTTCTATCTCCCACCAGGATCAAACGGCACCCCATTTGGTAGAGAAACCGCGGAGAAAATGGCGGATGAAGGTGGAGGTTTAACCACAGATGGAGAGAGAAAAACCAAATATTCCACAGATCTCGGGCATGTACGCGGTCGTTCGATAGGCCGCCCAGACTAATACACGGTCCATTGCTAGACCGCCTACTGCTGTCGGTGATAAATAAATAAAATAACAAATTATCCAATTATCCACCGAATTGACCGGCTGACCCGGCGCTGGACTCTTTAGGATAAGACGATCTAATGATAGACCACTCAATGAATGGCACGGTCCAATGCTAGGCTGTGTAAATTGTGTTGGTGATAAATCCAATAAAATAGGACAAATAGATAATTTTCTGAAAAACTCACTGGCTTAGGACTCTGGGAATTGGACGGTCTAAAACCAGGCCGTTCAATGGGAGTAAACGACAAAACTTAGACCGTGCAAAGACTTGTCGGTGGAAATTCAAAAAATCAAATAAATATCCAATAAATCGCTTTGAGCTTGTAAATGGTTCCAAATAGACCGCCCAATCACTGAACGGCCCATCGCTAGACCGCGTACATCCTGGACGTTTGAAATTAATAAAATGGGATAAACGAGCCCATTTACACCAAAAAGCAAGTGAAATCAAGGCCCATTAAGCCCGATTCCAAGAGCAGACCTAGCCAGGGAGGGAGATACTCATAGAATAAGCCCAAAGACATGCCTGGAAATAGCCCAATGAGTAATGGACAACTCGAGACATCAACAAATGATGGTAAGAGGAATGACCCAACTCATAGGCAAAAAACGTGTGTCAACAACCTTGAAGGGATAAAAAAGGGGGTTTAATGATTATCTGATGTTTATTGTGTTGGAGTTCTTATTGTTCTTGGTTTCATAGTTCATCGTCCGTACGAGGTTTATACTCGAGCACGGGTATACAGATTCCATAGACACCTCATGTCTAGCACCAGCATTCATATAGCATCATCTAGAAACAAGTGTTCGTCTTCAAATTGGAATAGAGGCAAACAGTCGAGCAAGACTTGAGAATAATTGGGCAGTATCTCCCCTTTTACTGAAGGAATCAAAAGAAGAGAAATTGAGTCTACACACGGGGAGTTCCGGAGTAAAACTCATAATTATTGAGAGGCCGAACACGGCGATCTCATGACCCAAATTGGATGTTGAAACCCTGAGGACTAGCCTGCTAAGGGTCCTAGCAATCCAGGATCAGAACTTCGAAGCATGGGTCCCTTATGTTGTCACCCAGGTGACTTTTAATGTTCACTCTTGGGAAGGGTTTCCAGAGGGTCATACCATGACGAGGTAGATCCCTGAAAACCCGGAGTGATCCAGAAACATTAAGAGAAGGAAAATCAGTAAATGGAGATTTCCCCGTCCCCGACAGTGGATTCACGCATATACTCGATAAGCAACCGATATAGCAGAAGAAACATGATCTTATCCTAGGCGAGGGGAGATGCAACTCGTGCTATCAGGATCAGCAGACTTGCACTCCTGCCATGGACAGATGTCGGCAAACTAATAACCCGGTGAAAGCTTGAGAGTCCCCACCCAGAGGTAGGGAGGGTCAGAGCAAAGCAATCCCGACCAAGGGAGATGGGCTCATGCCTACTTTTGAGAACATAGAAGGGATATGCTCAGAAGATAAGGCCCTCAAGGGCAATTTGCCAAACACGAGACGGAATGTGCACGATGGCCATCAAGGTCTGATACAAGGAAAAATTGAATAATACTACGACTGGAGTAAGAAACTCGTACACCATATTGGAGTGCGTTGATGCCCCTAAAACCCATTGGGATGGGTGAAAGGACACACAGAGGTCTCCCAGTAATATCATATTTATCTATTAAATGTTAACATAACATATATATGCTCACATATCAACATTTATCGTTCGGGAATATTCACAAACACTATTCATATAGGTTAGAATAGACGATGAAACCCATGCTGAATCCTGGGGAGGGGATTTTGCTGTCGCCCGTCGGGCGTGGCCAAGGGCCATTCTAGCATCAGGGCTCAGAGACGGAGACTACAAGTTCCCGAACGATGAAACGATTGCAGATGTGAATGTATCCCTTGCAGGGCCTCCTCACGATCGGGGTGCAGACCTCCATTACTCAGTAAAGGAACAGACAGAGACTACTGGAAGGCGATTAGGAAGGGTAAAGATTAAAAGAACTGGTATGAGCATTCAACAGACTGGGCATCGGAATACAAGCACATAATCATAGAAGACGAAGGACACAACAACATTTATTTTATCTTCATAAGAAAATAAAATACAGGAAGGCTAAAACAAAGAGAAAGCGAAGATAGAAGAAGGAGCTCTGCCCCCCCTTGGGGCTCTTCTTCAGTAGAGACCCACCTAGCAACTTTCTCTTATCGCTTTTCCCTCTTGCTCGCTCCTTCTTTCCTTATCTGTATATCTTATCTTCTCTCTTCTTGTCTGCTCTGTGTCTTCATTTTTTTTACTTCTTGTTCTCTATCTTGTTCTTCGAAGACAAGTGCTCTTTTTATAGGCGGAAATAGGGCATCGCCCATGGGATGGGACAGGTGTTCCGCTACCGAATCACCGAGGAGGGAGGTGCCAACTCGACAAGATGAAAGGGGCACCGCTTCAATAGAAAGGGAGGCCCCGACTAACTAGAGGACAAAGGGGGCACCGACTCATTGGAGGGAAGAGGGGCACCGACTCATTGGGAGAAGAGGAGCGCCGCCTCATTGGAGAGCATTTTTTGTAATTTTTCCATGTTACCCCGGAACTGACCATAACTAAGGCCCGACCTCCGGTGTAGCTTAAGGTTTGATGCAGTAGCCTCGGAGAGTAGATTTCATCATTTTCGAGTCTAGATTTGCAATCCCGAGTGGTTTCCGGCACGTGCTGAACTCGTTATTGGATCACTCGGGTTTTATCCTGATTTGGCCCTCGGCATTACGATTGGCGTTGTCAGACCCGTTCCATGCATACGCGTGGCATCCTCAATGAGTGAGTCCTTACTCAGAGTATTTTCACTTTGACCAGGCAACTTTCCAACTACTTACGGACCTTTCCGACAAAAGGTGAACCCAAGTCGGGTCACTCGGGTTTTCCGCTGACTTGGCCTTTGGCACCTTGTTTTGAAGAACCAGGGACATTTCTTCACCTTGGGAGGATTTCTTATCAGGTGGCGGACCACCAGGTACATTTCTATCTTGATCGGACGAGGTAGGGGGCTTGTCTGGCATGACCGAGTCGATGCCGGTTTGTTGTGTTTGTTGGTTTCGGTTGGTCATTCGACCTTGCCGGTTCGTTGTATGCTTCCTCCAAACATCCCGAGATGATGAGTTGCAGAGTCCCTGATGCTCTTGTCCGGTGACTTGAGGCTTCAGCAGTCCGAGAGGACCCTTCTCTAAACCTTCTTTGGCTTATTCTTGCATGGCTGGCAATCCCCAGCTCTTACAGCGTGGCTGCCGTATGGCAATATGTTAGATGTCAACAAAGTCCTAAAGAGAAGGCTGCCCACATTAGTGAGAAGCAAAGTCAACAAAAGCTGCCTCAAAGGGTTCGATCGATCAAAATTTCTGGTCGACCGATCGAACTCTGAGAAACGTGTAACTTTTCACATTGGGAAAATCAGTCAACCGAAATCCCCATTTCGATCGACCAAACTCAGTCAGAGTTCAGTCCCTTGGTTGCTGAAGAATTTGGTCTACTGAACCAGTCTCATTGGTTGAACAAACTCTGTCACGCCCCGAGCGCAAAAGGAACCCGGAGACGCGTGACGAGTTTATATCGATCATGTCAATCAGAACGTTAGTGTATTCGACACAAAGATAGAGCGCGCAAGAGTAAAGATAACCCAATCCTTTATTTCATCAAAACCTTCAAAGTACTTCTATTACAATCCTCTTAATGAAAGTGCTAAGACTCAATAAAATGAAAAAAGTACAATGATTGACTCAAGAATGTAGAAAAGTCAAGACTAGACAACGCTTGGATAGTTGGAGTGGCTCTAATCTCATCACTCTTGACTTTCCCCATCCGAAAGAGTTTTATCATCAGACTTACCTGAAAAATAAGGGAAAAACACTATGTGAGCGAACGCTCAATAGGAATTATATCTCAAGAGATAGCTTGCTTTAAATAATTATATGTTACATGAAATGCAATAAGCTATGCATGCTCGCAAGAAACGACAATAAAGAGATTGTATTACAAGGGGCAATTGAGTGAACTAGCATGTCTTTCAAGAACTCATGTCAATATAGCAAGATAATCAAGCACGTATAGTTATCATGTCATGTGATCATGTCATGTCAAGAATTGGCTATTATTTCAAGCAGGTAAATAATACCATTTCCGGGTCACACAAGTCATCTCATGTCAAGTCAAGTACGAGAACTATGGAATGTCTAATCAAGCTAGTCATGCACTTCGGTACAATGCCATACCGTGATCATTACAACTGCCATGGGCACTAGTACTTTTGGGTGCTCCTCCCAGGACCAGATCGGGCCCTATATGCGTCGGCATTGATCATGTATTGTTGACATCCACTATAGTTATAGCCAATATAGAATTTCAAAGGAATACACTTGTAGGAACTTTAAGGTAGATCTTATGGAATGGAATCACAAGGATTGAACATGATGTGTAAGGACGCACTACGATAGTAATGGTATAACCACGATTCGCATTAAAACTAGGTGGAATCGGCTCCCTAACTGGGTGTCATTAAGAATAAGTGCTTATATAGAGATGGTCGCTCATTCTTGGACATGATAAGCTAGATAGAATTGAGGTCCACAAGTATGGCACATAATTCATAAGAACACGAATGGCATGGTTTCCCATTACATTAATCTAGAATATTCTCATGACATCCAAATAGCATATCATGAGGGCCGATATATCATGTTTCTTTAGAATGACATGGCAATCAAGTAGTGTCATGGGTTTTGATGGTACAACCTGCTCGGCTGCCTTGAGGGAATCCAAGGCTAGCGGAGTCTTATGGAGGTCTCTATGATAAAGTCACCAATCCGAAGGAACGGAATGTCCCACGGAGGGTTCATCTATCACCGAGAAATAGTGGAGAATCGATAAAACAACGTAAAGCATGGGACTATATTCACGGAATGGAATATAGTGCCTATAGTCATAACCCATTGACAAGGGTCACAGAACCATGAAAAATCAGGAAAAGAGGAATTGACGCCTTAGGTCACGTCTTCATTTTTATAATTGACGCCCTTGTCTGGGTCGTCATATCAATAACCGACGACTGTTCATTCAGTCGTTATATCCCAATACCATAACTACTAAAAATCTATAAGCATATTCAAATTTCAGTTATTATAAGAATGACGACTTTCATAAAGGCTTCAATTCTGTAAACAGCGCCCTAGTCAGGGGCGTTATATATCAAATTAAAGGGCAGGGTGCATGTCGTCAATTACCATATCCAGGAAATTATGTACATTTTAATTTCACTATTTATCACGAATTTGGTGCCCACGTGTAGGGCGTTCATTCAAATAACGACCTAATTAGGGTCGCTAATTCTTTGTCATATGATTTGCACCGGGCAGGTGCAATCACAGACACATGGTTTTTAGAGTATGTCTGATCAGGAAACTGATGACATGTAAAGGTAGAGAAAAATAACAGGAATTTATGAACATGGTCATGCATTAGTTTACATGTAAGTATTCATCGTTATTAAATTTTGAACATTGTATAATTATTAACTATCTAAATAAAAGATGACTGTTTGCACGGTCGTTGAATTAAATAACGCCCTAGCTTGGGTCGTTATTTCCATTTATGCAGTAAACAGAGAAAACTCAATCCAGAAACGAAATCTGTAACTCCTACGGACCTATATGCATGTTTTAACCTAGAAATTACAAGGTTTTGCTAAGTCTTAAGAAAACCTACCTTGGTTGTTTTGGTTGACAGACGATGAAGATGATGGAGAAGATGAACCACAACCGGTACTCTATTTTTAACAGAGAACTTGGCAGTAGAATAATAACAACAGCAGCTTTACGGCAGCTTCAAAGAAGATTGAAAACCACGATAATAGCTTGCTTCCTCTAGCAGAAGAACAGCAACGTAGTAGGAAACAGGAAGAAGAATATGATTCTTCCACGTTCTCAACAGGAAGGAGACGGCAAGAGTAGCAACGCAACATCCCCTTTTGTCCATAAAAATAGAGAAGCAGAAGATGGCTCCCCCCTTTTCACCGTATCGGCAGCAAGAGGAAGAGGAAGAAGACGAAGAAGGACTTGAGTAGCAGCAGGACGTCCTTGAATAATAGTGTCAACAGGGGGTTCGATGGTGGGGGTGGTATTTATAGGAGAAGGAATCCTAATGGGTTCGAGGAGTTTGATTAGAACTAGGATTTCCTTTGTAGAATCCTGCTTAAACTGAGATAACCACCTATTGATCCCTTTCCTTAATCAATACTTACCCAGATAACATCCTTGTTCGAACCAAACACCAACGGGTTAGTTTGGAAATGCTGCCTAAGGTTGGGGCATTATTTTAAAATGACGCCTCTGTACACAGTCTTCAATTTCTTTATATGACGCCTGTCAAGGGGGCGTCAATTATTGAATTAGCGCCTGCTTGAACAGTCTTCAATTAAATGACGACCTGTCAGGAGGCGTTATTCATTTTGGCCTATGTTTTAAGTATATATATGAGTTGGCTTTTACATTGGTTCGAGTTTTTTATCCATTTAGGATTTAATTTTTTTTATTTTATCAGAGTTGCTACACCCTTCCCCACTTAGAAGAATTTGGTCCCCAAATTCAATTACACATATTTACGGAGAGTGTAGGACTCATACCTCATTAGAATAAATCCGGGAATCGCTTCCTCATGGACTCCTCAGTCTTCCATGTGGCTTCGAGCTCTGAGCACTTACTCCATTGCACCTTTAGCATGGGAATTGTTCTGTTCCTTAAAGTACAAAATTTACGATCGAGGATCTTCATAGGCTTTTGTTCATATGTGAGATTCTTTTGAATCACCAGGTCTCCATGATCGATGATATGTGACAGATCGTGCACATACTTCTTCAACATGGATATGTGGAAAATATTATGAAGATCGAACAATTGAGGAGGCAAAGCGATGCGGCAAGCAACCTCTCCCACTCTTTCTAGTACCTCAAAAGGTCCGATAAACCTTGGTGTAAGCTTGCCCTTAACACCAAATCTCCTTATTCCAAGTCCAGGTGATATTTAGAGAAATACGTGATCTCCGATTTGGAATTCGTGATCTCTTCTTCTTGTGTCAGCATAAGTCTTCTGTCTAGACTGAGCAACTTAAAGTCTCTCTCTAATCATCTGAATCTTTTCAGTGGTATCCCTTACCATGTCTGGGCCTAATAGTTATTTCTCGCCAACTTCATCCCAGCACAAAGGTGATCGGCAACTCCTTCCGTATAAGGCGTCGAAAGGTGCCATCTGTATACTTGCCTGGTAGCTGTTGTTGTATGCAAATTCAACCAATGGCAAGTGATCATGCCAACTTTCACCAAAATCAATGATGCAAGCTCTGAGCATATCTTCTACTACCTGATTTGCTCTCTCTGTCTGACCATCCGTCTGAGGATGAAAAGCAGTACTAAAGTTGAGTCTTGTCTCCAACGAATGTTGTAGACCCTTCCAAAAATGAGATGTGAATCGTGGGTCTCGATCAGACACGATTGAGACAGGTACTCCATGTAACCTGACTATCTCCTTAATGTATAATGCAGCAAGGACGTCAATTGACCATCGACTCTTGATTGGCAAGAAGTGTGCCGACTTGGTTAATAGGTCTATGATAACCCATATTCCATCATGTCCTCCTCTAGATTTAGACAGATCCATAATGAAGTCTGTTGGGTTCTGTGTGTCCCCTTGTTGTCTTTGACAATGGTTTTGATGATTCTAATATATTGTGTGTTTTATGCTTAATGGCATTTCGATGACAAACAACTCAAACAAACTAACACGATGATCTTTTACTTTGCAGGATTGGAATCAAATGATGAATATCATTTTGGGAGTCAAATGGCTGATGGACAAGCTTCTTGCTATCCACAACTGATTTCTATTTTACATGCCTCTCATGGATATTGATGTATTTGGTTTGAATAAGTTTCATGCATAGCAAATACAATGGTCTTTGAGTGAAAGACATTCTTATGGTGCTTGATAGATAGCATATTGCATTTGATAATTGGATGAGGAAATCATGTTCCTAAGTAGATTTTTCACATGTGTTTCATATGACTTTACCATGGTTCAAACATGTATACTCCTCTTGAGAATGAGTTAAGTTCAAACTGGGTTTGATTATGCTTAGATTGGAAATGATTCATTGCTTATTCTCTTAATTGAGTCAAGTTGCTTTTGAGGAGTTAATGTTTTCAAAGTTCTTTATGCATGTCTTGAGGAGGTGTTAAAGATGAAAATGTGTTCAAAGTATTTATGTGCCTCATGCTTATGCTGTCATTTTCATATTTCATGTCATTTGGGTTTTGGTCGCAAAACTAGCTCATTATACTAATGCATGACTCAAATATTTTGATCTCGATCTAACCATGTGTTTATTCATTGTTTCAGGTTAAAATATCATGGTTGATCATCATGGGACTTTGGTAACATCTAAACATCTATTTTCCCATGTTTTAACTGAGGTTTTTGAAGTGGCTTCTAGATGAACATGCTTTCTCTAAATCTTGTGTAAACAAGTTCGTTTGATGCATGCATTTGTTGAAAACATGTATGATTTGTTGTTTCAAGCTTTGGCAAAAGATTTGGATTGATTTCATGGAGATATCTTTTTGTTTGATTTGAACTACCTTTATAACTCATGTTGACTCATGCGTGCTGTGCATGAGTTTTTACATATTGACTCATGCGTGTTGTGCATGAGTTTTTGGAGCCTTCAGGTGGATCATATTCATA